>JAEPQZ010000007.1:495594-1095594 GCA_016758905.1 Umbelopsis isabellina | reverse complement strand
CGTCGACCTTCTACTCAAATTTCACGCGATAAGCACGACTAACCGAGCTCATGAATATTAAACTTGTATCCAGCAACACATACCTTTTCTAGATCTTTGTATTCTTGGGGTAGTTCAGTCACGCCTTCAGCAGTTCCGAGCTTCTCTTGAGCAAACTAATGAGACAGCCCGAAATAAATAGATAAGGTTAAAAATTGTGCCTATCTACTGATCTCAGCGCACACTGTCTCTCTATAACAGTAGTAACGATGGCGTCCGAGAAGAACATGAAGCTTTTCAAATACCTGTCTGACTTGTCCAAAGCCCTTGTTAAGTCTTTGGGCAAAAGGGTTGATCTTGGAGCTGAAGTTGGCAAAGCCATCCAAAGTGTTATTTAGCAGGACATTGGGATTCAATCCGGTGTTTGATGCTTGGGCACCACCTTGTGGTTGAGCATCAACCACCTTAATATCACTAGGTTCCATCGACATTTTGTTACTTGAAATAAAACCAGAAGCGAGTTGCTCGTTCTGTCCTACCACAAGGAGAAATACGAGTACAGCCTACACGTGACGCATGAAAGGCAGCACATATGTCTGAGCGCTTAGTTCGGCCAATTATGTTACCATATTATTTAGCGGTCAGCCAATTACAGACACCTCACGCGAGCTTTGAACGAATCTCCAATTTCACTGGGACAAGCAACCCAAGACCATTCTGTGACCTTGTGCTGATGGACGAACCAACGGATGGGTCACAGACTGATGCCGCTAGATTCGTACAACGACAGGCTATTAACCGATCGGGATGCTACATGCTATTATTTTTCTTCTCTTTACTTTTTTTGAACTTTGAAGAAGACACTGCCGCTCGTGTTGGGGACACAATAGGGAACAAGATTAAACGTATCGAAAATGAGAAGAGCCTGTTAGCGAACATAACCTTCGGGGAGAACATTACAAACGTACGTATACAAGCTATACCTTGGTGTGTCTGCGCCTGCTGGGTCGTTTTGTGGAATGCACATACCTCGCCCTCACAGAGTTAAAGACCGCCATCAGTGATAACTTGACTAACAAGGATGCCACATTATAGCCCACGCCATCGATGGTTCAGCAGAAAATAGACAAGCTACTGCAATTAGAGGAATTCAAAAACCCACAACTTCCGTCTGCACACCATTTCTACCACAACGTCACTGGTATATTTAGAGGTATGTGTTAAAACCGAGAAGCTTGGCAGCAGTACTTCTTAGTTATTGATCATGCTATCTCAATGTAAAGGCGATTGGATATCACAAAACACTACTTCCCCAGAGAATCCTCCAATTGATGTCAATCAAACCACTCCGGAGGCTGCCAGGGGAGGATTTCCTTTTGACCAGCCTGGGTCATTCACCTTCAATATGAAATCAGAGCATACAAAGGAAGATAGCGTCAAATATATAGACGTACGTTTTGCCGTGGTTAGACTGGGTTACAATGTAGACACTCATCATTTTTTGTCGATCTTTAGGGGTATCTAAGGTTGCAGAACGAAGAGCTTGGTGATTATGGCGTATTGTTGGTGGCGGAAGGTGTACACTTTGTAAATAATGGAACTTTGTACATGACTGCCGTACCAGAAGGTGCTAAATTCCACAAACCTTATGGAGATCTTTTGCACATGCTTCCTGCCAACAATTCTATGAACCAAGCTAGAGATGTCATACAGGAGCAGTTAGACAAGGAGCTAGAGGAGCTCAAGGGAATGCTAAACTGGGCAGGACCAGTCGCAACCAACAATGGTAGGTCGCATATCATGTCTTAAACATACTAGTTAGTGAAAAATGCTGATTCTGGCAACAGACCAACCAGCGCCTCCTATTACAAATTGTACCTTTGAGCTATGGATACAACTCAAGCCGGTGCCTCCGCCCACTCGACAATCTCAGCTCTTGGAATACGAAAAAGGTAACTTCAGTGCTTATAAAACCCTTCAGCCCAAAAAGCATGATGTTTTAATACTATGAAGAATTGGAAAACCCTCAGGGAATTAGTGTGATATCTGCGCCACCACTGTTAGCTTCCATGGTGGTTTACTCTGAAAAGTGTGGGTTGTTAATGGAAGTGCAAGATGCCAAGGGGACAAAGATTGAAAAGTATTATAAGAAAGCTATCAATTATGCAACCCTGGCAAGTGCAGTTACACTCATACAAGTATTCCTTTTGATTTATCAAATGGAGTATACCCCTACGCCTTCGGTAAGTGTCCATGAAATACTTTTTTTTTGTTGCTTTAGTGTTAATGTATTGGTTGCCATTAGAGTGTCTCCAACGTGTCTTATTGGACCATCGCCATGCAGTCTACTATGGATGGCTATTTCTGTCTGCTGCATTTGACAACGGGAGTAGTGGTTCAAAGCGTTTTCATTCCTTTTGCCACTACGGCATTTTTCACGTTTATACTAGTATCTATATTCGGCATGCGATATCTTATGGTCATTTGGAGAATTCAGCGTCCAGAAGTAGCTCATCGAGAACAAGCAGCAGCTCAGAATGCTCAACAGTCAAGCAATGGCGAAAACCAAAGTGATAGTACTGGAAATGAGAATGAAGCTGCTGGAGGAACTACAACTGCTGCGTCTACCCTCGGGAGTTTACTACCTATTGCCAATACTCCAGCTAGACCGGCTGTGCGCACAGCTCAAGATGAGCGACGAGAGGACGCTCTACTCTATTATCGATTTTGTAAGTATCATTCATTACGCTGGTTGAAAGGAATGGCCACCATCTTACGCGACTTGGAAAATAGATTTGGTATTCCTGTTTGGTTTGTTTCTCTTTTATCAAACAGCCAGCAAGTCAGCTTTTGTTCAAAATATCGTTGTTGGGGTGTTGGCTTTCACATTGTTCTCCTTCTGGGTGCCACAAATATACCGTAATGTCATTCGAGGCTCTCGTAGAGCGCTCAGTCATCGCTATGTGATTGGAATGACATTGACACGCTTAGTTATACCACTCTGTAAGTTCAAATATAACTGGTAAGATGTTACTAAACATAATTTCCAGTGCTAATGATATCTTTGCTTTAAGATTATTATGCCTGCCCTCACAATATATTAGCGCATGAGCCCACCAAATGGGTGTGGGTGTTGAGTGCCTATCTTATACTGCAAGCAGCCATCATTATAGTTCAAGATTTGTGGGATCCACGTTTCTTTGTGCCAGAAAGAGTAAGTACAATCTTTATACTCACTCAGGGAGGATTCTTACTAATATGGCGACCTTGTTGTATAGTACTTACCAGCAAGGTACAATTATCATCCTATCCTTCCGGCCGATGATGAAGAAGCCATTGACATCAAAGCCGTTGGTGTTAACGCTCATGAGGAAAGCGAATCCTCCGATGGATCTACCAAACATTCACCTGGTCGTGATTGTGCCATTTGTATGTTACCAGTCAATCCGTCCGCTCCTGGAGCGGCTGGTTTGCATGCACTTGGTAGGGCAAATTATATGGTCACACCTTGCCACCATTTGTTTCACACCGAATGTCTGGAAAAGGTAAACAGTCTTAAGAGCTACTTCTTTATGTTGTTGAACGTCTCTAACCGCATTTTTTGGCAGTGGATGAGGATCAAACTAGAATGTCCAGTTTGCCGAGCATATTTGCCGGCAGTGTAATTACCTTTATACTCATTCGTGTGTATAGTCATATAGCTTGTTACCATAAGATAAAATATATCCTAAATCGTGCTGCGAGATTTTTGAACGACGATAGCTGTAGTAACGTAAACCTGTGTACTCCAAACCAATAAACTTTGTATTTTCCATAATATATGTGTGTAAATCGAATGTGACAAGATGATATCTCAAATTCACATTGGTTTCAACCAACAATGTAGCAGCTTTGCCATTTATTGAGGAACAAAACTTATGAGGCATAAACTTGGATTCACAAAAACCTGTACCGATGATATTTATATAGTGCCCTAGGTAGCAGTTAAGAACTAGAGCTGGAGGCAGGATGATCGAGGCCCACTCCAAGTGGGAATACAGTATCTCCAGAAAGAGCAGACTTGAGAGTTGGGTTGCTTTCCACCTGCTCACGTGTTGGCGCAGTCCATTCGATAGACGAGACAGCATCAGTATGGGTTTTGTTTGTTCCAGTTGCCGCTGCGGATATGATAGCTGAGTAAGTGCCCGGAATAATGGATTGGCAACCGGCTTCCGAGCGACCGGTGGGACAATCAGAGGCTTCTTGGCAACAACGGATACAGTAATCACGTTCAGCGGGTTCTACCAGGTTAACATAGTATTTGTAGCCTTGACAAGAACTTCCCGGTGGACTGCCTGATCCATGATTATCATATTGGCCACCCTCATCTGAAGATTTCAGTTTATACTTTGAGATGTCAATCAAACCAGTATATTGTACATAGTCGCCAGCACCATGGCCGGACTTGTAGTGGGAAGATGTTATAAATCCGCTAGGGAAAGCATGAGCACCTGGAGCGTCAGAAGAGCTTTGACAAAAAGCAATAGCCGTCTTCTCGGAGTCAGCAATCTCTTCTCCTTGACTAGGAGGTAAAAAGAAGCACAGCTTGCTGCTACTGAGAGCCACTGTCTTTCCTGATTTTCCGGTTCCAGTTGCCGTGGCAGTAGAACTATGAAGGATATTACCCGAAGATAGTGTTTTATAGAGATTAGAAAATGATCGACAACGTCTACGATATCCCAGCACATCCAACACAAAAATATTAGTAGCACTTACGTAGTCTTGGTGCTTGTAGTTTTCTTGGTGGTCGTAGTCTTTTTTGTAGAAGTGGTTGTTTTCTTAGTAGTTGTTGTCTTTTTAGCTGTAGTGGTTGTCTTGGTTTTGGTGGGCGGGATATCGCAGATGGTGCCATTGGGATCATTGACACACTGTAGGGTATTTAAATTACAACAGGTAACTCCTGGGCAATCTAGAAAGCAGGTGGATGTCAGACAGGTAGGGCGTAATGCTTGTTGTCATATCTGAACAATGGCTTACCATCGTCAGTCTTGCAAGATTGACGTTTTTCTAATCCGGCAGCTTGAATGCTACTCAGAGCCAACAGTAGCACAAAAGCAATGGACAAAGTTTTCATGGTAAGATAATAGTCTTGCAGATAGCGTACTTTTTTTTGAATCATGCAAAATCCTGTACGTTTCCTTTATATCCGTTTCTGCTTATCCACAATTTCTTTTCTCAGGCGTGAGTCTTTGTCAACCGCAGTTCCCAGGTACCGTTCGGCAGCTATTTTCGGCAAAGAATGTTTACGATGATAAAAAAATCTGTTATCAAGTGATCCGCCAAATGCCTAAGTATGATCAAAAATACCCATTGTTAGGGTAGCGACGTGTTTATCCGCAGACCAAAAATAAACGTTGGATGGTAGTGCAAGTAACAAACAATCAGTGCTCTAAAAAGGCAATAAGCGCGTCACACCTGACAGGTAAAAGCTGCAGCCAATCAGAGCGCAGAAATTTTGGTGGCCTTTGGAGTATCTCAATATGGAAAGTGAAAACAAACATGGACTCTGTAAGGGGAAAGATTGAATCAATGAATTCAAAAACGACGTTGTAGCAGGAAAGCGCCAGTTTGCCTCTCTCTTCATTTTCGTATTACAATGTCCACCTCAGTAATACACGGATACGTACCAGCTAATATCAGAACGAGCACGACCGAGACTAAACGGCCAATTATCGGCAAAGTCAGCAGCTTTTTTCATCGAAAAAGCGTAGCATCTAACGAAAGTGCTATGAATCACTCCACCTTCCATCCGGGATGGGATGATAACGATATCAAGACCAGAACATTTGATGACTTACTATCCAACTGTCAAAACGAACAGTCTATGGAAAACATCGATGAAGCTTTCGACAAACTGATTGTGAGTCACTTGATGGTTCCATAATATAGCAATCGAATTTGTGCTGATAAACTTTAATGTCAACAGAAGGAATATGGATTGCCTTCCACCCTAAAACCAAACTTGGAAACACTAACATTGGCTCAGAAAAAGACGTTATTGGATTCTTATCGTCTATCTCACGCTGACCGAGTAAAGCCGGCTAACTCAGGGTTTTCAACAGACCGCATGAAGATGCTACGACCCTTAAGTATTCTAACAAAAGATGCAGGCATAAAACAACATACACGAAATAGAAGGCAACGAGCCAACAGTAAAATGAGTCTTAGCCCCGATCAAGCAGCACATATGCTACACATCAGCAACATCAATACTATTGATATCCAACAACTTACAGAAATCCATATCTTGTTAAAGAGTACTGTTACAAGGTAGGTTACCGATAATCAATTTGCAAGAAGATCGACTCACACGGTAATAACCCTCAAATGCCATAGCTGGAGTATAGACTTCTTGAAAATAGGCGGCTACGGAGGGCTGGCCAGCCAGCTTCAGCAGTTGAAAAGTCTTAGCAAACGGTAAGATTTAGATAACCGCCAGTAGCGTAAGGATATGCAATGCTTAGTTATGGTATTATTTAGAACACCCCAGAATGCAAAAGTTTTACAGATGATAACAAGGTGCATTAAAGCTTTGATGACACATGAAGTAAGTGACTATCAATTATCATATTATCTATGCTTTCATGCACACCAATAACCTTTGCCAAGTTCGGAATACAGAAGCTCTTAACAGAGCCCACTTGTCTAAGATTGATTCGAGACCTACTATTCTCACCAACTGCATCCAACCGCAAATCTCTGTACGCCTTTGATATACAAACACGGTCTCTCATGCTGGATGTGCTTTGCAACCTTACCGCTATACAAACGTCCGGGGACGCCAGCGAATATGTGCATGGGTGGGATCTGCTACTTTCTTTGCTGCAGGATACCAACCACGATAAGGAGCGACTTGCAGAAGAGGAACGTAGAAAATCCAGAATCCCATTCCCGACTGCCAATGAAACTCATGTAGCCAAAAACAAGGCACCATGTAGATTTACGAGCTGGATGCGAGAGCTGATGTTTATTTTGGATAAATACATTGAGCCCATCTCCTTCTTGGCCGGTGCTCTCGATTTCCGATTTGAGAGTGCATATCGGCAGCTTCGTGTGAGTCATGAAAAGGGTGCTCCCCCTAACCTGGAAACAGATGGCGGCTCGGTCATGGTAGATGAAGGCGTGGTCGAATATTTGGTTGGCAATTTTTTTGTGGTTGGATAAATAACATGAATTCCAGGAAAAACTAATCCTATTTATACAGATAACCCATTTGCGATTGATTTGTACCGTCATTACCAACCCACCCACCTGTTATAAGAAAGAATATGCTGCAACCGACCAAGAACTTGTACGGCTCGAGTTTATGAGCTCTGGCTTTGAACGCGTGTCTAGGGTAAGGGAAGGAGTTTATGACCCATATTCTAAATCAGACAATTAAATCTATTCATACATGGCTATATTTAGGGACTGCGATCATGCCCACACCCTACCTTACTTCATTCATACATTAATTACCTAGCGCCTTTGGTGACGCCGTGGGCAACCCTGAACCCCGTAGAACTACCACACGATCCAGAGCAGCATGTCTATGAAGAAAGCTTGGTGGATGAAATGATCGAGCCTTCCCCACCAGTGTCTATCAAAGGTTTGACCGACCCTCCGGCCACAGAACAATCTAAAGCCTTTGCCAAAGCGGAAATCAGCCGAGTGAATCGACAAGACAAAAACAACGAGATCAAATCGATCAAGCTAAATTCCATTCGTGTCAGTGACAAAGAGGAATTCGTTCAGTGGCAAGAAGAAATTAGAACAATGGATACGTCCTCGTCGGAAGAGCTAAGCATAGATTCACCACCGCGTTCTCATGTTTGGCTGGCCAAGGCAGAGCTAGATGCTGAAATGGACTATTATGAGCAAGATGACTATGACGATATCATTGAGCAACCAGTAACAACGTACTGGATGAAAGGCGGTAGATAAATGATCATAACGTTTTTTTTTTTTTTTTGGTAATAATAGATAGTAGGAAAAAATATTCGTGTATCATGTAAATAAAAACGACTTCACTTTTATGTACAAACAGAGAGAAGAGAGATCTACACACTTTGCATCTGCATAACTGACAGCAATAAAGAAAGTCAGGGAGATAAAAAATGTCTTTTTAACTTTAAGTAAGAAGAGAAAAAATAACAAAAGGGTCATAATAGCTGATACAGGAGAATCAAACCATTAATCGAAGAAGACGTCCTTTTTAACCATCGTATTCGATATCATCATCATCATCGTCGTCCGCACCATCATCATCGTCATCAACATCATCTTCCTCATCATCATCGTCATCATCGTAAGTAATACGCTTTTGCTTCTTTCGTTGCGCGCCGTACCCTCGTGAAGGTGAGCTGGCCGCACTATCATCCTCTTCATTTTGAAGATGGGACAGATGACGATTCTCTAACCCACTTGATGCCATATCCTCATTGCCAAGCGGCGGGAGAGTGCCACCAGGACAAAGGCTCTCGAGCGTGTAATCGAAAATTTTCTATTTGAACATACATGCATGTTGGTTCAATCAAATCTGGCTTTGGGCTTTTGTGGAACAGTAATTGCAAAAATACGTACCTGCATCTCGTCTGCATCTTGGTATACAAACGAACCTTCTTCATTGAATATACGGGCATTATTGAACATCAGATGGAAATCATCCCTGAATTGCTCAACAGACTTGTAGTACGATGAGTGAATACGTTTCTTGATAATCTTCATTGCGATGGGGTTCTGAATCATGGTATAGTAAACTGGATAGTCACGTTTGCTGACTAAATCCATGAAAAGAGCAGACCGGACTCTGTAGGTATCTCCGTCGTCAGCTATTGAGGTTTCAACGGCTTCATAACACTGCATAAATATGCGAGTCATCTGTGCCCGAACATTTGGTGGGTATGGATCAGGAGCAGCGTTTGCTCCCTTTCTTCCACGTTTTCGCCTCACCTAAAATTATGTATTAGCAACACTTTCTAGAAATAACTACATTTTTCATGATAGACTTACGTCCTCTGGCTTCTTCGGTCGGCCACGTTTCTTTGACGACGACATAGGTAATTCTTCCTCAATAGCTCTGGATCGGCCACGCTTTCTAGGTGTACCAGGGCCAGAATCAGTATCGTAGTGAAAGCCTCTTCGTTTAGCTTCGGCACGAGCAATGACATCGTCCACATTATCATCTTCGATAGCCTATACAAAATGTGAGGATAAGTTTTTGATTCATGAAAAGCTGCATGTAGCACATCAAATTTGTATTGCACTTACGTTCAACCATTGGTCCTCTGTTAAACCATCATCATATACGACAGATTGCTTTTCACGTTGACCACGGCCAAGTTCAATTTGCTGAACGACATCAGGATACAAGTCATCGTCTCTGTAGATATCAGGCAGCTCATGCTCTTGGATAAGTCTTTCAGGTACATGACCGCGTCCACCTTTACGACGATAGATTTCAAGCTCTTCCTTTTCTCTCTCAGCATCAATTCTTTCAAACACTTCCATTTCAGTGTCGGATCGCTTCAGCATTTCGTTCAATTCTTCATTATCGACTTCTTCTTCTTCATCTACATCGTTTTGCTCTTCGGTCTTATCTTCCAAAAGGGACCGCAAGAAAGCTTCTCGATCCTCATCAGTACTGCGGTTATCGAATTTACCAGCTTGGATAACCTTGCCGTCAATGTCAAGTTTATAATTTGCTCGAGCCAAAATCATTTCTTCCACAGATTTTTCAGTGATCAAACGGAAGATTCGCACTTCCTTGGTTTGACCGATACGATGGGCACGATCTTGAGCTTGAAGATCTTGATGTGGATTCCAATCTGAATCGAAAATGATGACAGTGTCTGCACTTTGCAAGTTAAGACCCAAGCCACCAGCTCTTGTACTAAGCAAGAAAACAAAGTATGGCGAATCAGGTGCATTGAATACGTGCAGCAGTGACGAACGATCATCAGCCTTGGTTGAACCATCCAGACGTAGATAGGTATGTCCCCTATAATGAAGGAAGTCCTCCATGATGTTCATAATTTGCGTCATTTGGAAGAAAATGAGAACTCTGTGGCCAGTGGCTTTGAGTTTGGGAAGCATACGATCCAATAACTCAAACTTTCCGGCAGTACGATACAACAATTCATTGGACTGGCGAGTAGGATTGATGGCATTTTCGACTTCCTCAAAGACGAAGGGATGGTTACAAATTTTACGAAGTTGCATGATGGTGTTATTGAGACCCTTGATACCAGTACGACTATTTTGCAGTAAAGTTAAGCATTCACATATATAGATCAGTCTCCTTGGCTTAAACATTGATAACTCACCCTTTTTCACCACTTTGCATGTAGAGCATGCCATTTTTCTTCATTTGCGAGTACAATTTGGCTTGCAAACCAGAGAGCTTGCACTTAATGACATGCTCGACCTTGTCAGGCAATTCGGATTCGACATCCTTCTTCAATCGACGTAGCAAGAACGGACGAAGCACTTTGTGCAATCTCTTGATGATAAGAAGTTGTTCTTCTTCGTTCAGATCAATCTTGTCTTGTACACCTTGGTTATTGAATGGTGTGTTAAACCACTCTTCAAAACTCTTTACACTGTTGAAGATTTTAGGTAAAATGAAATTGAGCAATGCCCACAGTTCTGGTAGATTGTTCTAATACCAGTGATGCGGTTAGATATGTGATGAACAACAGATATGAAAACCGATTCGAGATTACAAACCTGCAGTGGTGTACCGGTCAAAATGAGACGATAGCGTGAGTGATAATACTGTCGTAAGACCATGACCAATTTGGAGCGAGCGTTCTTCATTCTGTGACCCTCATCGATAATCATGTTCACCCATCGAACCTTGCTAAGAATAGGTCGGTCTTTGATGATATACTCGAACGTGGTCAAGAGAACTTGGAAATTGCTGTAACGAACTTCTTGTTGCAATGCACGGCGAGAATTTGGTGGACCTTTGTAGACAATGGTAGAGACTGAAGGAGCCCATTTTTCAAACTCCAACGTCCAATTGGTCAGAGTTGAAAGTGGGACGATAATCAGAAAAGGACCATTTTGTTTCTTGTACTCAATAAGGTAGGTGATCAAACTGATGGTTTGAATAGTTTTACCAAGACCCATTTCATCAGCTAGAATACCGTTAAGGTGATTGTTGTACAGTGAAACCATCCATTGTAAACCTTTAACCTGATATTCTTTCAGGGTGCCACCAACCAACATACTGGGTTGCGTGACTCTCTCCTTGACCTTGTGAGCAATCTGATAATAATCAACCTTCTTGCCACTTTCATCCTATTGAAAAAGTCAAGGGTGTCAAAAAAAAAAAGGAGTACCAAGAGAAAAGATCTAAAATTTCATTCGAATCATTCAGACTTACTTCGTATTGCATTTCTTCATCGACTTCATCATCATCAATATCATCAGTATGAATGGGATCGTTTTGTTGATCAACAACAGCCCTAGTAAGAGATTCCAAAAATGCACCAGTTTGTCGCAGCAAATGGGTAAGTCTTGTATCCTTAGCTTCATCAATAAGTTTCATGTAGGCTTCTTCATCATCAGCCTTCAATGCACGGATACGCTCCTTTGATATTCTTTCTGCTCTCTTTTGTTCCTCCTTTTCAATATGAGCATGTAATTGCAACACGGCACGTCCTAATTTGTTTTGCTTGGCTTGATGCATGCGATGCACGCTAGTAAGCTCGCGACCATGGTTACATATGGTTTGAAGGTAATCAAGATGTTTCTGTTTCTCGCGTTCTTCGCGATCAAGACGTTGTTGTCTCTCTGATCTCTCAGTCAAACGTGCCTCACGCAATGACTGCTTCTTCATACGACGATATCCAGAACGGTCCACTGAGGTTGCGAGTGTAGTTGCCTTTGTCATACCTTTGATGATATCATCTCTCAACTAAACAATAGGTTATGAGTCAAGGGAATTTCGACATTTAAAGTGGCGTTATACGCGACAAATCTTACCTTCTTTTGCTTCTCTAAAAGACGCAAGGCCTTCAATTCAATAATAGCGCGTAATTTCACGCTTGAACCGTTGTTACCGGCTTCGCTTATGTCATCTTTCAAAAACGCGATTTTTTCTGGAAGATCGTTGGCCAAATTATTCGGCAACGATTCTAATTCTTGAACACGATATTGAATTCTGGACTTGACACGACGCTCCCTCTCTATTATGAGCTCCTCTGAATCCAAACCGACAGGGGTCAGAGCCGGTATGAGCAAACGTTGTTGGCGAGACGCGTGAACATAGGAAGATATTGGCATCTTTAACAAGGAATATGGCGACACGTATGCATTGTACTGCACGGGAGAAGGTGAGGCACCACTAACAGCAACATCACCGCCAGTCTGAGGTGTTGCTGATGAAGCACTAACAGGAGTTTCAGCAAGCTTTGGAGTTTGTTGAGACGATCCAGTGTCTGGTATTTTAACGTTGGCAGCGGCAGCAATGTCTTTCGAAACGGGAAAGTTATCGGCATTGGGTGAGGCGAACACGGCTTGCTGCAAATTTAGAGGTAATGGAAGGTTTTTAGAAATCAACTTGAAGGCATAAATTTGGTATTTTAGGGCAGCCAGCTGATTTTCTGTGAAGATGGATGCTCTAGGCGAGTTATTAGACGGTGAGAGTGTGAATGGTGGTTGCGGCGGTTGAGCCTGCGGTTGTGGTGGTCGTTGTGGTAACTGTTGCATCGCTAGATAGTGAGTGGTAGTTAAGAGTAAGGTGTTAACAAAAAAAATAATGGGAGCGTTGATAATAAATATTTGAATCTATTTCTAAAGATAATGTACCTGCAGGTAGCGCAGTCTGTGGAGATGACTGTTGTGTTTGTTGCATTGACTGTCGTTGTTGTTGCATTTTGGATTGCATCTGTAAATTCTTCAAGAATTGCATGATCTGAGCAAACTCTGGATTATTGTCCTCCTTGGCACCTTGTGCTTGCAATAGCTTTGCTCTCTGATGCAATGAATATATATTTTCACAGAAAGAAAAGATTTAGCAGGTGTGTGATCAGTAACCATGTATTGAATGCAGTGTCAGGGCTGCCCTGAGGGGTGTGTCAAATTACCTGCAACAAACTATTGAGCCTCTCTTTAGTAAAGCCAGGAGGAATGGAATTGGCCTGCGGCATGGCAGATCCGTTTGGATATGGGGAAAGCGAGTTCATTGCTAGTTGACATCAAGTAAGAAAGCGTCAAAAATACGCGTCAAAGCTAGTATAATCGATTTTATTTGAACTCACCCAACTTTTTCCCGTCAGTTTTGGCGAGGGAGGAGAAAAAAAAAATGGCGCTTGATAAACCCGAAGCTTTAACATGTCCCAATTCAACTTCAAAGGGAAAAGGATTCCTGTCGACGTCACCCTCGGTGTTTGGTACTCCGCCTTCCCATTTGGGCGCAATTAGTTGATACTCAGCCGCGTCTCCAAATAAGGGACGGTCCAAATCAGTAACGCACTGATGTTCACAAAGGTTAAAACGGCTTTTAACCTCTTTCTCTCCTTTCCTTACTTCCTTCGTCGCTCTCCTTTCTTCCATTAGCCATGACTGTCACTCCATTGACTCGTTACATATATCCCTATGACTGGGATTTAGCTGTCATTGCAAATCAAGCTAGATATCCATGCCATCCAAGCGTCCCTGTTTTGCTTGGCGCGGACGTTGTGACCGACGAAATATACCTTACTTCAGTAGAGTTGGATCAGCTTGGACTATCCCATTCTTGTATTCGCCCAACCAACAACAACAACAACCAAGAAATGAGCCGAATAGATGCCGACTTTGTCCTTCCCAGCGAAATAGCCTCCATAGATCTTGTTCCTCGCGTAGGCATTCGTCGTATCGTACGAAATTGTCGTCTAAAAGTCGACTTTCCAGCTTTATTGAGAAAAGCAGTGAACGTTAGTGAGCTGATTGTGAAACATGAGACGGTTATTGATTCTCGTACGAGCACGCTGACTGTAACAAGCACCAACGAAACTTTAACTGGATTGGTGCATCTTGGCGATGTTACAGTGTACAGAGGAATAAAGCCAGATGAAAAATTTGATAACGCCGTCGTTTTGGGTGCACAAAGCAGCCAAAACCCACACTGTTTATTTGAGCAACATGCGTATTTGGACATTCGGGTAAAAATACCATTCAAATCAGCCATTGAAAGCCATATTCTCAAAACGTATCGAAAAAACACAAGCGATGGTCGAAAATTAGATATGGATCTTATGGAAGCCGCTCAGCTTGAACAAGAGCAATCACGAATTGAGGAACGAATTAAGGTCGGTCCTATGGAAAAATCTTCAGAAAGCCCGCGCTGTAGCGGCAACCCAAACCTTACAACCCTCTGAAAAATTTCGGGGTTTGCCCTGCCAAGCGATGCTGGGGCCATATAGGCTAGAATGTAAACCACAATGTTCTTTCTAACTTTGCAAGTTGTATACCACAAGATTTGTATGTTAAACTATGTTGATATAGCAATTGTAGTTCGTAAATATTCTTAAGTATAGTATTCTTTTATTTTCGTATAACCGAACTTCCCCCCAAATAAATGTAAATAGATGTTGAACCTTCTGTGGTAATATTTGAGATGGTGTCACACAGGTACAGTGCATTGAAACCCAGGTTGTAAAGGTTACCCTATAATCTTGTTCTCCATCGAAGCTTTTCCTTCCTCATCTCGGTCCATTCACATTGTCCTTTTGTGAGATCATCACTTTTCGGTTTCTTTACAAGCTATAGATTTCACCGAGATGAACGCCACATCTGAAGATCAGGAACCCGAAGCTTTCTGCATGGGATGCAACAAGGTCATTGAGGAAGGCTCTGTTGTTGCATTCGGCGAATCTCTGTTTCATCTGGAATGGTACGCATTTGCTTTGTTTGAGTTGGTCAACCAGGGTTAGACCTTGACGTTGTTTGTAAATTATGCTAGTTTTGTTTGTGCCAAATGCGCCAGTGAGGTCGACTGCGAATCAAATCTATTGTTGTTGACCGACGGACGGCCGGTTTGCGAGAATTGTTCGTATAGCTGTCATATATGCAAACAGACGATCCGTGATGAAGCAATCATGACTGGTAAGAATTTTGAGCAATTGTTTATCTAACATGTGCCTGGATAGATCTTCGCGTGCGTCGGATCTCATGCACACCATTATTGTTTGATCATTAATATTTAATATGCTCTCAAATTAGGTGAAGAGGCTTATCATGCTGATTGCTTCAAATGTGTATTGTGCAAAAAGAAAATAGATGATCTAGTATTCACACAAACTACAAAGGTGTGTAGCATACTGTTTATGGCGTTGGTTTAAATGTAAGGTTTTACTGCCATCATCTAACTAGAATTTTTTTCCAGGGGATATTTTGCACAAGTTGTCATGAACAAAGAAAATTAGACAAACAAAAGCGAAAAGAGGAGCGTCAACGCTTGCAACAAGCCAATAAACCACCAAGTCCTTCTGTCTATATTGATAAAAACTTACCATCTTTACCGGCTGATCATCCGGTAATAAGATAACCCATTTCCACATCATAACAATCCTGATTACATGCTAATATGTGACACTCTAGAATTCTCGAGGACCACGCAGCTTGATGGTACAACCAGGCAACCGCCATGCAAGCAGGATGTTTGACGTTCAAGCCGTCAATGATTATATGGCATCCATTGCTAGTTCAGGCAAGAGCCGCAATCCATTGGATCCACGTCCACGCAACGATAGCCTTGATATACCACGCGGCCGCAATGAATCGAGCGAATTTAGACGACCGTCGCCACCATTACGAACAAACAGTGAACCTGCAGACACACATTCCATCTCTAGCGGTCCCGAAACCGTCAGTCGCCCGACATTGGCTAACACTCGCCAATTGTCCAGCACTAATGTTTTGTCTTCGGAAGATACTAGCATTTTATCATCTATTCTCAATGCCAACAACTCCACCATGTCTTTGTTGGATTCGTCACCCGAATCTACCCCCACATCTGCAGATATTGCCAGCTCCATCAAAGCCGAGGCCAAAGCATCAGCATCCAATGCTATGTTGGAAATACCGCCTATGAATTTCTCTTTCTTTGAGACTGAATCTGATGAATTGGCAAACTTGACCAAACTCCTTGGAACCAGTATTCAATTGGGTGGCAATGAAGACAATGCCAACGCAGATGACGAAAACTTCAATCTTAATGACAAACCTCCAACACCACCTCCTGCATCATCCGACCGCATGTCAACCGACTTTATCAACTTCCCACAGCCACCTCTCAGTATACCTAGAAAAGTCAGCAATAGTTCAGTTGCATCTGCAGTCAGTTCCGAGGCATTGCCAAACGATGTTCAAACTTTGCGAGCTCAATTGAAAGCAAGTAATGCAAAGCTTGTAGAAACGGAAGCCAATTTGAACAAAATCAAGGTAAGAATCATTTGAGCGGAATTGGAATTGCCATAATGAAAATGTATTAACTAATATTGCTTGCAGACGGTGAGTCGCCGTGCTTTAGACGAATTTACAAGGGCGAAGGAAGAGTTTGCAAAGGAAATGAATGCCCGTCAGCACATCGAGATTGTCAACCAGCAGTTGCGTGCTCAATTAGCCGCGTTTCAACAGGCTAGTATACTTGGATCAGACAGCTTTTTGAAGACTGCTAGAGAAGAGATCATGCGATTGAGTGATCTTCGGGGTGAATTAGAAAAGACTTGCAAAGACCTTAAGCTTTATCGCGACTCTGTGATCAGCGATCTTGATGATATGGTGAAGAAGAAGCAAGCTGGCTTGCTCAGCTCAGCCAATCCTATATTGCATCTCGAAAGGAAGCAGCAGGCTCTGTTCGCAGCTATCAAATCCATGACAGCTGAAAGAGATGTCGTCTTACAGGAAACGACAAGATTAGAAAAAACTCGTGACGAGGTTATCAATGAGATGGTGATGCTTAACACCAAGAACGCGGAGCTGACTTCTTTGAATAACGATCTGTCGCGAAGAGTCAGTGATCGAGAACGTGAGGCTGCAGCAGTCATGGCGGGCACGTCCTTTTTAGGCCCACAAGTGGCGCCGTCTAGATCAACGGATGCTTCCACTGCATCTCCTCCACAACGTAAATCTTCTGATTCAAACAGCCATACCGGAGCAGTACGACGAATTGTACAGCGAGATAGTTTCAATGGCACACAAGCACCAAAAATGTTCCGCTTGAAGCGTGCCAAGGAGGATGCAGGCAAGATGTTTGGTAAATTTGCAGGAACCAACAAGCCCGGAAAAACCGACCAGTCCAGTGGAATCTACAGTGGCTTGCATGGAGCTAGTACCAGTAGTATTAATCTCACCAACCACGCACGGAAAGAAAGTCGTAGCCCTCAGAGAAGCCAAGATGCAACCGTCCCGTCCTTAGCTCAAGGATCGCATACGTTCCTTCAAACATCTTTCTTGAGACCTGTCAAGTGTGATGTCTGCTGCGAAAAGATGTGGGGATTAAATGAAATGCGCTGTCAAGGTAAGTGTCTTAATTTCTATTGTTCTTAGCATGCACGGGAATGAGTTTCTGAAAGTATTTGTGTTACAGCGTGTGGATTCTTGACCCATATGAAGTGCATCAGTCATGTTCCACAATATTGTCTTGGGTTACATTCAAGTGGCGAGACGGCTGGCGGAGGCGATAATGATTCAGGTTATGCTAAAGCAGGTAACGATTGAAATCTTATTTATTGGCGCTTTGACTTAGTATGTATACCTAATGTTGTTTCTCACCTCGTGCCAGGTAACCTATTTGGTAATGATCTAACCAAGCAGGTTGAGCTTGAGGGTCGTACTATACCATTACTGGTCGAACGATGTATTGCTGCTGTAGAATTGCGCGGATTGGATTATGAGGGTATCTATCGCAAGTCTGGGGGTGCTGCCCAAATGAGATCCATACAGCTTTCTTTCGAGCAAGGCCTTGATCCAGATCTGACCGATGATGACGAGTATAATGATATTTGTGCAGTCACAAGTATCCTCAAGCAATACTTTAGAGAATTACCTGACCCACTGGTTACTTATGAGCTGTATTCAGAATTCATAGATGCTATCGGTAAGAAATTACTCAGATTTGCTCATGCCGTATTTTCTTTTTACTGACTGTGATTTATATACAATAGTCATGCCAGCTGGAGACGAGAAGATGGATAAATTCACACAATTGATACAAAAATTGCCACCAGCAAATTATGAAACCCTCAAAGCGTTGATCACACATCTTGACAAGTAGGTTTACGTTGTTTTTTACTCGGTATTTTTCCATTGCTGACTAGATTGATTAATTGCGAACCTTTCTGTTTTTAGCGTTAAGAATCAATGCGACGAGAACTTGATGACAGCTAAAAATTTGGCTGTAGTGTTTGGCCCAACATTGATGCGTGATCAAGATCCATCGAGGGAACTGTTAGATATGAATGCCAAAAATACCACCGTTGAATTTATCATCATCAACTCCATGATACTGTTTGCTGAAACTGAGGATTCAACATAAAGCAAGACAGACCTGGCTGTGTAAAGCACATACATTTATTTAAAACCAACTTGTCCTTCCTTTTGAGCTGCCCTCAAGGCAGAGTGCCATATATATCATTATTCCTTTTTTTTTTTTTTTTTTCTTCCTCGCAACATTAGAGGCGACAAAAAAGCCAGCTGTTGGTGCTTTTTCCCTATTGTTTCTATCGCTTATTACTATTATTCTTTCTTGATCACTCGTTTTCATTGACCTGTCATACTCCATTTCGCTATCAACTTACTCACTCCACTTGGACTTTATCCAAAGCCCATTTCATACTCAACAACAATAAAATGGAAAGGAACGTCGCATTTTACAGCCGCAGGCTAAACATTATGTTATATATTACAAATGAGGTATTATCTAGGCATTAGTATGAATTGTTTGGGAGCGAAGTATATTGATTCCTGTTCTATAGATGACATAATTTGGATGACATGGTTTAGATTGTATAGCAACTTCAAAAAGTGAAATCAAAATAACTCGTACCTTCCACCATTTCTCAACTCGCGGCTGGACAGAAGCTACAATTATCAGGCTAAAGGTCAAAATAAGAAAACTCCACACTATAGCTTCGTCCTTGTAGGAATCCCTCGCTGGTAGACTTGGTGAGCATAAGATCAAGAGGACGGTTTGAACCTCATCAATTCACTTACCGAAACACAAGCTCTTAAAGTCTACACTTGGACAAGTTGAGTCAATAATGCCATCACAGGTTCCATCCGTAACACTATCTATGCACATTTGTTTCGTGCACAGTGCACAAGGCTTGGGATCCTCTATTGGTAATGGGAACACGGTGCTGTTAGCACCACAGTAGCATTTGCAGAAAAACACTGGATTTGCAGCTTGTACTGAAAGCTGTTAAATCAAAGTCAGTAACTTTCGAAACCCTCACATTCATCAAGGCAATTGCTCACTAACCAGTAACCAAGAGCTAGTAACAACATAAATGGCAGAGATGAAATTCTTGGTGAAAGACATTTGAGCAGTGTAAATTTTCCTGCTCCACAACAAGCTGCAACATTTTATGGTTCTGATATATTTTTCAATTTTGGAACCCCACAAAGGTCTGTGCGGAGCCAGTTCGTTTAGACGCAATCAAATCTGTCATAATAGGGTATTTATTTATTTACAAAGCAAGTGTACAGGCAGAAAGATCAGAAAGTATGCTTGGGGAGAAAAAAGACTGAATGCGTTTAGCAGCTACGTGTCTCTATCCAGCAGGAGTCCGCAGGCAGAACAGCAATCACCAAGCTGGCTAGCAATGATACTACCGTCTTCTTTTGTGGTTTCATGCAGCATTTCAGAGCACAAGACTTCGAAAAGCGATTTGGCTGCTACTTTATGTTTGCGCTTTCGTGTACGTCTACTGTTCAACGCCATAAAGTTTTGCTCGCGCTCAGCCGCACATTCGTTTAATAGCTCTTCCAGGTAAGCTCGCCATGATCGACGAGACTCAGGTATGTAGTTGGCGGCAAATTTGTGTTTTTTGCTAGCAGAACTACCCATATGTTGACGGGATCTACGCCGTTTCAGTCCATGCTCTATTCGTTCTGCATCTGTGTCTTTATCAGCATGCCGGTGTCGAAGTTTGGCGGTGATGGCAGGACTAGATGTGAAGTCGCTTGGACTAGATATGGAGCCAAAGTATAACAGTTTCAATTTCTCCATTTCCTGGGCTGACCGACAAGCCTGACTTTGCGCACACTTTGATAAAGCGAATCGCCCATAAGCAATTGTATTATCCGGCTGGATAATCCCATTGTCCATGACGGCGTTCATTACAGTACGAATGCTTATAGACCTTTTGCATTTTTTGAACCAGCTAATGTGTCGATGAGTAAGCATAATATCATGACGAATATACAGCTTAAAAATTCGAATAACTGGATCATTGCCGGTGGGATTATGGTGCAAGTATGGAGGTATGATAGGGTTGGCAAGGACTAATACAATGTTATCGAAGCAAATCTAGTCCAAGCAAACAACGAAAAAATTAAAGGCTTTTCCTGCCTCATTTCAGATACAAAGCACCACCCACCTGAGTAATTATATTGTCAGGTTCAAAATGCTCTGCTACCCATTCCAGCGTTCGTGGTGGGATGTTGAAGATAGCATTTTCTGGAAAATTAGCGTATCCTACACCATTTTTGAGTGCAGATTGTAGCTCATTTTCATCTATGCTATAAGCGTTCTTCATACAGCGAGTGATAGTCTGACGACATGGCCAATTGACGAATAACGCTCGATATGGGTAGTCAGCAATAGATTCGTCACGCAGTAGTGGGTCATCAAATAGTTCTGTAAGCACTTCTTCTACTACATCTCCCATGTTGAAAGGTAGTTGTAAGCATTTGAGCGCTTCTATTTGGCTCCAGCAAGATTCATCCGTCATACGAGCAAAGACACTTCGGATAGTGCTTTGATTCAACTCCATAATATCATATGAAATGATGTTCTGCAGAGCCGATCCCGTTTCTCTTGGTGAAAAATCCGACTTGATACCAAAAGATATGAAAGAAATGATGAAATGTGATGCTTCAATATAACGAAGTGTCAAGCCTCTGTTCACCATGTTGGCAAAGATAGCAGGCGCAAACAGTTGAAGCGATGTAACCATTCTTTCAAATGGAGGGTGATAGTATAAAATAGTATGGGCTCGTAGGCTTTGTGCAAACGGGAAGGGTATAAATTGTGTTGATACCAAGAACTGGGAAAACTCCACCATGACTTGATCCGTTGTATGGGGTGATACACCTCGTCGTATCCACATGAGTTGCTAAAAGTCATCATTAGTTGACAGCATACTATTAGTAGAAAATTTTACTCGATCTTACATTTATAAATTCATGAGTTCTTCGCCAGTCGTCTTCAGCTACTTCGAAATGGCCATAGCGCTGAACTGCGGTATCGAGCAGTAACATGATTGTCGATACGCTCATTTTTCTCTCCACACCATAACCCTATCATGACGTGGGGAAGTTGAAGGGTTAGTTGGATATCCAATATAACCTTTCATCCCATTTCATGATTTTGTTTCCATTGCCTCAATTCTCTCTATCATTTTTGACAAGTACCTGTAAAAGTCGCTGCGCCAAATTGCGGGGCATCAATACCTTATCTCGTTTCAAAAGAGCCCTAGTTACGTTTTCGGTTAACCTTCGCGGATGTCTGAGAATGGCTAGGAAGAGTGCAAGTGCTTGACCATATTTTTCGCAAAAGTATTCAACGACGTTGACGGTCTCAAGTGAAATGTGGTGAAACGAATGACATGTCAAAGAGAATGAAGCTGGGTTATCTTGGAGGTGTTTGAATATGTTACATAGGACAGTGTAAGGTAAGTTGGCCAATGACACTTGTTGGCAATGAATGTTAGGCTCTTGATCTTCTCTTGCTGGTGTCATCATTCATTTTATGATAGTGTGAGAAGTTGGTATCTATTTAATTTTCCTTGCTCGCCTTTCACGTTATGCGGTTAAACTTGAATTCACTGACTGAATTAAAGCATAATGCTCACGAGATCATAAGGCACCTGAACAGACGCACCTTACCCAGAAGTTGGTCGCCGCGCCTATATATATACTATCGCGCTAATTAGCATTATACTTACTATATACTTCCAGACTCAGCAACGATTATTTTCAGCGGGAAATAAGTCGATGAAGTGAACTGGTAATCGAGACACTTCGATGGCCCTGTATTTCAGGCCAGGATTCAGCATCATAAAAGTGCTGGCAGTAATGATTATTTCCATCGAAAACAATAAATAAATAAATTATGCTAATTGAATAGAGCATTAAATAGAGCATTAAAGTATGGCGGCGTGCCAAGTGCTGGGGACTACCATTTCCACTATATCTTTTTTCGATTTATTTCATCACATAATCTGATATGACGAGTAAATATTGGTCATAAAGTCAAATATGGTACTTGCTTTATCAATTACTACCTTGTTTGATATCAGTTCGGAAGAAGCGCTTTATGAGGGCTTGTGTTGATTTTGGTATCAGGCATGCAGCCCCTAGTGTATTAGTATGGTGTAGGTCCCCGACTGTGGCGTAAATGTAGGGCTGACCATGGGATTTTGTAACCGTCACAGGAAAGTAAGATATGACATTGTGCTGCGAAGGTCCGGGTGTCTTGAATTATTACCGGGACAACGAACGCCTGCAAGAATTACGAACGTATAAAGAGCGATCGTCCGCGCTTTTTAAAACGGGCATGAAAATCACTTGTGCAAAGCATCCGATGCAGTCCAAAAAGGGAGAGCCGGTCACAGTCAGTGAGCCTTTTTGATGGGTAGTCGTGTCCCGGAAAATTACGCTCAAAACTCTCTCACCATTCACGTAATTACAGCCCATTACTTCAACATTCTTTCTTTTAGTTTTTTGCGTTTTACCACCTTTGCAGCTCAATATACATGGTAAGTTACTCACATATGCTCAGTTCCCTTGCCCGTGTTTACTTGAATTCAAATTAACATATCCATCGATCTTAAACTTTTTTTCTCCATTCTTCTTTTTCGGGGTCTTTCTTTTATCTTTTCACTGTAGATTGCCTTGACCCAATACAGAGCGCTTGTTAGCCGCGCAACTACTCAATCCGGGCTGCGCTCCCTATATGTTACCAGATTGTATTCGTCTTCCTCTGCTGAGCAGAAGGCTGATACGGACAAGGAAAATACTGAAGAAAAACCCACCCCCACCTTCTTTCAACGATACAATTTTAAGCCTTCCAACATTCCGGATTCACCAGAATTCGGCACCAATCAATACATTAGCATTGACGAAGAAGTTAAACAAAGGTTGAAGGACGTCATTAATACGTTTAATGCGCCAATTCGTTACTCGTTTGCTTATGGAAGCGGTGTCTTTCAGCAAAAGGGGTATGACTCAAAGGTACGTTGAAGCAATAAAGGCAAGAAATGCTTCGTAGGTAATATAACTGACATGACAAATGCGGCATTAGAATCAGCCAATGGTGGATTTTATTTTTGGTGTAACACATCCGCACCATTGGCATTCTCTGAACATACAGCAGAATGCTCACCATTATAGTATGGCAAGACGGTTTGGCAGTAACGTCACTACATTATTGCAAGAAAAAGTTGGTGCTGGTGTTTACTTCAATCCATATGTGGAAGTGAATGGCATGGTGAGTAGCAATGGGCTGTGAACAAAACCTCCATGTTGAATTTGATGGCTTACTTTTTGCGCTGCTGCGTTTGAAATAGATGATCAAATATGGTGTTGTTTCCATAGATAAGCTCTGCAAAGATCTACTCGATTGGGATACGTTGTACCTGGCCGGCAGAATGCATAAACCCGTAAGTCACTTGCACCATAATTCAAGTTTGGACCATCAAAAGTTTTCTATTTTCTAACAATTGTTTTGAACGTAATGCAAACAGGTAAAAATTCTTCGAGACGACGCTCGTGTACGGTTAGCTAACCAAGTGAATCTTACCGAAGCGTTAAGAGTTGCGCTTCTGACGCTGCCTGCTGAGTTCAGTGAGAACGAACTTTATGAACAAATTGCTGGTATTAGCTATAAAGGAGATTTTCGTATGGTGATTGGCGAAAACCCCAACAAGGTCAAAAACATTGTTGAAAAGCAACTCCCTCATTTCAACCGTGTCTATAGTCATTTATTGGAGGACTTTCCCAACGTGGCACTTCTTGGAAATGGTCGTGTACAGGTGAGTTGAGACAAAAGCAAGACCAAGTACTTTTTTTTTCGCCGCTAAGTCATTTTGGACGGCCCTTTGCAGCAAGACACCAATCCCAAGTATCAAAGTTTAATGCTTCAGAAATTGTCTAAAAACCTATACCAAAAAGTCCTGATAGAACATCAACGCTATGCTCGCATCAATGGATTGAAGATTCCCGAGGAGAAAGACTTGCTACATCAACAAATCATATCCTCACCGGATCTTGTAAAATATATTGATCGAGGTAAAAAAAGCCTTTTCGACTTATCAACATTTCCAAGACAGAGACATAGAATTGCCCATGCTTATTGACTATTACGTCTTTTACATTTGTCATTTAATAGGTCTGTTCGAAATCATCGCATGGCCAGCACTCACACAAAGTGCCAAGGGGATCATCACGGCCGGTCCAGCTAGAACTGGCCGTTACGCCGGTGAAAAATTAAAAAAGTGGTGGCATGCCAAGAAATGAACTCTAAGAAAGAAAAAAAAAGAGAAACCAGCATATTCCATAGACTGTAAAATATTAACTTGTCATTACCTGAAAATAATAAAAAAATTCAGAGACCAAGCTTTGCAATGGTAATGTTTATACCAGTGGTCGAATATGTAACGATGTGGCCAATGAAATTCAAGAACGGATAAGAAAATTTGCCCGGACAGCCTGCGGGCGACCAATCAGGCACCTCGCACTTTTAAAGTGTGGATGTGGATTTCACAAAGTGTTGAGAGGGGTTTGGCAAATTTTACACAAACTAAAAATTTCTTTCCCCTTTCAAGGCAACGGCTTTCCTCTCTGACTCTTTTCTACTTGAAAACCCTTTTCCTTTTGCAAGCTTTTTTTTAAATCAAAGAAGCATTCAGTCTTTACGTGATTTAATACCACACCCCATCAAATAACGTAAAGAAAGCTTCAAGTCTACAACAAGACCACAAAAACCTTGTTGAACGACCTATGCGTAACTTTGGAAATAACAGCCTTCAGGTTTCAACTGATAACAGCAACCGTTCCAACAGCAGCGCAAGCAATGATAGCTTCTCAGTAGAAGGAAATACTCTCAACAATACACAGTCTAACACTCTGAATAATCATAATAACGGCAGGAAGCGAGCTCATTCTGGCCAAACAAAAGCTCATCCCATGACTCCTGATTCAAATGAGAATGCCGGAAAACGCAAAGATGTATCGGGCATTACACGCCCGGATCTTCAACGCAGTGTTCCTACTTTTCTCAGCAAGTTATACAAGTGAGTTTTTACCCATTTTTATTGGAAAGAATCGTTGGGGGAAGGCAACATAGTGTCGGTTATCGGGGCCAGGCGGGGCAGAAAACTACAAGCGTTTTTGATTACTTGGGCCAGTCAGTCGGTCAACCCAGCGATAAATTGAGGGCCTCGATTTGTGGGCTTTTTTAGCCTGCCCTCCAGCCGTTTGCCTCAACTACGTCATGGCGTCATTTTTTATTTTTTTCAACCACAACACAAGCCTGAGCTTTTTTTTCCTTGCTATCACAACAATATTCGATAATATGTCAAAAGCGAACATGACAAACGGGGAAACAAAAAACTAAATATGCCATGGATATTCCATGGAACATTGGAAAACCCCCCATGGTTTATTTTCGCCATCATTTTTGGGTTGTGAAAATGTGCTAAGCTCCACAAAAATTACAAATGCCGCCAACTAATCAAATTCTACCATTTTTGCGTTCCCCCTAATCTAGCATGGTAAATGACCCAGCGTCTACTGACCTTATTCGCTGGTCCCCCGATGGCACATCTTTTATTGGTAAGAGATCTTTCTGTTCCTCGCCTTGTGCATTGTTCTCGTTTTATTTTTTTTATGTCCTTTTGTCGTCTTACATCCTTCTTTATCAAGTTGAACGACATGAGGAGTTTGCTGCCAAGGTGCTACCTCGCTTCTTTAAGCATAACACTTTTGCTTCGTTTGTTCGACAGCTGAATATGTACGACTTCCACAAGGTGCCTCATATCATGCAAGGTGTTTTGGTGTCTGAGAACGAAGGCGAAGTTTGGGAATTTAGCAACTCCAACTTCCAAAGAGACCAACCCGATTTACTTTTACTAGTAAGTCGCAAACGAACGCGCGACCGTGAAGAGAAGGATGCTTCTTCTTCGGAATTCACCCAACTTATCAACGACATTGCATCGATTAAACGTCACCAAACCACCATCAGTACCGATCTTCGAAACTTACAACGCGACAATTTGATCCTCTGGGAGGATAATTTAGCAGCTCGAGAAAAACATGAACGGCATCAAGACATGATTCAAAAGATTTTGCGATTTTTGGCTTCGGTATTTTCCAACAATCAGATAGAAATGCTCAGTAAGCAAAATGATTTTATTTTGGATAGCAAGCGTGAGGGTGAAACAGGACTGGAACTGTCCAACACACCATCGCACCATGGTTTGCCACCGCAGAACCACACTCGGTCGTCAGGTAATAGATCACCCTCTTCGAAATCCTCCCACACCAGGAGGGGTTTTCTATATCAAGAGATCAGGGAAGGTTGAATGCTATTCATTATGAATTCTGTAGGTCATGATGATTTCCTTATTTTGGGGGATCCACTCTTGACATTTTGAAACTACGGAATCCGTTTAGTCTGGCTATTCTACTCTTTGCTCTTTTTTTTTCTTCTTGTGAATATCTCCCCTATCATTATGTTGCCAAACACGAGAATATTTTTTTTCTTGTTCAACGCACAGAATGAGAAGGCTTTTATTTTTTTAAAGAAAAGGAAAGAGAGCTTCTCTTACAGCACAGAAATGGGATCACCGCCAAATCGTTTAGACTCGGCGACAAATCTTTTTTTTCATTGCTTTCATGGTCACAAGTTGGTCTAATAAGGCTTTCGGGCTACCAATCATATATGGCCATGGTCTTTTGGTTTTTTTTCCTTTTCTTGTTTCGCTTTGATATTTCAAATCTTATCCCCTTGCCTTTAATGGCTCCATTTTCGCTTTAAATTGTCATTAACCTTTCCTTTTTTTTTCCGTTTATAGTCAATCAAGATGCTATAGAATTGAATTTACCGGCTTTAATTCAATCAGCCAAGAGTGTGAGCGAGAGCCAAATCAATGCAGCTGTAAGTGCTGCAGCTTCGAAGGGACCGTTGACCTCTACAAGTGTAGTAGCCCAAGCACTTGGTGCTACTCCTTACGGTCATTCACCCGCCAAAACCCCTGAGCCATACCATACTCCGTCACATCAGCACCGCAGACCTGGCAATCATAGTCCAGCATTATCTGCAGCGGAATTGGAGGCAGTCAATGACTCGGATATCAATATATCGCAAACATCAAGTGATTTGGCTGCTGTTGCCAAGTCAGCTGAATCCATCAATGATGATATTGATAACCTGCAAGGTCATATTGAATCTCTCGCGAACCAACTCGGTTTTGACCCCATGCATATGGGCGAGGATATAGAGGCTACCGATATCGGCATTTTTATGAATTCACATGACGATCTGATTTCGGGGGCATCTTTCAATGACAAAATAAGTTTGTTTGATTTGGCAGACAGTCCTTACTTACGAGATCCCATTCGCCAACAAATAAAATCTTCAAGAGATGCGGCTAACGAAGCTTCCAAGCATGACAAGAACTCTACCATGCCTTCACCAGCCGGTAAGTATAATCCAAGACTCTGGACACCCGATACCCAAGAACAACGACAAATGAAGAACCCGACACTAACCTATCTCCTTGATGAACTTTCGGGTCTGTATAAAGCAATTGGAGTTCTAAAGCAACCCACATCAGGTCCAGATACTCCGCAATACGCGTGGCCCGGTCCAATTCCTTCTCCTTCTACAGCTCCTGGTTACCCTTCAGCTTCGATCCCGGATTCCCCAGTTCATCCCCACCCTACGCCTGTCATAGCAGCTCCATTTGTGCCTCGTCCGTTCCCTGGTGTTAGTCCACAATCGCCAGCACATGCTCATGCTGTTGCTATTGCTGCTGCTGTAAGTGCTGGACAAACTGCTCCTCCCCCGGTGCCAGGTATGTATGAACCAACTACTTCAGTCGTCATGCCGCCAGGAGCTGCTCCAGCAGGTTACCCAGGATATCCTTACATGGGTCAGCTTATGTACCCCGGAATGCCATACTACCCCATGCCTCCTCCGGCTGCTGCCGCTGCTGCTGCCGCTGCTGCTATGTCTCAAGCGCCCACCACACCTTCGTCAATCAGTGGGGATGACACATCCGAGCCCAATAGTAAGCGATTGCGTACCGATAGCCCTGTCACTTCCTCGGCTGTTCCTCTTGGCCCGGTTGGCCCGACTGGCACCCCTCCACATCCAACTGCTGTTCCAATGGGTATGCCACCATATCCCCATGCCTACATGCCTCCTCACATGATGTATGGCCAGATGGCAGCATCTGGACATTATAATCCTTATTATGCTTCTGCATACCCACCTGGTTATGGCTATCCATCTCACCCTCCCCCTCATCATATGCCACCTGGTTATGGTGGAATGCCTCCTGTGCCACCCGGCATGGGCCCCGAAACCCCCACATCTGCTAGCAGCACCATCAAACCAAATGTACCGGGCTCAGCAGCATCTGATTAGGACTCTACCACGATAAAATAATGGCAAATTCAAATACAACCATAAAACAACCAAAAAACACAATTGAAAAATTCCAGCATAACATGAAGGAAACGACAGATACAATGTACTCTTTTGAATGAACCGTCCCCAAAAGCAACTCAAAAAAAAGGTACTTGAACGGTCCCAAGCCTGATTAATCTTAGGATTCATTCATTTTCACTCTATCTACTTCAAACTTCCATTGCATTAATCTGTAATATTATGTTGGTTATATCATCTTTCTTCTTTTTTCTCTCTTTCTATCTCTACATCTACCTTGTTTTCTTTTCTTTCTTTCTCTCTCCCTCACCTAGCCTCTCTTTGATTTTTTAAAATTGTTACTTTGTTTTCATACTGCTGAATTGTGGATGAAACTCGGCAACCAAGCCAATGCAAAAATCACCTTTGTAATATACTGAAATTTGACATTGAGGAATGGGCTGCCGCATTGTACGTAATCTTGCACCGACTCTTGTGTGTTATCAGTTTGAAATTTTTGTGAAGTTTAACCATTTTCGGAGCTGACATGAAAAGCGATTGTGTAGAGGGTATCTGGAGTGTTTTATTACATAGATATTTGAGCCAACAATAAAAAAAGGGAAAAAGCTGTAATTGCAAGGGCTTGCAAAGAACATGAGAAGAGTGAAGATGAGAAAAAAGTGTAGTGATTTTTTTAAACTGTGCGTTAGTCAAGGGATTTTACCCTATCATTGAGCTAATACGGATTGATACATTTCTTTCAGGTACTGGAAGATCCATTCGGTCTTTTTGTCCAGTTTTTGATGCGAGTTGAATGCAAAAATTTGTCGCAATCTATCTCTTGTCTCTGATTTAGAAGCGAACGCAGTAGATAATGATAATTTAGACGTGCAGGCTTGTGGATCGGTGAAACACCAAGGTATCATGGCCCAAGGTCGAATGGCATTTTGCAATAATCGCCTATGAATGCGAGTATAAAGCGCTTGGGGCTTTAATTGTTTACTGGGTGGAGTGAGTCCTATATCATGTAGCATCTCGCAGACATATGGAGACCCTCTTCGGAATCGCATCATAGATGAATCGAATCCGTTGGCGTTGGCGCAATTGCCTTGCAAAATCCATTCATGTTCGAAAAGTGGGCTGACATCACGCACAAACATCACACCGTTGTTGAACCATACTCCTCCAAATCGGTATAAGATTAGTAACTGCATCACATCGTTATCCTCAGTAGGTGCATCTAACATTGTTGATCCCTGAAGTGGCGTGCCGAGGGCTAAGTCATCCGGTTGGTAAAGTTCAATTTCGAACCGATTTCCACCTATTGCTTTGAGCTTTTGTATTAAGGGATGGTTTAGCAATTTTAAATTATTTGTCCAAAGATATAGACTGGTGTCATCAGAGTCTTGTGTTGCAAAAAAAGATCTAGCAACTTCATAAGATGCCTCATCAAATGTCTTATGTGCGTCGAAGAAGCTGTGATAAATGACCCGGTCGTGCTTGCGTTTTGGTCGAGGTTGAATGGTGGCAGCAAAGTCGTAGCAAGTAAAGCCATCTGTCAACGGTACACCGGGCGTAATCTGAGTTCGACGGTAGAGTGGATCAAAAACGCAATCTTACTTCAATACCAAGTCTAGAAAACTCTTATTTCTTACCTCATACATATGGCTGTAACCTCGAATATACTGACTGTCGGAAGGCAGATTGAAGCAATCTGATAGCGGGCCAGCGTTTTCGATTTCTTTATGATAGACCCAATTACGGATATATACACGGGCATTGAACTCTGTGCGGAACAATATCACATAAAATGCAAGAATGCCCACAAGTGTCGACAGGATGGCTTTGGAAAACATCATGTAACATCGCTTATTCGGTCGAACTTTGGTATGTGAGTTCGACAGGCGAGAATAAGAGACGCCTGATGGCCGGTCATTAGAAGCGGAATTGGAAGAGAATGGCCACCACTGCATAGAGTGAAGAGATTCCGAAGATGTGGAAATTTAGGAGGTTTGGATGATGCTCAGATGTTTTTTCTTCAGTCCAGTGTCGCAGGTTTAATGAGAAGTATAAATTGCTGTAAAATTTCCCCTTTGCGGACACTACGCAAAACGCTCTCCACGTGACATGAAAGATCGACCATTTGTCTACTGTTCATTATTACCAACGTTTGTTACTCTTGAGCACTATCCAGGTAGCTCACTAAGGGCTTCATTTTGCCCGCCTTGAGATTTCGTATTCTATTGGTTTGCAAAAGACTTCGTCGTCTAAAATGTAAAGAAAATTTTATTATCAATAGGCTAATAGGCTGTTATTACTCTCTTTATGTACAAGTTTCAGTAGAATAGCGTTTCTACCATTTTTTCAATCATTTTCTTCGTCTTACAGTTGGGTGCATTGGGGATAACGTAAACATATCATCATCGTTATCGTCCCAACTCGTCTCAGACTGTACATCATCTTCTTCATTCAAATCCTCCGACTCTTGAAAGCTAAGCTGGCGAGTCCGAACCGAAGCTCGTTGACTCGGTCGTTCTCCAAACCGTTCGCCAAAGTAGCCATTGTCAATCACAGACGAAGCAGAGGAGGATCTACCGCTGTGAAGGAAATCTCTACTTGCTCTGCGTCCAAAATTCATGATACGTTCTGTCACCGGTAGTGGGGCTGACGTATCAGATGACGACGGCGGCCTAGACGACGGTTGTGAAGAATTCGCCAACATCACCTTGGTCTGCGGAGTACCCCAAGTCAAAGCAATCAACAGCGACGATATAGCTTCCGATGCTATTCCAGCAAACCCGCCAATGAAGATTCCAAAGCATGCGGCGGCAAAACAGAACGTGGCCACAGGATATAAAACATGCATAATATGAGCCACGGCCGAGTATGGGGTATATATGAATACATGGAATATAAGTTTGGACAGAACAATGGTTGGCCATAGAATCCATAGGATCAATGAATATATGCCTTTAGCTAAACCAGTTCCCATTCCTAAGAGCAAAAAGACAATGGACAAGGCGACCTCGATCTGGTGGCCAAACTCAGTCTCTGGAGCCTCTTGCGTAGATTTATAGGTCGATGAAATCACTGTTCCATTTTTAGTGTTGCTTTGAGCTTGTATCAGCGCCGGTAATATGAATACGGCTGCTAATGCAACGCGATTCATTAGAGGATTGAAGCTATAGTCAGAGCTACGTAAAAGGTGTAATGTCTTTTTTTGTGGTTCATATCTTGTCATAAATAAGACTCCGCCATGAACCCCAAAATCCCGACAAAAGCATGGCTTTCATATGATAGTATGTTGCTGTCTGCAAGTCAAAGTAGGCATAGTACTCTAGGTGTCTACTCTAATATAGGATGCAATAATAATATCGCTCTAGCGTATATTTGCAGTTGTGAGTAAAGCTATGATAGGCATGGGCTGTGACCTCATTATGGACGCATATAAAATGGAAGTACCGGTGATGGAGACTTCCTGTATACCAATCGTGGGCGACATGATAAGCAAACAAAAATGGACTGTGGACGTCAAAACTGTGAAGAAGATGCTTGAATTTGAGAAAGATATGCACAGTATCAATCCTGATGATCTCAAATGGCTGCAACCAAACAACTGCAATGTTGATTTGGAAGACATGACACTGCCGCTCCCTCTGCATAATTCGTTACATGCGTTTCTAACCAATGGATTGAAAGACTTGTTGGTAATGAGGCCGCTTCCAAATGTATCAGTGCAATCTGAAGGTTCACTTGAACAATTGATGTCTGTATCTTCTAAAGTGGCGAGGCGTATCAACAATTGATTGATTGTCTGTCGTTATAGATATCAACAGAATATGGATTGTCCGCCAAGATTTGCGACAGTAATAACGGATTTGTTTGATAAGCACAACCATTCTTCAGCCGCTAATAAGCTTTGTAATATGGAAGCTGTATTCATTAGTACTTTTGGGTGTCTTCCCATCTTATATGTCAAGTCATTTACAAATGTTTCTTTATAATCCTGCCTTACTTCAAGACGACTATGATCCACTGGATGAAGATGACATATTGGATCCTTTCTCGCTGATCTCAATGTATTGTATGCAACTTAATATATCTGAGCATATGTATAGGCAAGGCGAAGTGGAAAGCGGTAATGTTATTAATGATGTAGCCCTTTTTAAGCCTAAAGGTAAGAATTAAAATTGACCCTTTTATTCTAGTGCCTTAAATCTCAAAACCATATTAATACCATGTTCAAAGATCAGGCATGTTCAGGGACGAAAGAAAAACATAGCGAACGAAACAAGAGCAATGTGCCGATTAAGACTATCAGGCATATTAAAGCTAGCAATAACAATACGGCTTCCTTAAATGAGCAAAGAATAGGATTAGGAGACGAAGCAACACCTTTCACTGGCGCATTCACTCATTTGGAATGCAGTGCTAGTCTACAACGTGAAGTAGATGATTATAACCACGCTAAAGAATGTACTGGCTCGTCTATGAGTAGATTAATGAATAATGAGAGGTCGCTTTGGCAAGACCTAAACCCCAACAGTGCTTTGCATAGCATTTATCAACGGTCTAGCCCTGCACTTAGCACAAATGATGCAAAACCATTTGCTCAAGAAATTGGACGTTCGGAATCATACTCGACTGTGAATAACATGACTGCGAGCATCACAGATTTAAGTTCGAGTATTATTTCATCTGCTTTTCCCTCTAACTCAAGATCGCCTTGCTATGGTGATGGAAACGTACGATCGACTTTGTGCTGTAATACCAAAGATGGCCAGTTACAAAACAATACTAGGAAGAGGAGCATTATCGAAAGCATGAAAGATAGAGATTCAGGATCAAGACTCAAAAACAATAGACGAAAATTGTCACTTCTTTCTCCCAATCTTTCGAAATTTAGTAGACCTTCTGATGCAGCAGATATCTCTCAAGAGTTTAGTGTTCCACTTTCGGCCAACTACAATTCTGACTATGAAGGAATCGATATCACTCGAGCAGGTTTCTCTATAATGAATGACAGGCCAAAAGATGTATTGCGTGACATGCCTAGCTTGCAGCACATGCAAGTCGAAGCCTATCCATTTAAAGTAGCCGATCGAGTAAATGAATTTGTGCGTTTGCGCAAAAGGACAACGCCATTCCTTGAGCAATGAATGAGAACAACCCGATAGCTTTTAAAGACCGTTAAAAGTATATTATATTTACATCCTGTACAATTTCAGCAAAGACTTTCATTATAATAAATCGTTATATCTAAGAAGTTCGGGTCCAATGCAGGAAACCCTTCTTGTTACATGGGCTCTCTACGGGCTTTTGTCATTTGAAACAATAGACCGGTCAATTGTTCGCTTTCTAGGCATGTATCTAATTTCATATATTGTCAGCATAGAATATGGATTGCTGTGTTGCAGTAATTGCGCAAAATTACCTTTACAAAGGTTGATAATGTTAGACCACAAAGCGTTGCGCGAAAGTGCATTGTGATTTCCCAGTATGATCAAGTGGCTATATAACAAATTCAGTCGCTTTGACTCCGATGATGAAAGAATAAATCGAAAATAGTTTACCGTTTGGCTCTGGAAAGTGCAACATTGATTCGTTGCGGATTATCGATGAAGTTGCTGGGGTTCGTCCTCACTGTACAAAGTATGATAACTTCTTTTTCAGCACCCTGAAAAGCATCGACGGTTGAAATCTAGTGAGACAATGATAAATAAACATCCTTGACAGCAGCTCAAATTATGTCACAGGCTTGATGTATTTACTTGTACTGAGCCAAAAGAAGAATTTGTCATTTCCTTCAAGCATCCGTCCAACTTGTCAGCCTGCTCTTTGTCTGATTTTGCTTCCACATAAGTAAAACTTCTTTTAAGGCAGCACTCAAGAGAAATCAAAAGATATATTACTTACATAAGGATATGACTCCAATGTCAACAGGGGAAATACCAAGAAGTAACAAAGACCTAAGAGCCTGCACAGTGACCCGTATTTCGCTGTCGTTATGATATGACTGGTAACCTGGCCTCCGCTTCTCTGTTCCATTGATATTCACGAAGCAGACATGAGGCAAATCCGAAAATAATGCTGGACGTTTTTGCTCTGTCAGGCCGTTGATCAATCGACGTTCATAAAACAAATTGTTGCTAAGCCGAGATATCTGCGGGTGGCATCGATATTGTGTGCGTAACATCACTGGTGAAATGCCCATTTCTGCGCATCTGTCAAACAAAGTCTTTTCGATACCTTGTCCGGCAATCTCAGGATCGCAGGGCGTTACCAGTGTAGGAGGAAGCTGTAATGGATCACCAATGAGGATCATTCGTTCTGCACAAAACCTTGTAATCGGTACCATAGCCATTGGCTCCATGATCTGAGACGCTTCGTCCAGCAGAATCAATGGTACTGTTGTCCCGTTGAACAGCTCAAATACTGAAGCGACACATGTAGTTCCAATGACTCGCGCTTCTCTTATGTTTGCCTGAGTTTCAGCTTTTTGAAACTTTTGCAATGCTGTTTCGACAAATGAAGTATCATTAGCTGACATAGGTTCATCCTTGAGCATGGCTTCCAGCTCTTTGATGTCAGCATCGTTATTGACTCTGCTTTGGACAGAATATGGTAATATGGCCTTTGCAATCTTCCTCAAACTTCCCACCCGCGCAAAATCATCATATCCGAGGTCCAGCAGACTCAATAAGATTCTATCAACGGCCACGTTCGTTATAGATGTGATCAGAACGTTGTATGTTATTCGTTCCTCAGGTTCTCGTCCTGCATTGATATCATCCACTAGCTCTTGTATGAAAATTATCAGTACCGCTGCAAGATAACTTTTACCAGAGCCGAAGACACCATGGACTAAGAGGACTGGTGCAGCATTTTCGTTTCGGTTCCAATCAGGATACTTTATGACTGATCCGGCAGTTGCATAAAGAACCTTGGCTTGATCCTCATTGAGTGTGAATCGTTTGACGGTATCCGCCAATCTGCTTTCGATGTCTATCCCGTCTGAAGCTACGAGGACAATCCACCCATTGTCACTACTCGTAATATTTGGTGTTGAGTGAAGTTGTTTCCTCTTTCGTCTAGTACCATCATCATGATCAAGTATGGTAGGCAATAGAGGACAGTCATCGATGCCGTTTGCAAGAGCAGAGAGCATCATGAATTCCGAGCTACCGGACACTGTACGAAGCGCCACAAGTGATTTGGAGGTTTTACATAAGCTATCTGCTATTCGTCCATCGCGAGGCGTCAGACACTGTATCTCGACAAGAGACCCACCGACTGGTCCATAAAAGGTACTCCTGGCAAGAAAAGTTCCGCTAGGTTCAAATCGTAGCGATTTTGAGATTACCCATATGTCGTCTTTCCCATATTTTGAGCGATGCTGCTGATTGCTTATTGTCAAGCAATAATCCAACTCGCCAGATATATATCGACTGCTGCTGCCCAAGCTAGCCTCCATGTGAAGGCCGATACCACGAGAACGAGCAAATTGAAGTGGAGTCTGTACTTCACACCAATCTTTGACTTGTGAGTGAAAGTATATCGAATAAGTTTGTAGTAGAACTTGCAAATGTTCTTGAATTAGTTTGGTGAATGTTTCCACATAATGTGGAGCAGATTTAAACCTCGTTGGTACCATCAACTTCCGGTGATTTACTTTTTTTGTTTTGGCAGCTTGCGCTAACTTGCTGGCATTTGGAAAGATAATGATACTTGGTACCGAAAATCCTTTCGATGTCGAGCTAACCATAGGCACGACTGGTGCGTTTGATCTTGCGTGAGCAGTAGAAGATACCGTTCTATTGGTTGCTGTGGAGAGTATTCTTGGAGATGGCCCATTGGTATTACTTGAATTCGCTCGCGCATAATCCGTATTGGCTGAAGTTGTTGACGGCATATTTTGAATTTCGGATGCCTTAATAAACGAACTAAAGACAATTGAGGAATTAGTTATACGTCTGATTAGCTTGTCAGGTACATTGTGTTCACCTTTTGGACATTAAGTTCTCTGACGCAGCCATAGAGGCTGATGATCTCGGTGCTACAGAAGCTTTCTTGTTTTTAGAAAGTCCAACCATAATACGTCTTTTTACTACTGGCTAATGAAACAATCAATATCAATAAGTAATTAGCACTATGTTTGTGAAACGCTTACAGCTTCTTCGTTTCCAATGCTAGTGTTAGGCCGTTTCATTCCAGAACTTTCAAAGGTATCTGCCACTGTCGCCGAACTGACAGTATCTGACTGCCTCACCTCCGATGAAATTTCATTGGCTATTGAATCTTCAGAGCTATATCTTGGTAAATTCGAACTGGTTCGATGGGTATAAGCTGCCTGTACATTTGCTTCCATAGCTTCGTGTATATGTACCGGCTCTGCTGTAGAATTGATGGCAGCAGCCACATCATTTTCTGATTCTGTATTATTTACATTCTCTTCCTCCATATTGAGTTCACCAAGATCAACTTCGACACCATCCATCTCTTGATCAGTAGACTCAGATGCTTTGTTTACTGCTATATCGACACCAGATGGCGAGGGTTGTGGACTCAAAGTAAACCCTGATTTGTTATATGGATGCTGAGTAATTGTTACAATGGGTGTTGCTGGAAATTGATTGTTTTGTTGACAGCTTTTCGTATGCATTGTTGTATTGAGAGCGGAGCTTAGTGGGCTAAGCTTTTCATGCTCTCGTGATTGTTGGTTTCGCTTGCTGTCTTCATGTCCTAGATTCTTTTGGATATCTGCATTACGTTTATCTGCCTTACTTCTCGGATCGCTCATAGTTGATAGCTGCAATGTGGAATGCACTTGAGCCTTCCTTGAGTCAGACATTTCATGCTGAAATGTGGTCATTATCTGTTCTTCTCTCTTAATTTCCACGGGTTCCTGTATGTTTGAAACATCTTGCATTGGGATCTCTCTGCCCTCACGTCGATAGTCTTCTAAATTGGACATTTTACTTTCGTCTTTAATATGACCGACAGCTGGTGTTTCCATCATAGTCGGGGGTTTCCATTTAGCTTTCAATTTAGTCACTGCATTCTGTTGCGCATGTCTTCTACGCAAGTCCTGAAAATTTGACGCTGTTTCTACTGCGGACTCCTGTTCTCGCCGGTCAATAAATGATTACATCTTCTCGGGTATACAAACAGAAAATAGTTACCATTGATCGAGACATATCCTCGTTATCATCGGATACATTCTCCACAGTAACTAGATGACCATCAAATTCGATTTCATCACCCACTTGAGGCGGTCGTTTCCCTTTTTGAAATTTTCTAATAAAACCAAAATTTGAGCATCACCATAGGTGTTGTGCATTTCTGTTACTCAAGACTTTACCTATCAATATTGTACCCCTTTTCATCCATAAGAACCATCTATAAAGTAAAATTAATTGTTAGGGCAAATGAATGGAATGTTCTCAGAATGAGCAGCAACAAGAGTGTACCTTTTTGTTAAACTCGTAAAACTTGAGTACACCTTATTATGGGGTCAATGTATGCGACAACATGTATTTGACATTTAGTCGTTCAATGCTTACCATCCTGCCAAGTTTTGCTCTTCTTAAGCTTTTGGGCAGTGAACAGAACAACAAATTGTACGTAAGTTTGATCGGACATGCTCACCGGGGCAAATGTCGCGAGTACAAACGCGTACAGAAATTAAATTTCATCCCGCAGCTGAATATGCGAATAAAGACACCGCCAAATTCGCGACTTGTGGCTTCCCCGCAAATCACATTTAACTTCATGCCTGCTTGCTTATCCACCATGACTTAGTTAAGAACGCTCAATATGGTCAGATAATTAACACACATTGTTTATGATAGCACTAAGTTATCTTTTTACTTGGTGGTTTGTCAGCATATCCAGTTGAAGCTAACTTCCTACTTTACAATACCATGTCTGGAAAGCATTTCATGACAACAAATTACTTAAGCTAGATATTAAGGTCTTCTACTTGAGAAGAGAGAGCATCTTCCTCCTTAACATTGATCTCATGAAGACAGCTATGGCACTTGAGTTGCAAGACATTTTCCATGCTATACTTGGATTTGGCGCCAGCGCCTTTTCCGATACCGTATCCGCCGGCATGGGCTGTGAAGATGATATTCAATTCTTCTTTGGCCTGTGCCCACTCTTCATGGGCAATGGCCTCCCGTGCAGCTTCATAATGGGCATAGTAGGGGATGAAATGATCTAGTGCGATATTATCTTGTTGTTTGAAGACAGCCTCCAAACTTTGTTTGCATAGTTCAGTGTTTCCGCTACGTCTTGCACAGCAAGCTTGCAACCAGTTAGCAAGGCAGTAGTCATCGGTGTCAGTTGCGGTTTCCAAGTTAATGTTATCAAGAGCCTTTGCAATCCTAGCTAGATGCAGTTCTTGCAATTTTGGTGGCATGACATCCAACCCGACAAGCAAGGATAACAACTCCAATGAAGGCAAAAGCAGTCTGTTATTTTGTGCAGTGAACTTTCGTGACTTGCGAGCGACATATTTCTATGAACAGGACGTGTCAGACCAACAAGATGTACAATGTCATTGATTGCTAAAATCAGCCACTTACTTCAATTGGAATGGATTTGCCAGCAATCTTTTTTGTAAGCTTGGGTATAGAATTCATGAGACCCTCCACTTTCAGCATGGCTTTCGCCTTTTCGGCATCATTAGTCATCTCTTGAGCTTCCTCGTAAAGGGCGCAAGCTGAAAAATAGGTATAAGTGGCTTTACTCCAATTGCTCTCCTGAGCCAGAATTTCAAAGCACTCATGTGCGCTTTCCCATTCAGTTTTCATCAAGAAGAGTAAACCAAGTTCCCAATAGCAAATATGTTGCAGTTGGCGCCATTCCTTTTGTATTTCGATAGTTTGTTTAAACTGCAGTACAGCTTTGTCCAATAGTGTACGTGCAGCTAGAGATCGGCCAGAGAAATAAAGGAAAAATACACCAGATGGGTATTTGCCAAGATTATGCTGGATAAGCCTATCACTAAACTTCTGATCAGCATCGGGAATGGGAACGAAAGTGGAAAGAACAGTATGGTATGTGATGAGAACCATATCACAGAATTGTCTTCTGAGGCCACATAATTGTTCAGTTTGTTCTGGGATGGGTTGCTCGCTATCCTGATGAAAGGACTGCCAGTTGCCTTGTGCCTCCAAAAGCCCAAGTCCGAAGCGTCTGTCGCCTGAGAAACCAATGAACTCGACTATTTTGAGCAGGGAATGTGGCAGCATTGAAAGCATCAAGTTGAAGCATCCAAGTCCGAAATTAATGCCGGACAAGAAATGGGCATCCAGTTCCCTTGCTTCACGACCAGCAGCTTTCTCCTCCTTCAAATATTCCACATACTTGTACAATGAGCGGTATACGCCATAGCTGTTTCTGACATGAATACCTTCTCGAATAAATGATACAAAACTTTCATCGTGAACTACGGTCACCAAAGCCTTGAGCAAGTACGATTCAGCCCAAACTAATTCCTACAAATTTAGCGGATATAATTAGCTTGTCATCTGCAAATCTTTTAAATTCGAACCCCGTAGGGTGAGACTTCCACATGTTTGGACAAAAACTTTTCAGGCGCTTGAAACGAGCAAGCACAGGCCAATGTGACAAAATAAAAATGGGGTTTCAACTTACAGCATGTAATTGCACGGTGGTCATAGAAGAGAGGACAGAAATACTGGAGCCTCCCTTTACCCAACTGGTCATACTCTCAAAGAACCCGACATCCTTTTTCCGGTACCCACTGGCGAGCTGCACGCCTTGTTTGAGATATGTCAGCGAGGTCTCGATGTCGGCAGGCTGAAATGTCATCATGGCTTTCAGGCAAGTCATGCATGAACTAGCAAGTCCCCAGTACAAGGTTGTATTGGCTCGAGGCATAGTCATTTGTTCGGCTTCAGCGATGTGAGAGTCCAGGAACAGATCCAGAGCATGCGCTACTTGCTTTATGTCTGAGAACATTGATTCTTCCTCATCCATCTCTTCTGAAGACGTTGAGCTTGAGGAACCTGATATGTTATCTGACTCTACAAGTACGTTGTTACCACTAGAGTTGAACCTGGGCAAAGAGCGAAAACTCGATATAGACGATGGAATAGAGCTCATAGAGAACCCTCTACTAGTCAGCCCTGACCTTTTAGTCGGTGAGTCACTCGAGCTCATTGCAAATAAAGATAATTAAAGACAAGTAAAAAGAAAAGAATAAGGTAAGTAGCGCACCTCGAGATCTATAAATTCCTCCAGAATGGAAACTCACGTTACACGCGGCAGATTTGGACACTAAATGGTTGCACAAGCCCAACTTGTACCCGTTAACTTTTTGTGCACTACTATTAAATGCGTTTGCCTGATGATGAACGGCCTGAGAGATCGTCCGATACTTTATAAGTATGTGAAACAAGTTGCTGCATTGAAATTCCCCCCAAATTTGTCTCACCTGCTCAAGAATAGAAAAAATTTGAAGGGTTTCATTATATTGCCTCTTTCTTCCCTTTTGTTTTGAAGCTCCTTATTTTCATTGTATTCCTTGTCAAAGAAGCTGCGACATACTCCAATTGTTTTAATTGGAATTATTCATCGACTTTGAAACAGTGCTGCATGAAGTTATAAAATATGGACGGGATATCAACACATGTCCGCAACTCCATATTGCGAGCATCCGCCGCTAAAGCTGACAGCACAGCCGCCCGAAACCAACAAATGGCAGTGTATTTGCGGTTGAGTAACGTATCAGCACATGCTGGAGGGTGCATCTCGGGAGTGATTGAAATGCACGTTCCGTTGGACATATCTGAAATTCGAATTGGATGCAAAGATAGTGTCTATACTGAGCCTTCAACGCTCATTGTACCACAGGCTTGGATTGAAGTAACTGGCACATACAAAGGTTAGCTAGAGCATTTCCTTTCATATAACACAATGGTCGCTTATACCATTCTTTCACTAGATGAACGCCAAGTTGGTGTATTTCACTATGCCAAAATCCCGCTCAGCAATATGATCATACAAAATGTGCAGGAAGCAGTTGCTAGGAAGGGACAGTCGAGTGCAGAAAGAAGTATAAGTAGCCAGACAGATTTGGAGCCCACTTCTCCAGGAGTGGATTGTTTGAGCCCACGACGGCATTACGGTCCTGCTGCAGGACAGCGGAAATCTAGAGTTCGCTCCACTCGTCAACAACTTGGATCTAGTATGTATATAACCATGAGCAGACAGAAATTGAAGCGTGCGTGTGTTCGCTTGGCAGCTGACTTCATCATTCACAGATCGAACATCTATTCCAGATCCAATCGGTGTTGCAGATGTAGATGCAGAAGGCAAAACTAGATACAAGATGTACAGCGGTAAAACATTGATACCATTTAGAGTTTCAATCGATCCACGATTAGCCAACTCATACGACTACGACGAAGCCGCTATAACATATTGGACAACATGGTTAGTGCACAAATTTAGCAAACTTGTTCAGCAGCCAGTATAATTTGATTAACTTTATGTGCCGTCAGTGTCTTTTGTACAAATAACTCGACGATACAGGACTCTGTTAGTTTCCACGCTCGCCAAGTGGAGGTATACCAGCTAGAGGGTCAATATAGCTTTGATGCCAACACTAGTATGTCATCTACCGGTTCCAAAGTTGCTATGGGCGGCCCTGGTAAGCTAGAGGTTGTAGCCTGGGTAGAGGCACCTGTATTTGGCATATTGGAAGGATCAGACGCCAAAATCATCATGTATATTCAAAATTTCACCAGGAAGAAGGTAGTCGATTTTTAAAATATGTTTGAAACGAGTTATCATAAGTGACTAAGTACGATGTCCATCTCAGACACAAGGAATCAAACTAGAGGTCTTTAGATCCAGAAGTCATTCTCCAGAAAATCTTTCTGATATGACAGAGGTGAAAATAGCGGAAGAGGTGTATCTTGGAGAAGATCATAGATTTGAGCCCGGTTATTCAACGCATGTTACGGTGGGGGTAAGATTACCCAGCGGTAACTATTCATCCAATGGTATTCCAGGTTTCGCTATAGATTATATTGTCAAAGCCTCAGTTATGGCTCCTCTCAGGTAAGTAAATATATACATTAACCGAAAGAGAAAGAGATGAAACCCATGATTTATTTAAACTTGCAGTGATCCGGTTTATGTGATCTCCCCAATCCGGATCGTGCGACATCAGAGTTTTCCGGACGGATGTTTTCGCTTGCCGGCGAGCGAGAGTATAGCTGCTAGTATCAACCATCAGACTGAGGCCACTAGTCCAGTCAACGAAGCAGTGCTGGTAGCTGCAAGTAACTACGAATCCAAAATCCAGTTAGCACAGGCTAAATTAGAAAACATCCTACAGCACGACACTTTGTACAAAGCCAGACCGAAATATTACATTAATAGCTCCACAAGTGTCAGCGAGGCAGATTCTATGGAGTCGTGGTCAGACAGTGACAACGAAAGCACGCCAAGATTAGCGTACGTAGCTCGTGTATGCAAGCCCACGTATCGAATGCACCCACGAGAGAAACCAAGGCAACTTCGTAACCCTGTGAAGCTAAAGCTGGATACGTCGCTCATCAACTATAGGAGCTCAACTAGCTCTCATGAAACAGGAACTGCTGAATTGAGTGATTCACGCTTTTCGCTGTTACAGAATACTGGTTCGCTCGCATCGCCTCACACACCCGTGGAGTATCTTGATGATCATCAGGTGTGGGTCCGTACCATGAGTGCGCCAAACCTTGCGCTTAGTCCTGACATAAATCCGGATGTTAAGCGGTTGTCTACGCCTATAGATAAGGTAACTAGCGACATAGAATCAACTCTTGGAGACGCTTACAAACGTAACGCCATATCACGTCGTACACACGTTAAAGCCGTATCCTGGCGATCGGGCTTTGATGAAATTAGGAATCAATACTGTCGATCTCGTTAAACAAACAAACTTTTTTTATTTTTAATTTTTAATCATAGCATGTATTCATAGCAAATTTGAGAGCTATTGTAAATGATTTTGTTGTTAAAAAATTGTACATTATAATCGGAAACGAATGTGGTGATTGTTCTTTTTGGTATTATCAAAATGCCACATAACATCCAGTGATAACCTGCCAGCTGGGTGATGGATGAACTTTTTGCTTCCTTCTTAGGTATTGGGGGTGTAGTTAAAGTTGTCTTAATGCGCCTCATCATGTTAATGAGGATAATAAAATGTTCAAGTGAGAGTGATAGTGGCGACGAGGAAAGGGATGAAATATGAATAAAGCGGCAGTTATGTGCTTATCAACTCGCTTAATGCTGCCGCTGGTTGGTCCACGGATGGGTCCTCTAAGTATGGTTCAGTGTCTTCAACACGACGTGTGGAAGACATTACGCCGAGGGCTTGTTCTAGATCTCCTGCGGATACCTGTATATTAATGTTAGTACAGAAATGAAACAATATCAGATTCAAGCAATATATACATACCAGGATATTGGCGGTAGTAAAAGTGCTCAAGTATAAGATGTTGATTTGAGCTGCGGTGGCAAGAGGATGCGAAATAGATCGCACAATACCACATCGATCAAGATTGGCATCACTCAAATTAATTTGGACAACTCTAAGCGGTGTTTCGTCTTCGGTGCCACAGATGATGTTCTCATCAAAGCTATCTATAATATACTGCTCCGTCAGTAGCGACACCCCTTCACATGTGGAAGTATACGAAAAGAATCGTGGAGTGGTAGTATCTCTACAGAAATAACAGATGTATGAGATACAGTTTCTTTCTCACAAGCCATAATGATCCAATCAGACATACCTATAACCATCAATCATATCTGGATACAGCAAAATCTTCAAAATTGCCATGGACCAAGACGCCACGTCTGCATGTTTGTTCAATCCGACACATCGCAATTCGTTATCAAGTACTGTTTGTTCCCAGGTCGGGGAAAGATCTGCAGCATATTGTTCATCTTCGGGGATCACTATTGTATCTGGGGCAATTGATGGCGGCTGTTTCAAGTTCTCCAGATCTCCAAGCTCCTCGTCTACCGACTCTTCATCAAATTCAAAGCCATGGTGCATTAGTGATAGCACCGCCTCACGCAATTTCATATCTTTGATCTAAACAAAACAGTGTTATTTATATCGAAAAGTTTAACTATTGAGTTCCTGATCCACATGTTTCTTTTTTGATCATCTCATCTAACTTACCAGTACAAAATCCGTTTGATAGGTTGACATATAAAAAATTGAAAACTGTGCCTTGGCAAGTGGTGCAGACAAATCGGAAATACGCTTTCCAGAGCAATCTGAAATGCAAAGACAATTTAGTTACAACCCAAGTCAACAATATGCATCAATAGAAACTTACCTTGACCACCCTCGTCGTCGACCTGCAAAACTCGAAACACGTCCTTAGATACTTGAATAGTACTGGACGTAGCTGAATTAAGCAAAGGTAGAAAGTCATTCTCAATTGTCTCTACACTTGCAACAATGCTAATCTCATAACTATTCTCTGTATAGCTGAAGAAATAAGCAGGGCTGAAAACAACGGCCACAATATAAGTACAACGAGATTTTGTAAAATGGCCGTGCACACTTGGGGGTAAAAATTGGAGTAACACTTACTCAGAGGTATCAGATAGCAGACAAGCTTTGATTAAAGCATGGGCAACGAGAGGCAGTTGATGTTTCTGAAAATGCAATAGTTTCAAACGAGCAGGTAAAATGAAGATGGTCATGCGAAGAACATGTAATCAAGATGTAAGTGGGGCAAGGAAGTTTAAAGCTCACAAAGAGTCATAGCTGTGCATCAATGATTTTTTGTCGGATCTGGGAAAAAGATAAATTTTTCAGCAGCCGAAATGCTGGTACCAAAGCACCTAAATCTATTATTTGCTATGCCACGGGAACAATAAAACTTACATTACAGTAGGTATATGTCACAGGACTATGCATGACGATACCATTTTCCTTTGACCGGGTTACCGTGGCTGGCAAAAACGAATTCAGGTTTTATTATTAAGCTTTTTTTTTTTCTTTCTCAAAGATAACGCGGGTATCCTTATCAAAGAGATTAATGGACTATTATCAGCACCGCATCAAATTTTGCTTGTCCGTCTTTCATTTTCAACAGTGATACATGAGCTACATAAAACATGAAAATGCATCTTCAACTTACTAGGCTTATACTATGTCTATGTATTATTTTTGTAGCTGCGCATCCAATATACACATTGCCAAAAATGATATCGGCCGAGCCAAGCGAGGTTAAAGTCCCTGGCTATGCTGCCCTATTTGAGAATTGGTGTCATCGTCACCAATGATATAGTGGAAGTAGCATCCATCCAATCAAGCATATACTCAGCATTACGTTTACAGTTCCCGTTACATTTTGCTAGATAATTGTTCCAATCAAAGATGTTGTAAACTATATACACAACCATAATTACTTTGACTGTAATCATCTATTTAATATTTTCTGAAGGAGAAAATTTATGGACACACAATGCTCACATTATCGCATATCACATTATGTTTAACAGACAAGCATTGGTATTTTTTCCACATATCTTTTTTATAACCGAAAGCAATCTTAGCTGACGAAAACTTTTTTGAAATAGTAGTAGGATGCAATTCATATACAGTGATCCGGAGAAATAAGGAGAAAATGGGACAAGAAAAGGACATTTGAGAGAAGCAAAAAGTACATTGACGTTGAGAATTCAGGTTTGAGTGCAAGAAAAATATGAATATAAGAATAAAAAAGTGTTGAATGTAAGGCTTGCGAAGAGGAAAATACAATAGCACCTTTTTTGATTATATAAGGCTTATATGTTTCCACCTCCTTTCAGATTACTTCTTGGGTCTTTTCTATATTCCAGTTTATTTTGCGCGTACGTACTTGCCAACAACGAGAGCGTGATCTCTCTCATATGGCTCCAAAGTCAATTGCTCTTGGGGCTTGACTCTCTCTTCTTGAAGCTTCTTGACTTCGCGAGCAAAGACGGTAGCAGCATCGACAGTAGAGTCAATGCAAGATGCCTTGATGGAAATAACGATGTGACCGTTGTTCTTCAAGAAATGATGAGCGTTCAAGGTAATGATACGAGCTTGATCGGGTTGAGCAACATCAGCAAAGATAACATCAACCATAGGAACAAGCATGCGGTACTTGTGGGGGTGACGAGCATCTTCAATGATTGGGATAACATTTGTTCGCTTCTTTGCCATGTTGATCAAATCACGGCCAGATCGGTGAGAGAACTCGACAGCGTAGACAGCACCTTCGGGGCCGACGACATCAGCAACATGAGAAACAGAAGTTCCGGAAGCAGCACCAAGGTAAAGAACCTTCTTGCCAGGAGCAATGTGAATATTGTCAACACCACCTAGGACACCAGCGGCAATCTTGGAACGGAAAGGATTCCAGACACGGTATTCGACCTTTGTGCCATCAGCACCTTCGACAGAAATACGCTTCTCGCCGTAGACGGCTTCGCCGGGAACAAGGTTCTTGGTAACGAGAAGATCTTCCTTGCCACGAGCAACAAAGATACCTTCATGTCTATGGGGTTCGACAACGACCTTGGCTCCTCCGCGGGCTCCTCCACGAGCTCCTCCACGGGGAGCACCACGGCCGCCACGAGGGGCACCACGGCCACCACCACGGGCACCGCCTTAACAAAAGTAACAAAAAAATTGATTAATCTTCTATTGTATATGAGATATTATGTTATAACTTTGTTCAACTTACCACGGCCACCGAATCCTCCACGACCACCTGAGACACCACCGCCTCGAGCACCGAAGCCTCCACGACCACCTCGAGGAGCACCACCACCACGACCTAAACAAATCGAATTGTATATTAGTGAGATAGAATTTCGATATATGGCAATAGTCATGGAAAGTTGTTATTACCTCCACGAGCACCACCGCGACCACCACGATCATAAGCCATTTTAAGTTGAGATTTAGTTTAGGAAAGAGGGAAAGGGTTTTGTATAGAAAAAATTTCCAACAAGAGCAGCTCAACAATAGGACACAAAAAGAAAAAAAAAATTGGCTTCCTGACAAAGCCGTCACAGTGGCTTGCAAATCCGTCCAGCCTGGAAATTTGACGGACCTTGATCTTCATTAGCAGTATATGACTAGCTTGACATGTCCCTGAAAGATTCGACAGCGGCGAACAGGGAGCAATCAAGCTCAAGTGCTAATGATAGTTCCAATACAACACATAGGGCCTCTCAGAGGATATCACTTATGAGAGACTCCTCTCCCGTTGGTCGGCCACAACCAGTACATACTTTCGTTGACCCGAGTGAAGGCAAGCTCTTTGATGGCGAAAATACACCACAAAACATCGCGACCTACGGCTTTGGTCTTGGCTTATTAGCGGGTTTGAGTGGAGTATTAGCGATAACTGGACATGGATATTGTCAAATGTGGCTGTTCTTGGCAGGGTTGGCCGTGTTTCATTTCTTGGAGTACCTAGCCACTGCATTATTCAATGGACCGAAACTCAGCTTGGATTGTAAGTGGATCAAAGACTAAATCCGACGATGGAACTTATAGATATTAACTTGTCGTACAATTTAGCGTTTCTGATCAATCATAGTGCTCACTATCATGCTGCACATTTAGCGGGTATCAGTGAATTTCTTTTGGAGGCTTACTCTTTCCCTTCATGGAAAGGCCTTGGTTATGTCAATTGGATTGGTATGTAGTTATAACCACATGAGAAAAGCTGTAAATACAATCTAATCAGATCTCGTTATATAGGCTTAATACTGATGATATCTGGTCAAGCTGCTCGTACTATTGCCATGTTCTCTGCAAAATCCAACTTCTCTCACCATATTGTAGGCTACAAAGCACCAGATCACGTACTCGTCACTCATGGCATATACTCAATTATGCGCCATCCATCGTATTTTGGATTCTATTGGTGGGCTCTTGGTGCACAGCTGTTGTTGATGAACCCTGTCTGTTTCTTGCTGTTCATATATTGGCTGCATAAATTCTTTTCCGAGCGCATTGCATATGAGGAGCACACGTTGTCCCGCTTTTTTGGTCAAGATTGGGAGACATACAAAAAGAAAACTTCAACTTTGATGCCACTCATCGCATAAAATTCATTTGTTCCAGTTTCCAATCATAGACTCATGCATACACACTTTTTATTTGTCACCGTCAAAATATAATACGTATATGGTATTGAATATATATTAATCTCTAAATCTGCTCCTTAGCATTGTTTTGTCATCTCGTATATGAAGTAATGAAAAGCCTCTCCCAAAGTACTGACTTTTATACCATCCCAGCAGTCTCGAGCCAAATGTCGTTTTCGGAAATGGGGTTGTCCAAATGTTATATAGATAAATTTTCCTCCAATTTTGAGCACTCTTGTCACTTCATCCACTTCGGCTTTTACTTCCTTAATAAGCTCGGGTGATGGGTCCCACACATCTCCTCGATCACACATCAAAGCATCCATAGTGCCTTTGTCAATGACCACATCAAACGACTTGTCATCGAACTTTAGATCCCGAATGTCCATTTCTAGCCCTACGATACATCAATTAGATTTCATCCCTGTAATTATATCCCGTTGGTGAAAATAAGACTTACATTTCATTTCAGGTCTGTCTGAGCATCTTTCTGCCATCTGTTGTATTACTGTGGCAGAATAGTCGATATTCGTGATATTCTTGTAACCGTCATCGTACATATCTTCACCCAGCGCTAAAGTAATAATATCAACATAAGCTGCCTGATCGAGAAATTGGTGGCCAGACATAACCGCTACTTACTACTATTTCCGCACCCGAGCATAAGAATACTTGATTCTTTTGATGGGATAGTTTGATTTAAAGTTGGCTTAAGCTCTGCATATGTCTTGAACCAGTCAAACGTAGTCTCGGAAGACTCTCTTTAAGGTAAACAATATTAGCGGTCATTACTATAAACATGGCAAAGGCAAAACCCTCACATACTTTCTATATCGTTCTTCCCAGTATTCTTGTGTCTTATAAGCCGTAGGGTCTTCAGGAATGACCTCTTGGGACGTGGACGCTACCATTGCAGAGTGAGGAATGCACACCGAAGGAAAAAAAAAAAGTTAAATTTGTGACAGTCTGATTTCCGCTTTCTCCTTCCAAGAGTTCAAAGTTACAGACAGGACATGACGAAACGTAAGACGGCTTTATGCTTCACAGGAGGAAAAGACTGCACTTTGGCATTGCATCGAACCATTGAGAGTGGCCAATATGACATTTCACTTCTGGTTACTTTTGCGCCTGCCAACATGCAAAAGTTTAAAGCTCATCCTCTCCCTATCGTGCAAATGCAAACACAATCCCTTGGAATTCCTCATAGAGTATATCTAGTAGAAGGGCCAGATTTTTTGGGCAGTTACCAAAAACATATTACTAGCATCAAAGAAGAGTATGGTATCGATGCACTTGTAACGGGTAAGGTATTGCTTTATGACGGTTTAGATTTCAATCTGGCCATATTAACTCTATTTCAAGGTGATATATTGGACGTGTGTCACAATTTTATGCCCAGGGCAGTGGAAGGCACTGGTGTCGAGCTCATCCGACCGCTATGGGAGCTACCACGATCTGAAATATTAGAAGATATATGGAAACATGGATTCGAGGTGCTTATCTCGTGCCTAAATGTGACTAAATTTGACACCGACCTGGACGTGGAGACTTTTGTTGGCAAGCGGCTATCAAAGGAGCTGTTGCAAAAAGTCAGAGATCATAATGAAAAGTTTGGTCGCGATGTTGATCTTGCTGGAGAGTTTGGCGAATTTCATACCATGGTACTTGATGCTCCATTATTCAAGACCAAAATCGATGTCAGCAGCGGACAAATCGTTCGTGATGGAGATTTTGCCTACTGGAGCTTTTCAAACGTAGCGTAGCGGGCTAAGGCGGAAACTCAGATATTGATTGAATATTAAATTTATCATATTGCACTACCTAAATACCTTCATTCGATCTTATCGTTATCTTTTCAATAAAGTCAAATAACTCAAATCCACAAGGTTTCAGACGTAAACAGTCAGAGAATTGGATACTTTGCTATTAATTGGCTCAGTTCATGACCAAGCAGTCATGTCTGAGAGAGACTGAGACTGGGTTTCAAAACTAATGTGGTCAAAAAAAGGTGATCGCCCAAACCCAGGAACCACTAAAGCTTTTTTTAACTCTTTGAACAAGAATAGTCATCAACTGATGGGGACATCAGCAGCCAACAAACCAATACTATCTCATTTGATAATTTGGATATCATTTGTAGTTGTTATCCTGTCAGCCTTTGGCCGCTTTATTATAGGTAAAGTTCTCCACAACATTCTTCCTAGATTTCCATTTGTGTTTTTTCATCTAAAATTGCAATTACGCTCTCCAAATTAGAACCATACGACAAAGAGCGATGTGCAAGCGTTTTAACAGATGGCTGGTGGCTAGATTCCAATTATCAAAACTGGCAACCATCCGGTTGTATGATGCACAACTACAAGCCAGCAGAAATCGAGACATGCTTTAAGGGTTCTCGAATCCTGTTTGTTGGTGATTCAGTTGTACGAAATCAGTTCTATGGTGTGGCAAAACTAATTGATCCAGAAGTGGATACAAGCGGTGAAAAACACACTGACCGCCGTCTTGACTATGAGGAAGCTGGATTCTCTCTAGAGTTTTGGTGGGACCCATATTTAAATTCCACTAAAACTATAGAAATGTTGGCGGGCCAGGACTCTGGAAAATCTCCTAATGTTGCAGTATTTGGGGCTGGACTGTGGAATTTACGCTACCAAGGTGACTCGGCATTCAATACTTGGAAGATTGCCGTAAATCGAGTATTTGATGCAGCTAGAATGCCCAGCCCCATTGCACACAGTCTTTTACTCTCCCCTGTGGAAGAACCAGATTACTCTCATCTCAATCCGGAGCGCACCGATACCATCAATGCCAATGCCGTCCGGGAAATGAATCAGTATTTGCAGGATCAAGCAGATATGCTTAATGCTTCGCCTGCTAGACTCATTGTTCCATTTGCTTGGAACAAGATGATCGATGGTGTTTATGACCAATCCGATGATGGCCTTCATTTTGATTCGGCCATTACTTCCATGCAAGCCGAAATTCTTCTCAACTTCAAGTGTAATGATCAATTACCCAAACATTTCCCAATGTCCAACACATGCTGTTACCGATACCCTATTACCCGTTGGTACCAAAATATTATCTTTTTTGTTATCTTAATCAGTATTCCAATGGGATTGTATATCAGATCATTAGGTAGGTCATCGTCTTTTCAGAGATAATGCCATAACAAGAACCTCATCTGAATACGCTCAAATTTTTCTAGATAACTCACCCATTGGCCTGACTCTATATTCATATCTTCCTTCCGAGAAAGTGCTAACAGCAGCTTTTACATTTGGCATCGGCGTTGTTTACATGTACTTTTGTGACCGGACTACTTTGCTTGCCAAAGCTCAGAAGCAATACGATCCAATTGCCTTTGGCTTCCTCATCTTACTTGCCTTCAGTGCAGGTATGGCTACATTGAAAAGCAGCAAACGAGAAGGTGACCAAGGATTTCTCAATCGGGATCAAACAGATGAGTGGAAAGGTTGGATGCAGATTGTCATCTTGATCTATCATTATCTTGGGGCATCCAGCACATCTGGCATTTATAATCCTGTTCGTGTATTGGTTGCCGCCTATCTGTTTCAAACCGGCTATGGTCATTTTTTTTTCTTCTACAAGAAGGGAGATTTCGGCATTGGAAGGTTTATGAACGTCATGGTTCGCCTAAACCTTTTAACAGTGGTTCTGGAATATGCCATGGACACCAACTATCTCAGCTATTACTTTACTCCCCTCGTAAGCTTTTGGTTCTGCATCATTTGGCTGATGATGTATGTTGGAAATAGCTACAACAAGAACCCTCTGTTTCTGCTTGTGAAGTTGGTTGCATCTATGGCTTTCACCACTTTCATCATAAAATGGCCAGGAGTATTGGAAAACATCTTTTCAGCTTTCGAATTCCTATTCAATATTCATTGGGATGCTGTTGAATGGCGTTTCCGATTAAATTTGGATCTATGGATTGTTTATATTGGTATGATTTGCGCTTACATCACCATCAAGTTTGGGGAAGTCAAATTCAGTGAAAAACTATATTGGCCAATGGTCAAAAACTTTTTTGTATTTATCTCGGCACTCGCAATGGTATGGTTTTTCTGGTTTGAACTTTCGCAACCTGGCAAAACCGAATACAACATTGTACATCCATACATCTCTTGGATACCCATCGTAGCGTTCGCTATTTTGCGCAATGCTTCCATGAGACTTCGCAACACATCATCACAGCTTTTCATATTCATTGGAAAGTGCTCGTTAGAAACATTCATTGGTCAATTCCATATGTGGCTAGTTGGCGATACAAAGGGTCTTCTTGTCGTACTCCAACCTGCTGGATGGGTTCATGGACTAGGATGGTGGATCAACCTTGTTGTTTCTACAGCATTGTTTATTTATGTGGCATATTGGCTAAGTCAATCAACGGGTGAACTCACCTCATATTTGTGTTCTAAATCACAACTCGTTACTGAAACTGGCCGACATCATAATGCAACTGGAACCGACCAAGCCGTTCCATTATTGCCCACTACCATGTTAGAAGAGCGTTCGTCCGTTGATAACGATGAGGGTATTATACAGCAACCTAAGAGGTCCTGGATAACTGTTATCATTGACTCTATATGGGGTGATCTGAGATGGCGAAGTCTGTCTCTTCTCCTCTTCTTGGTAGTGATAAATCACTTTGCTTAGGGTCGCATCGCAAGTTATTGTATACAACATTGAAAATCACGCATGCAAGTTACTCATATAAGCTTGCACTCAATTGTACCAAAAATACATTTTTGTTCTCCATATTGAATATAAAATTAGTTTTAAAAACCATAAATTGGATGGGAAATGAAATATTCTGCCAATAATGTAATCTTGTCATAGAAAATTTTGACGTCAGAAAGCCCGACTCAAGCGGATGAGCAGGGCGATATGTACATGCCTGAAGTAGCAACCGAAGTAATCCTCCTCTTTTTCGATTGAAATGGTGAGCAAGATATCCACTTATATGAACACAGAATCACAGATCGATTCACGACTGCATGGATGGATGAACACCACCGATTGATGATGGATGGATGCCTTCATATTTCGGCACATTACATTCAACCTTTCCCCTCAACTTTCAAACATTGTTGAATTGCACATGTTGTGTTCACCTTCTGCGAAACGTTGAACTATCTGCCGAAACGAACTTCCAATAATGTCCACAACGTCCGAATACGACAAAAAAATCCCAATGTGTACAAAGTTCAATTTACTAACCTACTCCACCATCGTCAGCCTTCCAACAAGTCATTCAAGACCAAGCGTATCTTGGGCAAGGCTCAAAAGCAAAACCGTCCTATTCCCCAGTGGATCCGTATGCGCACTGGCAACACAATCAAGTAAGTTTTGGCGCCGCCTATATTATGCCAATAGCACGTTATTTGGCGTACTTTACCACATGCTCTCTTTTGACATACAGTCGCTAAACTATATCTGTTTTCCTTAGCTGGAACTCAAAGCGTCGCCACTGGCGCCGTACTAAGCTCAACATCTAAGAAGCTGGATTGTTTTTTCTACCTTCAAATTTCTTGTATTCTTTACGAATACGCTTGTTGTGTTAAAACTCCAATAGGATCTCAAAAATAAAAATAGTATATCAGAGAAAGCAGCGAGTGTAGACTAATGTCGATTAGTCATTACATAATGAGTCAAAAAAGATAATTGTGGTGCATGATGTTAATACTTAGAGTTAGGTCACGAACGCATGTATAGTACATTATGGTGTTGCAAACCTAGAAATACAGCAAACACGCAGGCTCATGGTTTCCAATAAAGGAAATCTGCTTAACGAAATCACGATGATCGTAGAAAGACGGCACTCATAAGGCAGGGTGTGGATATCTCGTTGATGCCAGTAATCGCCGAAAATGCTCACATTGGAAATTAGCAAAACCGTCCTTCTTTACCTTTTTGGAATCGCCTGTGTGGCATGCTGAGGTTAGCAAATGTTTCATCACAGCCTCCTCCCCACAATAATTTTTTTTCATAGACATTTTATAGGCAACGGTGTGTAGAGATGAAGAACAAAGAGAGATAAAGAGATGAGCTAGTTAAGTTATAAAAACGTATTTTGACGATCCGACTCTCCTTTTCCAACAGCATGGACGATGAGAGCATCAGAAAAAAAAGAAAGGATGATTATACACTTTAAAACAAAAGGTAAGGTGGTACAAACATGCTGTAGGGATTGAGCAGTGGTGACAAAATTGACGCGTGCTCCCCTGTTAAGTAGGCTTTATTCTTTTTCCATCTTTCATCGAAAACGACAAAGCAGAGCCCAAAATAAGAAAAAAACTTCCACTTGACGACATTTTCTCACTTTCTTTTGCAAATCATCTCTTGCTCAATGAATCATATTCTTTCATTGGATTCATCTATATTGGCGAACATCTTGGAGTATCTATCCTTAAAAGATGTCATCAGATTTGCCAGCAGCTGTCGAAATTTACGTCAATTGACTTTTGATACTGCTGAAGTTTGGAGTGGCCATCTGCTATTTGAAGATTCTTCAGAAGACGTTGATGATCAAGTCATTGCTTCCCTTATTCCTCATATCACTCGAAGTTACGGCATTCAGTCTTTACGACTAGTCAATTTGAACAAGGTTTCTCCTATGGGCATTCTTCAGGTTTTTGACCAATTCGCTCATGCTCTTCAAGATATTGAAATATCTGCTTCTAAGAACGTCATTAAGGATCTTACTCGACACCTAGAGGCATTTGCTCTGAAATTGGCCTTATTACAAGTGGCTAACTTGATTCCGCTCACGTTTTTGGAATATCGCAGTCGATCTCAGCATTATATTGAACAACTGGGGAGCTATATGTCTGAATCTCCTAAATCCGAAGAAGAAAAGATGGCTGTTTGTAATTCGCACGCTGAACTCTCTGCAAGACTACGTTGGTTGCGATTGCCTACTAGATTGGATGACCCACCATTCGAACAACTGGAGAAAATCAAAATCACTTTCACGGATGAGGTGGAAAATTCTGACCGCATCTTTGCTACACTAAAATTTAGATCATTGATGGCATATTTGGCTGGAGCAAATCTAGAAAGCAACTTAGACTCAGATGTGCAACCACATCGTGATACACATGATGGACGATGGTACAGCATAAATCGTAAACACAAGATTTCGGACTTGGATTCTAAATTGGACGACGTGCAACCTAGTGTTGTTAACGCTCAGCCAGATTATGAGGTTAATCAACAATGCAGCACTGACAGCCCAACAAATGTGCCGCCTCTGCATTATAACCCAGAAACCCCGTCCAAGCCAACGCCAGTGGATCTGCAAGATACGCCGAAAATGCCAATAAACAACAAAAGAAAATTTGCTCACGCAGAGCCCCGACCTTCTGAAGAAAGCAAGAAAGCAAGAAGATCACCACCAACCTCACAACCCATCGTCAAAGTGTATCGATATCGTCGACGACAATCGTCCAACAGTGAGCAATCCGAGGAAACTCGGTCTCAACAACATGTTTATAGACCTAACCCTGTTTCATATTGACACTAAAAGTTACTCAATGCTTCCTTTTTTACTGTTTTCCATCGCAATCTCTGAGTTTATCAAAAACAAGTAGCTCAAACTAAATTTCTTAACAATAACGGATGATCAGCTTTGTCGGGAAGGCATTTTAAAAAAGCTGCATGCATAAAATAGATTTATTTGAAGAAGAAAAAAGTCTTGCTGTACGTGTACAACTCGGCTATCATTTGTCGTATCATGGGCCAGTTCCCATCAATGAATAAAATTAAAAAAAAAAAAAAGCAATGATTCAATCCATTCAGAAGTGACATTAAAATGACGCTATATGGTAGGGCAAAGGAGACTGTGATTAGATTGCATATGGTCAATGTGCAAAAGCTCGGAAGATGGTATGAAAAAGTTAAGCCTGAATTACTTGATTTAGCAGTGAAGCATGGGGTGCACAAGACGATCCGTATGGGTTCCGCAAATTTCGAGTTGTCAAGTCCCTAGCGCGTCTTTGAAAGTGCGACCCATGACTGTGAACTGTCAAAGGTTAAACTGTCTGAGGGACAGTTTAGTATTAGCAATGTAATGTTTCCTCAACCATTTATTTCCAAAAACAAAAGATAAAAATCATTATCTGGTGTGCTCATCACCAAAATTCTTATCCTGTCAACTATTACAGCATTTTTTTATTTTTTGTTTGGAAGGACGACCTGAGAACCCCTGCCTATTATCTAGAACCTTTTTCTCCAGGAAAAGCCCCCAAATTATATATATATATGTCATGATACATGCTATCGAAAACAAGGGGGCGGCGTCTCAGCCAACCCTGTAGGTACTGGTTGCTGAAGCGAACTGAAGGGCTGATCATCGACCTAGAACGGTGGACAGGGGCAGGTTAGTGGATTGACTGCACTGCGCCGAAGACACATTGCAGACACGCGGTATGTCTGTGGGCGATGAGAAATCTTTTTTTGGTTTATTATGGGGACACAAACTTTTTGGCGTGAAGTAGATTCGCGTGCAATCCCCGTCTACTATTGGCTGTAGAACGTCGCTGGTGGCCTATAGTAATCTGACTCTCCGAGCACCACTGGCGATCATGGGGAGGTGCTACCGTAAAAAAAAAAAAGTAGAGGAGCTACTATTTTTTTCTTCGCGTCTCCTTTTCGCTATAAAAAGACCATCATTTGGAAAATCGCTCGGCTAACTTGACCCTTTGTCTCTATTATTTTCTCTTCTCTTTTCTTAAAAAATAATAATCACTTATATATTTACCATGGCATGCTCGCACTCTTCAAAACCACAAAATGTCAACCAGTCATATGTTGTAAAACCTGTCAACCTGTCAGGCGGACAATGTTCCTGGTGTAAGTTACTTTTCTTTATTTGGGTTCGAACAGGCTTTGAGTCAAAGTTTGACGCGTTACTAATATGATACATCATAATAGGCGGTAAATACGGTCATAAGCGAGCTGGATGTCCACTCCTCAAGTAAAAAGCGACCATCTACCTCATTCACTATTTGTTTTATTCATGCGCTTGCTCGACTGCTCAGCCGCCATTTCACTTCATCTAAAATCTCCCATCAACACGAGAAAAAAAATCAAGTAACCTAGAAGCTAGCCAAGGATGCCAGCACTATGTCCAAAAAGTTCTTACCAAAAATCCAAAAAGTTCATCATGATTCCTCTTAGCTGTCAAAACCATACCATATCTCAAGGCATTTCCACCGTCATTACCCATGTACCATGTTTCGCTTTTCTACTCCAGCAATGGCTATCAAAAAAATTTTGGTTTCTTTTCTCTTTCTATCACTATATTCATTTGTGTGTCATACTGCGGTTCTTGAACTGCGTAGCGACTTATTTTGAAATCCAAAGCAACAAACAAAAAGAGTTTGTATTAGACAACTCGTTTTTACCCTTTTGGTTTCCACATGTATACACTCTTGCATTTTTTTAAATTCCTTCTTAGATTAAAAGAATAACAATACTACCATTTGACTCGTGAGATTTAAGGATGTTATTATGCTCTTGGCTTTGTTCTGTTCAGAGCGATGTAAACAAGAACATTCGAAATCTACACAGTTAGACTCATCGTAAAACTCAAAATGAAAATTAATTAACAACACTTGTATTTTTTCGAAGTCGGTGCAACCATGGAAATGGTTCCAAGCGCGGACCCCACTGGAGTGACCAAGTATTTGGTCCCCCCGACGATAATACCACCGTTGATGTTATGGCAATACATTTGTTGATGTTTCAAATGTGTTTACCGTTGTACTTACGGAAGGCGCGTAAAACCACTAAATACATTTTTGCAAAGTTCATTACACACACCTTGGATTGCTCAAATATCATAGCGACATTCGGCTATCAAAATTGCCAATTATCTCCGGATCACCATATTCGGGTATCCCTAATCATTCTTTATCGTAGCGAGGCTGTGAACGCATGTGCACAGAGTGATGGATATATATATGGTATGATAATGCGTCACGCACATAGCATCATGAATGGCACGTTTTTTGTTTAACAAAAAGAGAATTGTTGACAATGAGATATGGTCATGCTTGGCGCTGAGAAATTTAAGCAATCAGGAAGTGATCCTCAAGTAATGCGCCAAATAATAAAAAAAAATCAGATTTTACTTATTGAATATATGTATCCAAGCGCTATTCTCACAGTATATCACTTTACACACGACGATCCACAATCAGATGAAACATAATGTTTTCTATGTTTGTTGGGAAAACAGTGCACCATTGATATATGCATTGATATGTACATGCATCATGCTCATTGTTTTGTTGAAATGCTTACAGCTAAAATGAAGTGGGATAGTGACTACCCACTAAGTGCCGATTAGGCGTCTGCCGATGATTTCGGGCTGTCGAACGCACGACATCTCGGTCATAGGCCAAAAAATTGCAAGTTTGAGTCTTGAATATCCAAATAAGTAGCTGCCAGTACGCACATATTAGGTACTTATGCAGCTGTCACATTCAATTTTTTTAAATGGCTGGCGTGCATGCTGCATGTACATCAATGACAAAAATGTGCCAAATGGAATACGCCACTGACTCTCATTGGTCCCTTCAGACGGGTGGTGTTCATGATATGGAAATGGCTAGCAAAGTTATTCCAGCAGTAAAATGAGCATGATACAGAAGTTTTAATCATGATTATTTTTCAAAGCTCATAATAAGTTCTATGCAAATGGAAAAAATAGATGTAAATGCAGAAACAAGATAGCTATATGAAATTCTCAAATCGAGATGTGAGGCTCCAAAGCGATCGAAGTAACTTCTTCTGGTCTAATTAGCAAGGTCACGTTTCTTACACTATCTCGCTTTTGCAGCCTCAGTTTGTTTCTGCTCTGGCAACAGCAAAACATGTCCATGAATAGTTTATTTTATATATATTTTATCAGTGCATGTTGTAGAACAATTTTGTTAGTAATTGTTAATATGGGGATTAAATTAATTTTGACCCTAAAATTTTCATGACAACATTCAAGGATAGACTTTTGTTGCTGCATTTAAGCTCAGACCTGCATTGTAGTCCTGGCGTTTAGCGAGTAGCAGACATACATTTGGTCCTTATCACTAGCAATCACTTATATAAAACATAAGATAATGCATGCTGCTCATTTCTTAATACCTGGAAAGTTTTATCCATGAAGCGTAGCTAGGCATGTTTATGCAAATTACTGTAGATTATACGCCTGAAAGCTCTAATAATTATCGTGTTACATATGTTACAAGAGAAGAAGAATCCGGAGATGCGCTTGTTGACGCCCCCTACCATTGCTGGATTTTCAACAAATTCTCACAATGGGTCGTTGTGGGGAATTATATAAACAGCATTCATGATAAGTGCAATGGATTGACCTGTTTGATTGTTTGTTCGGCGACTTAAAAGACACCGGTCAGTGAATTCTATCATATCATTGGTCAAGGATTGGTTTATGGTTTGCCGTCTCCGCGAGTAAGCATCTTTTTGCCACCAAAATTTGCCCCGGATCGCCGGACACACATGATTTATGTTTGCTATTTTCAGGTGCTCAATATGACCAAGTATCTCCAGTGGAAACGAACATATTAGCGAAATGTTACAACTTGTCTTCATAGCAGTCGCAAAAAATTCAATTCCTAAGGCTCGAAGTACTCGATGCTAATGCTCAATCACATTCATTTCTTATTGAATAAGTAAGGCTTTCTTAGCGTTTGTCCTGCCTGATATGAAATCTCTGACTCAATGTCACAGCTGTTTACCTTCAATTTGTCAGCCGGTAAGAGAGAGCATCTGTACGTATCACTAAAACTCTAAATTTCAAGCCGTAAAAATAAACTGTAGTATAAAAAACTTTGACCAGGGGAAAGACCGGTCATTGCGGTGAGCCTGACGAGTGCCACGTTGATAGTCTGTAAATCGCCGTATCGAAGTTTCCCCCAATTCGTTATTTACTCTCCCACACCGACCATATTTAAAGCGTTGGTTAAGCAGTTTAAGATCATCGGACGACAAATAACAATTTTGTTAAACTGATTCAGATATAAATCAAACCGAACTTTTGCCACTCTAAACTCTCGCTTAGACACTTTATACTTTCTTACTTAGATGAACTCAGGTATAACGGAACCCATAACTGAGCCTCCAAAGGCTTCTCCTGTGGTTGTGTTAGAAGCTGGTGCCGGTGGATCTGGAGATGCAGACGGATCTGGAGATGCAGACCAATCGAGCAATTTGGAAGTTGCTCAACCTGTTAAACTCAAGCCGATGCAAATTTTGAAGCAGAATGCAGCACCGATAGCTGAATGTTTATTCATTGGTCTTTTTCTTGGACTTAACGATGGTATGTTAAGAAGAGTTTTGAAATGCAGGATAAAGATACCCCTTTTGACAATTGGGCGATGTTATTGCCAATTTTGACTAATTATTTGAAAATAGGACAATTTGGTATTATCCTGCCATCCATCAAGGAATATTACAACATCAGCGATGGTATTGTGTCTTTATTATTCATATGCCAGGCGGTTGGATACCTGATTGCGGCGTTCCTAAATGGGTGGATTGTTGAAAAGTTGAAGCAAAAAGGTGCTCTTTATCTCTCGGGTGCATTATCGGTCGTTGCGTACGTATTACTTCTCCTTGGTCTGCCATTCCCAGCCATGTGCTGTTTTATGCCCATTCTTGGTGGTGCATTGGCATTGATGGATGCTGGTGCCAATGTATACCCTTCTACTATGCCATATGGTACCACTCTGTTAAATTTAATCCATGGTAAGATTTTTTTTTCCCAGTACTTTATACTAATAATGTCCACAAAACTAATAATTTATCATCTAATTTCTCTTTTTGAATGATCTGTAGCCGCTTATGGATTGGTAAGTTTGGTATTTGAGGATAAAAAAAGCTATTTTACATCATCTTCTGATAACAAGTGGCAAATGTAGGGATCGTTGACAGGCCCGTTGATAGCTTCAGCAATTTTTGCTAGCCACCTGTCATGGAAAACATCATACATGATACTGGCTGGTATAGCTGCTCTGAATTGCCTTTTCATATGGTTATCATTCCGTAATGTTGAATTGCACGAAGAAGAAGAGCCGGATGTTCAAAACTCTGGAGACGCCACAAGTGCAGATGCTAAGCCAGTTGTAAGACGAGGCCGATTTGCTCAAAGCGTCCGACTCAAATTCACTTGGCTTTGTGCAATCTTTTTATTGTTCTATGTTGGTATAGAAACTACTATCGGAGGATGGGGTTACACCTTTCTTACTACTGCTCGAGGAGGCGACACTGTTCAAATGGGTCGTGTAAGTTACTGCTTGCAAAGCTAGATCTATGATCAACTTCACTCAATTCGCTATTTTTTAATTCATTCAATTTTCATTTCAGGTCATGTCAGGTTACTGGGTTCGTATAAAATGCAAAGGTGACAACATTAGATTTGTTCAAAAGCTAATATTACTTATAGGCTGGTCTGACAGTTGGCAGAGTTATACTTGGTCATATCACCGGTATGTTTGGTGAGAAGCGCATGATTCTTGTCTATCTAGTTATTACCTGTGGTATGGTTATTCTAGTATGGCAGGCTACATCCATTGGAACCGATGCTGCAGGATTAGTGATATTAGGTGCGGTACTTGGCCCAATGTTTCCCACTGCAATCTCAGTCTCACATCAAGTATTACCCAAGCATTTACATGCAACGGCAGTCGGGTTTCTCGTCGCGTAAGTAAGAGTAGAAGCACTTGAATCATTGTATTTGTTTGATTGACCTTTTTTTTTCCTCTTAGTTTCGGTCAAGGTGGCGTCGCTGTTTTTCCATTCATTAATGGTCAGATCATCGATAAAGCTGGTATCAACAGTATGATGCCGTACACACTGGGCTTGTCAATAGCATGTACTCTTGTATGGATGATCGTTCCTTCGCCAATTCCGGTGTTTGGCTTCATTACTAGATGGAATTCAAGAAGAAAAGGACAGCAAGAAAATGATACCTTGTCATTAGAAAAGGAGAATATTACCATTACCTAAAAAAAGAATGTTATCCGCAAGGAGTTATGTACACTACGATATACAGTATATTATCATCGCTTCATTTATTACCAATCTCGACCAACAATATATATTGAGCCAACAGCATCATGCATGTAATATAATAAAGCAAGCAATTTTTAGTAAATATAGGATGTGCTATGCTACCTACAGAGAATAGTAATAAAAAAGAAATTGATGAGGAATCGTTAAACGTGGTTTCTACAGTTCAGGCGAGACGTTGATGTGGTTTACTTAATGCTATGTTTATGTCAGTGGTTATTACAGTTCGGGTCATAACGCATCTAGAAGCTTATATACTAGTTATGCCCAAATACTACATTAAATGATCTAATTGTACAGATTTTTGTGAGACGAAGTAGAAAGGATATACAGAATGTGCGAAGTTTAAGTGTCCAGTGGTAGTATATCAAGCGTCACATTGCTGACAGGTCTTATGATTCCTTGTCGATTTAGCAGTTCGAAAAACTTGATTATGGCGGCTTGACGAGCACTTTTTTCTGCTGGGCCAGCTCCCACCACTATCCACGGGGGTCGAGAATCATTAGGATCTATCGTTAGGGTTGCAGTGGTTTTCTCCAACTTTTCATCTTTCGTCATTTGCCAGTCAACAGTCCATTTCATGCGTAGAGCAAGTGTAGCAAGAAGACCACGGTGTGATTGCTCTGTCAAATTAACCCGTAAATGAGTCACTTTCTTGGCTGCTTCCTTGGAGAACTTTTTAGATTGACTGTCTAAGACTTCGCCCTGTTCGGCAAGCGGTCGCTTTCGACTTGCTGACGGCTTCGAAAAGTCTCCTGTGAGGAAGCATGCTCCTAATATTGCAGCCACAGCCTTCCTTTCTGCATGAAAAAAAGCTGCTGCAGAGTTTCGTTCCGGAGCATCATTGGAGAATTCGTGTGGGCCAGACAAGTCTATGCGACAGTAGTGATCCTGACCGTTCGTCCTTTTGATTAACGAATAAGTCTTGGGTAAGTCTTGACAGATCTCAGAAATGCATCCTAATAACATTCCCAGAGTGTACCCCGGTTCGGAGGCAGCTCGTACAGAGTTCGCCGCAACCTCTTCTTTCCATAAATTCAATGCTGGAAGGATGGCTAGCCTGTTTTCGTTTATTGCGTCAAATAAATCTCTTTTCACCATGTAGTGATCCAAATATACTGTCAAGATGCGCTGAGCTGCAATAGCAGCGCTGAAGGGACGAAAAATTTCCAAGTGCGTGATCCTGGTCCTATGGATTGCAATTTTAAAGAAAATAACCATATAATTAATGTATATTTGCATAGACAGCTACAAAGATGGTATCGCATTGCGGTTCTACAAACGAAAACAAAAGCGTACCAAAAACATCTGAAGTGGCATACTGCAAGCAAGCAGTTGCAGCAATTGTCACGGTGTGGTGCTTGAATATTTTAGCAAGTCTAATGAGTCAAACATCTCCTGGCTCAAGTTGTTCACATCGTAGGCAAGCAATTCTCTTAGTTCCTTTCTTAAATTATCAGGCATGTGCTAAAAAAGAGTTTTCTCAGGAGCAATTTGTCTGAACTGCTGAGAAGGACGAAGCTCAGCCGGCTCGTTGTGACACTTACATTCTAAAAAAGGGCTAGCCAATCGCGTACGTTGACATGCAATCAAATATTAATTGCATTTGGTTTATTTTTCTGACTACCAACGCTTTTTTCTTTCGATTATTGAATATGAAGACTATCAGTCTTATTGCCGCCCTTTCGTTTGTCAGTTTGACACTTTCTCGACCTTCAAACGCCACTCATTCTATCGCTGATACTAGTGTAGTCCATGTCACTAGCTCAAAGGACTTTTGTCTTTTCCTGCCACCAGTGAGCCACACAAAAACAGCGACCGACTTGGGATTGGATGCCAAAAAAGCTACCAGCGTTTGCAGATCTGGAAATACGACCTTTTCACCTCACCTCATAAGTTCTGCGCATTATAAGAAAACGAAAGACTATGTTCAAATCACCGGCAAGCTAAATTTGAAAGGCGGGTATGTTGTGTTTCTCTTGTATGTCGTCTCACTTTCGAAAACAATCCATACTCAATAGCATCTCTCCTGCCACTTTATCTGTTTTAGCTATACTGGATTCCAACAATTTGACGATAGCCTTCCCAAAAAGAGCCAATGCAAAGGCTACAAGTCCTTCATAAGTCTCATTGATGCTGAAGAAGGTTATTATTGTCTGCGTTGCTGCAATGACAATAGCTGTCCAACCACCGAAGCAAGTTTGGGCTGCCAAGATATAATTCCTGGAAAATATTAAAATCGCCACCTATACCCTCATCTTACATACATGCTTACACGTTTATATCGTGTCGACCGATATCAATTTGCCCTCCAAGTTAGCCAAGAACATTATGCTAATGAGTTTATTATGTTGTACACAGCGAAATAAACAATGCAATCGCCAATTGGTTGGGATGCTTCACATATATATTTTCAATCAAATCCATATACTAGCGAGCCGGCGTGGTTGTATATGATGATTCCGAGAGATTTTGTACGAAAGGACGCCTCCGTCATAATAAATTAGATATAGATGCCAAAAGGTTTCATAACTGGAGGTACATGTATCATTTGATTTCGTGTATGTTTGGTGCTTTTTTACAGTGAGTCCTGCTTAACATTGTCAGAGCTGCTAAGCAACATAATTTTACATAATAGATGTGTCTTACCATATAATGGACTAGAAGACAATTGTGCATGTGGTAGATACGTTTCGCGATTGAAAACATACTCTTCTTCGTCGTCGCCCAGGTCGATTCGAAGGATTCGTATCAGGGCTACCATGCCCTTTTGGCTGGCTATTATGAGTAATTCCAGCTCGGGAATCCACTATGACATAAAGTTTAGCTTGACGAACTTTCCCATGTTCAAACGACAAACGTGTATGTTACCTCTGTCATATTGAGCCTATCCAATGTACAAAGCATTCTATCTGTGCGCAAATCAATATCAGCAAGGATATTCTTATCGACAGCTAGCTTTTTCAATCGTTCCTTTGGGTCCATCAAATATAGATTTCGTCCAGTCGTTAAAATAACAAGCTCGTCCGGGAAGTCATTGCCGGCGGGACATGTGCATTGACTTGGGGAAAAGTGACTTGAGGAAGAGTGTATCGTATGGCAGATGCATTCTAATGTGACCTTTTTCTCTTCACAATCTTGATCTAATTGCACGTTTTGTGAAGTAAATGGTCGTGGTATGCCATCAGGGTATATGGGGGTTTCTTCTTCAGTCATATTACTATCTTTTGTATCATTAGTCTCTTGACTCGCGTTGATATCACCGTCATCTTCATCATTATCAGACCATCCTCCGACAGCAATAGGATTAGATGATACTGTCGGAGGACTTGACTCTGGCGTTTGGCGACTACCAGCTGAATTAGTCAATGCAAACAAGATCTCTTCCAAAGGACCGGAAGCCTCAGCATCCTCAATCAATGCCCTTGCTAAAAATTGTCTGACTCTGCCACTTCTGTCTGTTTCGTGTAAGATTTCGTCTTCTATATTAACTTCATTTTGCGACGTATCTGATGGGCGACGGTCAGGCTGTCTCGAAGGAGTATTTTGGCGCATTACTGCGGCTTGTCTAGCAGACATTGTTTGAGGATTGCGACGCTGTTGTCGTGTTTCCTGACGGTGGTGGTACTCTAAGGCTGACTCAACACCGTAACGACTATCAGAATGAGGGGTTGAAGAACCTGATGATATTGATGATCGTGGTCTTCTACGTGAGCTACCCCGTCTGGGAGGCATGTCGATATCGTCCAACTCCTCAATATCAATTCTACTACTAATTTGGCTACTGTCAGACGCTTGACTCTCAGCATCAGGAGTTACACCATCAAGGTAGTCCTCCTGTTGAATCTGTGTGGTTTCCATAGCCCAATCATCCTCATCACTAGGATGATCTTCATAGTCTGCATAGCCATCTTCAGCACCTTCTAGATCGAATCCACCAACATCAAAGTCAAGTGGTTGTGAATCAATCAGAAAGAGCGGGGCGCCAGCTGTATGCTGTATACCAAAATAACCCAAGCCCAAAGTTTCCTTTCCATAGCTCGGTCGGCCTTTCATGGCTCGTCGCAAAGGCTCATAATCACAGAACAGTGACTTGACGGTATCTCTGGCGATAAATTTGGCTGTCCATCCCCTATCACAAACTTAGTGCACAAATCTTTCAAATTGATGAACAAAACGATATCTACTAACCAGCTTTCAGTACCTCTGCCTAAGAACACAAACTTTCTTTGACAGATTGTTTTCTGCTTCTTTATATCCCATATTCGACATTGCTTGTCGATGGAGCAACTTACAATGAAGCGACCACATCCGCTAAAATCAATATTAGGAACGTTGTGCTCATGACCAACAAGTTGACATTGTGAATCTGATTTCAGTAATGATTTGAACTCTTGATCGCTCTCTCGTTGGTCCGGCGGAAAAGCAGCCATATTGAACACAGTGACATTGAAGTTATTGGCGCTAACGGCGATCAGCCTTTGCTTTGAATGTATTGCTATTCCCCAAGTTGACGCTTCGTTCCTAAGTTTCAATACAAATATAAGTATATAGTACCAGGCCGATAAAGATTTTGGACCTATTGTAATACGTACTTTAAGACAATGGGCGTGTCATCCAAGTTCGATGTTCTCCACACACAAACTTGACCGTTTTCAGCAACCGACACGAGAACCTCCACATCATTAAGGAAGCCAACTTTGATTGCGTTAATTTTGTATGGCTGTATTTAGAAAGAGTTATTGAGCCGTATCTATAGCAGCACATAGATAATAGATACAAAGGTAAAACTCACGGAATCGATATAGCGAACTGATGATTGACGGTTGGGGTTTTTCAGTGATTTAGACGGTGATCTTAAGGTATCGCCGGCTGGATCATTGTTGAAGACTAGGATTTCATCATCGGTAGCTATGCAGATTATAGAAGTTTCAGCTCAGGCAATTGTTACCTAATCATAACAAGCATAATCAAGACACCAACCTAGAAAAAAGGTCGAAGGTTGCGTTTCGCTAACTTGCATCAAGTTCATGCGCTAACAGACCTGTCAGTAACGGACATTGATGTTATTCAAACAAGCTGTCTAGTGGTTGATTCCTTACCCAAGGCATGGCGAAAGGCATGTCCACCTCATGCCGACTATGCAAAGGTATCACCTAAAGTCCTTCTGAGTTAATTTGACCGTACAAATACAGGCATATTTTTTACTATCTCCTGCTGACCTCCAAAGGTTTATAGCGCTTAAAGACATTCTGGAACGAATGAGAATCCAGTCTGTTTGTCATATTGGAAACCAACTACATATAATGATTAAAGAAGGTATGAATGTTAGAGAAACAAAATAAGAGCTAAGTGAAGGGTAGGAGGGGACTTTTTTTTGTGACTGTAAAAAAATGCCTAAAAGTTATGGTAACTACTTGTTGAAAGAGAATCCCTTCTTTTTGGATTTCTCTGGAGTCATTGGTCTGCCAGACTCCAGCCTCTTCTTTCTCTCTTCCAAATCCATTCTTTGCTTTTCTAGTGCATCCTTCATTTCTCTGTGTCGAGCGTACAATTCTTCTTCGCTCTGCTTAAGTTTAGCTTCCTTCTCTTGTACCTTTGCTTGGAAGACCATTCTCATCTCAGCTTCCATCTTTTGAAGCTTGTGCTCGTGTTGGAGACGTTCTTCCTCCATCTTTTGCATAGGGCTAACTTCCTTGAAGACAGTGGGGTCTTGTTGTATTCCCATGGCAGTCAGTTTCTCAGTGCGATAGTATTCATAATGGACATTGTCAGTGTGCTCTTTAAGCTCCTCCATATGAGTTCTGTGAACATAAGAAAATTTATGATTAGCAAATTACTGCCTGCGAAAGAGCAAAATGTTGAGCATGTCACCTAATGAGCATCTGTCTCAATTTGACGAAATCGCACTGGTCCTCATTGTCGACTTCAACAACTCCCCAGGGGTAAGAGCGGCCGCGAACTTTGCGACCACCTTCAGCTTCGATTTCCCTGTCAGATCCGACAACGGCAAAGGGAATCTTAGAAATGATCTCTCTGTTTTCAGCAATGGTCTCTGCGTCGTCATATTCGTATTGAGGAGCTTGGTAAATTTGAATATTATGAAAGTTGATATCGGAAAGGATGCGCTCCTTGAAAGCCAGGACTTCTTCCTCTGTCATTGTATCTGATTTTGCGATGACGGGAATTAAATTGACTCGTGTATGAAGACGACGCATGAATTCAATATCCACTTGCTTCAAAGCATGGCCTGTGGGAGCAATAAAGTAGATGCACGCGTGAATACGGTTGTCAATGATCTTCAAACGGTTAACGCGGTTTTCTTGCTCGAGATACATGTCAAAACGCGCCTCAATGTTATCAAGAATAGGTCTCCAGCTAGCATATATATAATGTTAAACAACTATGGTCACCATGTATCATGCACCTTGAACTGCATACCTCTCTTCATTATTAACAAAGTCACCAAATCCAGGTGTGTCGACTACATTCAATCTGAGCTTCACACCATTTTCTTCTAAGTCTGCAGTGATAGACTGGATCTCTACAGTCTTGGGTGGCTCAATAGGAGCCTCATCGTTGTACTTGCCAGGATACATTTGAGTGTTGAACAAAGTATTGATAAGGGTTGATTTTCCCAAACCAGATTCACCTAGCATTATGGTCTTATAATTAAAAACCAACTCTGCGTCTATCGACGTTTCTTAGACCTAGTATGAAGACCTACCGACGACCATGCAGGTAAACTGAAATCCCTTTTTCACAGACTTGCGATGGACTTGGTTAGGCAAGTTGGCGAAACCAACATAGCCTTGTAGTTTCTTGCGGACAACATTACTGATCTATGAAGAGGCGATGAAGCTTCAGCAGGTGTACAAATGCAATATTGTAGGCTAGCGATATTACTTACTGGTTGAGGAGAAGGAGCACTTTGATGCTCAAAGTTAGGTTGTTCAGCAGGAAGTGCAAGGTCTGGTCATGTTAATGATGATTTTAATCAATGCGTAGTCATAATATTAAATGGAATTTACCGGTCATTGTATTAAAAGAACGGATACTAGTGAAAAAGAGAGAATGAAGATCTTAGTCTGATGCCAGAAAACAAAAGCCAAAGGATGAAAAAGAAAGATTGCGTTAGGCTTGACGTTTTCAATTCGATAGGAGCATGACAGGGACTAGACTTGGGAGCATTGAATATCGAAAACAAGGGGCCATGCTAGAAGGAGGCCGGCCATATAGTAAGGGACTAAGTAAAAAGCTAAGCAGGGAGTAACAAGGTTCAACAGCTGTAACAAAGCATAATAGGTTGATTAAGAGGTGGGTAATTAAATTGAAAAAAATAAAAAAAAGGTAAACGGTATGTGATATATCAGCACTCATTTCTTGCCTGCATTTTATGCAAGTATCTTCACAATATATATGTTATGGATATATATTGCTCCGAATATGAATCACCTGGACTGCTCGGGGTTAAAGCATCACTTCAAGCACCATACAAGCAGGAGTTAACACCAAATGAAGCCAAGGGTGACAAAATGGGAGGCTTTAAGGAGGAAAACATCTTGTCGAAACATCTTATGTTAATGGACATAAGATTTTTTACACCTCAGAACTCTCTTCTTCTTGTATTACTGCAGTAATACCTGGAATGCCTATTTAGATATCTCGCAATTTAACTTGATTTTTCCATATCAATGCGATCCACTGAAAACAGGTATCACAAGGCTGAGCCATGCTACCTATGACGCCGTTTGTGGACAATTGACACATACCTAACGCTCAAATGGATAATTCAATTCTCTTGTTGATTGAACCCAGACCGGCTGCATCTCACAGCAATAATCTTTGGGTGTTTGCTAGAAACTTTTGGTGATAAACAAGCCACGTTGTGATCTACGAAAACCATTATTAGGAAAGTCAATTACAGACAGTCCTGGGCATTCAGACATTGGTGTATATTCTCTTTAGTGGAGACGTTATGGAAAGGTGAGCAATCCGGTTCGTGAAAGCCTTTCGTGACGGTCTATAATTGCCATAAGCAGCAAAGATCAGAGCTTGCATACCATATTTGAATGGACAAGGCGCGCCACATGGTAATTCAATGCAACACCTGAAAACCTTAGCGCCACTATAAGTTTATGTGGGATTTACAGCGAGACACGAGGTTGGATAGCGAGGCTGTTTATGATACGATTATTTGTGAACCTATACCTTGGGTTTGCTGACTGTCCCATAGATCATTAGTCAAGCAAAGTGTGTTACAATCGCGCTAATTGCGTAACCAATGTGAACCGATGTAATGGTCAACAACTCTGAGTGCATGACCTGCTCAACCATGTAATTGCTTTGAACTACTTATTCCATTCTTGTTTTTTTTTGGGTTTTTTTTTTGATATTTTCGCTGTTGGTATATTCCACAACGTGAACAAACTTGCTGGGTGTAAAAATAAAAAACGTGTGCCCCTTCCTCAATTAAATAACGAAATTCGGTTTTGTGCCCACCTCCTCCCTACTAGCCAACCTCTTTCATCTTTATATTTTTCTTCGTGACTTTTCAACAATCTCCTTTTAACACAGACTACTTTGGAAGTAACAAGTAGTAACGGTTCAAATCGAGCTAGTCCGAATAATTTCAATACAAGGGCAGCCTCAAAAGCAAGGATTTTCTTCCAGTGTCAAATTTTTGCCGAGCCGAAAACAACACCCCTCTGGAAGTAATATCTATATAGACTTCAGCCGCCTACGCCAGTATTAAAGCGCATCAAAATCTCTCGACAGCTGAAACATATCCTACAAATCTCGGTTGATATTCTCGTGCAAATAGAAACGAGTACTTTATTCAAATTATATCTGCTCCGGATATCTGAGATAGAGCTGCACAATATGACATCTAACGTCTCACATCAAGCCTATACTTTGATGATGAAGGTGACAGTGGAGGGTCGGCCGTTCGTAAAGGTAGGCATTTGCAAGCAATATGTATCATCAATGAGAACCTCGTCTTACTCTGGGGGTTACTGAAATAGGACATCCATGACCTTTTCTCAACTCTGATAATACAAACGCCACTGGACACACATCGCAGTCTCTTTAGAACATACGACCATACTTTTAGCACAGAGGAGGCAGTACGAAATCTGGGTGATCTCAAGTTTACCCATACAGATAGAGTGGCCGACCCGACCGACAATAAAAGATCAATCATCACTACAACTACCACCACTTTTAGTATGACACGAGATATGGCCAAAACCTTATGTCAGCATTTTTTGGAAGCTCACCTGATAGAAAGTGCAATAGATCCCGCCAACAGATCGTCCTTCAAGGATAAAGGCCTCTGGCAAGTTACGCCAAAGGGTTTATGTATTTTGGAAGACTTTTGTAGTCGCACCATCGTGGAAGTTAAACATCTGCGAGCTCCAATGGCTCGCATACTACCAATCAAAGTTATCATGCTGGAGCGCCATAAAGATGATGACCAGCTATCCTTAAATCGAAGGAATGTTGTTGTACTTTTCAAAATTATGATGGGCTCTTTAACCTTCGAAGAGTCCATTGCATCTAGCGAGTACTACATAGCTGATAACAAAAAGAATACCAACGACAAGAATGCAGAAAGTGTACCTTTCTCCATACTTCAACCAGCAAGCGATGAAGAAATTGGTGATGGAAGGAATAGAATCATGACGGGAAGTAAACTTTTGACTACCAATGTTAGTCGACACCGGGCTACGATAAAGCAACATCAACTTTATTTGGAGAAATATGGAACAATGTTACGTGGTTCGAATCGAAGACATTTCAACGGTCAAATCTGTTGTGAATGGTTACTGGATCATACAACGGTGGTATCCAGAAAAGAGGCAGAAATCATAGCTTCACAATTTCTGAGGTATAGCTGGATAGAGACTACCGCGGAAAAGACGCAGATTCGATCGAGAGATGATACAAAACCATTTAAAAGCAGCAAAAGTTGCATCTATTCTTTGACTGACAATGGACGTACAGTAATATCGTGGGAGCAGGAACTGAACGCCAGTGATTTTTCAAGCACTGATGGGCAGAGTATCATGAGCGGGGAGGATCAATCAACTATGGTTCAGAAAGCAAAAGACCAAGCTTTACGGCTGCTGACCGGTATCCGTCGTGACAATATTAGCGAAAACATTGCTGTAGATGAAGAAGCTTCGCTGAGAGAAATGTTGGCAGCAGATCCTGTAGAAGAGAAGAGGCGAACAAGCTTGGAGGAAAGGACCTATCAAAATGATCTGCTTCTTGCCAATTATAATAACGCACAAAATGGGCGATCAAAGCAACAACCGACTCTGCTTCATCGATCGGCATCAAAATCATCTTCTTCAGCTTCTGGTGGATCAGAATCGGTGGTTAAGACGCCAACAGAGCAAGATACCAACGCGGTTGGATATATATCGAAGGAGAACGAAGCAAGAGGAGCAGCCGCTCAAGCCATGGCTTATTCTAGACCACGTCCTCCAAGCACTATTGATAGCCGAGGCAGTAATTTTTCGATCTATTCATACACCAGCTCGCAATCAAGTCAAGACAGTAAGGAATCAAATACTACCAAGTTACGACAGATTCTGGACGATCCAAACTTGCGTTCACTGTTCAAATCTTTCTTGAGAGCCAATTTTTGCGAAGAAAATCTCGATTTCTGGATTGATCATAGTAATTTACGTCGTAAATATCGTATGCAATCACCAGCACTTACTTCAAGAAACCAATCCGACTTATTAGAGGATGCATATGCTTTATATACAACGTATCTGGCGGCAGGCTCTCCTAACGAACTGAACATTGAACACAGTCTAAGGAATGAAATGGCCAAATTTGTCACCAACATTGTTACTATCCTTCCATCTTATACCCCGGGAGCAAAATCGAGCATTGTTATATCCCCACATAGTGCTTCGCACAGTTTGAGAACAATGATGAAAATGTTACAAAAAGTGGACGATCATATATGTAAACTCATGGCCGCTGATTCCGTACCTAAATTCATACGCACCAAAGGTTATCTCAAAATAGTTTCAGGCAAGGAAACAAATCCATCTTATCGAGGATCTAAACTGAACGCTGGTGATTTGGAAGGAGACGAGTTTGAGGAGGCCGACTTGGAAGAGAGTGTTGAGAAGTTAGATGTAGCCACTCCCAACGATGTCTCAATCACACGACCGCCTATAACCAGTACTATGCAATAAAGTGTTGGCCAGAAAATTTAATGGAATATCAATAAATTTATCACAGTAATCATTCTGCATTATGGGTAACTGCCAATCAGATGTCCGAAATTTTGTATTGACAGTTCACGAAAGAGCGGAATTGACAAGGGTAGACCTGATAATGAAAAATTCGTCTGTTATGTATGTTTCTATCTCAAAGTTGTGCTGTCAGAGTATAGAATTTCAAACCAACTTGATAATACGGAAAATCGAAATTGCTTACAATCATCAAGGCTAATTTAATCGAGATTTTGACGAAAAACGTCACATCGACGATTGCCCGGGTAGGCGATCATGTGATCACGGGTGGCTTAACTGGCAAGGGCCCAAAAATACGTCAAAACAACATCCTGTTTCCTCACCCCACTCTTTCAGTAGCTCCCAGGGCCATCCTATCGTCATTTAAACAGACATGGCTGCTATTTCACGTACTTTTGCGTCTTCATTGGTGAATCGCTCCTACGTTAATGTCCCTGCTTCTGCTGGTGCATTGAAGAAGGTCTTCTCCATTTCATCGAGCAGTCAAGATGAGGAAAGCCAGGCTCCTGCTGCCCATTACAATGGCTCCTCCAAGGACCGTACTGCTAGTGGCCTTTTGAACAGAAGCTTTGTCAATGGTGAGTTGGCACTCAGATTATAGTCAATTCTGCACGCATTTGGAACTTGTTAATTTCACAACCATGAATAAGTAGGCTAATGAATTTGCTTATCTTTTTGTATCAACAGTTGCACCCACTACCAACTACCAAACTCGTCTCCATAGTACCACCAACATTCCCGACTTTTCAAAGTACAAAAAGACTGGCGATTACGAATCTAGCCGTGCTTTCACCTACTTCATGGTCGGTACCACTGGTTTCCTCAGCGCTGCTGGCGCTAAGGCTACCGTCACCGACTTCCTTTCCAACATGTCCGCCTCCGCTGACGTCTTGGCTCTTGCCAAGGTCGAAGTCGACCTCGCCTCCATCCCTGAGGGTAAGAACGTCACCATCAAGTGGAGAGGAAAGCCCGTTTTCATCCGTCACCGTACTGCTGATGAGATCTCCGAGGCTGAATCCGTCAAGGTCACCGAGCTCCGTGATCCCCAAAGCGATGCTGAACGTGTGAAGAAGCCAGAGTGGCTTGTCATGCTTGGTGTCTGCACTCACTTGGGTTGTGTCCCAATCGGTGAAGCTGGTGATTATGGCGGTTGGTACTGCCCATGCCACGGTTCTCACTACGATATCTCTGGACGTATTCGTAAGGGACCCGCTCCTCTTAACTTGGAAGTTCCAGAGTACAACTTCGCCGAGGATAAGCTCATCGTTGGTTAAGTTAACGTTTATATGATAGCCTTTCCTAAAGATTTTTTTACACCTTTCATGCTTTCTTTGAAAGACCCAACCACCCAACAATGTTCGATATAATAAAAAAACGATCTTTTTGTGATCATAGATTTCCCAAATATCAAAATCGTCTGCCTGATGAATATTTTTTGCGATTCTATTTTTTGCGTTTTTTGTCTATAAACATGGCTATTATCTTGCCACGGATCAGTTTATTTTTGTAGATTATATTTACTGTACATTGTGAAATTCAGAATGATAGGTTGATGCGATGAGAGAGGGATGCAGAAATGAAAAATGAAAGTGAAAACAAATAAGAGGGATTCATGATCTAAAATTCTGAGCCTTTGGGAGGTGTAAGAATAGGAGGCTCATCTGCTAGGAACTGCTTAAGCTTGTCAGCCTGTTCCATATCATTGTTGGCAACATAAGTTTCATACATGGCCCGGTATACTGAGTCGTCCAACTCCAAGCCCTCCTTCTTGACTTGCTCGTACACTCTCTCAGCGGATTGAACGTCACGCTGCAAAAGACCGTACGAATAGATGAGAGTTGCGTAATGCCTTGGCTCGGGCTTGATATCGTCTTTCTTCATATCATTCAACATCTTGTATGCTGTTGGCATATCATAAGGTACGATATTGGAATATGCTTCCATTAGCAAGCGGTATGTGTATGAACTTGGTTTAACGTTTGAAGATCGTGCTCGCTCAAAGAATTCAAGAGCTTTCTCGCGATTGGATTCATGGCGAACATAGAACTGAATCATATTGTTGTAAGTCGCCACTGTGGGCTTGAACTTTGCATGTTTGGCCATCTCGTGAAAAGTTTCCAAAGCAGTCTTCTCAGCACCGCAACGAGTAAAGGCAGAGATCAACGCATTATAGGTGACAGCAGTAGGAGAAATCATGTACTTCTTCATATCCTTGTGGGCCTGAATGACCTGCTTCAAATTGTGAGCTTTGCCGAGCTTGGAAATGAGGACGTTGTAAAGGTATACAGTGGGTTGAACATTGCTGACAAGTAGTTCATTATAATAATTCAAAACTTGCTGAGATGTTGACTCGTTGTCTGGAAGGGAGTTCATGAGAAGACCATAGCCATTGCCATCAGGATTTTGATCGAGATTGCGAACTAAAAAGAGCCAAAACATTAATTATGTGCTACAATGAACTTCAGTAGTAATCCGCAAGATATCAACTTACGTTTCTTATAGTAATCTCGTCCTGCTTCGTACTGCTTTGCTTGCAAATGAACATTCATCAAACTAGAGAGAGTAGAAGCATGTGCTCTCTTGCGCATGGCTTTATCTTTCATAGTATCGAATGCGACAGAAACAACATCATACACTTTACGTGAAGCTTCTGGGTTGATATCTCTGCCAACAATTTGGATAATATCACGCACAGCTTCAATGGTAGGAACCATCTTTTGAGCGATGATTTGATTCTGCAAAACGTCCAAGCATTCAGGCAAGTTGCCTTGCACAGCAGCTTTCATAGCCTTACCAGTCAAAAGATCAGACTTGGTTGTTCGGAACATAAGCTTCTCATCAGAGGTCTTGCTTGCAGTTCTGAATGGATCCGACTGCGGGGTTGGATCCTTAAGATAAGGTTCGAAAAAGTCTTGCCACATCTTTTCGCCTTCAGTGTCACCGTGCTTTACAAGACGAGAGCCAACTCTAGCGTAGAGACCAGTGTTTGGTTGAATATTGACTTCAATCATAGCCTTGGTCATATCTATAGCCAAATTTCGGAATTCTTCATGGGAAAGATGATGAGAATTGAAGAGAGCTTCGATCATTAAAAAGTGTTGAGTGACGCCAATATGCTGCTTCAAAGAATCCCAGGCTGCTGGATCTTTACGAACTTGATTGAAAGCTGTACAGATCTTTTCGCTGACAGGTACTGTTGCACGAACTCCGTATTTGTGAACGATTTCCAGAATCTCAAGAATTTGAGCGAGGTTGTTATCGACTTTAGTAGCAAGATGCATGGCGGTTTGATTGATGCCATCAGTGACCTTGACAAAAGCCTTTGCCGACAAATCTCCATAAAGTTTTCTCAAATTGTCGATAGCTTCAGAGACGTTTCCGTTATCCGCGAGCCCAAGCACAAACTTTTCTGCCAAGTCATCGGAAGGTACCAATCCTTGCTTGGACATGTCAGAGATAACAGTCTGCAAACGCTCATACTGCTTGCTTTCAAGCAAGAGGTGTGCATAACTAGCAAGATTGTTGTAAGATTTGGATACATCAGTTTTGATCATTTCATCATAGATATTCTGAGCTTGTTCTGTCATATTGAGATCGCAAAGAGCAGTGAGAAGTGGGCCAAAGGTGGCTGCGGTCGGGTCTGGCAAAGACGTATCGTTCTTGAGTTTCGATAAAACATCGAAAGCACTATCAAGGTTCTTCTTGTCACAATAATCTCGCATTAATGCGTTCCATGTAAGCACGGATGTTTCCACCTGATCATTGACACTGTCCACCTCAATAATTTTTCGAGCTGCATCCGAATCACCACACTTGATATAAGCATCAACTAAAGCACTATAGACAAATCCTGGGTTGTGTTGACCCATTTGACCACGTACAGTCTTGTACTCGTTGAAGCATTCCAGCGCACCCTGGATGTCGCCAGCCTTTCCATACAGAGTAATGAGAGCAGCAAAGGTTCGGGCATTTGGCTCAGCTGAACGAGCTTTTTCCAGATGTTCAAAGACATACAACCCATCTTGTGTATTACCATACTGAGATAGGGAACGAAGCAATCTGTTAAAGACTTCAGTATCGAAATCTTGGTAGCGGTTATCAGTAACAGCAGCTTCAAAGATAGCCAATGCCTTTTGCGCATTGTTTTCGCCTTGAAGAGACTCAAAGTTGCTAGGAATGTCACCTGTACGAGATGATTTAGCGTTGATCATCATCAAGGTCTTTTGGACCTCTACATCACGCTTGCACAGAGTGTGAATAAGAATCATGTAAGTATAAGCACTGGGCCTATGTCCGTTCTCAATCATTTCTTGGTAAACGGCAAGAAGTCGTTGTGGTGGTTGGCCTGGTCTACGAAGGGAAGCCAAAGAGTCCAAAACCAAAGTATAGGTTTGGGAAGTGAGCTCGACTCCGGAATCCTTCATACGTTTGAATTCCACTTCAACTTTTCGAAGGTCCCGATTACGCTTGGCCTCGAGAATACGAGCGTTGCCTTTCTTTGTGGCCTCCTGGCCAGAAGAGGATGCGGATTCTTGTTGGGAATCAGTAGCTGCCGCCGCACTGTGATTGTATCTAACGCCAGCATACTTTTGAAAAATAGCAGCGGAATTGTTTCCCGTCCACGCTTGAATGGGATTCAACGAGTTAGCCTGCTGCGATGAGTTGTCTTGCTGTTGTTGCTGCTGTCTATTAGCTGAGAAAGTAGCTCGACCCGTGGCATACAATTTGGCACTAGATCGGGTAGGTGCTGGGAGTAGAGTGTTTGGTCTTGAAGCAGTCAGTTGCTTAGACAGTAGACCCTGGCGGGTTACTGTGTTTATTATGTTTGCCGTTCCTTTGGAGGCATACATTGCAGGTAAAAGGCAATGCTCAAATCGTATTTGAGTATTTAAGAAAATATAAAATTTTCCCCTTTAAATTTTTTGAGTCATGAAAGCATCCGGTAATTTTCGTAACCCGTCACGGCGTCAGTCGGGACACAAGAGGTACATTTGTTTCAGTGTTCGCACAGTAAAATTTATCGTAGTTGAGCAATGAAAGTGGAAGTAATCAATGGACATCTTCATAGATATATTAGAATAACTATGAGACTAGGATCAGGTTCAAATTGAAGTTTGGTGTTAAGCTATTCTCGTATATGGGTGGCCAGCAAGCACTGTGAGCCTAAATACCGAGTTTATTAAATCGAACTACCATTGGCCAGTTGAGTTTTTTGGCTTCTGCCAGAATCTGCTAGAAGGCAATGAGACCAAAAAGGTTTCTTAACAATGTATTGTTTAAACTCTCAACGTGTAACAAAATTACTGCTCAATGATAATATCCGCTCATTATCAATACGCTGCTGTGTCTTAAAGTATATGTCGCACTACAAATCGAAAGCTAGAGCAATTTCATTCCCGAAAATCGGTTTCTGTTATGATATTTGTTTACTAACCAGCGCTTAAAAAGAAGTTTAATTGAAAATGATGCCTTGGCTACCAGACATACGAAAGGTGAGGTTACAGGAAATTTCGAGAAAAACAAGGCAACTGACATTGGAGATTGAATGAAAGCATATGTTATGCGCTTTTATCCCTTTTAAGTGACATATTGACAGTGTTAATTTGTCTAGTAAGTGCTACTCCAATGGCTCGAGGAGTATTGGCTACCAAGTTACCCAGTATTAACATTCAGCTGACATGGGCTGCCATCACTTCAGACTGACAATGAGTATTATGTACAGTTAAAAGGAGACAACTCGCTTATATCATGATGCCTTGGGTATTGGAAGAAAGCATATATAAGAAAAGAAAATCGTAATACTTGTATGTAAAAGCCAATGTTATTTAATATTGGCACAAAAGGCAATGGAAATTTTCAAGCCCTGTGCAACAAAGCTAGTTTGTGTGCGCGTCTGTTTGTTCCTTGTTGACACCGTTTGGTCACTTTTTCAACATTGATCATGTCGTCAGTTGTGTCTTCATCTAGCAGCAAGCGTTTCAGAGAATCGCAATCTCTTCTCGACGATAATATGTCCATCGCTTCTGGTAGTAATGTCAGTCGCCAGCGCCAAAGCAAAAAAGACGAGGTATTCATTACTAGCATGCCGGTTACAGGGGTACATTCCCATGTACTTTCCCATGCACTTTCCTAAACTTAAATTTGCTCTCTCCCATCATAGGCTATTCGGAAGAAAATAGAGCAGGAGCTTTCCAAAAAGCGTGGAAATACTAGCAGAGTGCGTCAAACAAAAAAAGTCGCTGGTACTGTATCTGCTCTGAGACCCGCTCAGGCCTTGACTGTCAAGGAGAATATTCTTATCATAGAGGCTGCCCAACTTATGGCTGCTAAAAGAAGCGACTGTGTCCTTGTAGTCGATGAAGATGACCATTTGAGTGGTATTTTTACCGTATGCAATCCAATATGTTTGTTTTCGAGCATACGAGGGATTATAGCTCATTCTTTTGTTTTAGGCTAAAGACTTGGCATACAGAATTGTAGCTAATTCACTCGATGCTAGGTAAGCACATTTTTAATGCCTAAGAGTGAATTCTCAAGTGTATACTTAGTGTATGGCCTCCGTGCAGATCTACGAGCGTAGCTCAAATCATGACGAGGGATCCAATGTGCGTGACAGCTGATACATCTGCACAGGATGCTTTGAACCTGATGGTATCACGTGGATTCCGGCATTTGGTAAATGAGTGATCTATTCAGAAATGAGCGAGACTCCTATGACTGACTCAATTCTCGGATTTATAGCCAGTTTGTAATGATGAAGGAGATATCTTCGGACTTTTGGACATTACAAAATGCTTATATGAGGCTCTGGATAAGATGGAGCGTGCATTTGGATCTTCCAGAAAATTATATGATGCCCTGGAGGGAGTGGAAAAGGAATGGTCGAACGGGCCCATCCAGCTCGTACAATATATGGAAGCTTTGCGGGAAAAGATGTCTTGTCCCGATATTACCACCGTTCTTGACGGAGCATATCCTGTGGAAGTTAGTGTCAAGACTCAGGTTAGAGATGTCGCCAAACTTATGAAGGAACACCATACTACCGCTGTCTTGGTAAAGGACCATGGAGGTTTGGCTGGTATTTTTACGGTAATTATCCCTAGTGTCGTGTTTGAGTGACATTGCAATAAGTTGACATACCCTAAACATTAATCTGTACTCTAGTCTAAAGATATTGTCTTGCGTGTCATTGCCGCTGGGCTGGCACCTGACAATTGCTCGGTAGTGCGTGTTATGACTCCCCATCCAGATACCGCACTACCATCTACGAGCATTTTGGACGCTTTGAAAAAAATGCACGGTAAACATTACTATCATATTATGGCTTACAGCCTTCTCATGTACTGACATACCATTGTTTCTTATAGATGGTCACTATCTCAATTTGCCTGTGGTTGACGAAGATAAGAATATTGTTGGTCTTGTGGATGTCCTTAAGCTGACATATGCTACCTTAGAGCAGGTAAGAATCCGAATGGAAATAGACAGTAATTAAAACCGTAGAAAGTTGGGCCAATGACTAATTGCTATCACAGATCAACAGCATTGAAGGCACTGATAATGACGGGTCCAAGTTCTGGAATAGCTTTGCAATGGGAGATAATACTGAAACGGAGTCAGCTGTATCCGACTCGCTTTCACAAGCCGCCAATTCAAACATGTTCCAAGCTCCCACTTCTCCCCGTCAAGAGCGCTACTCTCATCTCAACTTCCCAGAAATTACGCCTCAGGATAGTGCTTCAGTAGCAAATGACGAGAATAGATCCAATGTCAGTAGCCAACATCGGTCTAGAGATGACGGTACTTTTGCCTTCAAGTTCACTTCGGCAATGGGAAAGACTCATCGCTTGAAATCCGATTCCAATGATTTCGATATTCTCAAAAGCACTATTCGTAGCAAACTTATGGCCGAGCATTTGTCCCTTTCTCAGTCTTATGTTGAAGTTGTCGGTATGGCTCCTCCTTCAGAAGAGGAGGAAGATTGGCTCCAGATCTCGTACTTGGATGACGAGAATGATTATGTTCTGATGACTTCTCACCAAGACTTGTTGGATGCAGTATCACTTGCTCGTCGTCAAGGTCATGATCGCGTAAGATTACATGTCCTGGATACAATCAGCAACCCTGTTGCCCCAGCCATGGCCAGCCCTATAGCTATTGAAGTTGATGAGAAGACGCTGGAAGCTATTGAAGCTGAGGAGATTGTCGCAGACGTTCCAGTTGAAGATTTGGATAATGAGATGGAAAAGAAATCAAAGAAGAGTAAGAGACGAAATGTGAGCAAATCATTGGTCAATGATGAAGAATCGGAAGCATCAGATGAAGAAGAGACTAAGCAGCGCAGATCCGCCAAACGTGTTGGAAAGCGCGGAATTGCTGAAGAGTATGGTATTCCTATTCCTGATGATCTATTGATGCCCGCTGCTGTCACTTTCCTTGGCGTGGTCATCGCCACTGTCTTCACTATCAGCAAATTGACTGCTAGCTCCAGCAGATACTAAGTCTCGAACTAATTTATACAATCCTTCTTTCCTACCCTTTTTTATCCTGTTCTAAGTTTCGTTATATGTTATAATATCTCTATTTGTGAAGAGCTTATGAAGTTTCATTTCTTTTTTCCTTTTACTTTTTCTCATATTCTCGTATGCTCTGCTATATCATAAAACACAAAGAGTACTTGTTTGATGTCAATTGGCTACCGCCTCATATGGATTATATCGGACGCGATGTATAAAATGCTTGAATGTGGTTTTATTTGTCGGGTGTATTATGGTTTGACTGAAAAATGCATTGATACGAACTGATGTTGTACTTTTATAGTCTAAAGCTGCTGTTTCCAAGCGACTCAAAAGATTGTTTACATGATGAGAGAGATAAAAATGGCGGCTGCAATAGACAAAGTGGAGGCAACAACAGGCCCGGGAGAGGCACCACTGGCTTTTCCAGATGAAGAAGCAGAGGAGCCGTTAGAGGAGCCACTGGAAGTTCCATTGGTGCTGTTTTGTTGCTTTGGTAATGCAGTGTCTTGGTAGGCACATGATGAGGTAGTGCACAAGCATTGTCCAGCAACAGGGTCCCACCAAAATGGACTGCAGTTGTCAGGCAAAGGAGTGCGATATCCAGATGTACCGTTTGCTACAGCAGATGCAGGAACAGGGGTTTCCAAAGTAGGGGCCGAGCCGGGGCAGTTATAGCAAGTAGCAAAGTTGGAAGTATTGAAGTTACAGGCATTCAATAGAGGTCCAGAAACTACTCCAGAAGTGATGTTAAGAGTTTCGAGACCATTGCAAATCTCCTTGGGGGTGACTGGCTTTTGGCATTGCATATAGGTTTGGTTGGCAAGCTGAGAAGCGGGCACAGGGTTTTGCATCCACTGCAAAAGTTGGTCATTGGTCACGAACCACACATCAGGTTTGCCAGCAAGGCTTTGAATAAAGTTTACGACACCGGCCTTTTGGGCTGTAGCATCAGGCAAACCAGGATAGTTTGTCAAATGAGTGGGATGGACATAAATACCAAATGGTTGACGGTTGCCGTTGTAATGACGATCAAAATTGGTTTGAGACCAATTTGTAACATCTTCAGGAGTACCGGAAAGATACACATCCATGAGCTGAGGGACGCTTGCATTATCCAACACGGCATACATAGGAACTTCCCAGACACCAGGCAAATTGACAGTTCCTGGATTACAGATACCTGAAAGGACCAAAATTTAGAACATGCTGTTCCACAATGCACATGAGCAAAACAACAAACAATTTTACCTGTCCAACAATCGTTTGCCATTCCGTTGTCCAAAGTATAGGGCCTGTATAAAGAAATATATCAGGGTTTTGTAATTAAGCTGTTTTTTGCATCACAACTTATACTTTACCAGTAATTATCATCAACGACAGCAGTTGCAGAGGTATCGTATAGGAAGCCTTGGGCTTGGATCTCTTTCAAAGTATCGGCAGTATAATTGAGGAACGGAGCGCGGAATCCCTTGAGCATCCCGTGGGGGACACCAGCATAGCTATACAACATATCGGCAGCAGCTTGAATTTCCCTATTAGTCAAAGGAGAACGCAGCGAATGCACCGAGTTAGAACATGATTTGGTGTTACATTGGTTTGTTACAACTCAATCAATTAAAGAAGAAAAAGAAAAATTGATGCTTACTGTGCAGACGGTGTTCCAACGTGGGTAAAGGTGTGATCGGCTACCTCATTGCCTACATTGCAAATGTCAAGATGTTAATCAAGCTAGATCGCTGAGAATATAGTTTTGTATTAGTATAGGGTATCAGGTACCCGAGCATACCTTCTGCAAACCATTGCTGGACGAGAGCAAAGTCGGTGTACATCATAGAGACATACCAAGAACCTTTAGCCTTGCATCCATTAGGATTTCTATGTGAAAACGAAAGTACAATATAATGAGAATTCATTGACACGTCAAAACGTATGGGTACTAGATTTTTATACGTACTGGACGTTCAAGAGGTCTGCAGCGGTTTGAATCAACTCAGGTTGAACAGAGTCGTCAAAAGTAATGGTAACAAATTGAGGGGCATCGGCGGGTTTGATGCCTCCAGGGGGTGATTGAGAAGCGCAAAGGCACTTGGGAGCAATACACTTTGTGGGGTCACAGGTGTAAGGGTTCGCGCCTCCTTGAACGATGGTGGGAGTGCCATCTTGAGCTACGACGAAAGATGATAAAAGAGTCGCAGCGACAGCGAGAGAGACTGCAAAATTCTTCATATTCAATAAGAAAGCACAAGAAGCAGCTGTAACAATTGAACCGAGGATTAAATATAATTATATATATATTTTTTTTGGAGTGGCAACTCCTTAATCATAGAAACAACTTTTCTGCTTGTCTGTGTAACCTTGCGAGGTTTATTTCTGGCGCAGTTTCCAGGAATACAACTCTCGATGATGATTGGTTGCACTGTAAATTTGAATGCAAACAGTGCACAACTCAGCATATCAGACAACCGCGAAACAGTTGGCTGGCTTGTCTCGGTAACTAAAAAGTTCCTGTAATTTGTCGGTACTCATACGACTCATAATCGTGGTTAAATTTATGTTTATTATCAAATATATATTACTATACATATACAGACGCCATTTTGCATGAAGGTAGAAGTCACCGAAGGAATTTGTATTTATGTTCCCGCTCAAGCCTTTTCATCAGGATTTGCTTCAGAAATTGCGTTTTCATTTTGAATGGCCAAAGCAGCTTTATCTAGATCCGAGATCTGTGCGCCCTCACCGTCGAATACAACGCTCAGCTCTTCCAAGGTATATCCGGATGTTTCAACGAAGAAGAAATAAATAACAACAATCTATAAAAAGATATGGCGGATGAGATTTGCATTGGTCTTATGCTATTTTTTTTTTTTTTTGGTTTGTGGTATCATCAGCTTACCTCGACCATAATCCAGATCACGTAAACGAGATAATATTTCCATCCGATTGCTCCTAGTGCAATTGGGTTCACATAAGAGTTGAAGAACAAAGCAATATTGACAGCAAAGGATGAAAGAGCCATTCCCTTAGCGCGAATGCTGAAAGGAAGAATTTCCACAGGATAAGCAATGGTAAGTGGACCTTTAAATACTGATTAGCAACTGACTTCAGCATAATTAAAGGCATTGATCAATCAACTTACTCCATGCAATATCGTAAAAGAAGTAATACAGGAAGATAAATGCAACAAAGGCGCTTCCGACACCAGGGGCTGCGTCGGTGCCTGTGGCATGTGCTGCCAGACCAGTCCAGCAGGAGAAGGACAGAAGCATACCAAAGGTGGCAAATAAAAAGAGGGGACGACGTCCCACACGTTCAACCAACCAAGATCCAAAGTAGGCAGCGATCAAGTTGAAGATTTGAAGAATACCATTGATAAGAAATTGGGTGTTGGGATCAGTGATACCGATACCAGCCAAAACCTTGTTAATGTAGTAAGACACCAATCCGTTACCAGACCATTGAGAGAAGAAACCAACTGCAATCACAAGGAATGCTCTCTTGCGATTACCGGCTATACATGGGCATATCAATATATCATGATCAATCTCACTGTATATTTGTTGAGCAGACTTACATGTTCTGACAATTTCCAACCAAGATCGCTTAGCAGCAAGCTCTTCCAAGCGAAGAGTCTCAACAATTTCCTTGTATTCGAACTGTACCAACTCGGTATTTTCATCACCATTGCCATGTAGTTTAGCCAGAATTTGCAATGCCTGCTCTTCCTTCTGTTTCGAGATAAGCCATCTAGGAGATTCAGGCAATGTGAAGATGAAGAACACCTGAATAAGTGAGAAAATGCCTTGAAGAAGGGAAGGAATTCTCCAACTCCATTCATTGGTAATATGGAAGGTACCGTATGTAGACCAAGCCGCAATAATGGATCCAAGGTACCAGGAAGCATTGTAAATCTGGAGAGGTTAAGTATCCATAGCACGTCAGATTGGTGTCACACTGTGGTTAATCGGTGGTACTGATTTAAATTAAAAAAAAAACTTACTCCAGTCATAGTACCACGTTGTTTTGGATGAGAGATCTCTACAAGCAAAGTCGGGGCAGCGTTTCCTGAAATGGATGTTCCGAAACCGATGAGAAAACGGGCACCAATGAACATTTCAACGGTTGTTGAACCACTTTGAAGGCCAACGCCAAGCAAGACAATGAGAGAACCGATCTATTTAGAAAAGATCATTAGAGGGATTAGAGCTTTATATTTTGTAAAGGACAAATTCTTACCATGATAGCCCAGCGACGACCCAAGCGATCAGTCATAGTAGAGGCAATAAAAAGACCACAGATACCACCAACCTGTTGAATGGCATTGAGTAGACCAAGCTGTGAATCACTGGGATGATTGAAATCTAAACAGGCGGGTTAAAATGGATATTTTCTAGTCATTCCTCATTTAAAACGGGTCACTTACATCCAGACCATGTATCCAGAACTTGAAGACCCTGAAATATGAGACAAAATTTAATTCAAAACTGCTTACAGAGGTTGCATAGCTCAGCGAATGAAACTTACATTCATCATACTGCCATCGTAACCATTGATGGCCGAGTTGATGATTAAAATCCATGAATACCAATAAAGAACAAGCATTCCTCCTTGGCTAGCCCATCCTTTTTCTTGGTTCAACGCAGCATTATCCAACTGCTTTCTCTTAGCGAACAACATTTTGGAAAAAGTAGTATGAAGGGACAAGATACTGTTGACAAGAAACGAAACAAAACAACTTTTCAATTTATAGTTGAGACAAATTGCGGAGGAGCTATAACCCCACCCTAATGCGGCGTCAGTTCAATAACCTTGAATCCCACCCAGTTCTCTGGATGCTCGCCACTTTATCCTTATTCTTTCGATCATTTCTATTATGGCAGAAATCCCGTGTGGGGATAGTATGTTCCATTTGTAAAGTTTCCCTAGAGTGGATGATCTGAGTGTCGGTGTCTTAAACCTTTATTTTAACTCTCCGGATTTTAAAGTACATAGCAGAAGAGCGTCTGCAAGTTCTATATCAAAGAATTAGAGCATCATATTCTGTAGGCTATGGTCTCGTAGTGTCAACTATTAAGAAATTCAAAGTAAAGGTGCGTTGTTTCTGAGTTGCGTCGAGCCGAAGGTTAGGTGTCACATGAATTTCTGAGTAACCGCTCCACAACTTTCCTAATTGAAAAAAATTCCCCATATTCTCCATTTGCTCTATTCTTCAATAAGACAAACTTTCCGGAAGCATTTCTTCCTGCAGTTCACACACACTCGGTATTGGAGCCAGGAATAGGGTAAAAATCCTTCGCAGAATAGCTCAATCTTGCAAAAATTTAAAGTGTAGCTCAAACTTCTTCACTCTCCGATGGCTCGGCCCACTTCACTGGTCAGCTATATACTCAAATCCTGTAGTATATACTTAGGTTTGTCAGTACATAGACTTCAGTTATGATGAGACACATTTATAACAATTGAGTTTGTCACTGATGACGTGTGATCAATACATATGTGTAGTACCATGTCTATAACCTCACGTTTATTTATTCTTGTTATGAAGTTCACGGCACCATGATAAGATGATGGCAGCGCTATAGACCGAACGTGCTCCCCATGCCGCATAGAAAGCATGATGGCCACCCTATGAAGTAATGAATGAGCCAAACCGATTTTTTGAAGCCGTACAGATTTCAGCTACTCACCGGAATCTCCACATAAGAGCAGGCAGACGAGGCACCCTTTTCCTCTCCAGTTGCTATATGGGGAAAATGTCAGGTTGTTATTGACTCTGCCCACGTTGCATATGTTCATATCTACGAAAGGAAGGTGGCGCACGCTGGACTTACCAATTCGATATTGTTTAGTGAACTCGCGCGCTCCCTCTGGAATAACAAGATTGTCACATTGTCCTCTATATTATTGGAAAAAAAAGCGTGGTTCATTATGAAGTTCCAAACATTTCATTTATAGCTTTTGGGAAGACACTTACACCAGTACGAGACTAGGAACTAAGTTGCCTTTTTCGTGTGCTTTCTGGCAATACGTAGCTGGAGAATGTTCTTGCAAAAATTCTTGATCTAAAGGTCCTTTCATCATGACCACTTTGCGTGCAAAGAATTTGTCGATATGAGTGCGAAGTACGCCATTTAGAGAAACGACACCGCGAACGCTGGTGTCAACATCTTCAAAACCTTCTTGGTATCGTGCTTCGTTAGCGGTCATGGCAGCCATCATGGCTAGATGACCACCAGCAGAGTCACCTAAGTGGTATTGTAAGCCATGTGTTTGCTGACGACTAAAAAAAGATGCGATCGCCTACCTGCAAGTACCACGAAGTTGGGGTCGCCACCGAACTTGTCAATGCACTGCTTGATCCATCTTAGAGAGCGTTTAACATCTTTAAGGTGAGTGGGATAAGCATTTACTGGAGCTAATCGGTAACCAATATTAACAACAATCTATATCAGAATCATTAGTCACAGAGCTGAGATCACTGAATAAGTATTAGTCAGGTGCTACACATACCCATTTTTCTTCAGTGATCAAATCATTTTCATATGGATAAACCATGTTCTTATTGCCATGTCGCCATGCTCCACCGTGGATGTGGACCTAGTAACGAGGATCAGTCTTAACACCAAGTTCATCCATGCGAACAAGTCAGCACTTACGAGAACTGGACGGAGTCCTGGAGGTTTTTGAGCAGGTGCGTAGACGTCAAGCATCATCTTACGAGGTTGGTCGTAATCATTTGTGAGTTTGACTGCTTCTAAAGCCTCTTCCCTATTGGCATAGGTTACTAGAATTGAACAATGAAGTTAGCTGTGATGGACCAAGGCTTTCATAGCATACACGGCACAACTACGTACTGTTGGGGTATAGAATGATGCCATCATTTTTAATGAAAGGCAGAGCCATTCTTTTAATCTGCTGCAAGCTAAATAGGCCAAAAATTTAGACATTTGTATTCAGTTACTCCTTGCATTTTGCACATTTACCTGGCCAAGTCTGGGATATCGATTTTGTTGCTACCGAATTTTGAAAGCTCGTCTTCAATCTTTTCCCTTCCACGGAACTGCCATGCGAACACAGCAAAGGAAGCAACAACATTGAGAAGGTCGATATAATACGCAAACCTTGCTAAAGTGTAGCCTATGAACGATATGATTAGTAACCCAAATATATGAGATGCCTAGTATAATATAGCCATAGTAATTACGGAAGCCACCAAACAATTTAGTGCCGAAAATGAAAGCTACTTTGAGAGCTAAATGGTGGAGTGGTAAATCGGAAAAGAGGGATGCAATGACCTCGGTAACAAGTGTGTATTGAGGCAACGCACGAATAAGTCTATTGTCAACAGTGGAGAAAAGGCATAGTGACCACAAAATGGTTCCGAAAATATACAGCGTTGCTGCTAATGCAGCAATGATGGCCACCATTGAATCGACAAGCGTTATGAATCTCCCAAGTGTTTGCCAATTGGGCCTGAAATACGATATCGCGCAGTTTGAACTAATACGAACTCCAGCTCTGACATATGAAAGATCAGTGCGTAACTCACTCAACCGAATAGCTATGCAGCTCCAACACACAAGAAAGACATAATCTAGGAAGAACAGAAATGTTAAAAGCACTCGAGTATGTCCATGATTTATGCTGGCAGAGCTTTCCACCCTATATCACATACGTTTCTGATTTATTTGATTTAAATTCTTTTATTTTATTTTTATTTCGCGTTTTTTAATTGTGACTGGTGACTTAAGTAATGATGTAGTGACATGCTATATGTGGTCTCTTTATTGTTTCCAGCCAGCGACACGTCGGCCCTTAACATAGACGTGAGCAAGGCATCGCTCGTCAGCCATGAAAATGAATTTTTGAAGCATGTCCCAAGGAGTGTCGTGTCTAAACAGACGAACGGAAGTGTCATCAGATGCATCACAAACAAGGGCATCGAAATCCTTGCCAACTTTGAAGTTTCCAATCTTGTCTTCCATGCCGACTACCTTTGCACCACCCAGCGTTGCAAGATAAATCAGCTCCTTAGCATCCAGTGCCTTGTATTGGTCGCCATTGTTCTCATATTGGCTTTTGATAATACCAGTGGTGTTGGAGGCGATGAATGCGGAGCGCATGGCATCCAAAATGGAGGTAGCAAAACCTCCAGCAAGATCACTACCAAGGCCGCACTTGATATCACGTTCCATGTACTTCTTGATATCACAGACACCACTTTGTAGAGCAAAGTTTGAGTTGGGGCAGTGTGCAACACCGGCTTCTCGGGATTTGAGAAGCTGTAATTCTTCTTCGCTCATATGCACGCAGTGAGCCATAATAGTGCGGTCATTTAGAAGACCATGGTCGTCATAAACTGCAGTGTAGTTTGCGGAATCTGGAAACAGTTCCATTGTGAAGTCGATCTCCGCAAGATTTTCACACAAGTGCGATTGGATTGGTACATCATGTTCCTTGGCCAAATCACCAAGAGCTTTCAACAATGTAGACGTACAAGATATAGCAAATCTTGGAGTTACGATAGGCGTGAGAAGATTGTTATTTTTAGCTTTAACATACTCAATGAAAGTACGAGTGTCATTGACACTTGATTCGGTTTGTTCGATATAGTAATCAGGGGAATTTTGATCCATGTTCACTTTACCAATATAAGCACGTTGGCCCTTTCTTTCGATGATATCGGTGAACAATTTGCAGGCTTCCAAGTGAATGGTCGCAAACCAGCTGCAGGTAGTTGTTCCGCTGTGCAGAAATCGGTCGATAACCTTGCTGTATACATTCTGCGCATGTTCCAGGTCCGAGAACTCCGATTCCTTTGGGAAAGTATACTTATCAAGCCATTGCAGTAGCGGCAGATCCATGCCGGTAGCAGCGAATGAGAACTGAGGAGCATGCTATAGAACGGCAAAACATAATAAGAAACGGTACCAATGCAAAGTAGCTATTTACAAAATTGCATGCTTAAAACTTACAGCGTGAGTATCGATGAATCCAGGCAAAATAAACTGGGTTCTGCTCAAAGCGTTGACCTGTTTTGAGTAACACACAATGATAAGCAAGTTGCTATGACCAAATTAAACGATAGCATGGATAAAACTTACAGTGTAGTGCTTATTTTGCAAAACATTGACAGTAGAAAGGAATTCATTGAGTTTTTCGACATTTCTTTCAAAAACAACAATGGTACCGATCGCGACATTCACCACCAGCACGGCATTTTCGTTGATTTCAAGGTCAGTGGGAGCTAGAGAGTGAATAACAGTTCCATAGTATACAATGAACTCTTCTGAAGATGAAGGGGCAGGCATGTTTTAGGAGAAAGAAGTGATAGATTTTGACATGCTAATCAGTCATCGAATTATATTTAAAATACAATTTTATAGATAAGGGGCCGGAGTTCACATGCTCAGGGCTATAAAGTATGAAATCTGGGGTATAAACAGCTTCTTATTCGGGCGATTGCGGATGCTTCCAGTCGCTGAATGGTGCATTTGAGAGTCCATACTGTTCATATTTCTCTCCATACAGGTATATTTTACCCAATCGCCATCTATGTTGGCCCATGCTCGAACGCATAGACAGCCAATCACCTAATCGATTTGGTTGTACCGCTTCTGACACCGACCTAGTCGCTGCAAGTGATAAGAACGCTGCAGTAGATCCAGCAGTAGGATACATTAAACGTCGGGAATTCCAGATACCAATGACCAATATACATGCAAGTATCCATGCAGCGCACAGCAAGCCTGCAGCTCCTTGTATGTTGATGGCTGTATATGCAGTCGATCCATTTCTGAGCGCAGTTCCATTCACAGGTGACCGGGCAATAGACATCAGCTGTAGAGAAAGAGCAATATCCCCAAGATGTATAGGTAAAGCCTCTCCAGTCATGTTGCTCATTACAGGGGAGCTCACATTGAAGGAAGTATTAGATAAATATTTTTGATAATCTAATGCCCTGGTTGTGGAAAGTCCACCGCTAAGATAAGGTGCCAACCCGATAAATTGATTTGAGGTCAGATTGTGTATCAGAGGTGTACCTTCTCCAGGTGCATCATAAACAGCTCCGTAAACACCGGCCATAGGTTTGACCAGTCTTGGCGGGTTTTTGTAAATTGCTCCAATGGCTTCAGTACTATTATCGATAGCTACTTCAAAACTAGATATATCAAGTCGACACTTCCAGGCATGGACCTGAGTGAAAAGAGCTGATCCGCTTGGCTCTCCAGTATTTTTTACAAGCGCAACAAGGAGATCTACATAATCAGTCATATTGTTATATGATCCGTAATTGTAAGGTTTTTTGACAAAGTATTGCTGCCAGTATAAGTTGGTTCCTGTTATGACACCATTTTCTATTTGACCCTGTTGCATGCCTGGAGCTACCAGATTTCCTGTTAATGTGGTGGTGTTCAAGTCAACATAATTGAGAAAACTGCTGCTTCCCGGCGCTAGTCCGTTCACCACATAATTAACTGAATCGATCTGACATCTTGGGGTAACCTGAAATGCCATCAGAGTAGCATTATTGTATGCGGTAGCTGCTGTAATGTCATTCGCGGGACTAAGGTAGTTGGTTGGAAATGTTTGATTATCGAAAACGATGTCTTCTATATTGGATATGGCTGTAGCGAATTGTAGCTGTCGAAGATCATCTTTGTTCAATGGCATCATATTTGTTATCGAGACATTTTGAGTGCTTTGCCAATGAGCTTCAGTGGTATATACGCAGAGTCCAGAAAAAGCGGGCATAACTTGGAGCAATATTAATGAGATGCTGTATACGCTTGCAATAATAGGACTGTCGAAAGAAAATACGGCTCTCAATGTGGTCATCCATCCATCCATAAGATCTACAAACACGTCGCCTCGAGTACCTTGATCCCGTAGCATAGTCGAGAGAATGACATCTACCTTTTTCATTCTCAGATATACGGTCAAGCCACCGAGTAATGAACTGACACAAACAGATATAACCATGGCAAGATGGCTGTTCCACCACGGTATTGGGTCTGTACCTTGGCTATTCTGCAGAGCCTGGCCGAGCATCACAGCTCCAAAATGAAGAGCTAGTATAGCTCCCGTCGCAAGAAGAAGTACCAGAAGTATCAGCAATAATGTGAAAATATCACTGAACCGTCGTTTCCGAACAACTCGTTCCAGTGTCTCTTCCGACAAGCGTTCCTCGTATTCAAATTGAGGTGACTTGAATCGCAGTGGCAATGTACTGTCAATGGAATCGTGATTCTGAATCATTGCGACCAAAGCACAAGTAACATATTGCCCAATTCAAAAGCGCTCAGACTTTTTATATAGCGAGGCGTTGCTCGATCCATTAAAGGAAAAAGCATCAATGTCTCTGGGGCTTTGATTAAAGCTGCCGTTTAAGGTTGGCACGCTTTTGTCTCTAAATTTACAAATCGGCAAAGCCATCTTTTTACCACATATTGCCATTTGCAATATAATTGATGTCTTCTGAGGTGCATATTCACGACTTGGCATAAATGAGCAGACTTTCTGGCCAAGGCGTGTTCGATAAGTCCTTTTCAGACAAGTAATTGGCGAACGTGATTGTGGAAAAACTCCGTCAGTCATCAATCTTGGTGGGAACAGGCTCAGAATTGTCGGATTTTTATTTTCTATCATATATAAAAATGCAAAGTGCTGTTATTCGGAATTCATGTAGCTAGACAAGCTCGATAACAAAGTCTGTGGATTGGTATACTGTGATCAAAGAAAATGGGTGATTAGGGCAGAACACAATTTTGTTTGCATAAATGTTTATAGACTCAAAAGAGTCTGCAATATGGTTTGACGCTTATATGTTTAATACACACGTATATTAAAAACATTGATACTTCCTCCAATGCGCTGAATATAGGCCGCCACGTTTTACTTGAACTTAATGATAGGTACTTTTCTAATTGGGACAGGTGACGTTTTTCGCCGTCGTACCTCGGGCCTCAAATGACCAGTCACCTGACTTGCATATATGGGACAATGTTACCAGCGGCTTCGGACACTTACCCCTTCTCAATTGCTTTCAACATGCGGTTGTGGTCCAGTCAATTGGGTCTCGCCGTTTTTGCTGCTGCCGTGATGGTAGTATCGGGGCAAGAGAACAGCCTTGAAGACCTAGACTTTTCTATCTATCAAAACGACTTACTACCTCACCCTTTCCATTCAAGCGCCAAGCAATCACCTGCACCTTGGTACCTAGAGAATATCGGCGGTGGCGACAAGGACTGTCCACCGTGTTTCAACTGTATGCTTCCAGCCTTCGAGTGCAAGCACTTTGCTAACTGCTCAGAGTATGACGGCAAGTGCAAGGTAAGAAACTCCGAATGACTTGTTGCGTTGGGTATCTTTACGATGTCGGAAGAGTCTTGGGCTCACCACTTATACTATAGTGTCCGCCTGGATTTGGAGGAGACGAATGCAAACAACCTCGTAAGTATATAGGGCGATGGTGAGCAATGTTGGCCAATGTCTTTTTTTGACTCCGAAATCGCTTTGTAGTTTGTGGGGCTTTATCTGACGGTAGAGAACGTGATCCTAGACAAGGGGATCATTGCGAATGCCCAGAAGGATGGGAAGGAATCAATTGCAATGGTAGGATTAATACAGTATAGAAGAATTATGTCTGAATTCAATACTAACGTCCAGCCATCATGATTCAGTATGTACAATGGATAAAGTTTGTGATTCCATGGTCCCAACTGGTCGTAATGGCACTTGTTATAGAGGTGGCCTTACGGTATTCGAAAACCACCAAATGTGCAATGTTACAAGTATGCAATGTGATAGAGCTGCGTAAGGTAGTGATGAAAGTGGCTTACATTTCGGCTTTCAATTCCAGATCGTAAAATTTTAGAAACGTTAAAGGATCAGATTCCTCAAGTCACCTTCTCATGCAACAAGAATAAGGAAGATTGTGACTTTCAATGTAAATCAAATTGTTTGCACGACACCGCTATATGACTCTTGTTTTATTGACATTATTTTGTGATAGTTTGGGTAGACGAAATAGAGTCTTTCTATTGCCATTTGGATGAATGTACTTTCGATCAAGGTAATTGATCACATTAAGGAAATCATAATGTTACCAATCAACTCATCTCATCACCAACTTTAAGAATACGGCTATGATAGCAACAAGACCAATTACGCCTGCCAAACAATCGATTGCCGTTGTATGCCAGGAGAGATGCTATGTGGTAAAGATGGAAGTATTGATCTCACCGATTTATTGAAGGATGAGATTAAGGGGCCAGCAACCTTCAAATGTACGGATGGAGACTGTGCCTTTTCAGGTAGGCATATGATTAAACGCTTACCATGCCATTTCATTCTCAATCTAATCAACCTTCTTTCGCAGAACCTGCTATGGACGACCTCATATCGGCAGTCTTTGGCGATGACTCCATCTTTTTGTCGTGTTCATCCGGAGAATGTTTGCATTATACGTTTGTACCTGGCTTTGAGAGACCAGAACGTCCTACCAACTGGACTGCTTTCGTTGCTGGCCTTGCGGGTGTAACCGGTTTCCTGATCTTGACTGGGCTCGGAGTTTGGTACTTTGCTAAAGGCAACGAATCCAGTGGATACTTCAAGTTGGATGACGATGAAGCTGGAAAATTGATGCATGAGCACATTCCTGCCACCTTAATCTTCAACAACATCTCGTATGAAGTGAACAAACTGAGGATATTAAATGGTGTCACAGGTATTGTCCATCCGGGTCAAGTTATGGCTATTATGGGAGCATCCGGAGCTGGAAAGACGAGTTTACTGGACATCCTGGCCAAGCGAACAAAAAGTGGAACTGTTGGTGGTGAAATATACGTCAATGGTCATGCAATTCCAAATTCTCAGTATAAGAAAGTCATTGGTTATGTTGATCAAGAAGATACAATGATCCCCACCTTGACTGTGTATGAGACTGTACTATACTCTGCCTTACTTCGTTTGCCAAGAACCATGAGTACTGCAGCCAAAAGATTTAGAGTCATGGAGACACTGCAAGAGCTTGGCATTGATTCCATCAAAGACTCCAAGATTGGTTCTTCCGGATCTCGGTCTATCAGTGGTGGTGAAAGACGACGTGTTGCAATTGCTTGTGAGCTTGTAACATCGCCTTCCATTCTATTTCTGGATGAGCCTACCAGCGGACTAGACGCATACAATGCATATAATGTTGTCGAGTCACTAGTTACTCTCGCTAGAGATTACAATCGTACAGTCATATTCACCATCCATCAACCTCGCTCGAACATTGTAGCACTTTTCGATCACTTACTTCTACTCGCAAAGGGGCATACCATATTTTCCGGTCAGCAAATGCGTGTACAATCTTACTTTAAGAGCATTGGTTATGATTGTCCTCCTGGTTTCAACATTGCAGATTACTTGGTAGATTTGACCATGCATGTCTCAATGCCTGATCAGAACGAAGCACAGCAGGACGTTGGAAGTTCCAGTTCGGTTGAACATAGCAATCGGCCAATCGCTAGACGTCGCGGATCTCTACGTGAGGAGCAGGAAGCTGCACTTTATACACCCCACGCTCCAGCTGGTCAAACATCTGGCGCTGTCGATACCATGGAGAACCCAAATGCTGAGTGGGCATCTGAATTAGGATCACGACAAACCAGATTGAGAAATGAACGATTGTTGAAAAACTTCCAAGCCTCAAACGTGGAAGCAATTGCTGAGACTGGTGAGACTAGGAGTAACGTATCAATCAATAGTGGCACTGATAAAGACACCATCAGCCCTCATCTTGCTCAATTGATTGACGGATATAAAAAGAGTGTGGTTGCTGTTGCCGTTCAGGATGATATCGAAAGAGCTTTGTCACAGTAAGGTTCAATATTACATTCCAGATTAGATCAATCGCTGTAGTCTAATGTTTTCCGTATTCTAGCGCATCCGTTGATGATGAAGACCCGGCTGTTCCCATGGCACCAAACAATATCAAGGTGGTTTCTTCTCACGAAAGACCAAGATGGTTTACCCAATTCCGCATCCTTGCCGATCGAACATTCAAGAATCTGTATCGAAATCCTATGCTGATGTTTGCTCACTACACCATTGCTGTTGTGCTTGCCTTGCTATGTGGTGGTCTGTTTTACAAGGTGGAAAATACTATTGCTGGTTTCCAAAATAGAATGGGGCTTTTCTTCTTTTTTGAAGCTCTGCTCGGATTCATGTGTTTGACATCGCTTCAAGTCTTTTCCAACGAACGTATATTGTTTGTTCGTGAGCGTGCCAATGGCTATTATTCACCAATAACATATTTCTTGTCCAAGGTATGCAAAAGAGAGATTATTAACATTACCTGTTGCTTTATGACTAATCACAATTTGTAGGTTTTGTTCGACATCATACCACTTCGCGTTGTTCCGCCATTGATGATTGGTCTTATCTCATACCATATGATTGGCCTTGTAGATGGAACAACTGAGCTGCTAAAGTTCTTGCTCGTATTGATTCTATTCAACCTGACTGCAGCTGCATTGTGCTTGGCTATTGGAGTCGTTTTCAAAGATCTATCAATGGCCAATTTGCTGAGCAGTATGGTCATGCTTTTCTCTATGCTTTTCGCTGGACTGTTGTTGAATAAGGGTAAGCACTGACACTTGTGAGTTGCCTCAGAAAGAATATGTAAAACTAAATGATGTACTTCTGTCAAATAGATTCGATGTCTCCTTATTTTGCATGGCTCAAGTACCTTTCCTTCTTCCAATATGCCTTGGAAGCTCTCTTGGTCAACGAACTTATATACCTACAGTTAGTGGAGGAGCGATTTGGCCTGAGCATAGATGTAAGCACTTCTCGCAAGGCGAATATAACTCTTGTTATTTACTAATTATGTTTGTGCTAGGTTCCTGGTGCTACCATCTTATCGACATTCGGTTTCAATGCCAAAAATTATTGGCCTGACGTGATCAAGTTGAGCATTATGTTTGCATCATTTATCGCGTTTGCTTTTGCATGGTTACAACTATTCGTGAAAGAGCGGCGTTAGAAGAAATAGCTCATGTTATGATTTCATCCTCCTTGACTGACTCGCGAGTTTCACGAGTCGTCATTCTAAGGTGTACTACATTTGTGCAATAGATAATCTGTTTCTTGGATCTCTTTTTTTTTGTTATTTTTACATATAACGTTTGCTTTTATTTATACTCCACTTGTGCAAGTAACACAATCGGGAAAGGGGGGATATAGAACAGGACAAAACATTTCGCAATGTGACCTGCCTTCAAAGATATATTATTCCTCAAGTTTACATCTATAAATTGAATATAGGAAAAAAGACTATACAATGGTTGGATGGGGAGGATGATTCATGTTGCAGTAGGCACTTCCGCGGTAGTAGTGAGAGATTCTTCCGGGAACCACTCATAGTCTGGTAAGGTACTATCGCGGGCTTCATAAGCTGGCAGCAACTCATGTAATGATAATTCGTCCCGGTGCAAGATTCTGTTCGTTATTCCTATTATTTTGATTGGTATATCGATGCAAACTGCAGAAGTGAATTCATCACAATTCATAATCAGTTTGATCAGGTGGTATACTTCGACTCTTGAACAGGTCGATTCCACCTTGAATGAAGTGCTTAAGTTTGATGGTAAAGACATGGAGATAGTCTCTTCCACATCGTTCAGTTGACTACGAGTTTCATATTGTAGTCGATTCTTTCTTTTCGGCCCAGACAAGTAGCTAGCAGACTTTTCGATCTGCCAAATTTGGGCTGTTATGCTAAGACCCAAACGGGTTCCGTTGCGAAAGTTTAGTTCGATTGGCATTCCTTCGCCGCCAGCAATAGCGGCTGTGGGCGTGACAGCTTCTAGCTCCAATTTATCTTGGATACAGCAAGTATGAGCCCTTACAGAAAACGCACCAGTCGTTTGTAAAGGAGCATATTTGAACTTCAAGCTGCATAAGGCGCTCTTGAGACTGGAAATAGCCATCCACTTTCGGTATCGCATCTTCGCACCGAGGGTGTAATCTACGGACTATAAATTGAAATTTGACGGTTACCTAAATAGGGAAATGTTTCGGCAAGGCTAAGGGAACACAATACTTACAGCATATGATCCTTCGTACGACGGTGGCATTTTTTTAACCAACGGTATAGAGTACTCGATGATGGTATGGCCAACTTGCAATTTTTGTGCGGGAATCTCAACTTCGTGATAAATGTGGACTATGGGTGGAGGAGTGCCTTCGATTAGAGTGTTGAGAACATCAAAAGAAGTTTGGTGGTCCACCGTTAAGTCTCCACGAAGTTCCAATTCAATGGATTGGCATTCAATGGGGCGTGAGGCGATGATACAAAGTTTTCCCGTAAGCCGCGGTACTGAGGAGTTTCTGGAAGAGGAACATGGTAATAGCACTTCATAGCTATCTGGGAATATCAAAAGAGATAAATTCATAACAACTATTGGGCAACTAGATGTAGCTTGATAAATTTGATAAATTTGCAGGCAAATTAGAGGATTTAACAAAAGAAGTAGATTGGGGAAAAAAGACACACACACAGACCATCGTGGACTGGTGTTTATAGAATTTCACAAAAAGTATTGTGTACCACTCATGAGTTTGTTTTTGGTAGCATTGTTCGCACCTGCCAGTGAGTCTGCGCCTCACTCAAGTTCCACAGTCATGCACTTTTGCACAACCTAAAGTGGTCGGATCTCCCTTCCTACAGAATCTAAGGGGTGATTTAATAAGTGTTTGCTAAATTGCAATCTAACTATTCTCAAAATATCCAAGCGAACGATCGTTTAGGACCGTTTCGGCATTGTCACCTACAAAATTTCAGCTACTAATTTGGTTTTCGTCCAACCGTGCAACCTATTCGACAAAACATGTGTGAGCCACGCCATCAACTGGGTCCGCTTGCCTAACAGAGTCGTAAGCTGGTGGAACATTAAATGCCTTCTTAGATGATGTGAGCGACTACTCAGAATCAAATTCGCGCACATGACAAGAAGCATTGTTCTGTCCATCAAAAAGTGCCCCCGGAAAACCCATTTGCAAGGGATTTTCTGTCATTTATGGTACAACGATCAGTAAAAACAATCTCAAAACTTATTTTGGGCATAACAGATCATAGAAGGGGAAGTTTCCATCGAGATCAAGCGATTTCAGGGTTATGCAGCTGTAAATCTTTAAGGGTAGTAGCATTACTATGTCATTAGAGTGTCAGTCATGCCCTAGAATGGCGACTATACTTGTTATACACCCATCGAGTTGACTTCTGCTATCGGAGATAAAGTTTCTCTTCTGCCACCAAAATCTGTTACATCTTCCTGTCATATTTTGAGCAGCATCCTCAATTTACTAATAAAGCCATCGATATGATGTGTGAAAATGTAGTAGCGTGGTGGGATGGCTTTATTATGCTATTATGGTCATTTCTTTCGTCCTATCTTTCGCATATACATCTTTATATTTATCATATATATCTTTTAAGCTCTCAATGTATTGAGCTTGTAATTGATGTAATTGCTCATCCGTCGGTTCACTTTGTCCGTCGAGTAATAGAGGTGGTGCAATTGGTTTGCCGACTAAAAGGGGGGGAAGAGGGCGAGCACATCATGATCAGCAAGCAATTTCCACATTTATAGTATGACGATCAGCACTTACCAACTGCAACTATTGGATGCCGGAAAGGAATGAATCCAGCATTGTCTAGAATACCAAAAAACTATTAAGTTGACGGCATAAGCACAATGCATCAATCGCGCCACTATCACTTACAATTAAAGATGCCACGCGCATGCGCAAGTGGAACCGTAAAACCTGTAATTCGCTGAAACCACTTTTGATATCTCCAGATATAACTACCCTTTTTGTTGTCATATTGCTCATAGATGTCATTCTCTCCAAAGGCAAATACAGGAACAAGGCTGGCATTATTTCGTATAGCTAATTTGATAAAACCAAACCGTTTTTTAAGAGTAAGATCGTTCGTACCCGGTCGTGCACTCAGCGATTCAGAAGCTCCGCCTGTAACAATAACAATAGAGCGCCCCGGCCCAGATCGAAGAATCGTTTCGCAAGAGTGCTTCGATACGGAGCACATACCAAGAGACATCATGAAATCGCGGTATAGCGGTAATCGAAAATTAGACGCCAATGTTAACAAAGATGGGACAATGCCCGGGTATTGCTGAGAGAAGCCAGTCGCTTCTGTAGCAAAATTGGCAAACGCAGCCATTGATATAATTCCATGAGGATGATATGAAAGAATGTAGTTTCCCTTAGGATCAAGATCTCCTTCCTGTATGAATAATGCGGCATTAGCACTATTAACCTTATTTGCAGCGCCCATAGACGCCTTTGTCTGGAGCATGAACATTGCAACCAGTAAAAGGAGCCAATGCATGAGTCCAAACTGACTTTCTCCTTTTCTTACCTTAATCAAACTGACAGGGAAATAGCTTGCAAAGTATTTCCATATCTTTAGCCTTCGCACAAATGATATGCGTCTTCCTCCATTTTCAGGGGCTTTGTCAAAGAATAACCATATGGAATACATGATAAGAAGCGGCCATAAAATAGGAATTGTGAATAGATACAAGAAAAAAGCCAAGCAAATAGGCAAAAGAGCTATCCATGTTACTATGGCCAACGTCTGTAACCGGCGTTCAAGTGGTATTCCGCGTACAGGAGCCCACTTCACCTTGGCTAGCTGGTCGAACGCAGATAGTCGTCTCTGTCTTGAGTTCCCTTCCTTCTCATTGAGAATCTCCTTGGAATCTTCAGTCATTATAAGTTACAATTTCTATGGGATTGTTAAGCGAGAGCCCTTTGCTTGTGCCTGACCTTTCTCGGCATTGATCTCGAGTTAGCACGTGAAAATGGCAGTCATTTCACGTTCACACTTGATTATACAGTTTTGCAAATTCTACTGTAGCCTCATAAAACTTTCAGACATCATCAGCTCAGATATCATCGTTGGCTAAAAGAAACGAATTCCAATGGCGTTTGATAGACGATTTTATTTATATATATAACACATTGTAGCTTTGTAAATTTTTTTTTAGCTATTCTACTTTATTGATCGTCATGGAAGACAGTGACACCCCAGTCAGGTGAAACGAGACGTTGGCTATGTTTCTTGGAGATCTCGTTGATCTTGGCAAAGTCCTCCTCTGACAATTTGTAGTCTTGGAAGTTGGCTTCAATACGCTATGTAAGTGAAGAGAGCAATGTTAAATTATGAAACTAGCGGAGTTGATATTACTCCATCATGCTGTAAAACTTACGCTAGGGGTGACGCTCTTAGGCAAAACGCTGGTGCCACGTTGAACTGCCCAGGAAATCAAAGTTTGAGCGACAGTCTTGTTGTTCTTCTCAGCGATGGCGATAAGATCGGCTTCCTTTTGAAGAGGAGAGTCGGTGGAGCCGAGAGGAGAGTAAGCGGTCAAGTGAATGCCCTTAGCAGTGCAGTATTCCAGCAACTTGTGTTGGGGAAGATAAGCTATAGAATCACACAAATTATCAGTATCCCATTTTGCTCACATAGACATTACAAGGTTTACTCACGGTGAAGCTCAACTTGGTTAACAGCAGGGACAATGTTGGCCTTCTTGAGGAGGATATCCAGGTTGTGAGTGGAAAAGTTGGAGACACCAATAGCCTTGGTCTTGCCAGACTCAACAAGCTTCTCCATGGCGAGGTAAGAGATGGTGAAGTCGCCCTTGATTTCTTGGTCGAGGTCGCGAGAACCATCTTCATGGCGAGGGAAAAGAGAGCCCTTTCCGGGGGTCAAAGCAACGGGCCTAAGATTGTAAGAATATCTCGGTCAGTATCATTCTATTACTGAATCATATTTGCACTTGCTATCCTTACCAATGCATAAGATATAGATCGATGTAGTCTAATCCGAGGTTGGACAAAGACTCGTCGAGACCCTTTGCAACATCATTAGGGCGGTGGAAGGTAGACCACAACTTGGTAGTGACGAAGATGTCTTCACGCTTGAGGCCCTCTTCTTTCACTTTCGGATAAAGTAAGTTAGCTTTCTCGTTCTGACGTGGTTGCCTTTTACAAACTTGCCGACTACTTACAGGCATCCTTGATACCTCTGCCAACGGCGTCTTCGTTACCGTACTAAATGGACATCAAAGTCAATACATAGTGGCTAGCCGAACGAGCTAAAAACCTTTTACTTACGGCATAGGCAGTGTCAATGTGACGATAGCCAGACTTGATGGCAGTCTTGACGGCGTTGTAGACCTCCTCAGGCTTAGATTGCCAAGTTCCCAAGCCGATAGCAGGGATAGGAGCGCCAGTGTTTAGTTTGAAAGTTTTGGTGAGAGACATGATTTGCAACAAGAGAAATAGCGATTTCTGACATAATTTTCTGGCTTTTTATATGTGATCCAAATTACTTGTGTCGAACAAAGTTTAGCCCGCCTCCGTACCCATGTTTGGTGAAGTGTACAAAGCATCTATTTTATTGAAAATACAGCAATCTTCGTATGTATGAGATATGTCGCTTACACATACAATCAACTACTAGATCTTATTCTCATATTCATTTTCTCTCTATGTATAAAAAGATATATTCGTGGGGAAATACAACTATACGAGCGCTTGGGGTAAACGGGGTTAGTGGAGTGTCAAAAATTTGAACCCTTTCGAGTGATTGTACCAAATACGGAATACCGGCGGGGCCGATTATGTTTCAATCATTAAACGCAGTGCTTCCATCATACTCCAATTTGCTGACGCAAGCGTTTGCTGCGCTACACGCTGATCACATAAACCATAACCCAAGAGCCATTCTATCTTCTTTTTCTGTACAAGTTTTTGCAAGTTTTGGTGCCATGCCAACTCGACTTTCTCTACAATACGGTCACGACGTTGATCATCTATGGTTTTCACTTTTGTTGTAAATCCAGCACTAATGGGACGATGGTCCGACGCTCTAGGTTCATGGCGCATATAGTGTTCGTTCTGCAAGTACGGTCCACGATAGAGGACGCGATCACACCACGCCGGTATTCGCTTCTTTTCTGACCGATCGTAAAAGTCAGTACCCGGGTCGTACTTGTAGGTAGGGTCAAATCGGATAGGAGACTCGTTAAACATCAATAGTTTAAAGAGTGGATTGGTGATAGTTTGTTTGCGAAGCTGATCTTCCTTCTGCAATGTGGTATATACTGCATCCTTGTTGGGCCCAGACAAAAGCTTAAGAACCTGCTCACGGCTCATGTCGATACGGTAGTTGAAGTCGCCGCTCATAAAGCAAAGCTCGTGATCCAAAACGAAGTTGCCATCTCCACCATTAACAAAGACGTCGTAGTATTGAGGTAAAGGTTCCAAGTTGGCTAATTGCAGAATTCCCTCTGCGTCGGAATTCCGTTGTCGTACGTGGGATTGGCCCGCGGCAAGATGGCAGTTCACAAAACATAGAGATGTATGGTCGAAGAGGAAGCGGATAGCGATACCTCCCTTGTTACCATGTATGCTCTTGCTCATCACCTTGAGACCAGTCTTAACTACGGTTGAATCTTTATGAAAGATGCGATCAGCTTCGCTAGTTCGAACAAAAATGCAGCTGAACAATCCAACCAGTTGCTCGGTTTTCACGACAGTATACGCGTCTGTTCCGTATTCTGACGCAAGTACCTGCACTAGGTAGTTATGCCAGAGACGGTAACGGTGAGTTAAAAGCTCCTCTTCCTCTACTACGGTAGATTTTTTTTTGGTGCTAAAGAAGGATTCTTGAAAGTCAAATGTGTGTTAGTTTTACCCTTGAGTATTGGGACGATTGCAAATTAGTAAATAAAACTCACTGGCTGTTTGCTTTTTCGATTCCAAGTCTACAATTTCTTGAATACCAACAGCAATGATGTCAGGATCACGCATGCTAGTGAGCCATTCATGAACTTTTTGCTCATCCCTTGGATCAAATTTTTCGGGTTTGTTTGCATCGATGTTCCAGGACGAGATAAGTATCTTGGCATCTCGATAATCGCAGTATTCCGTCATACGTTTATTCATTTCTTGATCTAAGTTGAAAAATAAGTTAGCATGCCAGTGGCTAGAAACATGTATATGCTGGTAGCTCACCTCGCCAATTATCAGATAACAAGCCGTCCCAAATTTGTATCACCCCGTTTGCGTCCATACTGGCGACTTGTATTATATTTTGATCTCTGGCAATAGTGCTTTCATCCAAAACCATGTTGATAACCTGGCCTTGATGCGCCTTCCACATTTTAACTACAAGCCACCTTTCTGGTCGAGTGTCGTACACATAGATCATACCAGTGTTGTAACCGATCCATAGATGGTAGTCGCCAACCGCTAGCATACTACACACACCATAAATTGAGAGCGAGATGATTTGCATCTGTGCTATCGTGTCAGTGCTCCACACCGTAATCTGTCCATCATCATGCCCAACAAACGCTTTGCCTTGATGATATGGAAGGAAAGCTAGTTGCGTGATGTTGCCAACATTGTTGGGTATTCTAACACGTGCTATGCTGACATTGGGGCCATCGGTGGTTATTTGATATACGTCCAATACTCGACCAGATGCTAGCCATAGTTGATTATGCATGATCTGGGCTATATTGAGCTTTCCAGATACTTTATCCCGTCGAGTATGAAGTTCGAGAGGGTGGTGATGATGTCCTTTTGCCAAGGATCCATGTATCACCGGCCATATATTCATACTGCCATTGTCATCAATTGTCCATATCTCTTGATTATGATAGCGTAGCAGGAGTGTGACGGGATGAGAATGTACATCGGTACGTTTTCCAAGAATTTCGCCAGATTGCGCGTCAATAACCATAATCGATCCGTCGTTTAGGCCCACCCATAGATGTTTGCCTTCGTCCTCAAATCGGGTAGATGGCGCAAAAGCCATAGAGCAAACTCGATTGTTGACATCATTTGATGCAGAATGATCGATGGTTACGAGATTATCACCCGTGTAGGTATTATAAATCTTTGTGCTATGTGAACCGGTTGCTACAGTTGTCCCCGATAACGCATATATTTTGGCTTGTCCTCTGCAATGCACCGTCAATGGCCCGTCGACATATGGAGGACTACGGTTTGCGTTGGCATGATCAGGGTATAACTTTGGGGCGAATAATCGCTCAGTGCGAGCAATTGTTTGACTTCTTTGAAGACCTGGGGAGCTGTTATCAGATGCGTGCCCCTCACTTGTACCTGGCGTATAAGAGTCGCCAGAGCTAGTGTCTCTGTACACGCTAGATGATCTACTCAGTGGAGAAGCTCTTGGATCAGCAGGGCGGTTTGGTAAAGGTGGACCAGCTTCGTATCCACCTCCAATGGTTTTGGCTCTTGAAAGTGGTTTAGGAGATTGGATTTGTCTACTCATAAATGGTTGATCTGGGAGGTCAGTGTCATTTTGTGTGCGGCCGGGCAAGTTTGGTCTTGGAGGTAAAAGAGGCGCAGAGAAATGATCTAAAGCTTGTCTGGCCTTTTGGTCGTTTAGCGATGGTGGCTTTTCAACAGCATCTTGTATTGGCGGCCTGCTTGATATCTCTGTTGGGATCGGTTTGACGGGCATATGACGTAGACCATCTTGTGATGCATTAGATGCTTTTTGGCCCGGGCTTTCAGACTGCTGTTGAAGCTGGGCAATTCGGTTTCTTCGGCTGACGGGAGGAGGAGGAGGAGGTGCTCTCTTTTGCTTATTGCTTGTTATGGGAACACTTATAGGTGAGCGAGAGTAGATATCATGCATGGCAATAGCTTGGTCACCACTTTGCTCTTCTTCTTGTTCGTCGCTATCTTCCTCTGAATCCTCTTCACTTTCACTGGTAGATTCGTCATTTTGATCCATCTCTGGTGATCTTTTGTGAATATGTTCCGGAGACGGTGCAGCCTTAAAACTACCCGATAGATGATCTATGCCAGTTCGCTGGCTGCCATAGTCTATGGGTTGAGTGGTGTTCGTTTCGTTTGATGACTTGGCTCGACTTGGGGGAACTTCTTTAAATGCGTTCGTAGGTTTGCTTGGGATGGGAGGCTTACTGATATTAGCTCCGTTGCGCGGCGGTTGAAGTTGAGCACCTTCAAACTGCTGGCTTAATAAGGATACTCGCTTTGAAGGAAGGTTCGAATTACTGTCCACAAAAGGATCTTGTTTCGCCTTCTGAGATGCTTCCTGATCATCTTTTACTACCGGTGGTTTTGGGGCGAGTCGGCCGGTCGATGGTGACACTGGGCGAGGCGGAGGTGTACCTTTCTTGGCAATGGCGTCGGGTGTTATTGCAGTCACTTGTCTTCTAGGTTCGGGAGACACAGGTATTTTGACGGATTCAGCGGGCCCTCGTACATTTAGCGTTGAAGTTGTGACATTGCTATGCACTGGTTTTATTGGTGGTGCAGGGCTAGCGCTTGCTGGTGTTGGCAATTTCGGAGGAGTATTTAGTGGGGAAGAACGAGGGGAATTCTCAATGCTTTTGTTGTGATCTCCAACTTCTTGTCGCTGCCACCTTTCCTTCAGTGCTTTGAAATTCACGGGAACCGAATCGTCAGATTCATCCATGAGTGCTTTTTCTAATGCAGTGGCAGATTGAACGTCGAGCTTGTGGATGCCTAGGTAATATCCAATAGCAGTCAAAAAATTTGGCACTGACTGTCAGTTGCCCTGCCATTTTCTACAAATTTACCTAATTTGCAGAATGAAGAATTTTGGTACCTTTGATGAGCAGAACGCGCTCTACGACTGATCAGGTATTCTTAAGACATTATTGATAGTCCTCGATGGAAATACAGTTGATAGTTCTATATTGATATGCAACTAAAGCAAATTATATTATGAGGTGTGTTTCCAATGCTCGGCCAACTATCTTTCAATGTCAAATCTACCGTTACTGCACGTGTCAGAAATAGATTCATTTTTTTAGGGCCAAGCAGACATGAAAAGCCTTTGTCAGGTTCAGTACATTAGTCATTGAAATAATGCTCCCAGAGAATACTTGATTATAATAAATGAAATTGTTTCTTTCTGCCCGTTATCACTATATTTCCATCTAGCCGGTACTCGGATAGAGTGAATGAGTTAAGCCCTCTCCATACTCGTAGCAAAGAGGCCATGATAACTACTTTTTTTTTTCTATATGTTAGCTTGAAGCACTTCAGTCAGAAGCCTCATTTTTAGTGAATATTTGAGCCTATGTCAAGGGAAAGTTGAATTATAGAGGTCACAATATTAATATGTCCAAGGAGCGATAGTCGAAGGACCGATGACGCTCCTTGCTCTAAAGAATATGCTTTAAGCTAGCTTTACACGTATTTTCACAAGCAAATCAAGTACTGAATCAAAAGTTGATTTCGGAACAGAGTAGCCTACGACATTGATTTAAGGCTTATTTAACAAAGGCTTATCGCTATGTGGTTGTCGCTGGTGCCTTGATGTGACGCACGAAAATGGCAGTCACCTCCACCTCCAAAAAAAAAAAAATTGTAGTCAAATACCAGACAGGCAAATAAAGAAAACCCTTTGATGGCACCGCATACTCACACTCACAAAGAAGCTAAGAAGCGTAAACACGCTGACCATGAGGATCATTCAGCTTCCAAGAAATCACGGTTAACCGTTGAGAAGTCGATAGCTGTCCCGGACATGACAGCCTTCTCCGAAGTTTCCGTCAGATTGTATTTGCATTTAGCCCCAACCTGGGCTGGCAAAACCACCGAGGGTATCAACGAACAGTTGAACGCATTCTTAATGAAGTATGTTGTGAATTGCTTGGTTTATGGAAGAGCTCTCAAAGTACTTACAAACATCTAATTGTGCAGGTACATTCCTGAAGTTGATGGCATTGTCGTGGCACATTCAGGACTTCGTTTCGAAACAGCTAACGGTCGTATTATGTACGATTCACCATTTTCGCACTTTTTCATTCGAGTGAAATTATTAGTTTGGAAACCCAACAAAGGAGAAAAACTTGGTATAATAACATGTTTACACAAGATGAAAGCAAAGAGATTTAAGACTGACAAGTTTTTGTTTATTTGACAGTTGGCAAAATCAACTTACAATCACCAGATCATATTGGTCTCCTCATTTACGGAACTTTCAATGCTTCAATTCCTCGAGAACATATATCACAAGCCCATTACGAATGGCGGGCATCGACCCAAGAGGATCAAGCCGAGGAAGAGAGTGACGAAGCAGACGAGGCGGATCAAGAACAACCTTATGAATACAAGAAAAATGAGTTTGGTGAATGGATTGACAAGGAAAGCGGCCAAGGCGTTGCAGATAATAATGGAGTCATTGAATTCAATGTCGTAAAGTATGTATTATAAGGCTAACATTCGCGATTTCGTAATCTTCTTAGTTCTAACCCTCAATTGTTTTGAAAAGCCTTGTCAGTGCAAATGATATCCTCACTGTTACCGGAGCGCTATTAGCTCCATCAGCAAAGGACAATACCACATCACTAGCTTTGGACGACACTTCGGCACCAAAATTACAGGAAAAGTCAAAAAAAGATAAAAAGGAAAAGAAGAAGAGCAAGAAAGAAAAGTCATAATTCCATTCGCCGTTAAACCTAGAACCATCATTGTCACTTATTTCATCATAAATTGTACATTTACAAAATTTATAAAACTGATCTCTTCAGCATTTCATCGTATCAATGCATTCTATGAGCTTTTATGCTAATTATATTGCGAGTAATGGAAGTGTAGTATGCTGTGTGTTTGCAGGGAATAATGGTGTGGAAACCTGTTCACAATTGAATTGAATGCTGTTTCAATGTCTATTTTTTGCTGACATTGCCACTTCTCGCAAAGGTAGTGGCACCGCCTTTTCGACCTTGGCTAGCATTTAGAACGGCATCGCGTCTTGGAATCTGGGCTCGAGCAAAGTGCTGATTTCTAAAGTCAATTAATCCTTGATCAATAGGTTGAGGCTTTGGACGCTTCGACAGCACCTTTACAGTATACTCTCTGTGGTATCAAATGCATTAGTTTTATGAGTTGATCACGTTGTAACAATGAAAAATAAAACATCACTCACCCGATTTGTTTGCCTTCTGTCAAATTACGCTTTTTGCTCTTTTGTTTCTTTTGCTTTTGCTCTTCTTCTTCTGCCATTCGTTCAAAATCTTTGGCTGAAAGATGTATCCGCTTCTTTTCGGCCTTCTCCTCCTTCGAAAACTGTTCTAAAAGTTCTTGTGGAAGCAACTTTGGCACTTGCTTCGATTCGTGCGACTCCACTGTAGTTACTTCGTCTGCTTCGATCTCATTCCTTGCTTCCTCCTCATCATTATCCTCGATCGTAATTTTTTGTTTCTTTTCTTTTTTTGTTACTTTCTTACTGCTCTCTCTTTGTTCTTTCAGTCGCTGATCCTTTAACCGCCTCTTTTCCTTTTCCTCAGCTGCAAGTCTATATTTTCATCAGCTACAGGTACTAACGCTCCTAAATTTTGAAAAACGATATACTTACTTCAGTTTTGCTTGTCGTTCGGCTTGTTCGCTTTGAAGTGCAGCAGATTTCGAAGTGGAAGTCGAAACGGCTTCTGGAGCCTCGTCATCGGAATCCTCTTCTGAATCAGAGTGTAGTTCTGGTGAAGGTACCTTTTCTTGCGAAACTTTATGGCTGTTATCTCGTGTGGTGTCTGTGGGTCTGCTACTTGAACGTGTAGAGACCATTGCGTTAAGATTTAGGGTGGCAAAAGATCTTTTGGCTGGAATGTGGTAAGAAAAAAATGGCAATTTCAATGGCTGAAATAAGCCACAACGGGACTGCCTTTGGGACACTCGCGTCGGAGTAATCATTAAACTCTGGCTGATTTGTCCCTCTTTCGCAGGGAAGTGTGGACCCAAATACGATAACATCACTCACTGCATTCTCGATGCCCCTAGTGACATCAGACAGCCAACCTGGATCAGGTGCCATTATTTGCACTTCCTTTGGCCATAAAACAAAGTTTTCTCGGTGTCATGCTCAATATCCTCTCAAGTTCGTTCCTACCAGCACGCACCAACCGAAGATGGCAGCTGCCTACATTTTAAGTTATGGTGGTGGAATGCTTTCGGGTGATGAAGTAGAAATCTCTCTGAAAATGCAGAAAGATTCTAGCTTACTACTACTGACGCAAGGAAGTACCAAAATCTTTAAAGATCGTGAGCAAAGTGCCACGGCAGGCAATCCAATCTCTCGGATACCTGGACGGCCAGGGCCACCTATTGAGGGTGCATCCCAGACTATCGATGCCGATGTTTCTTCCACTAGCACATTGTTAATGCTTCCTGATCCCGTCACATCATTCAAGGACTCAATATATAACTCATATCAGAACATTCGTCTGCACTCAGATGATTCTGGAACTGCTCAACTTGTGCTTTTAGATTGGTTCACAAGTGGACGATTAGCGCGAGGCGAGAAATGGCATTTTAAAAAATATGCAAGCAAAATTGATGTGAGGATTAATGACCGGCTGTTAGTTCGCGATTTCCTTTGCTTAGAGGATGAAAACCAAGAATGGAATCCTTTGTCATCTTATGCAGCACGGCTACACCCTTATACTTGTTTTGCTACCTTGATCATCGTAGCGCCAGGAGATGGAGAGCTTTCTGACGTAGCCAAGTCGTGCATTTCAGCATTTGATGAATTGTCAATCGGTCAAGTGAAAAAGCCAAAAGAACTGACGTGGAGTCTCAGCAGGCTGAGACACATAGAGAACAGCGTGATGCTTCGCGTAGCTGGACAAACCACAGAAATTGTGAAAGACTTCCTGAAAAAGCGAGCATTTGATAAATTAGATAACGTAATTGGACATGGCATGTACGAAAAACTGTTTTCATAGATAAATAGAATTGAGTTATGAAAGATCAATATTGACCCGATGATAATAATGTGCTCAAACGAGGGGCAAAAGCGCAGCAGCATGTCTCGGAGGGGTTGGGGCTTAATCAGCAACACTGTCCCATGACGGTAGCTTAGCATGTATTAAACCGATACAATTCTCATTTGTGGAAAAACGACTCGAAGGTACTGCACACGCGTGTAGCCTGAGACTGTAAACACCACACCACGATTGGCGCAGGCACCATTTATCGTTACCGCGCATGCTTCGCGATCTGCCGGCTCTAACTTATAGCTTATGCCGATCAATATGCGCATGCATAAGGTCGTTACAACGCCACTTCAGATACTTTAGTGCTAATCCGTCCTTGTAAAATTTGGCACGGTTGTTGACCTAATTCGCTCCCCCCCAATATTACTTTCGTTACAATACGGCGATTCGCTTAAAGCGCCACATGTCTGAAAGTATACCAGAAGATTGTTTTGGGTTTCGCTGTGATAGGAAACCGACATACACCTGCGCCGAAGTTTTGTTCCATCAGTTGCATACCTGTTGCTAAGCCCATATTTGTTTGAATTTAGAACGACTCAGGTTATTTTTCCCATGGCTCCGGTGCATTGACTGTGAGCTCGCTTAGAGCTGGTTTATTTTAATGTATAGATTTCTAATTTTGATTCTAATCAGATCTCATCAGCAGTGCATAGGGCTTCCAGTTCCTGATAGAGGCGGCAGCTAGGTAAGCCGACCTAATCCATTGGCAGAAGGCGTGCCGATTAGTCATATGTGCAATTGCAAGACAAAAACGAAGACAAAGACAAAGGAGATGAATAGCTTACCACGTTCCAGTAATCACCATCAATTTTTTTTATGAAGAAGGCGGCAAGGCCTTGGTAACCATATCCCCCTGCCTTATCAAGTGGCTCATTCGTTTCAACGTCTGTGCGGGAGGAATTTGAGCTACTTCCCTAACAGAGTCTACATGATTTGAACAGAGAAGCTATTTACATGCTTGTAATCCCTCGTCACTTATGTTCGAGAATTCCACCAAAGTTTCTTCAACAAAACTTTTTACAACATGATGTTCAGGGTCGTTCTTGCGTGGATATATGAATGTCACAGCTGTAAATACGGAATGACCACGGCCACGTAGTTCACGTAACATTACTAGGGCACGCTCTTGAGTAGCTGGTTTCTCGAGTATCATGTTATCAATAACAACAATGGTATCCACGCCTATGACAAGGTCAGCGGATTCATTTTCATGCTATTTATCAATGTCAAGTAGTATAATAAGATGTCATGAATGCTAATATTTCCAGCTGAATCAACATTAATTACCTTGAGTCGCTGGTACACTTCGAGAGCTTTACCCTTAGATGTTTCTGAAACATATTCCGAGGGCTTACTGAACGCTTTCTTATCCAAATTTTCAGGGAACTGACTGGGCACGACACGAAAATGCAATCCCTATAATCTTTCAAAGTCAGTTATAAACCAATGATCCTAAAAGTTTCTGCAATGTACAAATATACGCACTAAGTTTTTAATAATCTCGCGTCGTCTAGGAGAAGCAGACGCGAGGATTACATTTTTTGTTTTTAAACTTTGTAGGTGTGGAACATTCAAAGACATGGCCATTACAAAAGTGAAGTTGATGGTGCTGGTATCCAAAAAACTGCAAAAATATTTGAAAGAAAAAATAAGGAGTTGAAAGATACAGAATACAGAATGTTGCATGAGTGGTTACTGCGAAACAAAAAATTTTGATAATAAGGACAGCGAACTACATTCGTCCACATACATCCTGTGCAAAATAGGAAGCATTTGATTGCGATCGAGAATCGTTAAAACAGAGATACGAGAACATGGGTTGCCAGAGACCACCATAATTCATGTAATTTTGCGATTCAAGCATGGATGTGGTGTCGCGCTTCTGAATTCGATTTGTGTCATGGTCTTGATATGGTTGTGTTTCAGTCTGTGCAACAGCATGAGGAAGGCGTGGCTCAGCGACATCGGCTGTAATGATGCTTGGAGGTGGTGTGTCTGTTAGCTTTTGATGGATTTTCTCATGCTTCTTAAGCGATCGTGCATGGTAGTAAGCTTTGGTACAGCATTCGTACGTACACTTGAACGGGCGAACGTTAGAATGGGTCTTGATATGTATATCCAGAGAATCGGGCCTAGAAAAGCTCTTGTCACAACCTATTGTGATAGGAATAAACATTCGTTATCGATAGCAAAATACACAATATGTGAATTAAAGTTCTTTTTTTTAATTTGTTTTACCTTTGGAGATACATTTGTATGGTTTTTCACCGGTGTGTGTCCTCATGTGAGAAAGGAGTTTGTGCCGTTTAGCAAATGGATGATTAATTTGCATGCGGCAGCCTTCCCAGCGACACGGATAGCATGGCTAGTTATTGAATGGATTGGTTTCAGACTGATAAGTATGGTAGCACTACATTGGGACGCGCGATACATCATGAAACCATACCTTTCCTCTTCCTACATGCACATTACGCACATGTGTAATAAGAGATTCCAGACTGCCGAAGTTCTGATAGCAGTCTTGCCAGAGGCACGCTTTTACATTTTGGTCAATACCTGTGGGGCTATTCTGACGATCAAGCGATCCCCGTGGGACATCTTTGCAATCTTGCGCCCCATGACTAGAAATAGTCTTGACGGGTTGCCGACAAGTTTGGAACGACATGCTGTTGTCATAGCTTTCTGAGTTACGATATACGCCCTTTTGCTGGGACTTTTCCCTCTCTAATTGTATCAGTAGATTGATAAGGTCATTACGTGACATGGATTTCAATCGCCAGGAGTATTGGTCAAGTGTGCTAAAGTAATGGCCATTCTCTGGAGATGGTATATTCTCTATAAAATTTTGAAAAATAAATTAGAATTCTAGTATTGTGGAAATGAATGTTGCAACGTGACAACTCCTTGCCTTCTTCAGTTGTGGTCAGCGTCGATGGAGAATTGGATGGCTCTGGCCCCCATATGCCGTTAACCTAAAGAATAGATACAATGTTCACTTTCATGTTACCGGCTTGGCTTTTTTCAACAAAAAATTACCATGAACGTATTCAAGTCCTGAAAGTTTTTGTATTCTTCGCTCCCGACACTGGAATTCGATAAAGGTAATTGATTGTGATAGCTGCTGTATTGCAAATGATCGTTTGTTGGTTCGGTTTGGCACAAATTGGTGGAATATGGTTCCAATTTGATATCGTTGGAGTAAGTCATAAAAGTGGTCTGTTTGGAATAGCTGTTCTTGTTCTCTATAAAGTTTTTGTACGCTACCGGTTCCGTCAGTGGTAATGCTGAATCTGCCATTCGATAAGGAGGTTGAGGGAAAATTTGTGAACGTGGGGAAACTGATGTATATTCTAACTTTAATTGTGAATTGGTTTTGGGCATGATTGGAATCACAAAGAGAAAGTGACAAAGGCAAAGTCGTATCAGCATTTTATATACGCTCCCAGCCCGAAACAGATTGTCAATTTTTAAATAGGAATATAGTCTGAACAGGGCTAATGGCTTGTTATGGTAGCGGGACTCTGACAACCCTTACCTGTTTTACGTGTACATGTCACTATTAAGCAATGTGGAATCGTGAGCTGCTAACATCACGTTCGTGAAAATGCTAGACTTATGAGGCTTGTTTCAGGAGGAGATTCGCAGATAACTTGGCTTGTCATATTACATGTCTTTTATGTTTATTCCCACCCAGTAAGGTAAGAAGGCTCCCCTCAAAAAGCGATTCGCTCCCCAACACGAGTTTAATCTACATTGTGTGAGCAGCTAACTCAGGTACCATAAAGCCAAATCCTGCCTTTTTCAACGTAGAGCTGTGGATAACTAGTTAACAAATGAACCTATAATAGTACGCATAAATATCGATATATGTTTGGTTGTTCGGGAGAGGGGGTTAGATAAGCAGTTACTCACGGTACAAGCACGCCTCAATGGAGCATTTAAGAGAATACATGTTTGCACCGACCGTGCCACAGCATTGCAAGTATGGCTCATCCAAATTTGAAAGTTAACAAAATTTAGCAAGCATTCAATCTATGATATAAATGCTTATCGTCACTACAGCTGGAGCAATAATGACGATCCTTCCCTTGTAACAACAGAAAAAAAAAAAAAAAACAAAAAAAAAGCCAATATGTTTCCGTTCTAGAAAAGAGATATAGTTTTGATCGGGTTGACTTTTATTGAAGTGCTCGGCTGTCTTACCTACAACAGCATCCAACTCAGTGGTACACGCATATATGCCAACTAGAAACGTCTTTTAAAAAAGAGGAAGGCGAATGTAATTTAAGTCATATTAATTTGACTAATTCTAAAGGAATTGTTCACATTATAGCTTCACTGCTTATGCAAGTCAGATGTGTTTTCTAGATTCATTGAGGGATAGCGGCGAAGGTTACCTACTCTACACTTGTTCGCTGGTACCAAAAAGAGAACGGCGTGATGTTAGATATAAATTAGGATGGAGACACCAGATTTTTTACCCATAACCGACCATCCAAGCCTTGTTTAGCTGATGGCGTCAATTTTGAGGGATTTACAAAGTTGACAAAGCTTTATTGATGTACGCTTATCCGGTTCATTGCTAAACTAACTCTGCCCCAGGCAGTGCACGCTCCTCAATTTGTACACGGAATCAAGTCATGGGTAGCAATTGTGGCCTCACAACTTTCCAGCCCATATACATATGAAAAGTTGATAACCCTGAGTTCGCTTCGTTAACATCCGCATTTCGGTGATGAAAAATAGACTTTGAATAATGCACACTGTACACCACAAAAAACCAACATTAAATTGAGTCTTTCATACTCTATAGGATCTGCTCGGAGGGATCAATTCGCACAAATACTAATTTTGGGCAAAAAGGCTGATGATTAAATGATTTAGCTTGGTCGAGTGGCCGGAATTGTAAGTAGGACCCCCCCCTTCTTTTTCTTTTATGAGATGTACTACAGTTTCAACAAGTCCTTTTGGTGCCTTTAGATACCAGGCTTGAATTCGGTAGAAAAGAATCTAAGGCTGAGACAGTTAGCCCATGCGTTTTAAGCTAAAGGGGAATATTAAAACGAACTAATAATAAGAACATTACGGCTAGGTCCTAATTCGGTTCACTACTACCGAAAATGATTGCTCAAGTACCATGCCAAAAGATTCGCTTATCATATTGACCCCCCCATCTTGGTATATCAAATCAAAATTCTAGTAAAGACACAAATGTTTAGCAGACTAATTTGAAAAGGTATAATCAAAAAATGCGCTTAGTCTATAGATACATAATTAGAACATGGAGTCCCAGACTGATTCAGCAAAGCAAACAAACTTGAGCGCAGTTGATGGATTAAGCTTAATGTGTTTTGCAACAAGAAAAATATGGCAACCATCGATGTGTATCTGAGAATCATCCAGAAGGTAAGCGGGGTTGTTTAAGATTGGCACTGAGCCATGCTGCTTTTAGCTTAAAATGCTGTCGCGTTGCACTGTGACCCTCCATAAACAGTGCATGCTCCTACTCTCAACTGCATCAAATACCGCCATTTTACCTTTATGCTGTGGCGAGATGATCCCCCGGTTATGAAAACCAAATTAGTCTAAACGACGTCGTTTGCCATCAAAATATAGCTGCAGTGTCACCAAATAAAATATTTACAAGGGGTAAAAAAAACCTTGGGAATTCTATGCGCTTTGCGTTGCAAAAAATAATGGGGAAAAGGTTAATGTGCGTCGTTCATATCAATGTCAAAGTTCAAATTGGAGTTTCAATCAGCCACCACATTAGTTGGGGCAATATTCTCGGGTTGAACGTTGCATACTTGAAAAGTGGTTGCTTAACACTTATATCTCACCCAATTCAATTATGATTGATATGAGGCTGGAAGTTGATCATGGATGTAGTAGTATTATTTTTTCTATTATAAAAATCGAACTGGAAGAATGCTTAGTATTTTGAAGTGGGGAAGGGTGCTTTCAACCTGAGTTACTATTCGGATTAATGTTCAGACAATATATAAAAAGGTAAAGTTAGAGAAAGCTATCTGAAATGTGCTGGCTCTCTGGAAGATGACAACTCCCAAGTCTTCAAAGCATCATCAAGCCTCTCTTCAACTGTAGTTGAACTCATGGTACGTTCAGGTTGGTCTGTGTCTGAATCTGGGAAATAGCTCTGATCAGAATAATAGTCACCATATACATCGTCTGCATAAGCATCATCAGTGTCCTTGATCATGTCTAAGAGGCCAGAAAGAGTAACCTCTTCAGCAACATAAATATCAGTAGTTGGACCATCTCTGTCGTTTGTCTTGGCGTATAGAGTGGAAATATGTTTAGCGTGATGATCCTGCACACGCGAAACCTTGGGTTTCAACTGCTGTTGTTCTCTGATTGATGCCATTCTACGAGGTGATCGCGTTGGTATAGGAGGTGGAGGGTACTGTGGTGGTGGCACCCGTTGGTTTCGATCAAGATGCTTGTTTGGAGGCGATTGCGATGTATGAGAAGTCTTGGACCGTCTATCTGTATAGGCAAAATCGCTGAGTCGTGGAGAATTTGGGTTATATCCCATCATTTCAAGTACACGCTCTTCAATATCATCTTCATCTTCATCGCTAGTAATGATATCTTCGTCTGTTGCTTCCTGAACACCAGAATTCATAGGAAGTAGGACGGAAGTACGTCTTCCATTCCCATCTTTTTTAACAATGCCATAAACCACAGAACCATCACTCATTTCACGAACTTCCAAGCCTTCTAATTGAGCATGTGCAGCTGAACGCATATTTGAGCGTTGTACACTATCCAATGATCGATCAGATGTACTGTTTCTGCTGTTGTAAAATTTGTAGATGCTTTCATTATCATAGCTGCTTCGAGGAATGGATGATGACGAAGAAGATCGTGGTATGGGCTCTTGATCAGGTATGCTTGCAGGACCCGACTTCAGCTCACTATCTTCATTGACATTTTCCAGTCTCCATTTTCGACCGTTGGTTCCCTTACGAGTAAGGCCACCATCAGTATTGGCTCTAGGTTGCTCTCCATCAACCACTGTTTTCTTTTGTGATGGCTGTCGAGTGATAACTTTTGCAGTGACATATTCTTGACCAGCAAAATCGCTATCTGGCGAATTTATATGGCTAGAATCAGACGAAATGGATTCTCGTTCAAAAGTTTTGGCTGCTGCATTCGTTTTGAGCTTTTGAAGTGCCAAGCTATCAGATTCTTCCGGGTGAACGTAAATGATAGTACGGCGAACGACTTGTCTAGACTTAGAATCTGGTCGACGAGTTTTTGTATCAATGTTCTTCAAATCATTGATTGCCTTTCTACCTTTGCTGGCACTATTTGCACCCTTGGCAGAAGTCTTGCTTCTACCAAGAAGCTGCGAAAGCATTCGCATACCCTTAGCTCCAGACGCTTGCCTGTCCACTTTCTTGACTGGCATATCGTCCAAAGTCCCAGGAGCTGGCCGCTCGAGTATTTCATTAGAATGCTTCATTGCAATTGCTGCAGCAGAGGTCATCCTCGAATTTTGGTGAGATGACATTGAATCAAGTTTGCTGTGACCATTTTTTGCTTTGGGTCGTATCGACGTTTGCTCATAGCCTTGGCGATCACGAGTAGTATTCGAGCGCGACATAGGTGCTACCTGTCGACCATTTTCATCTCGGCTGTGTCTCAATGGATTGCGAGCCAAAATTGGAGGAGAACCAGTAGAGTCTTCAGAATTTGAGCGACTTTGGCTGGATCCAGTAAAACTTGAAGAGATGCTTCTAGAAGGACGATGCACATTTCCGACTTTTGCCCCAGGGGATTGTGCTTTTGGAATAGCAGCAAGTTTTTCCTCTTTCTCCTTGTTGTGATAGCTGGGCCGGGCTCTCATATTCATGAAGGGGTCTTCGTTTTCCATTGATGGACTACGGATTTCACGCATGCTGATAGATCTTCTTGGTTGGCCATTGTTTGGCAGTTTGAGATTTTCAATTGGCGTCGTTTTGGATAAGTCACCATTAGTGGTTAATTTGTTGATATCCTTTTCTGCCCGCAGATTTTCAGCACTTCCAAATCTAGAAACGCCTTTGCTCATATTCTCATGTGAAATAGCATGCTTCAAGCCACTCTTCGGTTGGGTTGCATCGCTACCAGCGCGAGGTCTTCGAAGCTTTGAAACCTGTCTTCTGAATTGCAGAAAGCCTCCTTTCATTTCCTTATCAGAATCATCAGCGTCGTTGGATGACTTGGTTCTAAATCGTGGACTAGCTGGCTTGCGTTTGTAGTCTTCATGACCCGTCGAGCCATGTATCTTGGCATCCATACCATTCATAGCGTCACCATCTGAACTGGGTGGCAATGGAGCCATGCGTGGAGAAACAAAGGCCGTAGGGCTGGTAAGGTCTGGTGCATTCGCATCCAAAATAGCTATTCGAGGCTTTTCTTTTCGAATGCTTCTATCTTGAGCAAGATTATTCGTACTGCGCTTTGTGTGCAAATTATGATGCTCTTGCAAAGGAGATGCTGTAATATCTTCAATAACAGGCAGTTGACTATCATCTGCGTGTATTTCACCATGTGAATGGATTTGCTTTTCCCGTAAGGACTTTTGGATACCCTGAATGGCAGCAATACGTGTACTTGGGGATCGGTCAACGATACTACCAGCACGATTAAGAATGGCTGTTTCAGTGTGAGACGCCTTTTTTGGTAATGGCTCTGTCGATCGCTCGGATTCGACGACATTTTCCTTTGCTGACATCGAAGGGATATTTCTTTCAAGCAATTGCTCAGATTTGTTTAAGGAATGACTTGAACGAGTATCATCCAATATGGATTCTTCTTTGATAGGAGAAGGGGTGACTTCTCCTCTTTTGCTGCCAAGAAAGTGAATGGGTCGGCTATTGATACCGCTGGAAAGATTTGATTGCAGCGGAGAAATGCGCATGGAGGCTGAGTGAGATAAACCTGTAGGTTTTGGTAAACCACTGAAAGGTGTTCCCGCTTCAGCTCTACTTGTGGATGCGCTTCTATTTCGCATCGCAGAGGCAACTGAGAACGGTGTCTGTGAGACTACATTATCCTCATTAGCTGATGCGGTAGCGTTAGCATCATCTTCACATTGATTAAAGTCAGTTGCTGTTGGAACATTTGACGAGGCTAAATCTCGATGCATTTCTAATAAATTCAGTTGTTGTGGATCAGCCAAAATTTTGGCAAGTTCTTGTTCGTCTTCCTGAGTAGCGCTAATTCGCTTTTTCTCTTGGATCATGGAATAACGGTTTTCATGTAGGTGCTTCGCGATGGCTGCCAAATCAATTTTTCCGTTGCTGGTGTGCTTTCCAGCAGTACCTTCTGCTAAATGCTTTGCCGCATGTTTGCTCATTCTTCTGGATTTTGGTCTAGGACGTCGTTGTTCCGCATCCGGAGCAAAATCATTGAAAAAGTGATTTTCATTCAAATCGAGCGTTTGATCATTATCATAACCAGTGGTGGCGTGATCCATCCATTTACTCAAGGGATCAATGCTATAACGATTAAGATTAGGCCGTTGTCGAGCTCGAGGTTTGGGTCGGTGGGCGGTGGGTAAAGGAGCCAACGGTTTTCGTGTTGAACGACTCATCTCCACTGGAAAAACCGAATTGACTTCCATCAAGAATGGTCTTTCGCTAACGAGAAGTGATTCTACTGCATCAGCTGAGACATTGATAGGTTTAGCAGGCAATGGCTTCGCTGCTATCGGTGATGGTTTTGGTGGGTTTGTTGATGCTGTCTCTTTTCGCAAAGTTTTGTCCATAGATACTACTGTAGGTGCTTCTTTGAGTGTGTCTGCTGCTCCTTCTGATGTTATTTCTGCTACCTTTGTTGACACTTTCACAGGATCATCTTCTTTCATTGCTGGTACTTCGTCTTCCTTCTCCTCACATGTCGTTATTTCGTGTAGAGTAGTTTTTGATCTGTCTTTGGTCAAGCGGTAATGGTCCAGCCGTTGCTTGCCTCCGAAGATTTGATTGGAATAATGTCGTTTGTTGCGTTCAGCTCTCCACTGAGCTAAGTCTCGATATTGATCCGGGAGAGATTCAGTATGTTCAGAGTCGAGTGTCGAAGTGGTAGAGTAGATGCTTGCAGTGGTATTACTTTCAAATGACTCGCTGATTGGAGTACGAGGCTCTTCTGCTTGGGGTTCCTTGTGTTCCATCCAGGGAGCAACTTGTTGTGGGGAACCGGTGGGGGTATTAGAAATAATTGGTGCCTTTGCTTTTCGGGGTGGGGGAGAGAGGGACGCAACGTTCAAAAACGGTTCTTCTTGTTGTGGGGTGGATATTTCCGGCTCTTCAGCAATGGTATTCTCTGGAGAAGAGCTTCTTAAAATATCAAACTCTTTCGCAAGATGGGGCATGATGAGCGATGTCCTGAAATCACGCAAAAGTTGAAGTTCCTCGAGCGTTACTTGGTTACGTTTCTGACTTTCCATCTCCGCCTCTCGTCTGCGGGCTTCCGCTAATTGCTTCTGCTTCCTTTTACGAAACATGATCTATTCTCTCAACAACTAAAAAGTCAACACAGGTAACGAAGGGCTAAGGAGTTTTGGGTATGCTAAGAAATAAAAAATTGAAGTTTGTCATCGGAGACCACTTACGCGTGGTGACACAAGCATTTATTGCCTTCGGGGTTTCACATAAACAACTGCATCAGTGGTACCTGACACTTCACCACTGTTCGTAACATCGACCTTTAATCTAGGAAGTCGAACATGGCCAGCCAATATAGCATGACAGTGGTATCTCAATTTCTGGGATGAAAATGGAAGAACTCTGAATTTGGTTTGCTTATAGCCAGAAAAGACAAAAGCCTCGCTAACTTCGACTTGGGCCTGCAATTCTGCAAAATGTGCTGTAGGGTTAAATATGGTATGTGAGAGCACAAATGGCTCCCCAATGTATATATCGCTCGGGTAGTCTGGCAAAGGAAAAGATCGGACACACAGGAGCGTACCAGTGCAATAACCAGATAGAGTATTAATATGCGTGCTAAACAATAGCGACCTGCCTAAATTGGCTTAACGTGAGGGACTTACCACGATGAATACGGATCTCAGAGGGGGAAAAGGACAAGGGCGGGAATGGGATACTGGTCTGGCATAACGGAGTTTGCTCATGACCACCACCGACTCTGTAACATGAGTTGAAGGTTTGTAAGCTCACTGATATGAATAACATTGTTGTACAAGAAGCCAAAGGAAATCAACTTGTACCTGCGCCACGTGATTTTGAGCGCTCCAAAGTCAACAGAAGAGCGTGGCGCTGTGCGATCTTCAATTGTCAGCTCAAATAAGTGGTTGCTGTTGACGACTTGGTCTTTCTTCCAAACTATTTCGAGACAAAAAGTTCCATTACACATGCTGTAACCTACAGTCATTCTTGTTTAAATTTAGAAAAAAAAGTCTACCTTTCTTATCGTCCTCTGGTGCTTTTGGCATAGCCCGTACATGAAGGTTGGCATGTGAAGGTTGCTTTTTTCGGTTAACATGTTGGGGTTAGACAGCTGCTTGTCCTACACTTCACATTTGATCATCCACATGTCCTACCTCATTTTGTTCGATTTCAATGCTGTCTACATCTAGGTTCCATGGGGATGTGCAGCGGATGGCTGCTATCACGAGCAATCGTTCCTTCTCTTTGAGTTCGGGAGGGAATCCTGCAACCTTACTACAATCTTTAGTTTGCTCATATGTCTGAAATTTGATTTCAAACGGCTTGTGATAATTAATTTTGGCAGTTTCTTGCTTTTCAAAATACGCTTCTTGATTGGAAGATGACGATGCTTTATAGCGCACCTGTCGTAACAAACATTCATGTTAAACTCCAAGACGCTGACAGTCATTGCATTACCTTTAAAATCTTACCGAAATATTCAATATCCGTGTCATTGGGATGGCACGTCCAATAATGTACATTGGTTGCTCTTTGCTACTATTGGCTTCAATTTGGCCAACATTAATATCTAACACTCCACATGCATCGCTGTCATCATCAGTAGCCTTCAGCTTGATTGTGTCTCCTAAATCTATATAACATTGAAAATTGAACGGTTCAGGTGTCAAGTCCAGGAACAGGACACGGACTTGATGATAGAATTACCTTGATTTTCAGCTGTTCTGATTTCAACTCTAACGAAAGCTTCTACTGCAGTTGCCTCCTGGTTTTCTAAAATGATCGAAAATGGATAATGCTCGTCTACGAGTGCTGGGGATTGGTGCTTTGTGCTGATAGCCAGTCGCGATGGTTTTTGTGTGATACTGGTGCAAGGAAGGTAAGTATGGATAACTATTGACTTCCATGCGTTTCATATACTTACTCCACAGATGATAATTCACCACGGCCATCTATAAATGTGGGTTTGGGACTATCAGGCAGATACCATTTCCTTCTTCCAGCCGAACGAGCATCTTGAACTCGATTAGCAACGTTAAACGTCAGATGGACTGGACGTGATGAAGAATTCATTTCAAGAATGACAGAGTCCAACTAATACCGCAAGCGCATCAATATTGTATGTCGTACCATCGATCATACAAACATTAAATTTACCTTCAAATTTTCAGTATGATCAGCGTTGATCTTTCCCTCAAAAATCTTAATCTGAGAATTTCGGAATTGAAGGTCTGTGTTTGCTTCCCAAACATTGGTCTCTTTGCTATATATACTATCCGAACAATTGTAATATCGATATTTGTCATCTTTTTCAATGTCGTCTTGATTATGAAAGTAAATTTGGTTCCATTTTCCATTGTTGAACGTAACTCGAAGTGACTGGAAGACAATTGCTTCTGGCGGTGATTGCTTGTTAGCGGTGATCGCCACTTGGAACTTGATAGATTCATTGACATAGCTTGATTTCTTTTCAAACTGAACATTGCAGTTCAAGAAGGAATTGATTTCGTCCATTGAGATGACCAACGGCTCTTCAGAATTTTCTTTTTCACCATCGCTTTCTTCCATAAGTGTTGCTTCCAGATCATTTTGCAATTCAATCCTTTTTTCTTCGCTCATTGGAAGGTCATCGCAAAGTAGTTCGATGAGGTATCCTATGGCGCTGGCAGTCATATTTAGTTCCTTTGCACATCGTAATGACCATCTCAGAATGGACGTAAGCACGGTATGCCAGTGCTCCTTTCGATACGTTTTACCGATCCTTTCAAAGAATTTAAGGGCCATGTCATATTTGCCAGCTTCATAGTAGGTTCCTGCTATCTCCGCAGCAAGGTAGAGGGTCATCCGACTATTACGGTGTTTTTTGAATTGCTCGTATCCTTTCGTCAGAAGTTCGATTGTCAGTGCCGAGTGATCAATTTGTTCCTCTTCCTTTAAAATTTTCATAGCAATCAAGTACGTAGGGTCTTCTGTTTTGATTTCTGAAGTTTTCATCTTTTCAATCTCAATATAGCGTCGACGCCTCTCTGCACTACACATGGCTGCTAAATGGTAGTAAAATCCAGCATGCTGTAACAACTCGCCCGGATTCACGCCACCATCTGCTTGACTCGAATGACCACCTGATCCAAGGAAAGGACTAGAGTTGAGAGGTGGCGATGTGCTGTGCCCTTGGTTTGGAAGTGGGACTGGTGGTTTAAAGCCGTGTCGTGTAGCAACATCGATCTGCTCAGCAAATATACGATATCTATAAAAATGGCAAATAAATACGAGGGAAATGATCGTAGCACTATTGCAATGCTCTACTTACTGTTTAGATAGCCATGCCCAATATTGAAATGTTCTCTCGCCAATATGCCAGTCATTGCAAAACATTTGCAGTGCATGCAAATGCTTATTTAGTTGAGCAAGTGCCATTTGTGAGTTGTCTTGAAACAGATATGCTCGACAGATTTTGATGTTCATACAATCAGCAAGTGTCCAAGCTTCTTTCCATCTTCTAGTGCCAAATTTCATACTACCATCGCCAGAGTTTGGCTGCAACATATTCAAAAGCATATTATATGATACATCATATGATCTAAGCAAACCATCGTCATTAGAGAAAAGCATGGTTATAATTTCAAATGGAGGTTGGACCAACTTACTTTAGTGAGCCCTGGATATCTTGCCCAAATTCCTGAAAGACGCCAATTTTGTATTCGTAGCGACATATCCATCCTGGAACGGAAAGTGGTTGTGTTTCTTTTATGTTTTGCGGTGTAACTTGCCGCATAGCTACTGAAGGACTAGGAAGCCGAGATAGCTTCTTTCTCACTCGTTTCACTTGGTTATTATAATATACTTGTGCCGATTCAAAAAGCGATTTAAACAAGCTGTAAAACAAACTGTCAATGGCCTGTAATCTGCAAGACAGTTTTGCAATGCAATATCTTACTTGTTGAGAAAATCAGTTGCGTCCGTTGAGGTGGAGATCGGTAAGACGAATAAAGAGTTTTTGGATTCTAGTCCGGAAAGCTTGCGCAGCAATGATAGGCGATCCTCGATGGCAGGGTCATCTGTAAAACGATCAATAAGTGCTAATAAGGCTAAAGTTGCCGAGTCTGTATCTTACCGGCATGACGCGGATTCAATATCACTACCACTGCGAACTTCAGACCTCGTTCCTGAAAGTATTTCCTAACAAGGGATTTGTTCAGCACAGCTAAATACATAATTCACAAGAATGTGAGGTACCTTCTCTCATTGATACCATGAGCCATGGCCGCATCTCGTTCTTTCTCTACAGGATCAGCCAGCGAATGTCCAGCCAGTGGTCCAACTTCTTTCTTCGGCCGCGGTGGACTACCTGGCTCCATACTCCAATCCCACAAATCATAGAATCCTACAACGGTGCTTGGGTATACGTTGAAATGCTTCTCGTACCACTGAGGAGTCACAAGACCATCGGGATGGAGAGGTGACTGGTTTGAAAGTGGCGATAGTGCGGAGTGAGGATGCATTGACGGTTGTTGGTATGAAGTCGGTTTCTTCGGTGGCAATGAGAAATCCTACAAGAGGCACATGGTTAGCTTAGGCATATGAAAATAGCCATTTATGAAAACAGTGCATACGTTCTCAACGAAGTTCACTCTAAAGTTGGGTATGCCACTGGTATAACTTCCTCCTGAAGCTGGCGTATGTTTTGCAGCCTCCCAAAGAGTAATGTTCTCTCTTGATGTTAAGAGTGCCCGAAGATTGTGTACGATGGTGGCTCTTAACCGTAAATGGTTGCTAGAAGTCGAGGAACGGCGTCTGACAGGTACAGGATCCACATCTGGTGTTGAAGGTTGTTGGGTATCATTCTTTGATAAGTCAGCATCGACTTTCGGCTCACTCAGACCGTAGACAGCCATCACCGGTACGTGATGCTGAACATATTCTTTTGGATAGGTGTTCATCACTGGTCTCGAAGCGAAGCTTGAAAAGCAAGCAGTACCGTATTAAAGTGGCCCATAAGCGGAGAAATCTACGTGACGTGTCTTTGTTCTAACCTGAATGCAGTCAGCTCACGCTCAATGCACCATATGGCCAGGTCTACTGTCCACTGTGCTAACAGTAGCCACTTTATTTAAGTTGACGGGAAAGGATCTACTTAAAGAACCATTAGAATGCCTTTCAGCATCTCTGCCTCTCATTATAGTGGGCAATCTTGCCATTGTTCTGCTTAGCAATCGAGTAGGTTCAAGCACGCTGGTAAGTTGTGAACGATTTATAAGCATATGATGAGCAGCATAAGAAATGAATATGCATTAAATTTTCTATAGACAGCAATAGTAAGATTATTGGGATCAATCATGGTGGTTTCGGCTATCATCCATATCGTTGCTGTGCTGCTCGGAGCACCATTTCTGGAGTAAGTACCAAAATTTCATTCAACCAATAGCACTGATTTTTCTGACTCTGCCTTTAGTAAATTGTGGAGTACTGCTTGCTTTTCAGTACTTGTTGCAACTGTTGTCTGTTTGCCTGTGACAAATCAGTTGGGAATAGCAGATTCAGAAATATATACGCGAGTGTTTATGAAGCACCGGTAAGCAGAAGGGAGGTTGTAATGTGTTGAATTGAAACGTATATTTATGGCAATGGCTTTTTTTATTAGGCCAATAACCAACTCAGAGATGGCTGCATACATACAAGCCGTAAGCGTACTTGTTGGCGCTTGGCTTGGAGCTGTTGTGATACCCCTTGATTGGGAACGCCCATGGCAACAATGGCCAATCTCTTGTGTTTTAGGTGCCATCGTCGGACAGGCAATTGGTTCTGTAAGCACCGCTGTTTTGTATTTCATGCCTACGACTCTGGAGAATGATGATCGCAAGAATCAATAAATCTTGTTGATATTCAAAATAACACTCAGTCCACACATACGGCGCGATTGTTTATTGTATATTTGCTTCGTGAAGCAATCACTAAATAAAATTGGGTTTAAAAATATCTATTCTGTAATCAATCTTGCTAAAAGATATAGCGCCTTTGCATCTACAGTGTATGAAAGGTAGTAGATACCAATCTTTTCTAGTCTACGCACGCTTGGTCTTCTTGTGCTTAACAAGTTTGGAAGGAGGTGCAATAAAGGTGCGGCTGATCAGCTTGAGAATTTCATCGATAATGATAACCGGGATGGAAATCCACATGACAGCCTTCCATTCTTCAACATTGAGAGGCACAATGACAAAGATTTGAGCAAAAAATGGTACGTACAAAATCATGAAATGGAGGATCATAGACAAAGTTATGGCAAAGATCAAATATGGGTTTGTCCATAATTGCAGTGTCAACAAAGATTCGTTTTCACTCAAACTGTTCATAGCGTTGAGCATTTCAATGACAACAAGAATGGACAAGCTCATGGTGGTAGCTCTTGCAGCCATGGAATCAGTGAACATGGAACAGCCAATCTCGGGGAATAGCTCAGAGCACTTATGGAAGTGAGACTAAGCACATACATGAATGTTAGTTACAAGTAGATGACTGTCAGCAAGAGCACGTCAACTTACCAATTGATAGTAGGAAATCTGAGGACCACCTTCGTAAAACATGAACCACCAGACATATCCAAAGACGGTAGCGACACCAACATAAGTGCCGACAACCATATATCTGAAAAAGAGCCAGCCATCAACCAAACCTTCCTTGCCGTTGCGAGGAGGTCTACGCATGATATCATGATCAGGAGGATTGAAGCCAAGAGCAGTAGCAGGCAAGCCATCAGTTACGAGATTGACCCAGAGGAGTTGGACAGGGATGAGTGCTTCAGGCAAACCAAGAAGTACTGTGAGGAAAATAGAGACAACTTCACCAATGTTGGACGAGATAAGATAACGAATGAACTGCTTTGTGTTGTTGTAGATGGAACGACCCTCTTCAACAGCCTTTTCGATGGTAGCAAAATTATTATCGGCCAACACCATGTCAGCAGCAAGTTTTGCAACATCAGTACCACTGCCCATGGCAATGCCAATATCAGCACGCTTCAATGCAGGTGCATCGTTGACACCGTCACCAGTCATAGCAACGATTTCACCTTGGGATTGCAACAAATCGACCAGTTGTTGTTTGTGAGTAGGCTCGGTTCTAGTAAACAATGATGCACGCTTGACAGCGGCGATCTTCTCTTTAGGCGAAAGCATATCAAACTCTCTACCAGTGTAACTCTTTCCGGTAAGATCTTCGTCCTCTTCGAATACACCAATGCTGCGGCAAATGGCTTCAGCAGTGTTCTTATTATCACCAGTGATGACAATAACTCGGATACCAGCAGCCTGACATTCCTCAATGGAATCCTGAACCTCGGGACGCGGAGGATCCATCATACCAACCAAACCGACAAAAGTCATTTGTTGTTCATATTTGGCAAAGTTTGTTTGTTCAGTCAGGTTGAAATTATTTAAATTGACACTCTCTATCTTGGCAAGACCGAGACAGCGAAGAGCCATAGAGGTACCATATTCGTAAATTTTAGCATTCAATTCGTTTCGAACAGCATCGGTAATAGGAACAACAGAGTTGGAGCCGGACGACAAGCGTACATGTGTGCAGCGTTCGAGAATAGATTCAGGAGCGCCCTTAACGAGCAAACTTGACTGAGTTCCAGTGCCAGAGCGGGTGATACGGTTGCCTTCCGAAGAAACTACGACAGACATAGATTTACGTTCACGAGTGAATTCCAAAGTAGCAAGACGCTTATACTGTCTGTCGAAATATCCATTACAGGCATTAACTCTTTCCTTGGGAGAAAGAGTATTGAGAGTTTGATTGTAAGCGATATCAGAGGTACCCAATTTCTCAACGAGGACCTTGAGAGCGGCTTCAGTAGGTTCACCAATAGCAGAATGGGCTTCATTAGTTTCATCATAGGCAATTTCTGCATAATTGCAGCTAGAACAGATTTGAGCAACATCATAGAGAGTGGCGTTAGAGGCTAACAAATTGTCAACTTCTTTTCCATCTGCAGTCTTGATTGCTCCCACAGGTTCATAACTTGAGCCATCTACAAAGTATTCTTTAAGCTCGCCATTGGCGCCATCTACAATGAGGACCTGTAGAGTTTTGAAATTAGTATAATCAAGATGCAACCAATGCAATTGTACCAAGTTCTTACCCTGGAGACACACATTTGACCAGTAGTCAGGGTACCAGTTTTGTCGGAACAGATAACACTTGTACAACCTAAGGTTTCAACACTTGGCAAGCTACGGACAATGGCGCCATTTGCAGCCATTTTCTTGGTACCAAGAGCCAGACATGCAGTGATAACAGCGGCAAGACCTTCAGGGATAGCAGCGACAGCGAGGGCTACAGCAATCTTGAAGTAATAGATAGCACCATGTAACCAGCCATGATGGGATGGATCAGAGAAGTGGCGAATATTGACGACCCAAACAAGAATACAAATGACTGTGATAACTTTGGCAAGCAAGTCACCAAAATCATCCAATTTACGCTTAAGTGGGGTTTTCTCGCTGATTTGGGAAGTAATTGACTTATGAATGTCACCAATGGCAGTAGATGAGCCAGTCTTGACGACAACAACTCGTGCTTTTCCGAGAACGCATGTAGTACCAGAGAAGACAACATTGATTTGGTCTTGCTTGACGGCATGAGCGTCGTTGATTGGCTCAATTTCCTTGTTGACACTAACAGATTCACCGGTCAAGATAGCTTGATCGACTCTGAACACACTTGAGCTGATTTCCAATACACGGCAATCAGCAGGAATCTTGTCACCAACAGCCAAATCAACAATATCACCAGGCACAATATCTTCAGCATTGACCTTTTGCATGGAACCGTTACGCAAAACCTTGGCTTCGTCAGGAGAGTATTCCTTCAATGCATCAATGGCCTTTTCAGCACTTGATTCCTGGAGGACACCAACAGTCGCATTTGCAATCAAAATCAACAAGATAACAATGGGTTCAACAAAAGCTGTGAATCCTTCAACACCGCCACTATCCTCAGTCAGGGCTAGAATGAAAGAGATTGCAGCAGCACCGAGCAATATCATGACTAGTTGATCCTGGAATTGCTCCAAGATCAACTTCCATAGCGGTGTCGACTCCTCATCAGGTAATTCTACAAAATTTAGTTGGAAAAAAAAATAAGTGATCATGTCAGATTAACTTGTCGCTGACAAATATAGCTAAAACTGGTCCTACCATTAGATCCATAGATCTTGCGTTGTTCAAGCACTTGCTCAGACGATAAACCCTTGAGTGGGTTTACCTTGAAGTGAGCACAAACCTCTTCAGGAGTGTGTAAAAACGAGTCTTCCATAGATGAGTTGGACAAAGAGAAATCAGTCAGACTTGCTACGCGGACGCACACAATTGGCGCATATTAAAGTTTTACTGGTAAATTTTAAAGTAGAGAGCGGGTATTCAAATTGAAGTGGAAATTGACACCCAAGAAAACTGACAATAAGCGATTTTCATTGTCCGTCGTGCATGCTGCTTTCTAGCTGCTGAGCCTTAGTGAGGCGATTCAATTCGCTCGTCCGTATGATGTCCATCTCCGCAGAAGTAAGACGGTCGATTCCAGGGTGATAATCAGAGTTTCCTAGTTCAACAAAGTCAAAAGATCGAACTTTCAAACAACCTTTGAGCCCAATCATCTCTAGTTTATGGTTATCCGCAATTAACCTCCTAACCGCTCTACTGGTGATATTGTCACAATACGACAAGTCGAGAAAGGATATATTTGGAAGCGACACTCGAATCTCGTTAATGGTTCGATCAGTTATACTGCTCTGGTATATCGTCAACGATTCAAGTTTTGGGTGGGCACGCACAAACGCCATGACTCCTTCATCGGTTATAGATCGACTACTTGATAGCGCAAAAGTGACGAGTTCCGGCAACGGGTTGAATGATTTCATGTCGGTATCAGGTATTGACAGCTTTAAGAGAAATTCGTCATCTACATCACGACAGTTGATCATATCCAAATCCTCAAGGTGGTGTAATGAACATATATCCTGGGCTGTTTGCGCGACGGACACCCATGGGCAGTCATTGAGTCGGAGACAATCTATGCGACTGTTGCTAAATGGAAGCAGAGCAAATTCGCTTAAATCTCGAGTTGCTCCCAAACTCAAGTATCTAAGTTTCTGACAAAATCTTAAATGGTGGCATGTTCTATATGTTATTCGACTACGCGACACATCCAGATACGTTAGCTCTGGGCAGTATTTCGCTAGCTTGACCATGCTCTTATCTGATATTTGATCGCACATGGGAATGCAAAGGGTGTCCAGCAGTGGAGTCCATATTATAATGTCACTCAACCAGTCATCGGTAACAAGTGAGTTTACAGAACGATGCAAGTCGAGGACGCGTACAAGCTTGCCCTTGCTCTCTTTCGTTCGAGCTAGAGAAGCTGCAAATCTGTAAAAAACAGATGCGCTATTCAGCACTGGTTCGCGCCAAAGAACGATTGTGGCTGCGGCGTTGAAAGTTCTGTTTACGGTTGTACATGTGAATAGATCAATTTGATCGAGATTCTCCAATATTAAAGAAAGAAGCTCAGGGGGAACTTTGGGTTTGTGCATTGTCAGGACTTGATGTTTAAATGTAAGTTCTTTTCAAAAGAAGGTAAGATCGTGAACTAATGTGGATTAGGCATTGGATGTTACAAAAGCAAAGCACCTTCCTTATTCAAGGAGACTGGCTTTTGTGGTCAAAACGCCGGCATGACTATGACTATCGCTGCCTTTGGTGAGACTTAATCCGTTCTAGTATAAGGAAGAAAGCCACAATACTTCAAAATGAGCAATAATAAAATATCACAAGTATTTGGAATTTACGGATACGATGTAGTTACAGGTGTTTCGAGGTCCAATAGTTTCTTGTATTTACTTTATTGATACAATAGCCAAGAGAGTAAGTTTGTGTGAAACTCCGATTAACATTGCCATTGCCAAACAGTTCTTCCGCGAAACTTACAGGACTTTGCTCCCATCCATAGAATTGTCAAACATGTCGTCACAGCATTTCATACCTCCACTTGTAAGAATCTGCCATATATCTCCACTTTCATTGCAAACTTCTAATCAACGACTCCATTGAGAACTATGGAATGATTGAAGAAGATCTATATCGTTCTGGGCAGCCAAATGAACTCAACTTTCCATTCCTGGAGAAGCTTGGCCTCAAAACAGTCGTATGGCTAGCACCAGAAGAACCGAATCAACGATTGTATGTATTTGAACTTAAAAGATTTAAAGTAGACATCATATCATATAAGTATATTGACTGATACCTTTGTACAGCTGTGACTTCATTGATGATCAAGAGATACAATTGTATCATTTGGGGGTGATATCCACAGTCAACGCTTGGGACCCTATCACAGAGGAAGCAGTTTTGGAGGCACTGGATATCATCTTGAATCCAAGAAATTATCCTATGATGATTATGTGTAACCTTGGCAGACATCGGACAGGTACAACAAAAGTCTTGAAAATTCTTTTTCCTCTCTATCTCTTTTGACTCAAATTATCGTTAGGTACAATTGTAGGATGCTTAAGAAAGTTGCAAAGATGGAACCTCACGTCAATATTTGAGGAGTATCGACGATATGCTGGCCCGAAGGTCAGGTTGCTAAATGAACAATTCATTGAACTCTTTGACACTGACTTAGTACGAGTACCAGAGACGAAACCAAGTTGGTTGTAAAACTCCATATTGAATGTGAAATTCGATATTGTATGTAAAATATAATTATACCAAAAATTTCGTTCAAAAAAATTGATATGATAATGCAACGTGCGAGGTGTTATGAGATGAAAGACGATGGAACATGTGCAAGACTAATTAAATCAGTTAAATTGAAGATTGACGGGAGATATCCCGCTTGATGTGCTGCTCGATCAGCGTTCTCATTTCGGATGTGATTTCCGGCGTGAGCTTGCTGTAACGGCTGCCAGATTTGTGATATTGATCTAGTTGATCAATATGATCGAGCGCTGTCCTTCCCCATCTATCAAGGGCATTCGCATGCAGGGAAGATTCTCCCAATAAAGTCTTGAGCATGCCAACACGGCCTTCTTTAACAGCGATATGAATGGCACGTTGTCCATCGACTCCTTCGCTCCAATTCAAATTCCATCCTGCATTGATAGCCATACGTACAAATCGGCTATCATTATCTCTCACGGCTCGCAACCACTTGTAGCCAAGGTCTTCAAAATCATCGAAAGCAAAGTGGGCGCCGGCTAGGCGCATCATTCTGACCACATCTTCTCTTTTCTCGCAAACAGCATCGAACAAAGGCGTGTGGCCAAATCGATCTCTAGTGTGAACGCTAGCTCCATGCATAAGCAGGAATTCAACCACTTTGAAATGTCCCTCGCTGCAGGCAAGATGCATAGGAGTTCTGCCATCATAATCAACGCAATTGAAATTGATCATGTCCCCAAGATTCTCATGCAGCATTAGAAGTCCATCCATATCATCTGTGGCAGCTGCAGAGCACAAAAGAATGGGATACATAGCCTTCTCAATCAAAACTCTTTCTTGTAAAGTTTGACTTGTGATGTTTCCGTCCCCTGAGCTGGAAGCTTGAACAATGGTTTGAATTAGTGCATGGGTGCGACTGTGAGCAGTAAAACGAGTACGTGGGGCTCGAACTGTCAACTCTCCACGTAGATTCATTGTCATCAATTTTCTGACTTGGCTGACGGTAAGTTCCTTTTTACCAAGAAGATACGATAGCTTTGTAAGTGCACATTCGGGAGTCATGTCAGCACCAGCAATGACACCCATTAGTGTCAACTGTTTACCAGTTGCATAGGCATCGGTAACCAGCCCCTTTTTGCACTGAGTACAGTTGACAATGACAACCCCGCGATCACAGGCTTCCTTCAAAGCTGCTAATAAATCAGGACGGGCTGGGGCGTTTCCGGCTCCGTATGTTTCAAGGACTACTCCTTGTATAGGTGATGTCAGAAACATACGAACTGTATGCTCTGTGATACCCGGAAACAGTCGCAGAGAGGCGACGTTTGAATTCAGTTCAGTATGAGCTTTAAATTTGGCAATATGAACGGGACGCAACACTTGTTGCCATGCGACATCTGCGCAAACAAAATTAGACAACATAGAAAAGAAATATTATTTGAAATTGATTTCCTTACCGATGTTGATTCCTACTTGGACAAGAGGGGCCAAATTAGGTGAATCAAATGCATCAAAGTCTACTGCACTTATTTTGCTTGTTCTATTTCCTCTATACAGTTTTTGATTAAAGTATAAAGAGACTTCCGGTATCACAAAATGGCCAGCAATTGTGAGTGCTCCGAGTAAGTTCTCTACAGCGTCATTGCGAACCTCGGTTAGAGGTACTTGAGAACCCGTGACAATCACAGTTTTGCTGCAGAATTAACAGTCAGTAATGATCATTGTATGTAGCGCATAGTTGTAGTGCCTTACCCCAAGTCTTCCAGCATGAAGCTAAGTGCGCTTGCTGTGTAAGCCATGGTATCCGTTCCATGTAAAATGATGAACGCATCAAAATTTTGATAGTTACACTCGATATCCTTTGTTATGCGTATCCAGTCTTAAACATGATCAATTGTCAGTGATAATTTCCATCATACTTTCAACAACGCACTGCAGTACCTTCCATTGTCATGTTGCATGAGTCCAATAGCGGCTCATATTCCAAGATTGAATAACTATAGAGTAATTAGTATGTTTCAGAATCATCTTCAAGCGTTGAGTGACCTGCTACATACCGGATACGTTTTCCATACAAACTAACTGGAGTAATTAAACTGGGTAATTGTAGAGAAACCTTATCTCCTACATTGGGGCCATTGTATGAAATCATATTCACTGCATTCATCCTTTGTCGCGGAGTTTTGGAAGTGAATCCGGTAGACTCTGATACACCATCATTGGAATTCTTTGATAGAACTGAAGCCTTCAAAATATCTGATAGATTATCTTCAGAGTTATTGCGAGAACGATGCTGTAATCCTTGTGGATCATGTGGGTCATGGAATCTGGCGACAGAAGCCAATGTTTTCTCCAGATAGTTTGGTAATGGCATGTATCCATGCTCTGTGCTATTCACCATACCAATAGTACCTCCAGTATAAATCACCAGTACTCTTGATACATCTTAATTTTCAATGATGGTTAATATATTTGTACTACAGAAACCTGTATATGTTTCACGTTATCTATGGTACCTGGAGCTACCATCTCCTCACGGTCGGCAGAGAGCTGGAATTCCACAGCAGCATTGTCAAATATATGAGCAGCGTCATTTGAAAGTAGCGAAGCAGGTGTTGGCGAAACCTGATTCATGACTTGAGCTAATGATTTACTTGGTTCTTTCATTGCAGAGGTATGGAGCAGCTAGCAAATGACTCTTTTGAAAAAAAAAAAAATTCTGGACAAGCGTGGGACATCTCGATTGCGGGGTTTTATGCTGTAATGGATTCGCCTCGGAAAACTTGCCGTATTGGCAACTCCACTCCGGGACGTACAGAAAGCAATATGACCAAATTGACTATTTGGTTGTAAAATACTATTATGGGGACTGGTGATATTGGTGGACCCAATGTATATTTCACCTGACAATCAGATAAAAAAGCTATTGGTAGGCGATGCCGATAATCTGCCTGCAAGGTGTTGACCCCGATAAACAGACTCAGTCGGATCAAACACCATTTCGTAGAAGAAAAAATGCTGCAGCCGCAGCGTGAACTTGTAATCTAAGTATTCAGAATTTTAAATAGGTGAGTAAAGACTATATGTACGTATCAAAGCTGAATTGGTAGTTCCACAGCATCTGACAACGGATGAGGATCAGTTTACTAAATATTCCCCAAAGCAAACAATTGAAAGGTCAAGTATGTACCGCACTGGTGCATATATATGCGATATTGTATTTCATAAAATGCTTATAGGAAATAGTTGATATTGTAATACAAATATCTAGCATACTCTTCTAGATATTCTGATGCGATGGCCACGGTAATTTATGTACCCGCGAACCGAATATGCGAGAGCTTGCCCTTGACCAATTTCAGGTATATGAATATGCCCAGCCGTATTGGTTAGCCAGTAATGCTCCAGCAAGTCGTTTGCAGTCGGATCAAAAGGTGACCACATAAATCCCAAAGCATAATACCAATGTACTCTTGTCATGATCGCGGGTAATTGTTTGTGATGAGTTTCCATGAAGACCTTCTATGTGGTGAATACGCTTATGAAATAATTATGTTATCTTTGAAAAGTGGCAATGAAGACAAAAAAGTTGACAGTACATAATTTAATGATTTTGACACAAGTTTGTATCCGAGTCCTGGTTCCATGATGAGGGCCAATATGCGTCACACGATTCTGTGGCTATCACCAGTAATTTAAAGTATAATTGTCGTATTAAACTTTTATTGTGAGATTGTTTATGTAATAAGAGAGGGTAACAAATTTGATATGAGGATAGTCTGGGTATGCGATGAAGCTGGCGATCATTCACCTTTAGCTCGTAAATATGCGGCGTTGGCTTGCTCTGTCCAGTTTGTTCTTAAAATAAGAAGAACAGTGGTAAGACAGGCACCAAACATTGCGACTGATAGCGATAACCATAATCCTTGTAGTCCTAGATCCATCTTGAAACTAAGCCAGAATCCGACTGGAAGCGCTGTCAAATAGTAAGTTGCGATGTTGATGGTTGCAGCGATTTTTTGCCGACCTTGCCCATTAAGCAAGCCATCGCTTACACCGGCAGTGGTGTCAGCAATGCAGAAAATAGCAACAAATGGCAACACCTTTGCGACTAGTTCCACTACAGCCGGATCATCAGTGAAGAAGCTTCCCCATGTTGCGCGGAGTGTCAGAAGTAAGCCACAGTTGAACAGGGAAATGCCGATAGCTAAAGCTAGAGCCATATGTGCTGCGAGTTTTGCTTGTCTACTAAAGCCACCGCCAAGAAGGTTACCAGATCTCGTAGCAGCTGCTACTCCGATGCCAAAAGGCAATGTATATAAGGTAGTCTGAGTTGTCCAAATGACGCTTTGAGCAGCTAAGCTAGTGGTTCCCATCCAACTGGCAGCCAGCGTAATGATTTCAAACGCCCACGTCTCAGTACATATTAACAATATGCCGGGAATTGCTAGCTTGATGAATGGAACCCAATCTTTAACTTGGAAAGCAGCTCGATTCCAACCACCCCAAGCAGCAGCTCCATCAACATATCGGATATACAAAACCGTAAGCAACACGATGATCCAAGAACTCAGACATGTAGACAATGGCCCTCCAATATAACCAATCGAAAATTTTGGAGACCAGACCAGTATATAGTTGAGTAGCAGGTTCAATGGCGCACCAATCATCAGCATGTAAGTTCCAGCACCGAAAATACCTTGAGCTTGCAAGTACTTTTTCAGAGCCTCAAAAATTCCAAATGCGGGAGCCGTTGGAATCATCATTCGCACAAACAATGAAGCTTTCTGCGCTATGATAGGGTCTTGACCAAGTAACAAAAATACATTCTCTGCATACCACCAAAATATTGAGACTGGTGCCATCAGCAAACCCATTATGATCAATGATCGCTGAAACTGTAGACCGACAACAGTAACATCGTCCGCTCCAGTAAACGCCTGAGAAAGAAGAGTGTCAAGAGCTAATGAAGCTCCAGTCATCACACTAAATCCTGTTACAGTAGCCAGGATAGAGCCAAGTGTAGCCGATGCCAATTCGGTGGCACCAAGTCTTCCAACGCTAATGATGGTTACACTTTGCAAACTACTTTGTAACAAATAGGCTGCAACCACAGGAAGGGACTTCATGATTAACCATGTTATCTCATCAGTCCAACGTGGCTCCGGTTGTTTAGCTTTTGGGCTGGAAAGCAAATGGGTACGTTCTTCTACAGATACTAAAGTACCCTCTTCTAAAGAACTTGCTTGCGTCATGAACGATTATGGGATAAGAGGATATGTACTAGAGAATTGATTATCGTCTATGGGTTGAACGTTAATAGTAGAGGGATGTATAGATAGATGTAAAGTATTGTAGTTCATCCAAGAACGCAAAAAGTAGATGAGAAAAGAGAAAAGATGTGATCTTCGATATATCACAGCCAAACAAGCTTTTTTTTTTGCCACAATGGCTGTGGTTGGCCCTGAGCTTGAAACCATTAGTAAAGCGCGCTCGTCTCGAGATTGGCAATTGTTCAAATATGGAAAATTAAGGCCAGCAGCTTTGATTGCTGGTTAAAATATACCGTATATTCGACAATATCATTTCGAAACTGACGAGTATTTCCTTATAAATACATCAGCTTTCTAAAACAATGCTTGGAGCCTTTTGTTGATCAGTTGACATCTGCAATATTTCAAGAGATGAAGGAAGATAGAGTAATACACGAGAAATCATCAGATAACTAGTGCTTATGACTCTACTCAAGTCTTCAGACGTTAGAAAGGAATTTTTAACTTTTCCTAACAGGACGTTATGTATGGATGTCTGTCTGCCAACAATAGCAAAGTTTGCCAGAATGCCTCCTGCCACATTCCAGCCCAACCATATTATAAATTTAAAACCCCGCCAGACAAATCAAATTGCCCAATTTACGATTCTTGAAAAAACAAACACCTCTATACAGCATCTACAACATGAGCCCAGCGGTAAGTTGATTTCTCAGTATGAGCGTCACAACTACAGATATTGAATGTGTACATGGTTGGAAATTACGCGCTTGAAACTCACTGAATCTCTCAAATTTGGCATCTTTTCATCATCCAGACACAGCCATCTCAGGAACAACTTGATGGTAAGTGCGGTTTTGAGACGTTTTGAGCTTGTCACAGAGTTGTCTTACACCTTGTGTTTAATGTAGAGTGGAAGGAGGCGTTTTCCATGTACGACAAGAAGGGAAACAGCACCGTCTCCTCAGATAACCTCGGCGATTTGTTGAGAGGTCTTGGACAGAATCCCACACAAGCTGAAGTTCGCGAGCTTATCAAGTCTCTTGGTGGCTCTGACAAGCACGGTAAAGCTTCAAATCAGAAATTGAAAATCATGTATCTCAGTAACATTCAAACTAATAATCATGACAGACGTTGACATTGATTTTGGTACCTTCCTCACCATCTTGACGCGACCTGACGGCTTCAAACCCGCTGGTACTTCTCAAGAATTCATCCAAGGTTTCCAGGTCTTCGACAAGGAAGGCGATGGTTACATCTCAGCCGGCGAACTCCGTTATGGTAAGTTTCAAACAATCAATAACGGGATTTAGCATGGCTTAAATTAATCATGGACGACGTTGGCAGTCTTGACCAACCTTGGTGAGAAGCTTAGCGACGAGGAGGTTGATGAACTACTCAAGGAAGTTGAAGTCAGCAAAGACGGACGTATTAACTATGTTGGTGAGTATTGTGCAAAACTTGATCGTGTGCATGAACTGCATTATAACTGACTCACAATCATCTTTCATAGACTTTGTTACACTTATACTTTCCAACTAGAAAATGACCATCTTTACAAACATCCTCTCTTATTTTATCTTTGTCGTTGCACTCTTATCCTTGACATCTGTATACCAATTGTGAATAAAGCCTTTGGCTTTAACAGATTTTGATTTACAAAATTTCTATGAACTTGTTACATTGGGTTTTTATACACTATCATTCATATCCTTGCTCGTAACGGACTCCCATAGATGTCTTTGGTTTAAGACCCAATTTACGCATACGTTCGGCTTCGATACGTTCGCGAGCAACTCTGGCCAAATCAGATAGATCAGCTTTAGACATATGGGACGGTGCGACGGTTGCTTGTTTGGCAGCCTGCCTCTGTTGTAATCTATAAAATGATACAAATTTAGCCTTAAGCGCAAATGATACGCTGGTGTTATAAAAAGCGCTTGGGAACATACCGTAGATTTTCTTCATCCTTTTTAAAATCAAAGCCGGCGCTATCATCAGCAGGCTTCTCACCCATACGGATAGCTCGCTGCTTATCTTCCCACTTTTGCAAGTTATAGAACCTATATTACAGTGTCAGTAAATCAAACATCCCATAAACCCACGCATCTGCTTATACAAAAACGTACTTTTCATGGGTCATAGTAGCAGTGTTGTAGTCTAAAGTTCAAAGCAATTTTAGTCCAGTACTTGAAATTGCAGTTAAGGCGAGAGCAAAGCTTACCTTCCATAAAGCTGTTGAAAAGCTCTTTGCGTTTAGAGTTGGGAATGGTTTCAACATTGGCTTTCTTTACTTCTAACAACCATGCTTGAAATTCCTACATGACATTGAATTAGAGAACGATAGTACCTGTCACAAATAATATTTGGATTACTCACCGGCTCTTTGGTAAAAATATCGGCTTCATGGATAATGCCATAGTGACCCCATTTGATGTCTGCAACGCCACGATGTCGACTCCTTTTGCTTTTCTTGCTTTTTTTCTAGATCCAACATCAGAGTTATAATAGGGGACTGAATACATACTATTTACTTGCCAGTGATTCAATACCTTTTTGTCCTTTTTGTCCTTTCTATCTTTTTTATGTTTCCTATGTTTACTGTGTTTTCGGGATCTTCTGCTATTTTCTTCATCACTGCTGTTATTGTCACTACTAGATTCCGAGTCCGTAGATAATGATCTGGAACGTCTACGAGATCGACGCCTAGTGGGTGATTCAGATCGATCCGACCTATTCCTTCTAGATCTATTGAAGTCCCACTTTGCTTAGCTAAACACAATTCCGAATCAGGCATGACTGTGATAGCCTACCGTCTTTCTCCATGACGATCATGAGGACTTCTACTTCTTCGTCTTGATCTTTCAGAACTTCTCTCAGTACGCCGTGAGTGTGATCTTTCCGAGTCCCGCCTACTGTCTCGAGATCTTGATCGTTCACGCGATCGGTTGGGATTACTGGAGTGGGAAGCCATTTGTGAGATTGTAACTCCGTTCTTACTGCCTCACTTTTATTTCCTTTGGATTGTCACAGCTCTCACCACGCTTGCACTGAATAACCAAGTATGTATCGATATAGGATACAATAAATTGTACGATTGATGATAATTAGTTAACCAATACGGTTGAAGTACACTGTTATCATAATCCTAATAGGTGTTCATTCCCCAGAATATGAAATAGGAATTTGCATTTAGTAATTGTTGGGCTGAGTGTGAAAGCTATTAACTATATTGTCACATGAAATGGCGGTATTGATCGCAATAGCTTCTTTGTCATGTCCACAATTCAAAGTGTTCCCAGCACTTTGCCTGTCATACCTCTCGACTCGAAAGTCTTGCTGCCTTCGGTAGTCACAAAAGTAATTGTCAGCGGTGATGCCGCCTCTTATGTCTCCAAAACCCTCAAAGTTGCTCGCAAGGACCGTTCAAGGCAAGCTGCTTACGTTGCTGTGGTTCCTGTATGCAAATCGGCCGGTGATAAAACATTGAAGGCTAATTTGGATGGTGCATACTTTAACAAAGACGGAGAAGAAGAGAAAACGATCAAAACCAATAAGTTCACCATCAAGTCCAAGCTCGTGAGTGACAAAAATTCAAGTAAATCGGGCGTGAACTTATTCCATTTCGGTTGTGCTGCAAGAGTCATTCAAGTGGAGAAAAGTGATAACGCCAAGGAGACTGTGACACTATTTTTACAAGGAGTTTGTCGTTTTCGTATTAATGAGCTCAATACATCTGATGGTGTGCTCACGGCAAACGTAACTCATTACCCGGAAACTAATGAGATGCATGCCACAGAAGATGACAAAGAATTCGGAGATGTTCTTCTGGAGTTTCGATCTTTGAGCCGGGAATTTATCAGTAAAATGAAGGATTTGAAGTTACCTGGTGCACTTTTAGCTCAGCTCGCCAAGGTCGTTGATAAATCACCACCTTCTCAATTGGCAAATTTGTTGGCTTCAGTAATTGAGACGACGTTTGATGAGAAACTGGAAATGTTAGAGAGTACGGATACCAGAGCTCGTCTTCAACGAGTGAATGAATGGATGACCCGGCAACTGCATGTTCTCAAGATTACTCAGCAAATCCAATCCAATGTTGATGGCAAGCTCGACAAAAAGCGACGAGAATTTTACCTTCGGCAACAAGTAAGTTAAGAAGATATCTGAGAATTTTTAATGGTTTATGGAAATTGATTTGTTCGTCTCAATTACACAACGTTCAGCTTAATGCCATCAAAGAAGAGCTGGGAGAGAAGGGTGACGATGCCAGTGCGTCTGGTGGTGATGATGACGAGTTGACAGAACTCAAGCGTAAATTAGACGCTGCAAAATTATCAAAAGAAGCACAAACCGTGGCTGACCGGGAAATGAAGCGTTTAAAGAAGCTTCATCCTTCATCTGCAGAATGGTCAGTTGTACGCACATATCTTGATGTAATGGCTGACCTTCCATGGAGCGAGACGAGTGAGGATGTGATTGATATTCATCGTGCTCGGGAGCAACTCGAGGCCGATCATTATGGGTATGTTTGAAGAAGCTCAGGTTGACAGTGCCTGCCGTCAATACTTATCAATAGTTGGCATTTTTAGATTGGATACAGCAAAGAAGAGGATTTTAGAGTACCTTTCGGTTGTAAAGGTTAAAGGAGACCTCAAGGCTCCCATTATCTGTTTTGTCGGTCCAGTCAGTATTTTTGTAATTTTAAAACTGCTAGAGTCACCAGTTCGTTAAAACTGATCTCATTCTTTCTTTTCTCTGAAATAGCCTGGAGTGGGCAAGACATCGCTCGGAAAATCTATTGCATCCGCTACTGGTCGAGACTTTCATAGAATCTCTCTTGGTGGTGTTCGAGATGAGGCTGATATTCGCGGTCACCGTAGAACATATGTTGGAGCTATGCCGGGTCTCATTATCCATGGAATGCGCAAGTCTGGCGTGAACAATCCCGTTTTCTTACTTGGTATGTGAACCATGCAGGTGAATGTACAAATGGCAAACCGCTAATATTTGTCACTTTCTAGATGAGATTGACAAAATTGTCAAAACTTCACATTATGGTGATCCAGCAGCCGCAATGTTGGAAGTCTTGGATCCGGAGCAGAACTCGACATTCACCGACCATTACCTGAACATTCCTTTCGATCTGTCTAAAGTACTGTTCATTGCTACCGCAAACAGCATTGACACGATCCCAGCACCGTTGTTGGATCGTATGGAAGTGATTTCATTGCCCGGATATACCTTTGACGAAAAACTGCATATCGCAAAGACGTATCTGCTGCCAAAGCAGATAAGAGAGCATGGCCTAACAGAAAATCAGGTATGCATCGCCGACGAAGTGCTTCTCAAAATCATTGAGAACTACACTAGAGAGAGTGGTGTACGCAATCTTGAAAGAACGATTGCTAGTATCGTCCGTTTCAAATGTGTCGAATGGGCCGACTTGCATGAAGCTGATAGTGCCGATACGTACAATGAGACTGTTCAAGTAGATGACTTGGAAAACATACTAGGAGTAAGTGACATTCATCTAACAGTGAGTTTAATTGCGTTTTGCTAATTGCCGAATACATAGATGCAATACTTTGAGAAAGAAATTATTCAAAACGAAGCAATTCCAGGAGTCGTAACTGGCTTGGCCTATTCTGGAAGTGGAAATGGAGGAATATTGATGATTGAAGCTACCCATATGCCTGGTGAAGGCAAACTCCAATTGACAGGCTCGCTTGGAGATGTTATCAAGGAATCCGCTCAAATAGCTCTGGCATGGGTGAAATCTCATGCGCATGCGCTTAGATTAACAAACTCGCCTATTGAAAACATTGCTGACAAACGAGACGTTCATATTCACTTCCCAGCTGGCGCTGTGTCCAAGGATGGACCATCAGCAGGAATTGCATTGACCACAGCTCTGGTGTCCTTGTTTTCCGGTCGATGCGTACCAAACACCACGGCCATGACAGGTGAAATAACGCTGCGTGGGCGTGTATTACCCGTTGGTGGTATTAAGGAGAAGGTACTCTCTGCACATCGAGCTGGGATAAAGAAGGTTATATTGCCAGCTCGAAATAGGAAAGATGTTTCCAGCGACATCCCAGATTCCATTAAGAAATCGATTGAATTCGTTTATGTCAAGAACATATCAGAAGTTTTAGAAGCAGCTTTGGTACTTGATGAACGTGGCGAGAAGCTTCGTACTCCAATGGTGATCACTAGAATAGAAAGTCATTTGTAGAAATCCCCGTGAAAGCTAATTCCATTGTCTTTCCCTAAATTGGATATCCCGTGTAGTATGAAATAAAAAATAAAAAGTGCGGATTCAAATTATTGCATATCATTTGGGGATAGGTATGAAATATACCAGGATTGAAGGAGAATAGCAATTTCATGCTAGGTACAGAAAGAACTCGATCTGAACCAAAATTTTGGCTATTGGACCCTGTGTAAGCAAACCCTATTTCTGCATATGAACCCTGAAAGTCCAATCCGGCGACTCCTAATGCAGAGAGTATTGAGCCAAGGTATGCAGCGCAAAGTGAATTGGTAACTCCATAAATGGCAAAGTGAAGGAGAAAACGTAGGAGTGCCTATGAAATCATGTACCATTTTGATGGACCGAGCCGGTTGTCAAACTTCAATCTAAGACGTTTTCTTAGGCCATGGTACTTCAATTCAATCATGAGATCATCAAAAATCCAGCCCCTCCTGTCAAATGGCCATATATAACGGAACCGCATATCCTTTTTTCAATCTCCATCTGCTTATAGCTTTTAATTGCGAACTTAACGAGAACTCAATTTTTTCGACCACCAGCACTTGAACGTATTTAAATTGAGTTTGATCTCAATTTTTCATAGCATCAGGTATGCGAAGTTCTTCTGGCTCCTCGGCACGATCAATTGTGCCTTCATCAAGCTCTTCGCGTTCTCAACGTTGCCCTTGCTCAGGGTCAAAATTGATTTCTCGTAAATGCGTACGTTGTGACGGCCATGGCTTTTATATGTCTCTATGCCTTGCTCGAGCGTGCGTTGCTAGACGGGCCACAAGTGGTGACTATGATACATATCCATGCTGGAACTGTAATAGCACAGGCTATTACAACATCACTTGTCCTCAATGCTGGGGTAAACGCGTGATCGTTACAAGGTGTAGAAACTGCACATGAAAGATTTATAATTGAATCGTCAAAAGTGACAAACTATGATTGCCATACTTCAAGCTCACAGCTATAGTCGAAGAAAGAGATGTGGCTATTGCGTATCAATGATGCTCTTCTTTGTCATTCGATTATAACGATCATGGCGCCAATAAGCCGTGCACGCTTGTAGACAAACCAAAGCTATGGAATTAGGAAAGCGAATTCCATCAGCCGCTTGGAGACTGCAAACAAAAGCCACGTTATCAGCGCATGATTTTTGTCGATCAGCCTTATGCTCGCTCACACTCCATACCGGCATCTGGAGCATGTCCATTTTCTATAAAACAGAATTCAAGTTGACGCATATTACCTCTAGTGATCAGCATAACCACGCTTTCCAGTCAATTATAAGAAATTACTCAGAAACAGATGATGATGCAATCGAATTTAGCGACACCAGGAAAACACCGCGTGCAAAGAAAGTAGAAAAATGGCAGATCTTTGCTGTATTTGGGATGCTTACCATTCCCGTCAATATCTCATCTCGAGACTGATCTGGAGTGGATCCGAAACAGAAATAAACATCTATTTAACTTTTTGAAATATGTCATAATGAAGATTATTTAATTGCATCAATCTTGTATACTTCAGCATTGAAAGCGGCAGAACAAATGTTGTCAAATTAGTATTTGATAATATAAGGTCTTGTAATGTGCATATAGAATACACGGAAGCAGGGATGAAAATAATATTTCAGCAGCATAATACATTTCTCGGATACAGATGACTTTCTAAGAAAAATTGTATCGTTTTAATTAATAACCACCACCATCTTTAGGATGAGTGAAGACCCATGGATAATTCAAGTCACATTCATGAGGATTCTTTCCACTAAAATGGCATATATGTTAGCGATTGTAATATACTGCATTTCCAATGAGTTGGTTTCTCAAAGCTGTACTTACCACCACAAAGGCTGTATAGGCTCAGCATTGATGCCACGTTCTATGAGTCGGTATCTCCAATCGAACATTCTGGGCTGAGCTTCGCCAATATCGCGTTGTTTGCCTGTACTGTCATATCGACCAGACCACATAGCCTCAGCAGCAGCGGCAGCTCTTGGCCAGATCTTCATATCAATGACAGCAGAGTCACTTTGCTCACTCCAAAGAGCTACTTCTCCTCCCAAAATTGATTTTGCCTCGGTTTTTGTCAAATTGTAAGTCATATCATAGCTATACACTCGTTGCCAGGACTTGAAAGGTGCACACCTTGACTTCACATTAATATCATATACCACACATATTTTGAAGCTAAAGTAAACTTACCAGTCACCAGCAACACCACCAAAGTTTGGAGAGGGAATAAGGTCGCTCGCAAAATCAGGATAGTTGTTGTTGATGTAGTCCAAAAGTGGCTGGGGAATTGTAGGAGGAACTTGTTCATCTACAGTTGTATCATTTCCACTTTACACGTGAAGTTAGTACGAGAATACAAATATGAGAATTTAGGAGAAGTCAATGCTACATACTTCCAGTTTCCACTTCTGCAATCCAGGTAGAAGAAGTTATAGCTTGAAGCAATGACTTTATATCCACTTTGAACTGCGGCTTTCAAAGTACCAGTCCATACTTGGAGGATAGTCTCCTTTGGAATATCCAGACCAAGTTGAGTGGCAGCATCTTCCCAAAGAATTGCAGTCTTCTTGTTGTCCTTGACCATGGCCAATTCCTTGGTCAGAAACATTTGCAGTAAATCATTTCCAGTAGCATTATGCTTCTTCATATAATCACGCACATCTTTACTGTCTTCCCAACATTTGTTCACTGGCTCATCACCGCCAGCATGATAATACTCATCGGTGAACCAGCTAGTGACCTCGTCAATTACTTTCTTCACCACTTTGTATGTTTTTGGATTGACAGGGTTCAGTTGGCCAGCAGTCGGCTCGCTAGCATATCTGTTGTCCCAGTCGTTTGTTGGATCAAGGTAAAACTGTTCGGTGCACGTACTTTGAAAATGATGTTAGAAAAATGTACGCGCCTGATTGAAGGGAAATACTAATGTCTTACGTGATGTCTTTGATTCCCTTTCCCCATGAAGCAGTATGAGCAGGCATATCCAATTCTGGAATGACTCTCACACCGCGCTCCCTAGCATATTTAATGATACGCTTCACATCTTGCTTGGTATAACCAAGCAACTTTCCATGAAGAGTATAGGCTCCTTTAGCACCAAGTTCCGGAACTGTCTCAAGTTGAAGCGGGAAACTTTGGCTGTCCGTAATATGCCAGTGGAAGATGTTCAGCTTATTGTATGACATACCATCGATGGTGCGCAAAATATCATCCACTGTATAGTAATTACGAGCTGTATCCAACATAACACCACGATAAGGGAAGGTAGGAGCATCCTCAATCTTCACAGGAGTTTTAGCAACGTATAAATGGGAACGGTCGCTGTCACTGTTAGCCTTGACTAACTGCGAGAATGTCTCGAGTGCACGAAGTGCTCCCCAAACAGTCTCAGCATGAATTGTTCCAACACTAGCTTTCTCGGGAATGTCAATACTATAAGACTCATCAACGCCGGGCGTGAGATCTGCTTTTGTGTCTTTAACTGAAATCTTGACCGATTTGAGATTTCCAGTTGGATTAACATGCTTAGTAACATTGCCATAGGGAACTTGAACCTTATGAAGGTTGGTCAGAAAAAAAATCAAATCATCAAACACAGATGTCAAAGACGTACGGAAGTCCAGCGTTCTTTCCAGATCATTTTTCTGTACCGAGCAGTTGCAGCTTGCAGTTCAGGAACAGCAGGTGCTTCAAACTGGAATGAATTCTGTAAAGCATGCCCGATTAGATTCTGGCTACAAAGTGAATCTTATGTTTACCAAGGCTTTCACTCACGTCAATATGCAACTTGCCATCGCCCCAAGAAAGAGATTGTGGTATGGGCCATAGGTATGTGTCAATGAGTGCCGAAGTAGGGAGTGTCAAGAAAGCGGCAGCAATCACCGCTGATAGGCCAGCAAACTTCATTACAGTAATGAAATTTAAAACAGGGAGAAGGGATGAAGGAGGACCTTAGCTTTCTCTATGGGGAAATTTAAATAATTGTAAGGTCCACAAATAATTACACAAAATTATCCACGGTTTCACCTTATCCCTAATTTTTTGTTATATCAGCGATCGCGAAAGCTAAATATTGGGATTCACGAATCGGGAAGATTTTTGAGTTCATTTTTTGTTCCTCATGCCTATGAGCTAAATCAAAACGGCAAGTGAAAACGGGTTTAATATCCAATGTCAGAGATGGGTTTCTCGTACCACAAGCATTTGTGCTGCATCCCACGCTAGCTTTTGCTATCTGGACCCTTTTTTCGGGTACCCTGATAACAGGGTCCAGCCACATACATTTATGACTGATTAACCAGGTTTTCTATTTCAATGTCCTTATACGCATTGAATCACTCCGCAACAATCAGTGAGTCGCTATTACTTTAATGACTGGCCTCACTTTAGACATGAATTGAGATGTCAATTATTGAACATATCTGACTGGCTATGTGTGAACAGCACAATCGTAAGGTTTGGAGTAAGATTCATTCGTCAGAACTTTAGCTACTAACATTAGTGGGATCTTAGCAGATTTTTGATATCTAATGACACAGGCGTTAGATATGTTTTTCCAGTCATGCCAATGCCAAAATTGGCGCGGATCAAAACTGGTTATTCCAAAGCAAATATAATACGGAGCAAAATGGAAAAAAATAAATCGTAGATATCGAAGACTGTAGGAAAATTATTATCAAACAAGCTATGAATGTATTAAGCGATACATTGCAAACCAATAGTAGGATATGTTGTGAGTTTGAACCAAAATACACTGTAGCGTAATTAGGCTAGTTCGACTATATTCAAAGTTTATGCAAAACCAACTGTGATGAAATTCGCTAGTATTTAAATACCTGGCTATCACAGCTGGTATGTCAGCAGCTCTTCTTATGAAATTTATCACTGTATTGGCCGCTGCCTCATTGTTGGTGGCTAGCATTGATGCTAAAACCTGGTTGTTGCCAATACCTCAATCGCTGAAATGGACTGGCTCTGAGATACCATTGGATGAGAACTTCGACATTCACGCTCCAGATAACGCACAAGCGCAAGAAGCCGCTAACCGCTACAAAAAGTTAATTCTTAAAGAGAAATGGGTTCCATACCAGAAAAATGTCACAGAGATTACTCCGTTAAAGAAAGGAGGGGTATTAAAATCTTTGCAAATTGGTATTAAGGACCTGAACGTCACCCTTGATTTCGGCGTCGACGAGTCGTACAACTTGACTATACCTGAAACTGGTGGCGACGCTACTCTTGACGCCAATACATGGATAGGGGCTTTGCGTGGTCTTGAAACATTCTCGCAATTATTTGTTAAGACCGATGGACAATTGGTAGCACATTCTTCGGTGATTCAAGATTGGCCGACTTATCCTCATAGAGGAATCATGTTGGATACTGCTCGAAATTTTTATGAGGTGGAGAGCATCCTGAGAACCATAGATGCCCTGGCATACAACAAAATGAATGTTCTACATTGGCATTTGACGGACTCTCAGTCTTGGCCTCTTGGTCTAAACAAGCATCCTGAGCTTGCCGAGAAGGGAGCCTATTCGGCTGAACAAATATACTCGGTGAAGGATTTGAAGAAGGTTGTCAGCTACGGTCAATCTCGTGGTGTCCGTGTCATTCCGGAAATAGATATGCCAGCCCATACAGCATCTATTGCAAAATCACACTCAGATTTAGTTACCTGTACTGACACAAACTGGTTGACTAATGCTGCTGAACCAGCACCCGGGGCTTTAGATCCGACGAACAATCATACGTACTCTCTTATTGAAGACATCGTTGAGGAATTGTCTGAAATATTTCCTGACAGTTTCTATCACGCAGGAGGAGACGAAGTCAGCTCTCATTGCTGGAAGCAAGATAAGAAAATATCAAAATATCTCAAGAAACATAACATGACCACGAATGAGTTGTGGTCTCAATTTGAAGATAAGGTGGGAACTATTGTCAATAACAATAAGAAAAGAATCATGATATGGGAGGATGCTATAGTTAAAGCCAAGGCAGATTTGAGCAAAGGTAAGATCTTGTTTGGCAAAATATGATATAACAGCTAGTAGTAACGCCAGTTCAATTCATTAGATGTTGCCGTACAAATTTGGACCACTATTCCGGAGAAGATCATTCGGCGCGGTCACGACATTATCCATAGCTCTAGCGATTACTTTTACTTGGATTGCGGAGGGTAAGTGTATCGCTTACTACCATTTGAATAACAGATCAAAAACTAACTTGCAATGTGTTAGTGGTGGTTGGGTACAGAACGACACTAGCTATGTTACTTCTAACCAAAGTGCAACCGCAGGTGTCTCACAAAACTATGGAGGAGCTGGTGGATCATGGTGTGCACCATACAAAACTTGGCAGCGCATCTATTCATTTGATATGACCTATAATATCACAAGCAATCCGGGTGATGGCCAGGTGCTCGGTGGTGAAGCTGCACTTTGGTCGGAACAAACTGACGATACCGACTTAGATGCGAAACTCTGGCCGCGTGGTTCAGCAGCAGCAGAGATATTTTGGTCCGGTAGTTACGATAAAGAAGGAAATCGCCGTAGCCTGGATGATATGTGGCCAAGAATAAATGATTGGCGATACCGTCTTGTTCGTCGTGGAATTGCTGCTAGTAAGTTTTTCGCCGTCGTAAAATGGCTCGCTGTTGTTCAATACTAAATTGTCATCTGTCAATTTTCCAGTCGCTCTTGTCCCTCAATGGTGCCTCTCTGCTGGAACAGGATGCCTTATTACCCAGTGAAACCAATAAGACTCTAGTAGAACATTACTGGTGGATCCTGGCTTGCTTCAAAGCGGTATTACATGATTACAATTGGCTTTCGGCTAATAATAAATATAGCTTGCGCTAAGGTGCTGAATAACTTTCAAAAAAACACAACGTATGAGCAAAATCAGATATAACAGACTCTGTAAGAACTAGATGTTAGCTAGTGTACTTTAATGATGTTTTCTATTTTTTATTCGGAGACACACATCCTTGCCAGACTGAGTTATGAGTAGGCAAGAACTAAGGGGGACAAAGCTTAGTGACTGCTATACAGCATGCTAATTTTTTTTTTGGCTGGCCCAATCTCTGATCGCTCTCTATCAAACTAACATGGCTCAAGGTCAATTGAAGAAGACGAAGGCTCCTGCCAATAAGAATGTCAAAAACTTAAGCAAACCTAAGAAAGGAGGTTAGAATCTATACACTTTGTCATATGTCTCCAAATGCTTTATTTCCAGTATTAATCTCGACATGCATGCAGCCAAGGTCATCGCTCCCAAGCAAAAGGCTCTGGTTAAGCAAAAGCAAATTGTGAAGGTAGATATGACTGTTAGTGATTTTAGATTTACTCGTATCTGCTAAACCTGAGTATCTCATAGAAATTGTCTGCATCCATCAATCGCAATATTGAGCGACAAATGGCTGTGAAAGCGGGTGCTGTTGGCAAGCTCACCATCATGAAGAAACTTGCTGACGAAGGTGCAGAGGCTAGCAAAGATAAGAAATTGAATCCAAAAAAGGGCGGAAAGACAGGAAACTAGGCGCATCACAGCTTTGTCAACATATAACTCGCGAAATCGACGTCTTTCCCAAACCTCATGTCACTATCACATTTCCATTGCACATACAATTGTACTTTAAGCATTCACTATTTGTACTTTTTTCCATCATGACTATATCCCAGAGACATCTATAATTAAAAAGTCATGCATTGTTTGTCATTTTATTGTGGATTTTGGACATTTTTTCTTCATTTACAGGAACAACATTGCAAAGCCTAATGGAGATTTTAGCTGTGCGGGGTAAAAAGAAATGATCTCGAAGTGACATATAGATTCGAAAAGAAAGGAAAGGACTGGTAACAACAAAAATAAAGAGAAGAAGTAGTCTACATCATGGCTGGTGCGTCGGTAATCAAGGGAATTTGATGAAAATACAAAGTCATCTCTATTATGGACTTCTCGCAGAACATTAAGTCAATACCATGCACGTCACTATTCATGAGAAGGTTTGAGATCTTCAATTTGTTTGAGGAGAAAGGCTTTTTCATCGTTGAATTGTTCATCATCTAGTATTATATGTCAGCAAAAAAAAAAAAAAAAATGAAGCCCAATTGCAATTTTGTGCCTTTGATTTACCTTGCCTATCATTGTGAAAGTTGTTCAAGAAAACCATAAGTCGCTCCTGATTTTTGGTTAATATGTCGAGAATTGGCTTGTTCTTATTTGGATTTGCAACAAAGACCTGAAAATCATGTTTGTGTTAATATTAATGACTATATAGCTCATGTTCAAATTGTTTTCAAATTTCAAACCTTGAAGACATGGAATGCCTCAAATTGGATGTTTCTGCTTTTGTCTCTTAACAAGTTCATCATGAGCTTTAGGTTCTCCGCACTGCTAATGTACCGGGTCATAACATTGAAGTTTGATCTATCTAGTAATATCTCGCCAAGAAGCTGTCAAGACACCAGTCAGCAAAAGATTGAGCTTCACTATCGTTGTCCATCCCAAATTCCTTCTCTAACATACCTTCAAAGACTGCCGTTTTGTTACATAATTTGATGACATGAGTAGTTTGGTATAGTGTTCAAAGAACTGTAGATGGTAAGGGTACTTTAGTAACTATATTCAGACAAGTCGTTTCAAAGTAATGCCATACCTTATCATAGTTTGCTTCCAAAAATTGTGCTACTAATTGCTTGTGTCTCGTTAAGAGTTCTTTGAAAGAAGCAAATGCATCCGAAGCGATATCAAATGTGCTCATTTCCACATAGTCAAAGAACAGATAGAAATCAGAGGAATAGAGGTAGATTTTCGCCAAAGCCTCATGACGAAGACACTCCCTAAGAATCAGACCACAATTGAGAGCTATTTCAGGGTGCTCATACCTTCAAGCAAATCAGTAAACGTGTAGGGAAGGCAACAGGCATGGCTTGAAGCTTACCCTCTTAGAAGCGTAAACAAAACCTCTTCGCGCGTACAAAGATATTCTACTGTTGGCCATCGAGAGCCAATCTGTCTCCTCAAAAGATTATTAAATATCTGCGAAACATCCTTCCGCGCCTGTACGACAAACAATTGGAAAGCGTGGTTAACATCACGATACCGCCAATACTTCCATACTCTGCATATGAGGTACTTGCCTCGAATTCAAAGCGCTGCATATTGAAAACCAGAAGTTGCAATAGATCGTTATTGTGAACTTCTTGAGACAACTGGGCAACTTGTTCCGGAATGGGATCGTTGTCTATTTTGTGAAATAAGCATGCAAGTTTAACATTTACACTAAACTTGTCAAGGTTGGCCACTGGCTTGTCCAGAGCATATCTCCAACCGCAATAATGCAAGGAAAAGTCAACAAACCGCCATCACCATAGAGGATCGTCTTCATTGCTAGCAATGTTTTAGAAATATCCTCGGTAGCCTAAGATTGGATGGGATTATGTTAAGCACAGGAACGCGCTAGGCAATGCTGCAGCCTGTACAAAATGCTCAAACTTGAATTACCTTTCTCTTGTCCGATGTGTCGAGCCTATGTACAGCATCCTTTGCATTTCTCACTAACTCTGGTGGTGTTTTCTGCTTCGGCTTGAACAGATTGAAGTTCATTGCAATGTACTGGGGGAAATGTCGCACTGCCGGAGTTACGAAATCAGGGCTGTTGACGGCGAGAATTTATCTGGCAATGCTTTGATTTGATTTGATACACCACAACATATTGGAAAAATTGATATTCTCTATTCATTTTTTATCTTATTTTTTACGAACTAGAAAGTGTATGGGCTTCTCTACAGTGAGTTCAAAGAATTAGGCTTTGACGAACTTCTTCTTCTTTGACACTACTTTAAATGCATTTGTATCGTCATCACTCGCCATAACGTTGCTAATATCCAGTTTACCAGCAATATCAGCCTTGCGTCGCTTCATAAACTCATCAGCAAATCGTCGGCCATCCAATGAGGTGGAATTGGCATAGATCATATCCTGGATGATTTCCACCGAACTGTTATCCAGAGGAAAAGCCACCAACATTTGCATAAAATCTTCAGAGTCAACATTGGAATCAAGTCCCTTCAATGCTTGACGGCACCATCGATAAAAGTCTTCGCTAGGGCCTTTTTTCTCGCCTGTTGCAGGTTTCGTAATTGCAGCTGAACCGGCAGATGCATTGGTAACTACGCTTGGAGATTGCTTTGGTGCACCGACTGTATCCCAAGGAGAGCGGCTGCTACTGGTAGAGGCAGTTGGTGCCTTGGTTGCTCGACCACCAGTGACAGTAGTCCATGAGGATGTAGGAGTATGGGGCTAAAATGAACAAAAGCCAGTTGTTAGCAAGGCACATGATTACGTTCAATCATAAATCGTATACATACTCTGATGCCAGTGTTTCCAACAATACCAGCGTATCCCTTAGTAGAGCTATTAGTAGCAGAGCCAAGTGGAATATTTGAAGTTTGAGAAACAGCGGACGCCAAAGATGCGGTTTGCTGTTGAGCAACTTTCGCCTTTCGCGCTTCTTCTTCTTCTTCCATTTGGATTTCACGCAACGTCTTCTTAGGTGCGGTGGTAGAAGCCCATGGTGCAGCACCAGCAGCGCCTGATGGAGTCGCAGGTTTCTGTTTACCAGGTGAGACGACACCCCATGACATGGTCGAAGGTGTTGAGAATAGAGGGGAGTTTGGAGCTAACAAATCTGCAGCAGATTGTTTCTCAAGAATCTTTCTTGCCTCAAACTCTTTGGCTTCCAACTCTTGGATTTCTCGCAGAGAAAGACCTTTTGGCATGTCATCAGACAAGCTCCAAGGGGTGGACGCTCCCCAGCCAGTGGGTTTCGATGGCGCCTTAGCACTTAGCTGTTGTTGCTTGGCTACTTCCTTTTGCTTCTTCATCTCTTCCTCTTGGATCTCTCTCAATGAAATTGGCTTGACAGCTGGTGCAGTGATGACAGATGGTAATTTTGGTGGAGGCGTTGCTACTTCGGGAGCCGCCTTTTGGATAGTTATCTCATTCTCACTTTTTGACAAGCTTGATAATATATTCACATCAGCATTTTCGGTAAGCAGCTCCTCAACATGGCGTCTCTGCTGATCCGCAGTATCCGACTTGGAGATATCTAGCGTCTTGTTTTGCTTGGGAGGGGAAATGGCAGGTGATTGTACAGCCGAACGTCTTTCAAAAGGATCGTCCACTAGGGTTCTAGAGGGTGTTGAAACAAGAGGTTCCCATGAAGCACCACCAAACAGTGGAGTTCCAGGTGCAGAGCCCCATCCGTTGAAACCACCAGATTTTTTGGCTTGCTTCTCCGCTGCTGGAGCTACAGATGCTGCCATCACAGGTGTACTTTGGTTGGGAGCACTATCAATTTGATCCTGTTGTGTTGAACTCGGGGTTTGTTGCTGCTGCAACTGCTGTTGTTGCCTTTGATGTAGATGGTGCATGGACGCATTCATGGCCTCAGCCTGCTGTTGTTGAAACATTTGCTTCTGTTGCAGCATTTGCATATATTGTTGATGCTGCAGTTGCTGTTGCGACAGACTTCTCTGAGAATGGTCCAAAAATCCAGCCTGTCCAGCAGGGTCGGTAAAAAGTTGGTTATGTTGCTGGGTGGGTGTTTGTCGATGTGGCGATAACAGTGGATTCAAGTTATTGCCACCGAACAAATCGGCCCCTCCGATTGCACTTCCACGTGTAGGAGTGACTTGCGGAGGAACTTCTGCCCAAGGAGATCCCATTCCAGATTCTCTCGGGGGGCTGAACAAATTCGATCCAAAGTTGCCATAAGAGCCTAGCAAACCGGAAGGAGATTGAGCAGAAGTGGGTCTCTGTTGAAAAAAGTTCCCACCAAGTCCGCCAAGTCCACCTAAATGCGATCCAGAAAGTTGTTGTTGAAGTAGCATATCCGATTGATGTTGCAAAGGTGGTTGTGAGCCAAATTGGCCAGCAATACCGAATGGACTACGCAAGAATGGATCTTCTAACATGCGAGACTGCTGCTGCATACCAAAGTCCAAAGGTGTTCTTACACTCGTTTGACTTTGAGGAGAGTAAGGAACTAAGAAAGGCTTATCTTCATCGCCAATTTTGCGAATGAATGCAGCTAATGGTTCAAATGAAACCTCATCCTCTCTTCGAATTAACAATGTTTGGGAAAAGAAACCAGCCTTGTACCAATCATGCATGTCCTGGGCTTCAAATGGACCTTGGACTAAACCAGTTGGATCTCTATAGTACCATTGATATTGTTCCGGAGCCTTTCTCAAGTCGCCTAATGGCGTAGATGAAGCAAAACTGTGTGGTGAGTCAACCTTGCCTCCCATGTCGACGCCAATGTTACCGCCAAACGAAGAGCTGCCCAAGCTCAAAGAATTGAATCGATCATTCAAATGCCCGGCGCCCTTCAATGTCGAGCTCGGTGGATCAAACATACCATTTGAACTACCTTTCCCTTCATCAAGAACACTCAGCACAGAACTCTCGTCAAAATGTGGATCGTGGCTAGTTGAAAGCTGGTTCCAATTTGCCGAGTTGGCATGATCCTGGTACCGGTCGTCAGATTGATTTAACCCCTGGGCTGAAGGCTGTGAACTACGCAAAGATGCTGAATCTAATTTTTATTTTCCAGCCGTTAGCACGTTGGTTCAGAGCTGGACCTTGCAAAAATTTTTGTAAATTACCTGTATCTTGTAGTTCGCCAGCCATGCTTGCAGACGTTACATTCTCGGATTGCCGACCTTTGTAAATAGACTTGTTAGAAAAGATGATCAGGTTTGACCAACTTAGCAAAATAAGACGTTTTCATACCTTTCGCACGATTTAAACCGAAGCGAGTTGAGCTTGCATCTTTCTCGATCGTTGGGCTATTAGCAAATTCACTCTTATTGCGCAATGATCTTCCGTCCGCACTGGTATCGGCAACAATGTCTGCTCGTTTACGTGAAAGGTTCGAATGCGCTGGTCCAGACAATAACTAATGTGAAAATCAAATGATCTGGGTTAGCAAGTTTCGTATAACTGCAGAAGCTAAAGGAATAACAAGTACCTTCTTTTCGTGTTCGGTCAGCTCTACCTTTGCAAGTGGCTGTTGGCAGTCTTCAACCACCACATATTCATGTCTCTCGATCTCCACAGGAAGAGCATACGGTTTGAAAAGGCTGAGCATGAATTCCTTGGAATATTTGTATGGGTTATCATGCTGATCGTCCTGTCCTATGTAACTGGATGAAGGGCCGAGGACCGAGTTTTGATCTAGCACAGTCAAGCCATCGAGAATGGAATGCTGTCGTTGAATCGCTGGGTGGTGGGAACTTGCAGACTTTGTTGCGCTTCCGCTGATAGGAGCTGTTGGAGAGATGGAGCGAGATGATTCCAGATTGTTAGCTCGTTTTGGTAGGGTGCCACGCATCCTGTCAAACAAACATAAAGTATTAGCATTCCTGATAAAATGTATCCTGGGATAGACTTTAGATGTCATTTACCATTCCGGACCAAAGTTCATATTTGTCGACATCGTTATAAAGAGTAGTGCGCGTCTTAAATCGGTTATAAAATGAGTTTTTGCTGTATTCAAGAAGCTTGCAACAACAACGGAACAGAAAATTTTGTCCTCGCAATTGAAATAATCTGAGCTGGGCTGGCTCGCAAGAACAAAAACATGGACCAATCAAACACATTATCTGCCGACAACTTCCGGACTATGAAGCGGCTGATATCTTATAAACGAAATCTCCATTTCCATAAGTATATGTAATTTAGCTTGTGTGCTTTATTATCCCCTTCGTAAGCCTTTCCAAAGCAACAAATTGTAGTTACAATGTTTGTAAGTTTATTTGCTTGCCGAAAACAGAAATTTTTGGAGGTGTTGTTGCCATCACATTGCAGCGCCTAATTTCGTGAGCAAGCAAACATGAAGACGGAGTCCCATAATACAAATGACACTGGCTATATGCTCAATATTTAGTAACTACAGAATCTATAGAGGTGACTATAATTGCGAGTGAAAGCTAGACGACATCAATTGTTCTTTCTTTCTCAATTGAATGGTAAAAGGGGGAAATTGCGGATTGTAGATTTTTACAGAATCGAAATTTACATGCTCGTTTTTAATTATTATACATATGTTATTATCCATACCACTGACCACCAGTAATCTCGGTTCTCTGACGTGTTGGTATCATAGACTCTTGTATATCAAAGGTTTCGATGATATCCTACCAAACCATGTTAAGATGCATGTTGAAAGCTGTTCTACCAGGTTAGTTCCCTTAACTTACCTTCCATAAGTCCATGCTGAGAGACATTATGATTTGCTTTTTGGGAAGACCGTCCCCTAATTCATCAGTCGTTGGTGGCTCATGCGTACCTTTCAAATCAAAACAATTAGTGAGCCATATAATTCTGCTGAATATAAATCAGAAAATTATGACATACTGATGATAGGGATGCCAGAACTATCGTCAATGGATGCTACAGCCTTCCGGATTAGGAACGCTACGTAAAATATATTTTCAACAGTCTGAGAGAAGGAGCTTGGGTTCGTTACAAGCTTGAAATAATTGGTAGGCCCATTTTGATGCAAGATTCGATAAATGGCATTGACGTTATTAGCGGTATCATTTTCAGATGCCTTGATATCACCTTCTCGCAACTATTTGGGATAGGTGATTATACATGAAGTTATCATGCTATTATAAGATAATACTAATGATTAGATGCTCTTACCTGCTGTGGTGTAACAAGGTCCTCCTTGTTCTTGACTATTCTTGCCTGCCGGCTAACAGTTCTTTGCTTTTTCTCTACAGCCAGTGGTCCCTGCCTGAGTTGAACAATAGCATGTTTGAGATGTTTAAAAATTTATCCAATGACATGTTGTGAATTAAATCCAGTGACCAAATGGATATGAACACTCACATGAAATCCATAGTTACTGCTCGTTTACCAAACCTAACAGCCTGTTTGCCTATATCTTGCCAATTGAGTTCCGCGGAATCATTATTTGAATCTGCCAGATGCCGTCCACCTCCTAAACTGATGATTTTCGACACAAATTCATCTGTATCGAAAGAATTGAAATCCACCCTCATCTTTCTGGCTTTTTGAACACTTAGATCCGCCGAGAGAACCAGCAGACGAGAATCTAAAGTAGCTTCCTGGGTATTTCTAACTAATAAAATGCAGCTTGTGTCAATTTCGCATCAAAATACTATGTCATTAGATAATTCATAATACGAACCTTGAAGATATAGCTCATTCGCTTTTTGCATTGTTTCCTTCAGCGCATCTGCTTCACCTACTGCCACCTGCCTCTTGATTTCTGCATTGTGTCGGTGGTTTTGCAACACTTAGTTACGATCCTATATTCCACAGCTTAAGAAAGGACATACCCTCGGCAGACTGAATTAATTCACGGTATCTTTGACGGATAGTTCGCCGTTCTGATTTATCTTGAGAAGGATCGTACTGGCTTCTGTCAATCTCTTTGTTCAGCCGTTGTGTCAATGCCTGAAGCTCGTCTATCTCTTCGTCTTCTTCATCTTCTTCCGCCTCCTCCGCAGACACATTTTCTTCATAATCTCTCTCTGGAGAGCCATTCCCGGGAAGAACAGAATGCACAGCTTCTGACATGTTACTGTCTGCAAGAAGTTGTACAAATCTCGAGATCTTTTTGACGCGGAGAAAGAGGTTTGCCGTGCCCCTTAAAAGCAGTCTTGTCACGGGACTACGCGTTCCTTCGTGATGTGATAATTTTTGAGAATCAGATGCTTATTGCTGAGCGAACTGCAAAGCAAAACATCTGAGAATAATATAGATTGGAGAGATATATACTGTTCAATATTTCTTATTTCTGATATCTTTCCTGAATGTTATATAGCCATCTGTACTGTATATATTTTAGGTGGTCTGCTTATGACCCAACAAGATAATGGCGCGTCTGTATGCATAGAAAGGACTGGTAAGTCGGGGTTTAATAATTTGTTGAGCACCCATGCATTTCCGATCCGACACCACAAAATATTCAATATAAAAACCAATGCCATCCCGTAGTTTCTTTCTTTATACCTATTTTCACTCTACTATGTCGCTGTCAAACAAGCTTTCCATTCGTGACCTCCAACTTAAGGACAAACGTGTTCTCATTCGGTAAGTTACAAACATAGGATAGACTCAGCTGTTGGTGCACCGTGCAACTTACTAAAATGCACGCTTCCGTCTATTGGGCTATAGTGTGGACTTCAACGTTCCTTTGAAAGATGGTAAGATCAGCAACAACAACCGTATTGTTCAAGCTTTGCCTACTATCAAGTACGCTTTGGACCACGGAGCTGCTGCCGTTATCTTGATGTCCCATCTTGGCCGTCCCGACGGTAAGCGTCAAGACAAGTATTCTCTTGCTCCCGTTGCTGCTGAAGTTGAGAAGCTTCTCGGTAAGCCTGTTACTTTCCTCAACGACTGCGTCGGTTCTGAGGTCGAGTCTGAGTGCAAAGCTGCTACTGGTGGTAAGGTTATTCTTCTTGAGAATCTTCGTTTCCACATTGAAGAAGAAGGCTCTGCCAAGGATAAGGATGGCAACAAGACCAAGGCTGATCCTGAGTCTGTCAAGAAGTTCCGTGCTAGCTTGACCAGCCTTGCTGATGTTTACGTCAACGACGCCTTCGGTACCGCCCATCGCGCTCACTCTTCCATGGTTGGCGTTGAGCTTCCCCAGCGCGCCGCTGGTTTCCTTATGCAAAAGGAACTTGAATACTTTGCCAAAGTTCTTGAGCACCCTGAGCGACCTTTCCTTGCCATCCTCGGTGGGTAAGTACACACAACATCTTTTTTTCTGGATGAATCGATAAGAATTTCACAGTCACTAATGTGGGTTTATCTTTCATCCCATCAGTGCTAAGGTATCTGATAAGATCAAGCTGATCGAGAACATGCTCGACAAGGTCAACGCCTTGATTGTTTGCGGTGGTATGGCTTTCACTTTCAAGAAGACTTTGGAGGATGTGAAGGTAAAATTTTGATACCAGTCGTATGATTGTGGTCTCATTCTCTATGAGAGCGTTATTATCGTAAGACTACCTATGCTAAACTCCGACTATCCTCGCAGATTGGAAAGTCTTTGTTCGATAAGGCTGGTGCTGAATTGGTGCAAGGACTTATTGAGAAGGCCAAGGCAAAGAACGTTAAGATGATCTTCCCCGTCGACTACGTTACTGCTGACGACTTCAGCCCCAACGCTAACACTGGTTACGCCACTGATGCCGATGGCATTCCCGACGACCGACAAGGTCTTGATTGCGGAAAGGAGTCTAACAAGATCTTCCGTGATGAGATCCTCTCAGCCAAGACTATCCTCTGGAACGGACCTACTGGTGTGTTCGAGTTTGACAAGTTCGCTAGCGGCACCAAGTCTGCTCTCGAGGCTGTCATTGAGGCTACCAACAAGGGTGCTACTAGCATCATCGGTGGCGGTGATACTGCCACCGCTGCTTTGCAATGGGGTGCTGAGGGCAAGATCAGCCATATCTCTACTGGTGGTGGTGCCTCTTTGGAATTGCTTGAAGGCAAGGAACTCCCCGGTGTCTCTGCCCTCTCCACCAAATAAATTACTTCGAAATTCCCTTTGTTCCTATGTGTTTAAAATTTCAAATCCTTTGAGAGGACAGCTTTAGGAATTTTCTGTTCAAGTTCTCAAAGATAATAAAGACATTGTTATATATCAAAGTATGTGAGAGTTGCACGTTCTTATAGGATTTTTTGTTTTATGAACAGCCGAAGCTGTGGTGAATCGTGACTGCCACTTTACTTGTAGACGATTTCGTACGGAAAGTTGCGTGCAGCACCAGCAGGAACACCCATACTATCAAGCATATGCCGACTACCCGTCTATCTTGGAATGCTGAGACCAAAAAGGCGTTGACGCTTTATGCTGTGGGATTTGCCTCTGTGCTGATGGTATATTCGATTCATGCACATCTCAAAACCCTTCAGAATGCAGGCTCTGAACATGGACGTCGACGAAGAGACAAGTGGGATTCGAACAAAAAGAGGAAACTAGAAGATGGTATTTAAGTGCTTCATTGTTTAGGCAGCTGCTGCTGGATACTAATATCATGATGATGGCTATTTCAGCGATAGACCTACGCACTTTAGCCCTTTTGACTCAGTCCGATAATGTGAACCTTCATAACAGGTAAATTCATTCAGTACTTACCTTACACTCCTTTGCGACCAGCTAGCATGACAAATTCTATTTTTATGACGATAGCGCTGCTAAAATTGTGCTGGAAAGAGCAATGCTTGGTAAGGAGACTGGATATTTTCTGCATATTAAGAATGTCAGCCTTAAGTGATTGTTGTTGTCAAAAATATTAGAAGACCATCTTCCTACTGTGATTCAGGCTTGCAGAGTGACTGAATCTGTCGATGCTCGGATAAAAGGCATATCTGCTTTGCAATTGTTGTCTCGTACTGGTAAAAATTAACACAATTCGTTTCCATCTGTCAAGTGCAAAAATAACGAGAAATCTATCTGACAGAGGCGAACAAGAAGAAGTTGGTGGACGCCGGAGCATTGGATGTTTTAGTAGACATGCTAAAGAGCGTAGATGAGGATATACCCGAGACTACACATAGATCTGCAGCAGTAGCTCTGTGTGATCTCATACAATCTCATGATGACCGAAAGATCCATATCCTGGAGATTGGCGTGCTGGAACCACTGAAACGCATTTTGACATCGGAGACGCTTCGAAATAACGAGCTCAAGTACTGGAGTTTGATGGTACTTCATCAGGTGTCACTTTCAGGTAAAGTTCTCTATTTGCTCTTTGAGATATAGCTTTGTAACTAATACCTGACTCGCCACACTAGAACCTTTTCATCGACCATTAATCACCAACGGTTTTGTTGCCATTTTGGCGAAAATGGCGCGAATGACATTTGGTAATACGAATATGCCCAAGTTTTGTATGCAAAGTTTAGTTCGTGTAATTGCAAGCGTGGACCCTGTAGGTCAGTACGATTTGTTTGCTAACAAGCGTAATGTCTTAATATTTCGCTAATACTTTAGATATACAGAGGCGCGAGCTATCCTGACGGAATTGCTCGATTACAACATAGTCAGTCTTATATCGGTGTGCTTGAGAAGTGGTAATGAGTGGATTTCAACGACACATTGAAACTTAACACAACTGACATTTCATATCTATCAGATGATGTTGAACTGATATATTGGGCGGCCGGTCTGATGCATGAGTTTGTTTTGAAAGGTGAGTTTTAAACTTTTGTCAGGTACCTAAATAAGACCTATGGTCCCTAAGTATTACCATCAGATGTGGCAGCGGCAGAATTTCGACAGATCAAAGGTGTACAATCCATCCTTTTGGCGCTTTTATCTGCAGATGAGATGTATATTTCTCGAGTAGTTTTGCGAACGATCAAGTTCATGGCCCACGGTCAAGGTACGCTCTCAATCATCAACAATTTGCAACCTTGTAATCAGCCATTAATGTTTATATGTATACATAGATAAATTTCGACTGGAAATGGTACGAACGGGATTGATTACAAAAATCATGCATTGCTTGGTTTCGGAAGATGATGATGTGAAGTATTGGGCTGTTCTATGTACGCATGAGGCTGCTGGTCAAGGTAAGATTATGAGGTTAATCTTTAATGTTAACAGAGCACTAATTTTTTCTATTAATGAATGTAACAGTTGAAGCTCACAATGATATTATATCGGCTAATGAGTTTCCAACTTTGCTGGAGCTTGGGACTTCAAACAAAATTCAGGCAACCGTCTTTGTGGCTGATATTTTGTCTTTGATTTGTTGCATCAGTAAGTTGAGATCAATACGTAGTCTCATCTGCTTCCTTCATGAGTATAACCAATTTTGAACAGACAGCAACAATAGTAGTCTGGGTACTCATTCCGAGGAGATCGTGAATACTCTGAACAAATTACTGGTATGGGAAGAACCTGATGTTCAATACAACGCAGCTGGTGCTCTTTTCAACATGATGGCAATGAGCGGTAAGCCGTAGCTCTGAAAAGGATTACATGTACGAGTTTTCTCTGAATTTTACGTATTCTAGACGATTTTACGTCTCTTATCTGCGACAAGTGTTTGAATTCGTTCATCACTGTGGTTCTTGAAACGAATCGCGAACGTGTACAGCTTACCTGTGCCAAGGCCCTTTTAATGCTTGGAATTAGAGGTATGCGAATGTCATTGGTATCTCACCCAAAAAGTCACCCATTAACGATAGAAACGCTAGATCAAACGCTTGTGACACGAATCATTTTGCAAGTGATCGAACCATTAATGGCAAGATTTGTTGAACTTTGCTACCACGCCACCCCTGTATTTGTAGCCGGCTTGACGCTTGAGCGTAAATTCAACGCAACAAAATATATGGCTCCCACATTGGACGATACAGAGTCAGACTCTGGCAAAGAAGAATTGCCAGATTATATATCGATTACCCCTGGAGGATATATTTCCAATGCATCTCGATTGGACCAACAGCTTCAAGCAGTAACACGCCCAAGGGATACGCAAATCGATAACTCTAGTTCTCTTGCGGCTACCATCAATCGTATACCCAATGTTGTTAACAACAGTTCCTCACACGAAGCACTGCGTGCCGCTTATGACAGATATATGATGAACAATAGCCCCGAAAATGCATCTAGTAGCCAACAATTAACCAAGCAGGCCAAAGCTCCGAGTTTGCCCCAAGCTGAAATTACCACAATGTACAAGGAAAAAATGCTAGGCACTTTAAATTCCCTGCGAGTATTGATGGAAAACGAGACTATGTTTTCTCAATTGATCAGTGGTAGCATATTTGAGGGAATGATTGTAGGCATGCAAGCCGTCGAACGAATGATGGATATTATTGCCGAGAGATACAGCGAAAGCGGGGACGACGAGGACATCACTCTTGCCAAGCGTCAGAAACGAAAACAATCCTCAAGCGTAACAGGGGATGCTTTTCGTGAGTTTGATACTGGAACTCCAAAGGGTTCTCGTAGAGATTCAGATTGCTTCAAACATACTGCTGTACATACAACACTGTTGCCTGACACTGTACAAAGCTTTGTTGATTCATTAGTTCACCTGGCTGTGTTACCGGCTATCAACGTATGGGCTTTCAGGTATAACATGTGTAGCACATCCGCGAACATTGATTATGAGGCAGCGAAAGCGAAAATCAATACGTTGCTGGAGATCGTTGGTGGTTTGACTAATGTTGCTGGCAACACTTCGACGACACTGCTATCGCCTGAACCAATGTACCGTCAAGGTAGTAGTGATGCTGATACAGATGACAACGATGCCAGTAAAGACAACGATCAGACGCATTTACAACCTAAGTTACAACACTTGACAGCATCATTTCAGTTGCATCGAGATTGTGGAAAAGATCCCGAAGTTTTGGCACCTTCTAGTAATTTCAAAGCTTCGGCTGGTATTCCTAAACTTAGGAAATCCATTGTACCTTACGGAACGCGTGCCTTACTGGGGCTTAGATCGCTTGTCAGATATAGTAAGCATCTTATATATGGCAGTGTGTGTAATTTCGATTAATCATTGACCGTCTTTCAGAACCTGTCAGGAATTATTTGGAATTGGAACTCGGATTCATTAGCATCATGATAAACTTATATCAAGAGTGCAGATCCATGTCAGAAAGTGTTGTTCTCTGCTTAGGCATCATGTTACTTTCAGGTATCGTATTATTTGAATATGGCTAACTTTGACTCGCTCCCACAACTAACGATTTTTTGTATGATGCAGATCCAACTTACGCTATGGAAATGAAGAACCTTCAATTGATTACGCCTGTCATCTGGAAGAATGTTTTTGTTTCGCTATCTCAATCTTACACGCACAGCTTTTATTCTCGGTCAATATTGACTTATTGTCGCGAACTGTCGTCATTTTATAGCCAACGCACCTGGAACCGGGATGACAGAACATTTCTGATCGAGAATCGTCAAAGCAAAACATATGTTCATCTAGAACGGGAAGAACATTCCAAGCTCTGCGTTCTAGACATTGAAAATTGGCTTGAGGTTCGGAACGACTCGTGGACTTTCGAAACATTGCGCGCCACGCATGGTACTCCCGTTATCAGTGATGACCTAGCAGACAGATGTTTTGCATACGAGCTTGAGCCTTGCACTGATGGCCTAATTCAAGTAGGCTGGGCAAGCCAAGATGCTCGCTTCGATCCTGAGGGTGGTATGGGTGTTGGTGATGACGATCATTCTTATGCATTTGACGGGTGTCGTGCTCAAAAATGGCATGGCCGATGGAGCGATGAAAGAAGCTCTTACGGACAAGAATGGAATGCTGGAGATGTCATTACTTGTTTGTTGGATTTGCATGCCGGAAAGATGTCCTATTATCGTAATGGCGAAGATATGGGTGTTGCTTTTGAAGGAGTCCCTTGCGACAGATCATGGTTCCCGGTAAGTTTTTACCAACTGTAAGTTTTAGATGAGTATAATCCACTTACATCTAAGTTACTTAGGCTGTGTCAGTGTCTACTGGTCAAGGCTGCAGACTGTACTTTGGAAGTAGTCATGATCCGTTACGATATGCTCCCGACGGATATAAAGGCATGGCATCCTTAATAAATCCATCTGTAACCTTGGTCTTACCACCTCCGCACATTAAAATTCCAACACCTATTGATGTTGGGAGCAGAAGCTCAAGCAGAAATTCGTCATATGTTACATCAAGTACTCAATCGTCGGTTACTGAAGCTGAAGCCGCCATAGATGAAGCCATTGCAATTATATCACCGGATGAAAGTACTGAGAGGCCGAGGGACGATGATATCTCTTCCACAAGCTCGTCAGTAAATAACGAAGGAAATGTTGAGCCAAATCTCATTCCAATTGATAGGGTTCCACCCTGGGAAGAGACTCCGCACAATACTAGAGAACATATCAATGCGCAAAACAATAAGCCCGAACTGGATATCTTTTCAGAAATCAATGGCGATACCATCCCTTCGTTGTATTTCGAAGTGGAAATAGGTCTCCAGCGGATCACCGACCTTGACTTCAATGACGGCGATACCAAATGGTAGTACCAGCATATAAAAAAAACCATGCATCAACACGCGGGCGTGCTTCTAACCTATATTGTATCTTTTTCCATGATAGGATCATCCGGGTAGGATTGATTGATTTGTCCATGCGAACTATCGCTTTTGAATATGACATGATTCAAAAATGCTGTTACTTTGTGTTTCAGTCAGCCGATCATCATTTCTCGAATTCTGTGTTTACAGAGATCAATGACGGCGACATAATAGGCTTTTTGTATAATAACAATAGCCGGACTTGTGGCTTTACCATTAACGGCATTCCGCAACGTAAGTTAAATCTCATCACCGCGTCTGCATATAGGAATCCCTTTTGTGCTGAAAAAGTTTTTTCCCTTCCCAGATTACACAACCATACCAGATTCACTGTTGTTGTATGCCCTGAGACCGTACGTTCCTCATGTGGAGGGCCCGTGTCGGTGGAGGATCAATTATGGGCACACCAATTTTCAATATTCCCTTGCTAATCATACCACCTGTACTAATAATATGATGAGTTATTTGGATAGCTTAGTCAATGCCCCATACAAATAACCTTTAGTATTTGTGGGCCATGTAAATACGTTGAAATAAACCCCGTTTTCAACATGATATCTGATATGTTTTATTGACGTTTGTTGACGCGGATATAGATTGACTTGTGCCTTAGTAAGTAACATGGTTACCAATTGAGTTATTGTACAGGAGATAATGGCATGCTTTTGGAGATCAACGAGGGAGTTAAAGAATGTGCGAGGGTGTGATCAAAAGAGAAAGGAAAATCAAAAAAAATGATTGACTAATGGAGTGATGTAAACAACAAATTAAATACACTTCTTGATTAACAGTCTTAAATCGTGTAAACAGCATTAAATGTCGCGTAAGCTATTCGCTTCGAATGATGATCGGCGAAACAGCAGATCGCATAGCTGAATATTCGGCTTTATGCTTTCTATCTGCCAAGGTATCTGACAAGGTTGCAGGTGGTGTTGCTGGCTGAGAGCTAGACTCACTGCCATTGCCTGAATCCCGTTTTGACGTATCCAGATCCAGTGCTTCTTTATCCTTCTCAGTGCGTATAAATTTTGGTACTGAATCTTGCGCCATCAAACGGTAAACATGATCATCCACTTTATCCAACATTCGAATCAACATGCGCAACGAATTAGCAGGGTTGCTGGTTGTCAGTATGACTGTGCTAGTATCCGCGTTTTGAAATGGTGCATTGACAAATGGAGAGGTCACCACCGTTGATATGGAAGAAATAAATTGATCCATTTCTTGCCTCAATATGTGGTCGATGTTGACTTCCCGGCTGGATCCAGGGGCTACATAAGTTGAGTAGATTTGGTAGGCTTCGATCAATAGTTCCTTTTGCTGATCAAGTGATCGAGATGAGATCGACCCCTTAATGCTTCTGCGCATGGTATGATAATCCATCCAGAAACAGATATTCTCCTCACAAAAGTTGGCTTTGAGATGCTCTCTAAAGAGCTGTCGTAGATGCGGGTCCTCTAGGATCTGGCCAAGCTTGGTATAATTAGAATCTTTTCCATCCATAGTGTGCGTATCCCCTTCATTAAGTGATGTTATGCTATTGGTAGAAGCAATTGAACGGGTGTCGATGTTACTCGAGGATAGTCGTCGACCAGTTGACAAATCTATCGTGCGTCCTCGGTCGCCTATACTACTATGCTTTTGCCTTGTTGGAGCAGGAGGCGGTACATTGCCACGCTTCGAAGCCTGTTGAATCTCATTTGCAAAGTGTATGCTTGTCATGTCACTATTGCCGCTTGGTGAAGAGCCTCCTGAGCCAGACCTTACCATCGATCGTGGATTATCCAAAAGATTCTTCTTTACTCTCTGCTTTTCAGCTATTATAGCCAATTTGTCATTTGCAAGCATTTCTTGTAATGTTGCTTCCCCGTCTTCTATCGAATCGGACGACATGTCAGAAGACGAAATTCTGTTTTTATCTGTCCTTGCCGCCAATTTATCTCTAGCCATGATAGTGGCATTGGCAATCATATTTGACTTCAGGTCGTTTAACTCACTTGAGCCTGTCAATAGATTCTTCCCAGTCTTTGTTAAATGGTATAAGGCATATTTCGTCGACTTGAAGATTGTAGTGTCTTCCAGTCTTCGGTCCACCTCGTCAGCTATCTGCTCCATCCACCCATAAAGCATCAATTCGTTACCAACGGCTTCAGCTTCAGCTAGATCTACCACGGTGGTATAATCACTTATCCAATCCGCGAATAATGATCCTGTGAAACTATGATCCGCAGTGATTTTCGTGTCGACTTCTACTTTGAAATCAACTTGTGAATAAAAATAAGATGTCTTTGGTCTTGAGATTGAGTTTGATATTTACCTTGCTTGCTTTTGCCGGATAAGCTTTGATTTGACAGACTGCTAGATGAGGAATCTGGGGATCCTTTTGGTAGAAAGCCCATCATGGTTTTCAGAATGACTGTCAAGATTGATCTTGTTAACACCAGAGCATCATCAGCATTGGCGCGTTCAATGTCAATGACTTTGATAGGCCGCACATGAGCATATAACAGGTTTAAGTGTGATCCGTCTACGACACTCCTATCGACAAAACCCTCCAGTATACAAAGCCCCTTTGGGGTTACTTGCCACACCCCCTTGTCCTTGAGGCTACGGTTAGCGGAGTCGGATGCATTGACAAATAGTCGGGCGTCGAGGAACTGAGTGAGTAAAGCCTTTGCCATATCCTTGGTCATACTAAATGTAGTAGTTGTGGTGGTTACAGATGATTCCTTCAATCCTTTTCGGGACCGCAACGTATGTGAAAACTTTAGATTGCCAAGATTTGCCACTGCTTCATCGGTTGTAAATGTGCACGGGTATGACCGAAACAAAACTCGGTGAGTATCCAGCGGCATTTGGATGATGAGTGCGGAGAATAGATCATGCAAATCCTAAAGACCATGAAACAAATTTAATGATTAGTGTCAACAATATGATGAAGCTGTAATTTTGTTTCAGAAGAAAATTTAATTTTGGTAAGGTGCATATTGTATCGGGTTGCACACAACCGGTTTTGAAGCATTGCTGGTAAGGTATGCCATTTGCAGGGAATGGCCTTGTGAGACACCCAGAGAAAAACAATAATAATAATACTAATAAAAAAAATTGCAATCGGTTCATCACCCCTGCGTTCATACATACCTTTGTGAACGGCCGACCGTCTCGAGTAATTTTCATTGTTGATTTGTGAGCTTCAGGCATTATTGTGACGTCCTATCTACGTAGCCGATAAAAGAGTATATATGTCGATCAAAAAGTTTGTGTGGTGGGATTGGATATGGCAGATTAAGGGGATATTGGGACAATGGTGGTAGAAATTCAATATGCAGAGAGATTTGGTGCCTTATTTATACAGTGGTGCCGCTCAGCATAGATATCGGAATGACGTTCTTTCTTTTAACAGAATATCTTTAAGTCGGGCCCAAAATTGACTGCTGCTGTCGGCAATACAAGTGAAAGTGAGGTAAAGAAGGATAAGATTGAGAAGCAACGAAATGCAAAGCGGCCAGAAAACCCCAAAAATATATAAGAAAATAAATAATAATACTTAATAACCTAAAAAGCAAGTTCTCAAGGGGGGACACAAGAACAATGTGGCCGGTCATGGCTCAAAGAAGGGGGACGTTAGAAGGAAGTGTCTGAGGGTACGAAGCTTACCTCATGAGCATGGGGATGTAACCCATATTGCTTTACATGTATTGTTTTGGGGGGGCCTCGAATTTTTTTTCTTACATGTTACATACTTGGAGCACATACATGTAAAAATTAGAGTCTTGTGGATTTGGCGTTTCCTGTAAGCATTGATAGTAGTGGCGGCGAACAATATAGTTCAGGTACCAAAATCGTATGAGAAAATGTACAAGACTACAGCACCGCCGCGAGACATTCCCCTTTACCTCTCCTTTACTATTGATAGTGAAAAAGTCTCCTTTGTCGCAAAATAATCCATGGGTGAAACTTTACTGCTTGGCCGGGCCTGCCTTGATTAGCTAGGAAAATCCATTAATGGTAGCAAGCATTGCTGATCCTCATGTGCAACCTCGGTGTTCCCCGCTGCTTACAGGAAAAAAAAAAGCACGGCTCCTGGTTGCCACTACTGACTTAAGCTTGCAATCTCCTCTTTTTTCGGTTTATTGCTGTTAGCCTTTACATCTACTAGCCCAATCTGTAGATACACGCGTTTCGGAACCTTCCATATCCTGAAGTTAGACCAAAACTTCTGATTATTTACTTGACCACAAACAAGTGTTGATGTTATCATACCTTTGCTGAATATGAGCAAATCTTTTTTTATTTTCGACGCACGCGCTTATTTTAATGTGCATCGCTTCAACTCACTGCTGTTTAGGTTTAATGCTTGCAGATGCCTAGGCTTGTGGCAGTTGTGTAGACCCGTGATTTTCTCTCCTAGTATAACATGGTGCAACTTGGATACATAGAACGATATTCTGATATTCATTTCTACCTTGCATTATCGTAGCTGGATACCTAATCTGGCATCCGCTTCTTTCCGCGTTTCATCTTTCTCATAACAATGAAAGAAATTGTAACGTGAAGCGGACTTGCAAATTCTTGAAAGATCAAAGTCGGGTAATCTCTTTATACATATTTGTCTTTTGAATCCGTCAATCACTGTATAATGTCCAATGTTAAGAATGCAGTGACGATAATTACTCCACCTGAGCATTTTGGAATAGTGGAAAAAGGCTTGTATCGATCAGAAATGTTTCAGCAACCTCATTTCCCGTACATTAAGCAGCTCAATCTCAAAACCGTGGTGGTACTCAGTCCTGAACAGCCCAATAGACATACGCTGAGTTTCCTGGAAGAGTGCGGCACGAAACTGGTATGTGTGAGAAAGTATACCCATAACCTAAGACGCGCAAACCGTTATTAATGACGATTAAATCCCCGCGTGTTGTTTGTATCATTTAGGTGCATCTTGGTTTAGCAACTTGGAAGCCAACCCAGCCGTCCACATGGCGACCCGTGTCTGAAGAGCTTATTAAAGAAGGTCTGGAGTTGATATTGAATGCGCAAGCACAGCCTTTGCTTATCATGTGCACGTAAGTTAATTAGTGCGCGCTTTTGTTTAATGGGTAGTAAACTCGTATTAACCTGAATTTGCAGGTCAGGAATCCATGAGACAGGAATCATGATTGGATGCTTTCGGAAGCTTCAGAAATGGAATTTCAGCTCCATTGTCAACGAGGTAAGAACTAAACCTCAGCTCAAGCTTGAACTAACCATATGCGACTCATTGCATGCTGATCAATATACCCATGCCCTTTAGTACCGATCATTTGCTGGCAGTAAATCTCGTCATGTGAACGAACAGTTTATTGAGCTGTTTGACTTGGATTTAGTCACACTGCCACCCAACCTTCCAGATTGGCTAATTGATCAACAAAATATGCTGGTAAGCTTAAAAAACCCTTTGTCTATTCATTGTTGTTTAAAATGGGGAAGTGATAATCAATGACGATCAATAGGCAGAGGAACAAGCTCAACTTGACGATAAAGCGAAAACCTCTGAGTATCCTTGGACAAGATAGAAATATAGATTATAATAAGGGCCGCCCTACTTAGCCCAGTTTGTAAATAGTTATGGTTTACCTCATGATTTTCCTCATTGAATGTAAAAAATTATTAACACTTTATTGAACCAATTCTGCATTATTGTCCACCCCTAAGCATCAATTTGCCCACCAACTCTCTTTGAATATCGGCTTGTTCTTTTCCTTCTTTGAGAGAGCCTACACTTCGCAAGTCGTTAACAATATCCTTAGTTTTACCGAAGTAAACCTCTTGAAGTGCGTTTCTCATCTTGATCTCCATATCTTCCACCATGCGGCCAATATTGACGATGTGTGCAGATTGGTCATCAACAGGATAGTCTTGTTCAGCCTAGTTATAATACAATATGTCAATGAACATCAATTGGCGTATATTGCCCGTAAAGTTATGCGACTTACCTGTCGTGTCAAGCTTCCACTCAAATTGAAATGACCAAGCTCAGGCTTGTTGGTTATCATGTACAACATGACAGTGGAGGTGAGCTTATAATGTGCGTTTCTTCCTCTCTCTTGAACCTCGAAAACGTGAATGGAATCCCAGGCACCTTTCATTCGGCGAGCACCTTCGCCAACTGTAACATCATCAGTCAGTGAATCATCATACACATTCTGTTTTTACGAAACAAGAATACATGCTTACCTTTCTTAATAAGAACGACGACTGCAAATTTGTCTTCAATCTCAAAGGTATAAACTGACGAAACACCACCTTCATAGTACATTTCGCGATAAGTGTCGAAAGCTTCGTTGGCATGAACTTCAAGCTTTCTCAGAGTAGGATTAGGTGTTGCTCCATCAGGCAACTCGGGATCGTATTCGTTACTCCATGGTGATCTATTGGTATATGCAAAAAGTAAGTTTCCAGTTGACAGGTTTATGCACTACCTATTTCAAAACGTGCCTATACGAATCTCCATCTCTGTTATAGTCACAAGCTAAATAGTCTTTCCCGGTTTGTTTGCATCGTCTCACTTTCAGTGGCTGATCAATAGCACTCAGAAGGTCATCTCCAAGGTCAGCATCGACAATGTCCAAGAGTTTCGAGAGATTCTCTTCAACATTTTGTGGTGGGAGGCGGCGCATGAGATCAAGCGCGCAATCGTACTTGTCCGACTAAAATGAGAAAAATCACGAGTAAATAAACGGATTCCAGCAGCATCATTCTCACAGCATCAGCCAGCTGGTTTACAAAAGCTAGATGTTTCAGCAATATACATTACCATAGTGTGATGGATGAGAGGAACAGGTTCAAATGCTTGTTCAGTTGCTAGGCGGATTTTAAAATATTATACGATCAAACAAATCCAACGATATTGATGTCTGATATTTTCAAACGAAACAAATCGCAAGCTAATAAGAGTATATAAATTTTTAATGTTTGAATACTATTCTATACTCGAACATAATACCTCGCTCGATAATCATCGCTAATGAAGTGTATTAGAAGCAAATGAGTAAAATGACGTAGCAGACCGGATTTTCAAATCAGGCCGAATGGGCTTACCTGCATGTTAAGTATGCATCGTCTATTGGTGAGGCCACTACACATCTTACATTATTGTTTTGACCTACAAGATTGCATTAGTATAATTTTTTCGAGTCAGTATCATTTTGGTTGGACCGCAACATCTACTTACCTGGCAATCTCTTCAGGAGTGCTCCAGTTCTAGTATCCCAGCAAAGCACATCAGTTGAGCCTTCGTCTCCAATCATAACGTAATCTTCGTTATAGGTCATGGTAGGCTACAACAAACATTAATCACAGCTTCCATATGCTCAATGATAGAAAGTTAGATACTTGCCTGTAATAATAAATGACGTTGCTGATGTCCTTTGTATTCCATCACCATTTTTCCGCTACTGATCTCCCACATCTTTAATGTTGCATCACCACCAGCCGACAATAGGTATTTTTCATTTTTAGTGACCCGAACACTGGATACTGGTGCACCTCCGTGTGCTCTCTCAATTGCGCGAACACATTGACTGTTTACTCCGTCCCATATCCGTACAGAGCCATCCATAGACGACGTCGCAAACAATTTGCCTGTATTTGAATATCGAATCTGTGTTATACCGCCTCTGTGGACATTAGATGATTTGTTCGTATAACACTGGAATGTCTTAACGTCGTAAATGCGAACATTGGCATCTGTTGTGCCTGAAAGGATAAAATCTCCAGATGGGTGAAAAGAAATGCTGTTCACCGCTTGGGCATCCTGGAAGATAGCGTTAACCAACGGTGTGTCCTTACATTTCTTCTCAATCTCCAAATTTTTAGTTACCTTTAAATAGCGGAATGCTCGCTTTACGCCATGGCGAGATAAATCAAACAACTTGATACTCTGATCTTCGGAGCAGCTAGCAAGGACGTTACCATTGGGGTGAAAGCTGATGTCACTCACTGGAGCGACATGATCATACAATGTGCGAATGACCGGTTTGTCGCCTACATCTCCTGTTCTGTGCTTCATTTTATGCACATCGAGTACCTTGAGAGATGCATCGTGTGATCCGGTAGCTGCTAATTTTCCATCCGGGCTGAAGACTGCTGTCAAGCAAGGTCCTTTATGCTGTGTATAGTACATTTGAGTATATTCAGGTGTAGGTTTTGGGGTTGGAGAACTGTCATCAAATGAAAGACCACTGGGATCTGATGCATCCTCTGTTTCCTGTTTGTCTTCCTTCATAGGCTCGTCGTCTGAGTCCTTGTCCGAGAATTCCGAGTCACTGCCATCATTTTCAGCTGATCAAACATATTAGCTGAAGCAAAGTGGCTTGGATCTATGACATGTTCAGCAAATTACCTTGTTCCTTCCCATAAAACAGGTACTCTGACAGTTTAGACGACGGTAGCATGTCCGTTTCTGCACCAGTCGCGTCTGCAACTTGTTTCGCAACTGCCGAGTAGCCATAAGCGATCAACTGGCTATGCAAATTGTAAGTACCTTTGTTGTTGTCGAAGATTAGTCAAAAAGGCGGTATAGCTCATACCTCACGATCAGTGGCAGTACTTGACTTTCTGGCAAATTGTTCATGACAAAACTGGCAGGCTTCCGCTTGTCCGCTTGTCCTGGCTCTCTTCACCGACGGCTTTGGCAGGAGGCAGTCACAACATCTTTTTGGTCTTTGGCATTTGCTTGAACGATTTCTTTCTTATGTTGTGATATGGATAAAAATAAATCAATGGTTTTATTTTGGCAACATAAACCATGAAGCCATTGTTAGTAACGGTGCCACGTACCGCAATTATTCTTCTCTTCTTTCTTAAATATAATTTATTTTATGATTTAATCAAAGCGGCACACCGGCGATACAACATGCAGCTTCAGGTGTCCCCTGTACAACAAATTCGCCCTAGCCCCCACTTTAGTTGACTTATTAGATGCTTTCTACCCGTGTACTACCCAAATCCCTCCGGTATTTAAATCTCTGCTCGCACAACTTAGCATAGCCACTAGTTTCTTCTCCCTCATTTATCCAGGCTATACTGACAGAACTGATGGCTAGAGGATTGCAGATTCGCCAGTGTACTCTGGAAGAAGCTAAGTCATGCTTTTATGAATGGGCCAAAGCAGAACAGTGGAATCCTGGTCTGGAAGGCGCTGAGCTACAACAGGTGTATTATCCAACGGACAGTCAAGGTTTTTTTGTTGGCTCGATCGAGGATCCAGACATACCAGGAAAAGAGAAAATTATCTCTGCCATCAGCAGTGTACGATATGGATTGGAGAGTGGTTGGGTGGGATACTACCTAGTGCATCCCAAAGAGCGTAGCAAGGGATACGGGCATGCAATTTTCAAGCATGCAATTCTGCATATGGGGGACAGACCACATATTGGTTTAGACGCAGTCATCCCACAAGTGCACAATTACGAAAAGTCGGGATTTACTAGCGTATGGGAAAATCAACGTCGAGTCGGCGGTATTGATAACGTGATATCTAAGCTATCAAGCTTGGAGAGCCTTACAGACGTTTCTTATTCGAAGATGTGCGACGTTCCAATAGACCAGATAAATGATCTTGAATTCCGATACAATGGATTTATCCGCCCAAAATTTATCCAGAACTGGGTTGAGTTTCATTCGCAGAGCGAAAAGCTTGGTCGATTCGGTTATGCTATAATGGACCACGGACGTCTCGTAGGATATGGATGCGCTAGGGCTGCAACAACGTCTTTCCGTGTAGGACCTATCTTTGCAGAGTCGTTAGACATTGCTAAAGCACTGTTATACAAACTAGCAACATCTGTAAAAGAAACCATGGACGCAAGCAATGATATACCACCGTCTATCAACCCTAATTTTGAGGTGGATATTTGCGCAGCTAATCCTCAAGCAGTCTCGTTCTACGAAAGTTTGGGCATGTCAAATGCTCTTCCAACCAAACGAATGTGGAAAGGACAACCACCAAAGGTGGATATAGACGGCATCTACGCTCTATCTACATTAGAATTAGGTTAAAAATTCGTTGTATATGGTTGGCTGATGACTCATCCCAAATTTGTCGAACGATTAAAAATTAACAGTTTCACTATGCCCACACCAGCTGTCAGTGATTTGGTTTTATACTTGTTATTGATTCTAATCTCTTCAACTGCCAACTTTTCAAAGTGTACGCTAGCCCGCACTCGGTACTGGATAAGGCATCCATAGTCCGCATTTCACAACCAGATAGGAAATTACGAAGTTTTATGGTCATCCCGATTGTTTATATCGAAATATATACGCCGTTCAAAAAATATTACTCTTCATGCAATCTGCGAGTGATTTATAGACGTCAGATACGCGTACACTGTTTCTGATGAAGCAATCAAAATTGAGCCATTGGTGTTTGTCAGCTGTGCCTGGTTTTGGCAGCTGAAGCAGAGAATAAGTTTGTTCATGAGATGACACAACAGTGATTTAATGTCCGCCTAGCATAAAAGTGAGCCAGTGTCAAACCGTAAATGAATGACATGAAACCGGGCTTATTTTTCTTACTTCATCAAAGCTAACCTTTTTCCCATCCCTCTAACCGCATAGTTCTTTGACATTTTTGGTCACTTGGTGATTTATATGATATCGGCAGCTCATGCACCATCTATTTCTACTTCATCTACATCTACTACCAATAGTAGTAACAGCGGTTGCTCGTCACCTTGTGGAGAAAACCGTCTTGTGCCACCAGAATTATTAGATTCGTTGATAAACCATTCGCTATTTCAACGCACGAATGATCAGTCTTTTATAATGAAGGTTGCTCACAAAATGTCGTTGCGAACCTACAGACCAAAGGATGTCATAATAAGGTAAGGGCTGAGTGCTGGGTAGCCTCCTTATCAAAGCCTCGGTGCTTATTCTACTTCGGTGCTCATTTATCTTTTCGCTTACATATAGGCAAGGAGACTCGGCCAAAGCTATGTTCTTTTTGTTGCGTGGAGTTGTTCATGTCTGCTCTCGCGACAATGAGTGCATTTTTGCTACATTGCACCAAGGGTCTTTTTTCGGTGAAATCGGCATTCTCTTTTCCATTCCCCGCACAGCTACTATTGTTGCAGACACGAAATGCTGTGTGGCATGCCTCACCGCCGAAACGCTCCAGTCCATACTTCCACAATACCCACAGGTTGAGAAAGTCATCCGATTTGAAGCGGAGGAGCGTCTATCGATGCTGCATAAGAAGCGTTTGCAATACGTCTCAGCTCCCGGAGAAACTGGAAGACGACGGAGTGAAGAACTTGTTGATAAAGATTCTTTCGTGAAGTCGAGTATCTACGAAAACATATGCCACGTACGTGAAGTTCGAGCTATAACACATCAATATCCCAAAATTGAATATTCATCATTTATTTTTCTGATAGTTACAAATCTTTGCCGAATGCACTGATGAAGATTTATTACATATGATCGCTCTGAACCTGGATTCGAAACAATTTAAACCTCACACCAGAATATTTGACCGCAATGAAGTCTCTTCCGATATATACTTCATAATATCAGGCACTGTTGAGGTTATTGCCCCCGTGTGTACAGACGAAATATGTTCATCTACAGAAGATGTGGTACTTAGTCGGTTGGGACCAACAAGCCATTTTGGTGAAATCGCCGCCATGCTCAACGTTCCGCGACCTGCCGACGTTCGAACTATCACCGATGTGGATTGCTATGTCTTGACACAAGCAAAATTGCGGCAAGTTACTCAGCATTTCCCACGGTTTGCTGCCAGGATGAAAGAAATGGCAGAAGATAGACTTGAAAAACTACATCACTTGCAGGTAAATATATGATCATGTTCAACCAATCGCCTTTATATATGACGAGAAGCTGATAGACCTCTCATCTATAGGCAACATACGATTACCCATCTCACAACAAAGATGAAAACTCGAAAGTTCCAGAGAACTTGAACAATGTGCAAAAATTGCAAAGTATGCATTCACTGTATCTACTTTACAACTGAGCTGAATACTGATTCCCTTTTCAATACTAGATGACGACAGTCAGCGCGTTCCAGTAGTGAAACATCATTGTGTGGATAAAAGTACAATATGCAGCACGTCCAGTGACCAGGATCCCACTTTATCGAGTCATGTCAGCAAAATGCGGGACATGGGAACCAGAAAACGACGGGCTAGTGTAGCAGTATGGTCCGATCCAAACTTGCTGGCATTCGCAGAGCAGAAGGCAGCCGAGCCAACGATACAAAGACGGCCTCCATCATGGTTTACAGACGCTATTAATGATGAAACCCAAAGTGTTAGTGGATCCCTGTCGGATGCCACCAACTCGGCAACTTTGATGTCCATGAAGGATGAAGTTCTAGTCCGAATTTTGCAGTTTGTCGATTTCGCCACCAAACTAAAGTTTAGGGAGGTTTGTCAACGAGCCGAGTCTTTGCTGGCCAGCCAAGCATCGCGTCCATTGTTTAAAGATGTTGATTTGTCACCGTGGAACAAGAAAATGACGGATGCTTACTTTATTCCTATATCAATGTTTTTGGAATCACGAGTCAAAACGTTGAACCTGACGAACTGTTTTCATCTCACTTTTAAGTCGTTTAGTGCCATATCGGAATACAATAGTCGCCTCATCAATTTGAACTTGCATTCATGCTGGGAATTGACCGACAACAGCCTTGCATCTTTGGCAACAGGTTGTCCTTACCTGACCGACATTGATTTGTCTAACTGTCGCAAGATAACTGACAGGGGCATCTATTCATTGTTCTCAACTGCTAGGCAGAACTTATCTGGCGAGGAAGAGTTGGCTTCCAACCTGAGTGAAATGAGCGTTGACGGTCATTCGGCAGCGTCTACTCCTCCAGCTACATCAGGCATCACACGCATAGCCTTATCTTATTGCAAGAACTTGACCGATACGTCTATGAGATATATGGCAGAATTTGGCGCCGAGACGCTTGTATTTATCAATTTCCAGCGATGCACAACCATTACTGACGCCGGATTCGAAAGCTGGCAACCAGGATCCTTTAAACGTCTTGAATCAGTTATTCTTAACGACTGCACCTTCTTAACTGATATGGCCATTTCAAGCTTGGTTCGTGCAGCGCCAAACATTCGATATATGTCTTTAAGCTTTTGCTGTGCGTTGACTGATAACTCTATCGAAGTTTTGGCCCGACACCTGAAGCAGCTTGAGCACATTGATGCGTCATTCTGTGGAGCTGCCGTCTCCGATGCATCTGTTCAAGCTCTTGTACAAGAAGGCTTGCCCAATTTGAAAGAAATCATTGTTCGTGGCTGCGTCAGAGTCACTGATACCTCTGTGTACGCACTTCTTGCCATCGCCGGGCAACTACATCTACTTAACATAAGTCAGTGTCAAAGTGTCACAATGGAAACCAAGAGTATGTTACAGCACTACCAAAATGATGGGGAAGATTGTCCCCAGGTCGTAGTATAAGAAGTACGCTTAAGGCGCACATCACAATCTTTGTACAGTGTCAATCATTACTTTTTGTATACAGCTTATTCTTGTACATTTCCTTTTTGTTTTTGTTTTATTTCCAATACGTCTTTTTTTATTGGGATATAACGGTAAGACGTTGATTCCTCCAATTAAACAGCTTCACATATCAGCTTTGTGCATCTTCTGCACTGTATAAATAAATATTGTCAATGTAAATCTTCATTTGCTGATGTTAATAATACAAAGGACCATTTACTCGAGATACTGGATATGTACATGAGGAGGCTAGTCGGCAGAATAAAGTCGGGAGATCAAATATACCAACTTACAAGTTCATGTTTTACTTATGACACTTTCATGAAATGATAAGATGGGATGAAATGAAATGAATTCAAATGATTGAAACAAGGAGAAAAAATGAAAAATAATTAGTACAACGTAGGGTAAGAAGGAAAAGGTAAAGGAAAATTGAAAAAGTCAAGGAGGAGCAATAGTAGCATTATAGCACAAGAATATTAAAACAATGCTTTATCAAACGAGAGACCAAAGGCATCACTGAGGAGTTTCGTTGGATGGAATGCTGGTAGCTGAGTATGGTGTAGCTGCTCCGTCTACAATAAGCCAGTCTTGATCATCTTGTGGAGGTGAAGACAAAGGGTCGTCCTCAACATGTGCCTGTGCAGATGATAAAGTACGCTGTTTCGCCACATCGAGATCCCTATATATACATTGAATGGCGGTATTGACACCATTCTCCTGCAAAATATACCTCATTAACATCTTTTTATGATTCACATTGTCAATATAGGCATGAGGCTTACGGCTCTGATTTTCTCACCGACAAGTCGACTTGTCTTCTTCATGCTTTCATCGGTGGTAATCAATTTAATAGCATTGGCCAGATCATCAATGGTTAGATTCTTGATGCATAACCCTATACCCATTTCTTCAAGGCGTTCTCCCCAAAAGAATTGATCACCAAAGAAAGGCTTAACAATGGTCGGTACGCCAGCTCTTAAACCAGCGGCTGTAGTTCCAGCACCTCCATGATGAACAACACCCGACATTTTTGGGAAAAGCCAATCGTGCGGTACAGACTTGACCCAAAAGATGGACCCAGGATGATCATTTTGAACTTGCAGGGATTCTTCATGGGTTTTCCGATTTTGAATAGATGCTTCGTTGGTTTCCAAACCATGTGCCTTGTCCTGCAATCGAGAAGACCATCCCTTGGATATAATGGCTCTTACACCTGCCTTTAGCACAGATTCGGATATCACTTTGGTTATTTCATCAGGATCTGGAACGATAATCGATCCGAACCCAACATATATAATTGGCCGTTGATCATTTTCATTGTTCAAAAATTCTAACAGCTTTTCATCAGGCTGCCAATTTGTCTATCGTATGGAATCGTCAAACCAAGTAATTATCAAATAAATACATCTGTTTAAAACAGTCTTACCTGAGGGTTGTCAAGGAACCAATAACCTGTGCAATGGACCCAATCCATCCAATCCAAAGGACTTGGAACAATGCTAGGACTAAAGCAGTACAAAAACGGTACCCTCCACATCTGCAACTTTTCAAATGTTGTGGCTGGTAATTGAAGAACTTGCCTTCTGAAGTTGTTGATTTGAGTTGAAGTGCCTCGCCACATTATATGGTCAATTAACACATATGTCATATCATTATATATACGGCCCTTCGGTGTATTTGGTGTGGCAAAAGGGTGAGGGAACGATCTGGTTCTCGTCCAAGGCATTGGGAAAGCCCGAAAATATGGAATCTCTGCATTTGTCAATTAGTTAAATTATTAGCGATCGCAGGGTGTACGGCATATGGCTTACCAAGTTTTTCGGCCATATGCACTCCAATCATAGCACTTGGGCTCTCAATTAAAACGTCAGTTCCTTGACAAGCGGTCCATGATGCTTGCAAAAGACCTTCGAACCAGGTACTGAACTGTGAACAGAAAGTATGTGTCAATTTGATGATATCAATCTTGCTGAAATCAAGCTACGCAACTACATACCAATTTCAAACCCTCTCGTATGAAATTCATGGTAAAGAAACCATTTTCTACACATATTCGCTAATACGATTTCAATTAGTATCACTGCTTTCACTCGCTGATGTAAAAAAAAAAAAAAAAGAAAGAATCAAAATACCATAAGCTCTCCCGGGTCACCACCAACAGAGCAGAATTCGATTTGGTGCTCTTCGATCCATTCTTTGTACTCATCATGGGTTGCGATTCGACAACGGTGACCTTTGGCCATCAACCCTTTGCACAGTGCAATATACGGTTGTACATCACCACGCGTTCCGATAGTCAAACAAGTGAAGTGCAATGGAGTTTCTGGCACTTCAAAAGTTTGATCATGAATACTGCCTTGAAGAAAGGGGAGGCCGCCCATCAGCTGGTGCGGAAGTGACACATGTTTAGCTTGCTGATTTCTGTCCTCCTCAGTAAACTTCGCCTCCCAAGTTTTGGATTTTTCTAGCAGTAATTCGGGCTCCTCTTCTACGGAAGTGGTGTTTCGATTAAGCATGAATAATCTAGCGAAACAACTGTTGCGTTTCGTCATGGAGGCAAATTCCAAAAACAACTAGTAAATGCAACAAATGGTCACTATTTCAGATTTCTACGGTGTTTTCTGAAGATGTTCGACCTACCTCTTTTTTGTTATGAGTGAGAATGCTTAATCCATAGAAGATGTAGCCTTTGCTTCTCAATTTCTGCACGGTAGCGACATCAGAGATAGGTACAATGAACTAAATATCATTTATGTTAGTGTCTGGTTTAGCTTTACATCATGCAAAGTACCCAAAATATTAACCTTAGCGCGAGTTGCTAATGCTCTCGAGTTAAAACAAATATAATTTGGTGATATGTATAATTTGCCATAACACGGCAGGGTTTTCATGAACGAACATCGGTATACTGTAAAATCAAATTGTCAATGCGACGAAACTTCGCATAATAGTGCAGCTTTCCAAATTTTACCTGCTAGCAGTTCCTCAATTTCAGGAAGTACGAAATACTTTCGAAAGTTCTCTCTAGCTCGGGCATCTATACCATCATCGTCTTGGGACAAAATAGATGATGGATAGTGTCCTTTGTGACTATTATCGCTGCTTGGTGAGCGTCCAGAGTCATAACCGGCTGTTTCGCTCATATTGGAATTAGAGCCCCCAAGAAGACCATAAACTAGCTTGAGTCCAGATCTACGCTTGTCATTTAACCAATCTATCATCGCTGCATCCTCTTCCTCCGAACTGGATCCATCACTGAGAGCAAGCTGGTCCAAATCCTTGACGTTGTCAGCTTCTGCCACTTGTTTTCCGGAGGTGCCTTGTGAGCTGTCTGTTCGATCCAAAGTTTGTGTGCTTGTCGACATAGATTTTCCTCCTAAGAAACCTTTGATTGCTGAAGGAATAGCAAATGCATTAGCAACTGCTGAGGTGACTGCTGAGGTAGATGAAGTTGCGGCATTCATCAAGTTGGACGCCGAGGTGGATCGCGATGAAGATGCTCGTGCGCGCTCGTCGATATCATACAAGTCAGAAATAGATAATGCGGGAGATATATCGGATGATTCTTCTGAGCCAATCTGGGATTCTGAAGGCGTAGGCTGTGCTTCCTGTTGTCTAGAGTCACTAAGAGAATCATCCTTGTTCGCTATGACTTGTTGACTTATGGACCATGTACTTTTAATCTTCTCATATGTGGCGTTTATGTCGGAAAAGTATGCAAAGTAGAACTGTTGATTAAAGTGAAGAGCTTTGTTCATGAAGCTGTAATGTCTGGTCAACGTTCATATTCAAATGCTAGCTCACCTCATCCATGGTAAAATTATCATCAATACCAACAGCTCTTATTTTAATGAACTGTTGAAAACCAAATGCATCAGTTTTCTCAACATCAAATATCTTATCGAAAGGAAGCATGGTTTTCAAGCTGGGACCGCTGTTCTTGGCTTTGAAAATGCCTCTTTGCAGCATATTTATCCATTCAACCATGCTTGCTTTCGTATCAGCTTGTAGCTGCCAAGTCTTATTCATGGTTATGATGCGGAATCCATGCTCTCGCCTTTTCGAATGCTTAATATCCAGTGCATATTTTAGATCTACTTTTCCTAGGGGGCAATAAGTATCTGCAGCATTTTCATACCATGACAGTACGTCATTTTTTAATTCAAAGTAGCATCTGCTGAAAGTTTTGGCTTTGTTGGCGGCCTTGACCTTTAAAAATCCTGATTTCTGGATCTTTTGCTATAACCATAGTCAAAAAATTAATATCTTCCATTAAAACCAGAAAACCAGGCTTTTAGAAATACTAAAATTTCTACCTGATTGTTTGGCAGCGAAGCATAAAAACACAAATGGCCTTCGGTCAGATATAGAAATCCGGCTACAATAACCGAACGAACAATATAACACGGCCATTCTGATATGTAATATAAAGCAAATGGGACCCAGTATAGAGGGAAATGTAAATATTAGCAATAAATTCGAGATATCACGGGGTAAATCACACCATTATGTGGCTATCCTACCTCCTAGTAGTTCTTCTGGCTTGGGTAATTTGAATATCACTTGCATTTTCTCTGGGATACTCAACTCTTTAAATTGCTGAGATGAGCTCCGAGGATCCCTGTGCTCTGAAATTCTCGGCCTATCATCATTCATTTCATATCTACTAGTTTGAACATCAATATTTCCTTCAGCTGCTTCTGCCAGCAGCTCTTTCAAGGTTACATTTGATCTGGTGTTGCTATGGGATTTGACCAGCGCTAACTCTCCTTCATTCTCCGACGACTGTGAGAGAACGACATCGGGGTAGATAGCATAGATAGATTGTCCCAAATCCGTTATTGGAGGAGGGGTGTCTGTGAGTTATGTGGAATGTTAGCTAGCTTTCATATCTCTCATGTTGTAGCTGTGACCTTTGTAATACCTGTAATAGATTCGTTATCTACATGAGGTAAATTTGGCAGTTACAAAGCAATTAGTTGTCTGTATCAATTATCCTCGATCAAGTTGTGTTCATTACCTTCTTTGAGGCCCTCCTCTTCTTCTGGGTTATCTATCTGTAGACAGTTAAGAGTACATTGGTTAAATCGGTGCTATCATTCAGAATTGCTTTAACAAGCGAGCTCCGCTCCTGGCCATAAGCAACGTAAAGTAGGTAACAAACTATAGTAAACTGACCATTTGTGCAGCCGCTGTGATGAATTGCAACACAGCATGATGCCCTCCATCCATTTTACCGAAAGAATGAAAGTGAAAGATCTAGGTTATCAGTCAGGTTCACCACAAAAGATCGCTTGATATGCCAGCAGTCACCACGAACGGGGCATATGACTGATTTTTCTTACTGCTGCGTCGGAATCCAACCAAACACTTACGACCAAATATATCACAATCTATTATGCTTAAAATAAAGTCTATGTACATGTACTGTTATTTATTCCATAGTAAGTTTTTGTGATGCCTCAGATGTGATTGCCTCCACAATTTCTTTTTGCAGCAAATCCTTAACTGAATACTTGAGTGATGCTAATAAATTAAACGGTTTGGTTAAGCACTGACAGGTCATGTTCCAGGTCACAATGGTATCTTATCTGATTAGTTTCCTTACCTTCATATGTATAAATAATGATGGTGTCGTTGATATGCATGAATTTTTTAGCCAATGCCTTAATGCAATTACACACTCGCGCTATGCTTTCACGTTCAGAGTCTTCAATCAACTGCAAGAAATATCATTGGTTACATAATTGGCTTCTCATGAAGTTTAGGGGCATTGGCTGAATTTCGTTACTCACGTCATTCTTGTTTGAGTATGTACGTTCAATATCTGCTTCATCAGTAGATTCGGGATTACCAGGCACAGGCTTGCTGACCCATAAATATCCATTCAAGCCTAGAACGAGATGCACCCCACAAGGAAGTAGATGGAAGTGTGATTTACATCGTTGTACCAGCACTGATGGTACTGTAACTAATGAACCATTACGAAGTTTACTGAACTGATGACCACGAGTATGTAACCCAATAGCTCCATCAACAAAAAATGCTTGAACCTCAGCCTAAGAGATCAATAATGTAATAAGAGTTGTGTTTAGAACCAACATCATATGACGCTTTGATTTTCGTGACAGAAATACGTTACCGCGACCATATCGCCTTCAGCAAAGAACTTTCGCATTTGAAGTTCATCCTCTTCGTTTTTTCGTCGCTAAATTACGATGAGCCATACCAAAAGATCAGAAATAGAATTGGATCCACACATATACAATAAATGACAAAATACCTGAATTCCACCGGGTAAAGAAATTGAACTCAACATGAGTATCGCGTCTTGACGGCCATTCACATCGACTTTCCATCGTTTCGGAGCGACCTTCATGTAGGTTTTAGTATGGAAATTAAAATAGTATGGTGAAATCTAGCACTTGCTTCATACCTCAGTGATTCGGCCGACAACAATGTCGCCAATTTCTCCTGTGTATCTGGCCTTCAACGCTCTAACCGAGACTAGCTTGTTAACACGCTCAACAACGCCGGCAACTGACGAAATTACTGTGCTCTCATTGTCCAGATATGTTCCATGACCTCTATTATTGACCTTTAGTAAAAGCAATGGTATTGGCAATCGGGTCAACGAAGATTACCTCATAAACTGCAGATCGCTCGTGATTGTCTCGCCGGGCATTACAAGCTGTACATCACCACCGTCGACATCCATAGCGTCTTCATTTTTGCTCTTGACTATCTTTGATGGAGCTTCTGGTGATAATATTTGCAGTTCCATTGCGTATAGAAATGACTGTGATCAGAATACCGAGTTCAATTTTTTTGGTACACTTCGAGTTTGTGCAAACTGTCAGAAAATTGTGACTGCTCCTCAAACTGGAGAAGTCGACTAGTATCCCGTCGATATTATAAACCTATTTCAAATTATGCTCAAACGTGTAATATGCTATTTGTTTTTACATGTTCGCTATTGATTAAAGATTTACGTAGGTGTGGATTTACTAGAGTACACAGGGATGTTATGATCAAATTCAGATCCGTCCATAGGCAGTCCTTTTTCTAAATGCTTCAATAGTTGGCGAACATGACCTCGGCGTGGGGTAGCTGCAGGATCCTCATACCAATGTACTTTCACTCTAGAAATCGAACCATTGCTTGTGTCGCTAAGATTTGGTTCTTCTTCCTCTTCTTTGATGTTTTGATCCACATTATGCATGATTCTGCTGCTGGAGAGGTGGTTTTTTCGATTGGGAGGAGTAATTAAAGTCGTTGCACTTGGTGAATTGCTCGGATATGGGTATTTTTTGCCATCATCTACAGGCTCCAGTAATCTTTTATCCAGGTAGGACTGAGGCTCTGGTATCTCGTTATATTTACTGTCGTAGCTTGGTGGAGTAAGCTCACGTTCGGGAGTTATTTCTTTTAATTCAGGTTGTCGTTTCTGTCGATCACTAACACTACTATTGATCGTTGGTGATGCAAGAAGTTTATTTGAATTCATTTCTTGCCAATCCGGCTGTAGTTTTCGTCGCATGTACGATGGTCGGGTTGGCAATTGCTGCTGACGGTTGAAATATGATTTGTCGTCATTCCACAAGCGATTGAAAGATGAGTTAATAGACGCGGTGGATGATTTCTCATCTATAGAAATATTGGATGGTTCTTTGGACAACAGCTGTATGCCAATTTTAATGTCGCTATTCATGAAATTTATCTATGGACTGACTGACTTACCCGTCGACGTTTTGGCAAAAATGTGTTGGTTATCTTGTTTATGGCCAAACTCGCTACAGATACCAACCTACTTGTTGTTGAAGATTGAGAATTTGTTGACGACACACTACCTCTCCTTTTCCGTTTTCTCGGAGAGATGCCGTTATTATACCGAATGTTGGTGTCTAAGCATTGGCACCTTCGCTTTATGTCCTCCCTGTCGTCAATTGATCATCTATTTAGTATAGATTTCGTTTAAGAAGCTGCTATATATGATACATACATTGGCCATTTACGTATTGACGTTGATCCGGTCTCGCCATTGTCTGTCTCTTTAACTGACGACTCATGCTCATAAAAGGACCTGGTCGCAGCTTCAACATCGTTTTCGTGAAACTCATACCAGTATTCCAGTAGATGCCAATGCCTCAATTCCCATTTATCAGAAATTTCTGCAGTCTCACTCAGTGCCTCTGTCTGCCACTCTCGTATCCGATTATAAGGACTAGAACCTATTGCGGACTCCAATTCAGCAACTTCACCTCTAGTTGGCGTGGGCATATCCAAAAGTGGTGTATGAAAGCGCCTCACAGACGTCTCGTTTTCATTAAGATTTCGTGATTGGTGGTGCGTTGGTGAGCTGATCTTATTTTTGTGTGATTTCAACTTTGAAATTTGATGAAATTTGGTATCCAGAGTATCTGCGGATAGCTGAGGAAGATCATTGTTCGAACGACTTGACTGAAAATTGGTGTTTCTCCATTCTGTTTTCAGGTCTTTTTTTCTTTCGTCCAAGTTCCTCAGATAGCTTTCCATTCCGTTGGTAATGGTGTTCGGTACCTGTCCGGTACCACTCCGTCGGTCACTAGTTAGGACTGATGTTGAATGGGTTGGTAGTATCCCTCGGTGGACAACAGGACGGTCCGACTTGACCGCTTCACCGAACAGCGGCGAAAGTCTATCCATCTATAATACAAGTTGGAAGTTCAGAAAAACCTGATTTACGCGTTGCATGACTTATTTGCAGTGATTACCTATTTTTTGGTTTGGGTCAGCCAAGATGATCACGCCTAAATAAAATTTTCTTTTTCAGACGTGAATATTGAATCCGACATGGCCAAAGAGTTTATTTTGTATGGCTTTATATGGCTTCATAGTCGCTGCCACTCCTCCAACGACTTGTGCTTTGTGAAAACCTATGTCTTGGACATAATCGCTATACGTAATGAAAGTAGTGACAAAATGCTATGGGTAGTTAAATTACTTCGATAGCGGTCGCAAATCTTATGTATTCAATTCGTTTGTAACTTGCTGCGTAAATATCAATGATAGTTTTCGATATATATATAACGATATTACGAGGAATATATGGGGACCGAATTAGTACAGCAATAAGTATCAAACGCAGTATCACAATCATTCGATTATGTTTTAAAACGTAATCATACCAAAGTTGTTGAATCTTGCACGCTCCTGATTGGCCCATTTATCAACCACTGGAGGATACTCATTATCCCCGCCGCCGTTATTTTCTTGATCTCCTCCCGCTCACCTCATCTGGCATTCGTACTGATGGAAGTCAATAAAGAGGAAGCAATCCGCTGCCTATCGATTGCCAAAAATCACTTTGGGAATGGGAGCTATATCTCTGCTGTGAAATTAACAAAGAAGTCGATCTCACTTTATCCCACCGACGAGGCCAAAGCATTTCTAGTCAAGGCTGAGGAGAGAGCTAAGAATGGAGGGTCCACAGCAACAGCTACTGGATCAAGTGCCAGCGCTTCAGCTTCGACAGACAGTGCTAAACGTAGAGAGCACAAAGCTCAAACGAGGGAATATACACAGGAACAAATAGAGGCTGTAAAGCGTATACGAGCCTGTGGAACCGATTACTATAAAGTCCTCAGCTTGGAAAAGACATGTACAGAAACAGAGATTAAAAAATCATATCGAAAGGTACGATATTATTTATTCAGACATCTCGAGTAGACAATGACACTCATCAAATTTTATGATTTTACAGCTTGCGCTGCAATTCCATCCAGACAAGAATGGTGCTCCTGGAGCTGATGAAGCCTTCAAAAGTAAGTGTGGGGTACAAATGACTAGTTGCAAAGTGACTGGCGCTAACACTTGTCGTTTTCAAAGTGATATCAAAGGCATTTACCGTGCTCTCTGACTCGCAAAAACGGGCGGTTTTCGACGCTGGCGGCGGTGACCCGGAACAACGAGGAGGTGGCAGCGGTTCATCCATGTTCAATCAATTTCACCAACAGCGATATGCATCATCATCATTTGGTGATGAGCTTAGTCCAGAGGATCTCTTTAATGCGTTTTTCGGAGGGGGAGGCTTTGATGGCCCCGGTTTCGGTCCTGGATTCCGTAGCGCAACTTTTGTCGGTCCTGGTTTCCGTACACGCACTTTCAATACTGGTGGTGCACGACGGGGCCAGGGGCAGAGACAACAGCCCACTTCAACTTGGATGACTTTGGCACAATTATTACCACTCCTGCTTCTGTTCGGTGTATCCATTTTATCAAGCCTGTTTTCAGAAAGCACGCCGCAATACTCGTTTGATCGCACATCTCTTTATTCACAAGCTCGCTCAACACGACAACATCGTGTTGATTATTATGTCAATCCATCGGCTTTCTCAAGCTATGAGAAGAATGCAAGAAAATTGCGAGAGTTTGAACAAAATGTAGAGCTCAGTTGGATAAGAGGCTTACAAGCAGGGTGTCAGAATGAAAAACAAATCCGAAATGCACGCATAAATCAAGCTCGTGGCGGATTATTCGGTTTTGGCTATGATGAGGAACGATACCAACAGGCAGTAAAAATGCCAATGAAATCATGCGAACAGTTACGTTCGTTTGGATATAATCCTGATTATTACTAGGCAATCTTATACAAAAATTAGTTCCTTCGCTCTTACCTCTTAATCACATTTTGGACCCCCGTTGACATATGGAAGCATACGAGGTTCCATCATCTTATTCGTTGAACGACAAAGAGCCTTTTTTTCATTATTTTTGAACGGTTTAGAGATGCCCTTCTAGATAGGTATTAAGCGCCTCTTGAACAAATGTTCAAATTCGCTGCATCCGTGGAACCACAAATCATGGAGGCACTTTGTTAATAAAAATAACATTGCAATATAGAAACGCTCAAGTCCATTTCTTTAATGCTTTCCAGACACTTTTTCTCTCTACTCTCCTAATAAAATATACAGATTTTGGGACTTTTCAATCTTGTCCTTTTGTTGTCAGTGGTGGTAAAACCTCGGAAAAATGCAGCAGCCCGGCCATTGCAAATTTCCAGAAATGCAATATTGGCCCTCCACATCCCCCCTAAAGCATCATCATCAATGTGCCGATTATTCTACTTAAAGGCAGCAAGTAGCACCAGCACCAGCACCATTATGCGGCTGTTAAAAGCGATCTTATTGATTGCCACGTCATTCTTACTATTCTATAGTGATATGTCTACCTAATCACCCTCTACCGCCTAATCACCTTCTACCTCGCAGTTCATCTCACGAGCTGGATCAATCAGCACAGATAGAGTTCAAGTTTTGCCACAGGCATGAAATAATCTTGCGCCACTGTAAATAGTGCGCAATCGTTATGAAAAAGAGCAAGCTCCTTCCTAAACCTCTTTAGTTTAAAGCTTAAAATTGTGGCATGCTAATAAAACTACCAAATAAAGTGTGCTCTCCCATCGATTGGGGGCGCAACCTGGCTTATGCTTTTACAATGATCAATGGCATTTAAAGATCAACTTAGAAGCTTATTTCTTTCCTTATAAATACTTGGTATTTTTCCAAAAGATTGTTCCACTTCTCTACCAACGGCAAAAACTTTTTTTGGTCAATCTCACTCGTCATATTGGGACCTTGCTGACAAGGATGGCTTCCCTTTCATCACCCAAAAAAACATACACCCCTTACTTCTCAGTATGGTGCTGCTAGATGATGGATTCTATAACATCGTCCAGGATAATTAGCATATTATCGCTGATAGCCAGGCATTTTCTTTATGAATGCCATATTCAAATTTTTCTATGGACTGGCTAGACTGGAACAATTATGAAACAATCCCCTGGCTAGAAACGGCGCTGTGGAGAGACCGATGGTGTCATCGGCAGGCGTCAATGCAATGAGATATAAAATGTAAGATGAAATAAAAAGGATTGACTTATAATCCATTACGTACAGAACGAAAAAGAACAAACAAGATGAAAATAAAGTTTTTTTTATCTCACACTTCGGTTCTCGCTTACTGAATTGACCTCAAGTTGATGGTCATAGAAAGCGAGCCTGAATGTGCTGGCAAGAGTCGACAACTGGCTGCGATTTACAGACACAAGGCACGATTTAGAAGCTTTGCCTGATTCCTGCCTACTTGTTCTCGTTGCTTCGTCCAACTTTTATTGACGAGTTCAAATAGGCAAAACCCTATGTATGGCAGAATGCATCATATGGAACTTGCTCAAGATGTTCATTACAATATTCAAGCAATAAAAACTAAATTGTGCTTTGCATGCCTACATAATAATATGTTCCACTTGTTCGCATGAAACAGAACATTTGACAAATATTCTAGAAAAAGAGCTTTTTGAAGTATCCAAGGACGTGAGAGAATTCAAACATTTGTAAAATGGGATAATATATTTTTTATTTTCAATGCTATATGTCTTACATCTCTATCAGGAGCATTAGCGCGGGAAGAATTACTGCGCCTCGCTAGCATTTTGTAATAATTGTTCTGCTCTTTCAATAACCTTTAGGGAAGACAATTTAGTTTCTTTTATGAAGAGAAATTGTAATTGGAAATAAATAAGTTACCTGATGTATATCTGGTCTTTCACTTGGGTTGATGGTCAGCATCCATGATATAAAATCACGCAACCCTTGGCCATATAATCGCTCTAACTCTGGATCAGTTGGGAATTTAAATTGGCCATTCAAAACAGCGAGAGCCATAGAGCCACCTTGCTCATTCATATTCGCTTCAAACGGGCTCTGACCGTAAGCCATCGCATATAATGTACACCCCAATGACCATACATCGACTTTTTCATCCAATACGCTGTCGGTCTTAACATCAAACAGTTCTGGGGCGCGGTATGGCATAGAGCATTGCTGAGCAGCTAGATCTTGTTGAGCTATCGCTTGTTGCCGACTGGTGATGTTTATTCTTGCTCTAGCTACTGATCCAAAATCCATGAGTATAGGTGTTTTGCCGTCATCGGCGATCAAGACATTTCCAGGCTTTATATCTCGATGAGCTTAGGAATAGTGTGTCAGTACGCATAGTGAATACTTTCGCATGTTTCCTGTATTCGTATTTACCATATGGGACCATTTCTCCAACATTTTCAGTTTCAACATTCGAGACGGGCACAGTAGCAGGCTCTTCCGCTGACTCTTCATGCGTAAGAAGAGCTTGACTCGACCGCTCTTGACCCATATCCAATTGATCTGCCGCGTCCTCATCCTCGGTGATGGTCACAGGACTACTTTCAGTCACTTTGTAGGTGTGCATGTACTTGACCGCCTTACAGACATCTTTAAAGATACGCAACATCTCTTTTTCAGAATAGTGAGTCTTGTTCAGATTATGATTATTGATTGCATCTTGTAAGTTTCCTTTCTAAGAATTCATAAAGAGATGGCGTCAAAATTTGGCTGCGAGACACGCGTAAAGTGATAGCATATACATACTCTGTAAAACGGAAGAAAGATATAGACCGCCTTTGTTTGATCCGATTCAGTAGTCGTGCAAGTATCCTTCATATCAGTTGTGTAAGTAAATCGAAGAATACTGGCTGAGCTCTCAAAATTCGGTTTACAAATTGTTCTTACCAATACTTTAATGATATTCTTGTGAGGAAACTTCCTGTACATTTCGACCTCTTTTAAAGCTTCCTCTACCGTTTCCGTACCAAACGTGCACCGTATTTTTTTCATCGCAAATAGCCGACCACTTTGATCTTCAGCTAGGTAGACGAAAGAAAAGCCTCTGTTGAGAAATACCAGATAGTTTAGACATCGCTACCAATTTACCAATTTAAACGAAAATTAGGTATGTCAATACCCTTCACCAAGTAATTTAATAATCCTGTAAGATCTTCCATTCACTTTAATGGCCGGGTGTGCTGGAAAGCAGCATCCTGAGAGCGCATATACTGCTTCTCGAATGTCGGCGAGTAAAGACATAGGGCTAAACGACACTGCCCCTTCTGCGTTCGGACTTTTGAACATCGATGAAATTGGCAAAATGCATTTAGACTGCCCGTGGCTTTCCAGTGCATCAGTGCATCGCATAGCTTATAGCTCTCCATATAATCAGCATTCCAGTATAATAACACTCTGCAATATCATCGATTTCTGCTTTAGTGCCGATCATATTACAAGTAATTATGGCTTAAACTCTATCTGTTGCACAACACTTAGATAAGGCTTTTGCTTGGTACTGATCAATTTTAAGTGTATTTTTGGTAACAGCGACACTCAGTCGATCTGACTTGTAACATTTCAATTGTTTTCGACACAACACTTGAAGTTGATGAACGCCTAAGACCATGAACACCTAATTTGCATAAGAACTATTGTGTAGTCTCCTTTTCTTAGCATCTTACTCTTTGCATCATGACACCGAAGAGTAGCTCATGCTTTGTTTCCAAGGGAAAACGCTTTTCGGCTTCCTACATTACACGGGTTCCCGTCATATTACGGCGTTGTACATTGGTTTATGTGGCGTGTTAAGATAAATTACCAGCCAAGAGAAATAGGCATCTCAGCTGCCATATAAGTGCTACGAATAAAGTTGAGTCTTTTGATCAGATGTTGGAAACATTGCCCCAATTTGTCCATAACTTACAAGAAGCAGAAAAGAGCAGGGACAATTATAAGCCAAAGACATGTAGATTGAAAAATTTCAGGATAAGTTGTCGACATAATCTATGTAATTTTCTATAACACTTAATAAAACAGACGTTTTTTAAAAGATGCTCTATGTCGTTCCGATCAATTTGACACCGAACGTGTCTGATGTTCTATGCAGCTACATTGTATTCATGAGCGCGGAGTACGGGACATGAATTTCGTAAGCAAGAATGTTACAAGACACGAGAAGTAAAGACTGTCAACTGTTATGCAGAGTATCAACCATGGAGAGGAAAGCTTTCCTTTAGTACAAGTATAAACAAAATTCTATGACTGAATAGCTCTCAAGAATTTTGTGTTAAAAAGTTTCCAAGCGACCGGAATAACAGCGCGCCAGACTGACCATATTTTTTGGTTTCGGGTCGAAGAAATCCCGAAAGACCTGAAAATAAAACTTTTATAATATTTCAAATAAGGACTTTTCTCTGTTCATTATCTTTCTTACTTTATCTCTTGTACCTATTTTGATATCCCATGGCTACCATAGCACTTGACAAGATATCGAATGAGCCGAATAATATGATAGTAGATGCAGACTCGGCCTGCTCCGTCGATATCTATACCTCGAAACCAGTGACTCCATCACCTGCAGCCTTATATGAACTGGATGAAGACAGCGAAATAAACGAGTGTATTTACGGACAACCCATAGTCGTCAAGTCTAGCACGACGTTGAAGAATATTGCTATCAGAATGTTCTTATTTACATTGATAGCAGTGGTATCGCTGATCTTCAGTCTTCTACTGGCTCATCAGACATTAGGCCTGGGAATACCACATACTCTCAGCGAGATGAAAGACTTTGCTATTCAACTTGAAAGTATATCTCAAGAAACATGGACTGGATATCTCCACGTTACATTTTTTTTTGCTGTGTTGTATCTGTGGCAACAAGGGTTCTCTATTCCCGGTTCAGTGTTGTTAAATTTGCTTGGAGGTTATCTTTACGGCTCATTTGCTGGAAGTCTTTGGACCAGTCTCTTAACGGCAGGAGGTGCAACTTTGGCATATCTACTTGCTCTGTTAGTATCTGAGCCTTTTCTGGACTTAAACTGGGTGGCTACTCGCATAGAAGTCATTCGTACCCAAGTCAATGACAACAAAAAAGCTGGAGGTTTATTTTGGTGGCTGCTCTTTGCTCGCCTATTTCCATTCACCCCTTATTGGTAAGGCTATATCTCTTATGTAATGTTTTTTATAATCTGTTCATAGGCTAATCACTTGTACCTAGGTTCATGAACATGTCAGCGCCATTATTGGATATACCCATTATGCCATTTTTCATGTCTACCTTCCTCGGATCGCTACCTTATAATTTCATCTGCTGTCAAGCTGGAGAAGTCATAGGGCAGATCACATCAACAGCTGATATTGTGTCAATGTCCATGATCTTGAAGATGGCCTTTATATCACTCATTTCGTTGATACCAGTTGTGTTTGGCACTCAAATCAAACGGTATATGAGTCGTCGACTAGCCATCAAAAGCGGCAATATAGATTTAGAATATCAGCAGTTACCCCAGCGATCGTCATAAACAAATTGATATCGTCATTTTGCTGGTAACTGCGCAATTCGCAGGACAGAAAAAGACCTGCTCTTACTTTTAAAGGTTTTACTAATGACTCTAATTATTGTATATAACTTCATAACTTAATCACTTCCTTCTTCTAACACCACTCATTGTTTTTGCTGATGTTTTCATACCTAATATATTGTATAATGTTTTTCAGTAATCTTCTTTGTTTTGTTTTTGAAATTTTTTTTCTTCATAAAACTTATATACTTGAAGATGGATCAAATTGGAGCAGTGAATATGAACATTACCAAAATAATTCCATTGGGTGATTATTATTGATATTTTTGTGGGATTGAAGATACAAACACGGGGTCAACGTCAGCAGGTCTTATTTAAGAACTACCGTTTACCACACCCATGAAATCCCTTACTTTTTCTCCCATCCCTAAAAACAAAACGGCCAACACGTTTCTTTGGCTATAGAGCAATTTGATACTGCGTAGCTAGCTCTACCGTATATATGAGTCTCGCCATATGACCAACATTCTGAATTTGCCAGATGAAATACTGCAAATAATCATTGATTATGCAGCAATATCAGTAGCTGATGATCGCTGTCAATTCTTGGGATGGCAATATCCAAAACATAACTATTACGACTTGAAGTGCGTAGCACAAGCTTGTAGAAGGCTTTACATAATTACGGCACCATCCTTATGGAGAGACAAAGACTTTGTTCTACCGTGTGAGGATGACACCATCGGCAAAGAGTCAGCTGTTGGTATGGCGACCGATGTTCTAGGGCGCAAAACAACATTTCATTATCCACAGTGCGTTGGCTATTATGTTCAAAGCTTAAGCCGCGATCTTACAAGTGGTAATCAGAACGATATGAACAATTCTGCATTAATGTCTCAACTTGTTCCAAATTTGAGATCTTTGAGAATGGATTTCAGTCCTGCTGAAAGAAACGAAAGATATGGGCTGGATCTATTCGTCAAAAGCTGCCCCTACTTAGATGAAATCTATCTAGAAAACTGTCGCGACACATTTGACGATTTTAGAAGCTTACTCGATTATAAGCGACCATTGAAACGTATAACTCTGCTTTGTTGTACCATTAAGGAAACCACTCTCACCGAACTGATGAAATTGAGTGCAAAAACGCTTCAGGATCTACTTTTTCAAAGGGTTTTGATTGAGCCACCATCGCCAGCTGAAGATCGCCAGCGGGTGTTTGGTCGTGGACGGCCAATGGCCATAGCGCAGCCTATTTTTAACCGCATCTTATCATTTCATAGTCTGACACAATTGGCATTGTCAGACAGCCTATCTCATTCAACGGTACAAACAATTGTTACAGAATCACAGAACTTGGAGAAACTGGCTATTATACTAGGCGAGATGGACACAACCCTTACCAACCATTGTATAACACTTTTAGCGTCGTTACATCAATTGACGATACTATCAGTTGCATTTCGAAATGTCGATCCTTACTCAGGCACCTACGAGAGACTTCCGTGCTTAGCTTCACCGTCTGCATGGTCTTATTTCGCTGCGCGTCTACCTCATATATCACTTATTCATATCTCAGCGACTGAGATTCGTCTGAGCGCAGAGTTTTTTGTCCGGCTCTTTACTTACCATACTAGACTGCCTAATGTTATGCTACATCATATACGCTGGGCATTTGAAGATGCAAACGATGATACTATTAGGGAATGGCTAGGATGGAAAGATATTCAGGAGTATTTTATGACCCAGGAAGAAGCTCAAAGGAGAGGATTCACTTGTTTCGATATGAACGATAGAGTCTGTTTCGTGAAAGGTTTTGAGGAATGGACTAAATAAGGAAAAAATAAAGCATCTCCAGTGTGTAGTCAGCAAAATTTGAGAGACTATCTGAGTGAATTTAATTACTTATCCTGTATATTCAGACATACTCTAGGAAGAAATCTATTATCAACATTTAATATTGTTAGGAAGCTACAGACATGGGGACGCTTTTGCATTGATACACCAAATAAAGATCTTTTTCAAGTTGATCGAGTGAAGCAACACATTGTCAGTCTTCCTCCTTTCTGAGCATTGATCTCCCTCCTCCTTAGCATGGGGAGATGTATAGCGGATTCATTTTATGTTTTTCACAGCCTATATTGGGCTTGCATACCTTTAGCTTAGCGCAAGGGAGGTTGTGAGGAGGGAGGGCCAGGCAACGCGACACGATATCGCGAGCCGGTGGCACGTGATGAGGATTGCGTGACGTCGATCTTGTCAAGTAAAAAAAGTATAAAAATCCGACTGAAATGGAGCTTTTTTGGTTCAATACTATACTTTCTTTCTATCCATTTCAAACACTGCAAGATACTACAGCCGGCTAACCCTTGAATGACGGATAAAACCAGCGTTGAAGGCATAGCCATTTGGCTAAAGCAGGTCTTCGGCTCTAATTCTTGGATGGCTGGTCGCGTCGCGCAAGAGCTGAATGATGACATACTAGAAGTCGTACAAACACAATATTCAACATATCACGCCAACATCCGAATCGGTATTCTCTTTGCATTATTATGTATACGGAAAGGGCAGCAGCAAAGTCTATTAGAAAACATCAACAGGGTGAGTCAGACTTTTCAGATTTGGTAACAGCTGGGCTGTGTGAACGTTTAAAGCGATTCGCAAGGCAGAGTGTCGCTGTGACAAGCTCACCTTGGAGTATGCAGACTTTGCGTTTCTTTGATCGATAGTTGAACTGGAAATCAGTCATGACTTCGACTTTCTTGTGCAATAAAGCTTTGAACTTGTATAAAGTCAGCAAGCGCGAAAGAGATGTGAATCGCTAGCATTACACCTTGATGTCAGACAATCGCTACTCTAAGTTATTTAGAGCCGTCGTCAGCTGAGGGTTGTATTTAGTCATGTCTTGGCGAATGCAAACTTTGAGTTCATGCAGCACATTGGGCAATTTGGGTGTAATCCGTATGCTGAATCTATCTTAATCTCAACGCAGACATTGGAGCGAGCCAGTAAAGATACAGAAGAATGGGTAGTTGTTACTGCTCATGCTCTCAAAGGCTTTCCGACTAGAGGAGGATTGAACTTTGACTTGGAAGCTACTACGGACAAGTTTGCAGACGCCTTAAACCATATTGGTAGTGCCAGTAGGTATCACAATTGTGAATTTTCAATGTATTACCATTTCTAATATTGGACATATTATCACGTCTAGTGTCAAAACATGGAATATCATTCCACCCAAAGGAGTTTGCGTACATGGACAAAAAGCGTCTACCAGCATGCTCTTCGGCATCAAAAGATTTTAAAAAATTGGTACCAAGTGTTAAGCAGCATTTCAAATTGTCAAAGAATAGCCCAAGCACCATATCTCGCGAGGATAGGCTTTCGCAATTACGTGCAATAGCAAAGGAGGCATCATTTTCGCCGCAACAATCTGCAACTTCCATCGTCACTCCACCAACAGCTGCTGGCTCTGCTGCTGGATCGGAGAATATTGCTGCCAAGCCGGGGGCAGGTCGTGGACAGCCAGGTTCAAGTCTATTTATTCAAAGACCAGGCAATCGCGTGCCTCTTAGGAAGCCATCGACCGGCAGTAAGCCAAGCTTTTTACGAGCTGGTAATGCCAGCCGGCCAACTCCTGTCAGCACTCAGCCAAGAGGTGAGTACATGCTGACATTTTTAGATGTGAAAGTTAACCAGCGGCTAATTAACCGGTCGAAATTACCCACAGCTTCTATACAGTCTATACTTTCTGGAGGAGCCAATGCTTCAAGCAGTGCCGAAGACTTGAGCACCCCGAAAGGTTTTATCAAACCCAGTAAAATTCAGATGATCGACATCAATGAATCTGCAGCTATCCAGGAAAACATCGATAAAGCCAATGCTGAGGTTCAAGCGCAGAATGAGCTGAAGAAACAACAGGCGAAACAGGCGGCTGAAGAAAAAAAGCGAGCTGCAGAAGAACGTAAGCAGGAAATGCTGAAAGAGCGTGAAGAAAAGAAGGAGAGAAGGAAGCAAGAAGCGGAAGATAAGAAGAGAAAAAAAGAACAAGAGAGGCAAGAATTGGCAATGCAAGCTGCTGCTGCCAAAGAGGAGGCTAAGTCGGCAGCTCAGGAAGCACAAGGCGACAGTCCACCAAGGGCCAAGCGTGTACGGCGCAGCAGTGATGCTTTTGGTGAGGATATGACACAGGAGCAGAGAAGTTCGGATGCTGGTAATCCATCCTATGAAAACAGTAAGTTTTTTAATTTTTGTATTTTGTACTCTTTCGCCGGTTGTTGACAAATAGTGCCAGTGCCTTCTTCCATTCATCCTCCTATTCCCTCAATGCAAACAATGCAGTCTATATTACCTCCCTCGCAACCACCAATAATGCCCTTACCGTCCAATTCACCCTCCCATCAAACACATCACGCATTTTATTATTCGCCACCTGGACCTCATTCTTCTCAGCTGCCTGCACCGGAACATATGCTTCACAATGCACAGCCGAATTTACCACCGCTTTATGGCTATTCCCAACCACCCATGTCATTCACGGATCCAAATCATGAGCAATATCACCAACCTTATCAACAAAACAGACAATATCACGAATCTGATCCAAGGGGGCACGATTACTATAGCAATCAGCGGCGTTCTTCCTAAAATATGGTGACAAGCTGTCATCCAAATCTTATATCTGTACAGTAGTGCATATAGTTCTTTACAGTAAACTTAGAAATTAATGTGTATTTTTAAAAAAACTGATACTCTCGATTGGCTTTGAAGTTGCCTTAAAGTGATTGCCAAAATCTTGGATGCAATAACAGTCACGTGCATGCCTGCGTCACTGGAAATTGCGTACGAGCTACACGCGTGCGGTGAAAGCTATGGATAACCAAAAGTGACGGGCTGTTCGTTCCACCTTAAGACTACTTTTGCACCTTTATATATATGATTCTCACTCGCTCAGAATACGATCGCGGCGTCAACACCTTTTCTCCCGAGGGACGATTGTTTCAAGTCGAATATGCAATTGAGGCTATCAAGGTACGAGTAATACATCTTTGCCCTGAGCTTTTCGAACATGCCACAACGTTTCTGCTATCAGTTTAATATCTTATGAGAATATGTTTTGAGAACGTCTTATTAACTGTGCACTGTTGTTTCTCTAATTTGTCTTCGCGCCGACTCGTCCGCTCTTGAATGAAATAGCTTGGTACAACTGCTATTGGCATCCAAACTTCAGAAGGTGTCATTCTTGCCGTTGAGAAGCGTGTCTCTTCCCCACTTATGGAACCCGGCTCCATTGAAAAGGTTTTGGAAATTGATGAACATATTGGATGTGCTATGAGCGGTATGACTGCTGACGCAAGGACTATGATCGATCACGCACGAGTGGTTGCTCAAGTAAGGCGAATACAAAGCAGATGATGATTCCTTCACCTTGAGACTAACTTTACGTGCTTAGAACCATATATTTACATATGATGAACAGATCAAAGTTGAAAGCATTACGCAAGGAGTCTGCGATTTAGCGTTACGTTTCAGTGAAAGTGCATCTGGTGAAAAAGCAAGCATGGTAAGCTAATACGAGATAGACTGACAAAGTACACTGTATCAAGTTACTTATTATGTTGTAGGGTCGACCATTCGGTGTGGCGTTATTGATTGCTGGTGTTGACGAGAATGGCCCACAATTGTAAGTCCATGTCCACATTTCATGCATGAAATTGATTATCCATTGACAACAATCTTGCATTAGGTTCCACGCAGATCCTTCCGGTACATTCATGAGCTATCACGCAAAGGCTATCGGATCTGGATCCGAGGGTGCTCAAACGGAACTTCAAGATAACTATCACAAGGTCAGTATTTAATGATATGGTTTGCAGAGTGAAAATGAGCCAACGGCTGACGAAAAATATATTAGTCCATGAAATTGCAAGAGGCAGAGGAATTGTCACTCAAGGTTTTAAAATCTGTTATGGAAGAAAAGCTCAACAAGTCAAATGTTCAACTTGCATCTGTGACTACGAGCGATCGATTCAGAATCTATAGCGAATCAGAACTCCAAGCAGTAATTGACAGATTGTAGAGATATAATTAAAACCAGTTGAAAATTTGAATAAAAACTCAATTCCCATATTCCACTATAATGAACTATAATGAATAGTTGAAAGTTTGTGATGGCAAAGGAAGTTCGTACCCCTACTAAATGGAGCAATGGAGTTATATTCTAGGAAATTTCGGTCAACGCTTTATTACAATGATTTAGGGAATCTATACAATTAATTTCTGTGCTTCAACGTCGTCCATATCACGACCAGAGCAACTATCCACATCCAAATTGATCCCAGCGCCAAATGCTGAGAAGCCCCACTTGATTCAAATACTCCAATTTGTCCTATAGCTCCTAAATCTTCATCGGTTGTTTTACCGCCGGAGCTGCCAGATTTACCTTGGCCACCTGAGAATGGACCACCATAGTCACCGACGCCAGGTCCGCCTCTGCTACCACCTGGGGTGCCTCCTCCTGGTGGAGAGCTTGGCCTTGATGGTGATGAACTAGACGATGGGCCACCTCCCGGACTATTTGGAATGTGTTCTGTGCCTGCTGGCGGACTGCTGCCGTTGTTAGATTCTTTCGGAGGGTTTCCTGTTGCTGGTGAATTTGAGGGCTTCGCAGGATCGTTGCTTGGTGGAGTGCTGGCACTGGGTTTGCCAGCAGGGGGAGGAGGACTTGCCTTTGCATCTTTCGGATCTGGCGACTTGTCTGCAGCAGGCGGTGGAGCAGGTGGTGGGTTTGCCTGTCCTGCAACATTTCTATTATCAGTATTGCCTGGAAACGCAGGTAAAATACGAATGGATGGTTGTGGTGTAGCATTGGCTGGGCCATTAGACTTTTGAACGTTTCCATCTGGAATATGGAGTTTTATGGAAGGCTGAGGTACTTGTGTCTCCTCCGCAAAAGCAGATGTTGAACTGGAGAACGCATTCATAGCTATAGGTGCTTCTTGGGGTTCATTATATATATCAGTGGAAGATGTGCTTTCGCTCTCAAAATGATCTATAATCATGGATGCAGTAGGCAATGTGGGAGCCTCATAAGCGACATTGGCAGGTTCGGTGTAGGCAGCTTCAATGATGCTATCGGTAGTGGATGAAGGCGTATTGTTGCTTATTTCCTCTAATAAAGCTGAACTGGCAGGCATTTCAGTTTCAACGGCAGGAAAAGTTGACAAGGAAGAAGAGGATGCGACTGAAGTCTCCTCATTTATAATTCCGGGGACAGTTCCCAATATTCCCGTCATCTGTTGATCCTGATATTCGACGTCAGTTGAGGTGGTTGGTGTAGGTTTATCGTCGATATTGGAGATCTCTAAACCTTGAAATGTATCTCTCCAATTGGACGTTTCACCTGCTTCGGCTTCATTCCATGTTGTTGTTGGTTCCAATTCACTGGATGTTGCAGTTGCTTCCCATGCATTTGATGTTGTGGTTGATTCGATCTCTTTGTTCATATCAGGAGCCAATTCTACAGCTTTAATGTCTATAGTTGCAGGCTATTATATTTTGTTTAATATCGTGCGCTGTCAGTCTGTTAAAAACAGTTTACTTGGTTACCAACCTCATACACGCTGTCTGGCATATCTTGCAATTTCCAGATGGAGTCATCTTCATCAATGGTTACTGCCATAATGTTACCGGTTAACAGTAGAAACTATCAAACCCTTTCAATACTCTCTGAAAATTTGTTCCATTTATACACGCTGTATTTTTTTTTCCGGTGCATTCGTATTTGCTTATATTTCTTGTCAATTACCGCAATCTAATTGACTTGCTATTCCTCCGCTTTGTGATGGCCGGAGCTTTTGCATTATGACAAACCTATTGTTCAGATTTCAATTATAACTATCCGTTGATAAGCAATGTTTGCAAGAATGAATAGTACCAATTGCATTCAATAATGGGATGCTTGTAAATCAGACTGGTGTGATTATTTTACCCGACGATGTCACTTTAATCAAGTAAAGGCATATGGATTGCCAGGGCTAATCAGCCAAATCACATATGGGTTTCAAGGGCAATTTGTGCTCCTTTGCGCTAAGTAAAGCAATACACTTGATAGAAAGGAAATACAAAAATGAATTCTAGTTTATGTTTTATAGAATTTGTAAAATCTTGAAATGAAGCATTTATGGGGTGCATCTACCAGTAAATCTAGGGTACAATGAACAATCGCGCACGGTGAAGCGGTTCAACAACCAGGCCAAGAATCGCTCAACACCAAGTCCATAACCTCCGTGAGGAGTGGTACCATATTTGCGTTGCTCAGTGTACCAGTAGTATGGAGCAGAGTCAATTCCTGCCTTCTTGTAAGCTTCCAACAATTCTTCCATATCATCCATTCTCATTGATCCACCAACAATCTCACCAACACCAGGCATCAAAACATCAACACTTTCAGTTACTCGTCGATCGTCGGCACATTTTTGCATGTAGAAAGCCTTGATCTCTGCTGGGAAGCGAGTAAGGAAGATGGGTTTACCAATTTGATCGGTCATGACTCGCTCAGGTGCTTCAGGAATGTCTTCACCAAATTGATAATATGACCCATCCTCCTTCTTGATGTCGTGCTCTTTGAGATAGGTAATGGCATCGGCATAGGTCATACGAAGGAATGGTCTAGTTGGCTTCTGAAAGCCGGGATTCAACTGCTCGATCAAAGCCTTAGTTGGAGCATGAGCCAACACACGGTCGAGAGTGTCGCAAATCTACAAAAAAGTCTTAGTATGCCAATATCACAATATACGTCTACTTTAATAACAGCTACTTACTAAATCTTCCAAGCCTTGAAGAAGGTCCTCGAAAGAAATGAATGCTAATTCAGCTTCCAAATGTGTATATTCTGAAAGATGTCTGCGAGTGTGGGACTTCTCAGCACGATACGATTCAGCAAGACAGAAAACATCACCAAGAGCAGGGAGACAGGTCTCAAGGTAAAGTTGTGATGATTGTGTCAAGTAAGCTTGTTGACCATAGTAATCAAATGCGAACAACGTAGATCCACCTTCAACTTGAGTTTGAACCATGCAGGGAGGGGTAACTTCAGTGTAACCTCTGGCGTCAAAGTGTTCGCGGAAAGCCTTGATAACCTGAGCTCTAGCCTTGATAACAGCTGACGATGTCTCACCACGAAGAGCGAGATGGCGTTGATCCAAAAGGTACGAGGGATCAGCATCTTGAGAAATCTTGTTGGTGAATGCATCATCGCCACCAGGAGCCTTTCCGACCATCACCCAGTAATCGGCGACAAGCTCATGGCCATCAGGAGCCTACAGATAACTTGTGAGTATAGTGATTATCCATATTAGTATTTAAGCATGACACTCACAGTCTTTCCTTCGGGCAATTCGTTGATGACACCATAAATGGTGATAGTTGACTCAAGAGTCATGGTGACAGCATCAAATGTCTTGCACTAAAGCATAGAGTAGCGTTAGTGTTGTGTTGTGTTGTGTTGTGTTATATTGATTTGCGCCCAATTATACTTTATCGATATACATACCAGATCGCCAGTGAGAACACATTGCAAGTAACCAGTACCATCACGAAGGACAACGAACATCATATCCTTGCCCTGAACACGAAGTCTATGAACCCAACCTGATACCTTGACACGCTTACCACGAGAAGCCTTAGCATCCCGGATTTTGATCTATTGAGGAATGAGTGTGAAAAAACTCAATCATAAATGCAGATCAGTTTGATTAAATGACCACATACTGTGCTAGCCTTGGGAAGGCTCTGGTCTTCACTCAAAGTAATGCCTTTAGCAGCTTCCAAAGCTTTTGCGTCACCTTCAGCTTTCTTTTGCTTGTCTTGTTCTTGCTTAAGTCGTTGTTCCTCTTGCTTCTTTGCCTTACGTTGCTGTTCAACAAGTGTCTTTTTGGCTTTCTTCAAAGCTGAAGCTGAGATCTCTTTGTATCCTTCTTCGTCCTTTTTGACTTGAATTTTTGCTTCTTCTCCAGCAAAGTCTAAACTCTTGACAGCAGTTTTAAAAGGGGCTTCCTGAGTACCTTTACCGGTTTCATCAGAACCCTGAGCTTCATCTATATATACGGTTTCTGAAAAAGGAATAAGCAAAATGGAACTTGAAATCGTTTAAACGCGTGTGTCTTTTCTTACTTCCAGCTGCTCCACCAAGGGAGAGCTTTTCTGCAGCAGTTGCGAGTAGCTGTGACATGTTATTATAAGATTAGATTTGTTCGTTGACAGCTTTGATAGCCCTTTAAAACTAATATTTTGGGTGGCTTAGATTTTGGCTTATCACTTCGAGAGACAATGAGTCACCCAACTGCAATAATAATTATGACTGCCGAGCAACTTTTGTGTAGCCTCGCACAATGTCATTTGCCTTGGATAAAACAGATATGCTCACTGTGTAATTTCCTACTTATGACAATCATATATATCTTCTTTGTACTGCTTGGTGATGTTTCCAAAGATCAATACGATAAGAAATCTGAACATGTCGCAAATTTAAGTATGTTCTGACGAGTCACTCTCTACACATTTAAGGGTAGTAAGTAGCTTGTATGATACCACTGATCCTTAGCTTTGGGTCACTCATTAAGATGTGTATCAAAATAGTTTTCAATTTGGGTCCTAGAAAGTATTTGAAAATGTAGCCATCTTCCTGTGTTCAAAGAGATATAAGGCTGATCACCATCAATTAGGTATATAAATTATATGCTCCTAATAGTTCACGACATCATCTACAAACATTTGAAGCATTCACATATCATGGATAAGCCATTCTTCGATTCCCAGAACGCTCCGCATTCTGAACGTAATTGCAACCCACATCCAGTTGCCCAAATGGGTAATCGTAGCTTGTGATTGGCCAAATTTGCGGGCAGCGGGGTTCGGAGAGCGACAGCTCGTGGATGGAACGAACACACGCTCAAGCAGGGTCATCTTTCCTCAGTCATCATTTGATTAAATTGTAGCAAAGAGGAAGAAAGTCTAAGCAATTAGCAGTAGGAAGCTTGTTCATTTCACATTCATTCATTTTACCCGCAAGCTTTCTTTGTCTTCCTTTCTGTTTTACAACTCTCTCCGTTGTCATCTGTCATAGTAAAGCTTGACAAATAAGTAAGTAGTCCACTCTTCCTGCCATCTTTGCAACCACCTTTTGCATCTATCGTGCTACAGAATTTCAGACTTTATCGAGATCCGATAACAGCGATAGTGAAAAGGACCTTGTGGAGTAGATTCTTGCTCTGGTGTCGATTCAAGTTTTCACCGTACCTGCAGTCAATTCGCACCCACAATCCCGGCATTCGTCATACCTGTCACTAGATCTATATTAAAATAACAAAAATACTAACCAAATTATCATTTATTTAGTTGTTTAGAGCATTTTCTGGCTATCATTGATTTCAGAAATACTCTATTCCTTTGGCGACTTTACCGGCGACAACGAGTTATCCAACTTATTTTTATCTTTCCTAATCCTCCTTTAACTACAGACTAGTCCAATCCAGATTATCCATGTAAGTCCTCTTACTACAAAACAGGAATATCTACTACCATTTATAAAGGTATCATATTCCTCTTACTGACTGTTGGACAAGTTTTTGTCGTTAGCCAGGTCACAAATGGCGGACAGCACTCATCCCGTCTTGGCGGCTTCTCAAGCTTCCATCATCAAGCATGGTGAGAAACCTCGCTTTGGACAAGTTTCGTAAGTGAACACCGCTTCTTGCTATGCCTTGTGCAGAACTTCTTTGATTAATAGCGATTTACGATGATAACAGTGACGGATATGGTCAATACCAAACTCCATCAGCAGTTGCGGTACCAGGGGCAGCAATGATTGGCAATCATTATGCACAAGGTAACGGCGTACCCACTTCCTTTCAACAGCCAACTGGATCACCTTTCAACTCGTATACAAGTGGCAACTTATCACCTTCATACGGCAATGTCAATCAATACCACGCTATGAGCGGCACTCAGGGACTACTCACCTCCAATGGGCAGCTACAATATGCAAATCCACCTTTAGCTACTTCGCCTTCCGCTTCATCACTGGCATCTCCGTTCTCCACTCCTCAATTTTCCAATTCTTCGCCGTACTCCCATCATGTTGGTCAGCCAAGCGGCGCTCAGCTTTCCTCTGTGCCAAATCAATCTGCCCGAACTATTTATATTGGAAACATCCCACCAGAGACCAATATCAGTGAGATTTTGGATTTGATCAAATCTGGCATCATTGAGGCTGTAAGAACATTTCCTGAAAAAAGCTGTGCTTTTATCACTTTCGTGGACGGAGGGTCTGCAGCTCATCTTTATCATGAGGCCAACACAAAGAGGCTTGTCATTAATGGCAATGAACTCAAGGTTGGTTGGGGCAAACCAAATGGAGGTTCGCCGAGCTTGCATGTAGCACTTCAAAGCGGTGCAACACGTAATGTCTATTTAGGAGACTTGGGCGACAACGTTACAGAGCAAACCTTGAGAGAACAGCTCTCCAAGTTTGGACACATTGAGCATATCAAGATTTTACGAGAGAGGAATATTGCTTTTGTTCACTTTTTGAGCATTGCTAGTGCTATTCGTTGCGTCAACAACTTGCCAAATGATCCCAAATGGGCATCGCGTCGCGTCAATTATGGAAAAGATAGATGCGCTTATAGGCTCAAGATGAATCAAGTATCTGTTCATCACTCAGAGCAATATCCCTCAAGCTCGTCTGGCAATTACCAAGTCCCATTTGGTTCTATAAGCTATGATCCATTTACTGGTACCACGATAGATTCGTTTGGTAACCACACTACATCAATGTATCATAACAATGGTTCCATTTCTGCTATTGCCAATCGTACCATATACCTAGGAAATATTCATCCAGACACCACTACTGAAGAAATCTGTAATGTTGTCCGCGGCGGTATTCTCAACCATATACGATACATGCCTGACAAACATATCGCCTTCATTGCCTTTGTAGACCCTACACTGGCGCTCAATTTCTATAATCAAGCGAGCTATCATGGCGTTGTTATCAAAAACCGACGTTTGAAGGTAGGATGGGGCAAACCATCTGCATTGTCTGCATCTGTCATTGCGGCCGTTCAAAATGGTGGTTCTCGTAATGTCTACCTAGGCAACATTGATGAAACTATCACTGAAGATAAGCTTCGACAAGATTTTGGAGAGTACGGCGATATAGAATTGGTTAATACGCTAAAGGAAAAAAACTGTGCGTTCGTCAACTTTACCAGCATCGCCTCAGCTGTCCGCGCCATTGATGGCATCCGCTCCAAGGACGAATACAAGAAATTTAGAATCAACTATGGTAAGGATCGATGTGGCAACCCTCCTAGAATGCATAAATCATCTGCATCCACCATTGATTCAGCCTCCACTGGCTTACTTCCGGTGATCAATGGCAATGGTGAATCCGACCTTTCGGTAGATGCTGATATACCCATTTCTATGGACGAGCATCCCGATACTATCAATGATGTTCTTGGATCAGTTCTAGTATAAGTAGGTGAGTGTATGTTATAGCACGTGTTAATTTGTGATAGTCACTCACTAACCCGCCTTTAGCAACATGACAAAAGCAATGAACACTTTCCATCATCCTTTGTTGGGTATTGGATACTGTACGTTAAATGAGCATCATATATTATTTCGAAAAAAATACTTCATTAAATATTCTAGACTTTTCTTTTCCTTTTTTTACTTTTGTTCTTACAGCCTTTTTTTATGTTTCTATCGGCTACCTGCTTTTCTTGTGTTCATAGCGTTGCGGTTTGTATTGCACTCGATAGATTTTTATTTTATTTATCCTTCTACCATTTTACTGTTGCGTTTATAATCCCGTTTGGATTTAGCCACCTTTTGAAGATTTCTTTTGAACCATTCTGATAATACTATTAGGATTTCTCACTTTCTGGTAAAAAGAGGAAAAGCATAATATTATGAAGCAATTAAATTGATCACTCTATGCATAATATCCGTCCACTGTTTATATACAACTTTTATGACTCAAAGTCTTCTTATATACAACCAACGGAGAACTCGCAATAACCCACTGCGATAGTGGATCTGTATAAAAGCAAATGATGAGTCTATGAGTAACTAAATGGGTGCCAGCCCGAGCTCAGCAAGATGCACTTGACTGTAAGCAATTACACCCAAAGCGAACCTATAATTGGCTATACGCTGTCATGGAGGTGTAGCGGCGACTTGTACTATCTGATCAAATCTGGCCAGTAGAACAACCCATTCATCTTTCAAAATTGCGGGTTTGCAAAGTTTCATCCAATAGATGGCTATCCATCTCGCGCAATCCATGATTCAGATTTTGTTCAACTCCGCAGGGTGGCGATCTCAAGCTAAATCTGTTAGCAGAAATTTATAACCATAAGATTGAAATAAGACATGTATCGTTTGAGGAAGGAACAGCAGAAAGATCAGTCTAAAGGTTGGAGAAGGAAGAACAAGGGTTAAGCAAATTCCATTTGTGATACGTATTAAGCCGTATTACATATTGTCGTGGGATAGTAATATACAAATTGTTGGCACGCCATTTTTGCAGCAATGGTACCAGCATAATCTACCGAATCTTGCTTACATTAAAAATTTTTGATCCCTTCTTATAGTAAGTTGATAGGTATTGAGTCTCGAAAAAGTTTTTACTTCTCAAACATCAGTTGTCTTTTGGCTTTCACTCTTCTTCTCTCTTTGCTATCACTTTTTTTTTCTTTCTCACTTGAAGAATTACACCATCCGGGTCTCTGGCCACAATTTCATCAAACTCATTTAAATCAAACTCATCACCAGCCATTATGGATTCGGAAAAGTATCAACAAGAAGACGGCGTTAGCACTGTCCAACATGCCGAGAGTATTTCGGATGAACCAGTCTCTGTCGACCAACCTCATTTGAGACGTGGCCTCAAAGCTCGTCATATTCAGGTAAAGGCTTAGGATTATAGATATTCTTGATCCTGATTCGGTATAGTAATACAATCAATTTTCATCAGATGATTGCCTTAGGTGGCACCATTGGAACTGGTTTGTTCGTCGCATCAGGAAAAGCCATTGCTACAGGTGGTCCAGCTGGTTCTTTGCTAGCCTACATGACTGTCGGTGTGCTTGTCTTTTGCGTCATGATGTCATTAGGTGAAATGGCTGCTTACATTCCCATTGCTGGAAGTTTTGGGCATTTCGCTACTCGTTACGTCGACAGTTCGACTGGATTCTGTGTAGGATGGGTATGTATATCAGCTTACAGTAAATCGATTCTTGAATCATAATTAACAATTAATTTTTATTAACTTGATTATAGGTTTATTGGGCTAACTGGGCTGTTGGTGTTGCCGTCGAATTGACTGGTGTTGCCATCATCATGGAATATTGGGTTTCCAGCATCAACAGTGTTGTATGGAGTATCATCGCTCTAGTCATCGTAGCTTCTTTCAACATTTTTTCCGTTAAGGGATACGGCGAAGTAGAATACTGGTTTTCTTTCATCAAGGTCATTACCGTTGTAATCTTCGTCATCGTGGGTCTCTGTGTAGACACTGGGTCTGTTGGCGGCGTCAATCACGGTGCTTCTAACTGGCACATTCCCGGAGCTCCTTTTGTTGATGGTTTCTTGGGCTACTTCAACTGCCTTATTGCTGCCGCTTTCTCTTTCAACGGTGTAGAGATTGTCGGTATCACTGCCGGTGAATCTGCCAACCCTCACAAAACGGTACCATCAGCTGTCAAGCAAGTCTTTGTCAGAATTGTTCTCTTCTATGTACTGACAATATTAGTCATTGGCTTGAATATTCCTTACACCGATCCTCGCCTTTTGAGCGCTTCTGGTACCAATGTCGCCGTCTCTCCTTTCACTCTTGTTTTCCAAATGGCTGGTGCAGCATGGGCTGCTGATTTGATGAACGCCATTCTTCTTATTACCATGCTTTCTGCTGCTAACAGTGGTGTATACTCATCCAGTCGAACCCTTTTAGCTCTGGCTGAAGATGGAAAGGCTCCTCGATTCTTGACTTTCATTAATCGTTTTGGTATTCCCTTATGGACAATTTTAGCCAGTTGTTTAATCGGTTGCCTCGCCTTCTTGACCTCTCTCTTTGGATCAGGCGTTGTCTTCAACTGGTTGACCAATTTAACTAGTGTTGCTGGTTTGATTACATGGGTCATCATTTCCATCACTCATATCCGATTTAGACAAGGTTTTGTCGCTCAAGGTCACTCACTCAAGAGTCTACCTTATGTCGCCCCATTCTTCCCTTATTGCGATATTTTCAGTATCGTCATTGGAACCATTGTTATTTTTGGACAAGGTTACAAAACTTTCACCACCGATCCCATCGATGCCAGCGGTGTCATTGCTGCTTATATTGGACTGATCTTCGGCATTGTGCTGTATGTAGGCCATAAGATTGTTCGTCGACCATCTTTCGTGAAGACCAGTGAAATGGATTTTGAAACTGGTCGCCTGCAAAAGTCCATCGAAGATGATACCGAGAATGATGACTTGTACGATCACAATGGTAACGCTCTTCCCGTATGGAAACGTTACTGGCGCAAGGCTATCAATATCATTGCTTAAGCGCTCCCGTTTTTCCCCTCCATCGTCAATGCATTTTTCAACAAAATAACATTGTATATATTTCTTTTACCTATATCTCATTGTACACATATATCTTATTAAGGCTATATCTATGTATAACTTTTATAAACAATCTCAACATTTAAACGATTTCAACATTACTTCTCAAAGTTTGCCATTTTGCTTGTTCTTGATGCAGCAGCACTAAATGTAGTTGTTGAATTCTGCAATTTGTGTAATCTTATGAGAAAAATTTCTAGAATCTATTTGCAATTGGGTTTGAATGGGAGGATACAAATATACATGATGTTTTGTGGAAAAAAAAAGCAATGCTGTATCATCGGAAAAGCTTGATTATGTTTAAAAAGAAAGATAGAGACAAGGTTTAGATTGGTTTTTTAGCTATGATAAGGTTGGATTTACCAGGTCTTTTTGCCACTACCCAAACCATATTTTTCAAGGATTTTGCGAGGGTTATTGATGCCACGGACTTCACCTTGAGCCACAATGGTAGCATCACCACTTCCTCCACTAGTGACGGATACTGCTCCGCGAACAATACGGCTGGCAACCTGTGCGAGTTTTTCTAAATCAACAGCATCAATTTTTGCGAGCATTTCATCAATACCAGTCTTGGATCCTTGAACTTGGACCTGACGACCAAGATCCTCCAGCTGGACCATGCGGCTCTCAAGATTCATCAATAGTGAGCTCTTAAGCTGATTTTTGGCACGACTGAGTTCCACCTTGTTAACGCCAAGATGGCCAACATCCTGTCGTGCAACGAGGTCCAATTCTCGGCATATAACTTCCAATAAAACGTTGGCATATTCTGGTCGACATGAAGCAGCAATGCCGAAAAGCCCAGAATCAGTATAGCAGTGATTGAAAGCTGTGCATGACTCGACCCAATAATGTTGGTTCAAAACATTAGTGAATAGACGAGAGTACATTCCTTTACCAGGGCCACCAGCAGAGAACGATCCGCCTCCTCCCAAAAGAATTTGCAATGTGGCTAAAGCATAAATATCATCATCATGGATAGGTAGGCCCTCAAATGCTACCTGAACGTGAGTAAACATTTGCTCTGGTGCATCGACCAATTCTATGCCTCCAGTATAATGTGCTGGCTGCGTGGCAAGGCTCTCAGCAGAGTTGGTTTTAGTAGAGCTGAACAGAGATTGAACAAAGGATGCAGATTTGGTTTGTCGTTCTTGAATGATTCGGTGGGTCTTGACAGAATCAAGGGGAGTTTCAGAAGCAGGAATGTTACCGAAATACTTTTCGGCCAGTTGAACAGCTAAATTATGATCAGTGCCACAAACTGCAACAACCATTCGTTCTGGTCGGTACCAAGTCTTCATGTATGACTTTATGAGCTCAGGAGTCATGGACGCAAGATTTTCAGGAGGACATAATAACGGGTTGCCAAGGGTATTGCCTTTAAATGCAACAGTATGTAGGATCTCAGGTAGTATCATCTCAGGTTTTGACCATATATCTTGAATTTCATACAATGCTGTTTGGCGTTGCTCCTCAACTTCTTCTGGAGCAATTACCGGGTTGCAAATAACATCAGCGAAGATGGACATGACTTGTTGTACATCCTGGTTGAAAACTGCCGACTGATACATTATGGATTCCCGAGAGGAAGAGCACATAATGTTACCACCTAGTGATTCCAATTTGGACAGCATTTCATCAGCACTTGATGTTTTCGTACTCTACAAATTTAGAAGAATCAATTTACTGTTTTATGCCACGCACGTAACATAAAGACCAAGCATTACCTTGAAGGCGAGTCTATCCAAAATATGGCTAACTCCTTGGTTAGCTGGTGACTCGTAACGGCTACCGGCATCAACATAGACGCCAACAGCTGAAAAGTGGCCTGGAGTGTTCTCGGAAGCGACACGCACACCGTTGGGCAACGTCGTGACTTTGCTCAGACCAGTGCTTGACTTGGAGAACTCTTGAACTTTGGTTGGGTATTTGGCAGCATCAAATGCTTTGGGCTAAAAGGGATGAGAATCGAGAAACTTAGATTGAGAAGATTAAACATGGTTCGCTAAAACGAACATGAAATACCTTGATTTCCTCAGGTTGCTGAAGAGTGGTACGGCTTCTAGAAAGGAGTGAAGCAGTGCTTGCTTTCCAGCCAATAGGTGATTGCTTAAGTAGAGATTTGCCGGATCGCGCGGCCGCTTGCCAAAGCTGGTTGGACATTGCGTATTCGAAAAGACTGGCTCTCAGGGCCACTTTGCGTCCACAAAGTAGTCGTTGTAAAATGCACAGTCACAATCGGCAGAATGCGCAAAAATCTGGATGACTCAAAATATTTAAAAACAAAAAATACAGTGACAAGCGGTGTATACTTTGGTAGCTACGTGGCCTCATCCAATCAATTAATGAAGTGCTAGAAATATAATAGCGAAGGAATGATGCATTGTCAGAAGAGGCTCTCATCTTGAAGATTTTGTCGAAAATTTGCTTTATGGAGCTGTTCAGAAACGTTAAGAATTTTTGTGACGAATAGGAACTACAAACTGTGCGGAAAGAGACCAATTGCCATACGTAAGAATTGCTAGTGCCATTAATTACCTTTGAAATCAATAGCTGAGACGTGCAATGCCTGTGGGCACCATCGATAAATTATTACACAGTTTTCAATTACGCAGATCGGTCCACAAAGTAAGTATGTTATATCTTTAAATTATAACAATAAAAATAGTCAAGATATTCATTTTTAAGAGTTGGAACTCAAAAGCTGATGCCTTTTATTATATGTTGAGCTTCAATCTGGTCATAGCAAAGGATGCGAGATGAAATCTACTTTCTTTGCTTTTGAGCCAAGAAGTCAGTGAACTCATGGTAGGGAGCCTTAGTGAAGGTAGTCTCGGTCCAGAGTTCAGGGGAAAGGAAACCATAGGTGTTACCAATGGCAGCGAAGGTAGCCTTGACGAAGTTACCAAGAGTGCGGGTAGCACCACGAGAAGTGGTGTAGCAATCAGTGATACCAGCGAGGGTAAGGACCTTCTTGGGAGTGGGAGCAGCAACGATACCGGTACCACGGGGAGCAGGGACCAAGCGAGAGATGGAAGAACCGCACTTGCCAGTAACCTTGCAAGGGACGGTGTGAGGCTCACCAAGGGAAGATCCCCAGTAACCACGACGAACGGGGATGACAGAGAGCTTGGCAAGGATGATGGCACCACGGATAGCGGTGGCGACTTCCTTGGAGCACTTGACACCAAGACCGACATGGCCGTTGCTGTCACCAATGACAACGAAAGCCTTGAAACGGGTACGTTGACCAGCACGAGTTTGCTTTTGGACGGGGGTGATCTTCATGACCTCATCCTTAAGCTTGGGAAGGAAGTAGTCAACAACTTGGTATTCCTTAATGGGAAGAGAGAAGAGGTAGATCTCCTCAATAGTCTTGATCTTTCCGTCCTTGACGAGACGACCGAGCTTGGTAACGGGAACCCTAAATATGAACGTGAAATTGGTTAGACAAAATGTCGATGAGATATCTATTAAGAAATAATGATATTATCAAATAGGGTATACGTACCACTCGTTCTTCTCTTCGTTGCGACCACGACCGCGGCCACCACGGCCACGACCACCACGTCCACCACGTCCGCGTCCAAATCCACCACGTCCTAATAGGAAGGAAACAAAAGTCAGTTGGCTGAATGATTCATAATTTTAAGGGATAACGTTACATCGACATGATTCACACAATGTTTCCCATTAACAAATAGTGAAGGCGGATTCTTTGAGTTGAATCCGTCTAATCACTATTTCTAACAGGTACATTGGCGTCGGCTTTATGAAGAGGTATCGAGAATCAAAGCAATTACTTACTTTCGGCCGGTGCAGAGTCAGCCATGCTATGATGAGGAAGGAGGTGGGAAGATGAGTCACATGTATCCATCAAATACAAACATTCAAGTATATCTCATGGATCAAATCGCGATACATCCATCACGCTTTACACTCATCCATCCATTACAAGTACTTTCTGATAATCCCAAGCTACTTACATTATATTTCCAAAAGTATGAAAAGAAGGAAGAATCTTCGGCTCCATCCGTATCAGTCCATATACGCTGTTGCTCACAGGATTCCGAAGGGCCACGTGATTAAATTTGCATTTAAATCTTTCATAAAAACGACTGTACATGCACTTAACAGCCGTCTTGCTCGTTCCATCGGCAAAATCCAGCAAACATGAGTACAGATGATGCTGAACTTAACAATCCAGGAGATCCTCAGATTGAGAATGGCGAAGAGGGAATAGAGAAACTTAATAGCAAGTCAGACTTTAAAACTTCGACACTACAGTTACTTGCTCAACTGCTAGGTGGCAATGCTGAAGACGAGGTATGTACCGAAGAGCGACAAAGTAGAGCCCAAAAATGCCATTTATCTCGTAGATATATTGATTTTTGCATGTACTGACTGATCTATCCATGCTAATATAGAATGTGGATGAAGGCGAGCAATTCGTTAGACCAGAGTCTGATTTTGAGGACGGGCTTGACTTCTATCAAATCAGCTTTGACGAAGTGGATGGTAAGGAACCACAAGTCGGATTCAGGTACAGACCAGAAGCTAGAACTCTGATGCGCATTGATATGAAACAGATCGTATTTCGGCTTTTCAAGAAGATGAGTTTGTCAAGGATGCCTTAGAGAAAGGTATGGATCTTCGACAGTATGCACGACAGGTTGAGAGCGAGATGTATGAAATGCAACATGAACATGAAAATGACTGTAAGTTTGAATTCTAAATTTTCTAAGCATTCCATGGTATAATGACTCACTTATCACAGACGCGAGAAATGTACAATCATTTATTGATTTGCATGGTCAATTCGAGGTAGGATGAGTACGTAGAAGATGTTAGGGAGGCAAAGAAAGAGACTGATGGGCTGTGTCTAGGCATCTGACGAGATTCTGGGGAACATGGAAGATATGCTCAATGTTTTTCAAACGGACTTGGGAAATATCAGTCGCGAAATCAAAAGTCTTCAAGAACGCTCAACTGATATTAACATCAAGCTGAAAAATCGCAAGGTGAGTATAGCCGATTAAGTATAGCAATTATTACAGAAGTTGCTGATATTCCTTTCATTGTTTAGTTGGTTGAAGGGCGACTGGGAAATATACTGGATAATTTGGTTGTCGCGCCTCATGTTATAAAGTAAGGCACGCCATCATGTAAATCAGATGATTTCTGGTCTAACTTTTGCTGTCATGTAGAAAAATTACTGAAAGCGATGTGGATGATGTTTGGCTTCAATATCTGCTGGAATTAAACAAGAAGATGCAATTTGTTAAGGCAAATCAAAGCAAACCTATTCGTGCACTGCAGGACATCGGGCCGGAACTCGAAAAGCTGCGACTAAAAGCGATATCTACAATTCGCGACTTCTTTGTTAGCAAAATCATTACACTACGGATACCCAATACCAACATTCAAATTTTACAGCAGTCTGTGTTTCTCAAGTACAAAGCACTCTACCATTTTGTTACTGGACGTCACCATGAAGCTGCTGCAGAGATTCGCCAGACATACATTAATACTATGCGGTGGTATTTTTATAACCATTTCGACCGTTACCACAAGGGATTGGTAAAACTGCAATCCGTTATTGCAGATAAGACGGATTTAATTGGAGCAGAAGAAAATGTTAAAAAGGGCGGCTTGTTCGGCAGTGGCAAATTCTCTATCAACAAGACCAATGTGTTTGCATTAGGCAATAGAATTGAAACACTACGAGCGCATGACGCTGGCGTCATTTTGGTACATATCGCAGAAGATGAAGGGGTGGTAAGCAAATGGTATCAGAGCCTTACGCGTCATGCTGTTTCATGAAGCTAAATCGGAATTGTTTACTGCAGAAATACCCGTTTGAGCAATTGTTCAGAAGCTTTAATTTGACGCTTATAGACAATGCAAGCTCAGAATACCTCTTTATCAGCGAGTTTTTTGCGAATAATCAAGCGAATAATGAGGCTTCTAAGCTCATCTTTCAGCATATTTTCACATTGACAGAAGATGTTGGTTTGGTATGCGAAAATAATACTGGCTATGTTTAGTAAATGTTAATTCGCTAATAATTTTTGCAACAGACCTTTACAAAGAGCTACATTGAACAATCATATGATGCTGTGGGCATTCTTCTTTGTATTCGCATCAATACGCAGCTCATGATGGAACTACAGCGACGCAGAGTTCCGACTATGGATAATTACTTAAATGCTACGAATATGCTACTTTGGCCACGATACCAGCATATCATGGACATGCATGTAGATAGTATCAAGAAGATGGCCAATACGAAATCTATTCTTAGTGCTGTAAAAGATATACACCCACACTATGTTACTAGACGATATGCCGAATTTGCAACCTCTATATTAATTCTGAACGATGGGTACGACGATTCAAATGTTACTGGCAGTCTCCAACGATTACGGAATGAGTTTGAAGGACTGTTAGCAAGGATGTCTAACGAGCTGCCAGATACTATCAAGCGAATAGCTTTCCTTATCAACAATTATGATGTAATTGTATCTGTAATGCAAGAGTCGCCTAATCGAGCTGTCAGCGCCGAGTTGGAGCATGTCGAACAGATACTATCATTGCAAAAGTCGGCGTTTGTGGAGGAGCAGCTCAAACCTTTCTTTGGTGATATCATCGACTGTGTGAATAGTGTGGAACAGAACAAGATCAAACCTATGGAGTTCAGTTCAACTCAGCTAGAGAAAATATCAACCCACTTCACCCAGACATGGCGGCAATCTCTTAACGCTATCAACACATCTATCATCCAATACTTTTCTAATTTTAAGAATGGCACTACCATCCTACATGCTACACTTGGCCAAGTGATAGTGTATTATACCAAGTTTATTGATTTGCTAGAGAAGCGATATACAGATCGGAAGCAAGGTGCAGGAACGGCCAACGGTTCCTTGGGCATTGCTGGCTGGAAAGTCCAACCTGTTGGAGTCCAAACCGTGATGGTAGCCGTGAAAAGTTTTAGATCTACCTTTTAGATACCAAAGAAATCATCGTTACATAATAAGCTATAGAATCAAGAGCCAAAGTAATGGTAAAAGTCTATTGTGACTTATATTTGTCCCAAACTGTTACTCGATGACCACATCATTCCACTTGGAAAAGGGAACTCTTCCGAATGTTTGTTAAAGTTTTTTTGTACCGTCCTCTTTACATAAACACACGTGTTTCCAAGCTAAAAGAATATTTTTCGTAGCACAAACCCCATTGGAGATAATCTTGATTCACCCCCAACGATCAATTATAACAATAACAGATTGAAAAGCTATCTAGAAAACGATGCTTTTAATATTTAATATATGATATGAAAATAAGACTACCAAAGGTTCATGGTTTTAAAGAATTATCAAATACAGTATTCAATACAAATAAACTAGCACAAAGGAAATTAGAACAGGAAACAGAAGGGTATAAACAACCAAAAAAAAAAAAATGTGCGCCAGGCTCATTTCGTAAAAATTCGGGAATGAAAAAAAATTAGTGGGGTATAGTGCAGGCCTATTGACGCCCACGACAGATATCAAACAAAAAAACGATTAGAAGCAGTTACCAATTTCAAATCGCAACTTGCTGGTTTGTGCATATTGGAAGTGATCCGTCCGCTTATGCAGATAAGTGCGTGGCCGTAATGGACATATTATTTTTCGAGACCTCATCATGTTCATCTCCGCGACTATCATCCGGAGATGATCAGGATTAGCTCGTATATCGCGCATGTATCGTTGAGGAATTGGGTCGCTATCAATTTCTTTGGAAGCAGATTTTTCTTCGTCGCCTTGTGACCAATATGCAGAGTCAGCATCGTTATCAGCTGTAGTTGGTTGCAGGACTGCTGTGGTATCAGTTGTGTTATCTTTCAAAATTTCAACTGTCGTGGGAGATAAATAGGTACCAGTCGAAAATAATTTTAGTGGAGCGCGTAGCAAACTGGCGGCATCGCGCAAGGCACTGGTGAAGTCACTCCCACTGCCAGCTGATTGATCCAACTTTTTGGCATGGTGATCTTGTAATAATTGTGACAAGAGCGTGATAGAGGTGGTTTGTGGAGCAATAACAGGCGCAATGGCATCCAGATGAGATATTAACGCTTTTGTTGATTGTGCAGGTGAAACCAAAGGCAGAGTCAACCTCGCTGGGTTGGATTGCTCTGGTTCTGGGCTGGTGGGTGACAGAAAAGACGTAACTGCTAACGGTGGTGATATGGAAAATTTTGAAAATAATGACAATGATGGTGGTGTGGTGGACATTGCTGTTATCTCATCAGTAGAGAGCGTTGAATCAGCATAAATATCCTGATTGTCAGTAGAAACGGTAGTAACCTGGAATTATAGTGAAAAAGAAGGAAAACACGAAGAAGAAACCAAATAAATTAAGACGGAGTAAGTTAGTCAGCGCGCACTTTCAAGAATAGCAGTGAGACTCAGTTGACCAACTACTACCAATCGAGCTCGATTGCAATTGAATGCAGCTCTCATGCTTTCATGGTAATAGTTGATTCATTTACTGACACAAGAATAATTCTACAAGCAATTACCTCGCGCAGTAGTTTCGTCGACGATCTCCTTCTTCGTGGTATCATGCTGTAAGGGGTTTGTGAATTACTGCTGATTGTTGTTTTCATCGAGAGCATATATGATTCTTTCGAATTCATTTGAGGCTCCAGTGCACAAGGCGATAGGCAAGAAAGAGTAGCTGGCATGAAAGAAAGAAGGAAAAGACGGAAGAAAAGGTTATTCAACGGAAGGTAAGAAGATAACGGAATTGCTGAAATGAGGGTTAGTGAATCATATGGACAGAAATACCGTATTGGGTAATTTGAGTCTCCCCCGTCCAATTACTGAGCAAGCCTTAAACTTCACCAATCATGCACCGTCAAATATCGAAATGCAAGCTCCGCTCAGGGTTCCTGTGAGTGCTTTGCGGCTAAAAGTGGCAACAAACAACTGGCAATGAGGGGGATGGATTGCCTTATTCGCATATCATGGCCATGGGGTTACTTGTAAGTGACCATGACGTTTACTTCCGAATGGGCTGATATGAACAAGCAGGAAGATAAGCATTGCTTTGCTATCACAATCCTGCCAAATAATTAAAATACTAATGAATTTCCGTAACAAGAAATTTTTACACAAAAGGTACACACGGCTTGCAAAGCTAGGTGTGACAGGTAATATATAACAATGTGGAATCCCCAATATCATAAAATTTACCTTTTTAAAATAATGCTATTCGTGCAGCTTTGCGATATTGGTACACCAGATAACAAGCAACTAAATTATTTCCGTATGTCGGTGATAGGAATTCCAGTCTCGAAACCTGCAGTTATAATACTTCATATATGAATCGTTTTGCTCACTTTTCACAAAATTATACAAGAGGACAGTAACCTTTTTTTTTCTTGATAACTATGCAGTATTACCCCCTTTATCTCAATATCCATTCCCCGCTTAGAGCCGCATGTACATATTTCACCCACACCACCTTACACATCCCGTGACCTCAGGCACCTATTAAACGTGACAAAAAAGCTTAATGAGTTTAAGGCTTATAACTGGCGTTTAAGTATTGGCTGGCTGATTGGTGGTATCGAAAAGCAATGACTTCCACCGGATAAGAAAACTTAAAACCAAACCACCATTTTTTACCCCTTGCTAAATCTCACATGATATAACTTTATTATTTTTTATTATTCACAGATAGATTGTCTACTTTTTTCTTTCGCAAAGTCATGTCGATAACCCTTTAGTTTCGTTCAGTCGGTAATCGAACCATTCGATTACTTTGCCATTCTCTATACAAATCGTCAGCTTGCTCCGTACGATTGCGTTTGACATGAACCTTGATAAGGGCGTTATACATAGATTGAAGTGGTCGCAAATTGTAAATTTTTTGCATAAGATCCATAATCTTGTACGCCCCTCCAGCTCGGCCTTGTTTCAGCGCTTCATGCTTAACCAAATAGTTAAATGTTACCACATTTGGTTTGACACCAGCTCTCTCCATATCGAAGAAAATTTTCTTTGCTGTCGCCACGTGCTCATGCTGACAGCACCATCTAATCAGTCTGTTGTATGTTTGAACATCGCATCGAACGTTGAATGATGGCATCATGTTCTGATAGATATGTAAGATGCCCTCTATATTTCCGGTTGAGCCATGTGCATCTATGAGTGCATTGAACGTTGAGGCTGCTGGTATCGGACTGGGTGAGATGTGGATTCTGGAGAGATATGATCTGGTAGCTTGAGTCTTGGGGTTTACGAACAACTCGGTAAACGCTTTATCCATTTTCGCCAAATCGCCGGCGGCTGCGTGTGCTTTGAGAAGGGTATCATAGGTGAATCGGTTGGGTGTTATATTTTTTTCTCGCATCCTTGTCAAAATTTCAAATGCTTTGGAGGCTTGGCCTCCTTTGACAGCAGCAAACATGTACAGGTTGTAGGAATATAAATTAGGTGTAGAGTTTCTTTCCAAATCTTGCCATATACGGGAGCAAGTAACGAAATCCTTGGAGCGCCCGAAAACGTTGAGCATATGGTTGTAATCACGAACATCCATCGGGATATTCTTAGCCTTCATCCTATCGTACATATGGAATAACCGTTTTTGAACTACTTCAAGTTCCTCTTCGTTGTAAGCTTTTGGGTTTTTTGGCTTGATTGACCGGAAGGTCATAGAGTGCATGCTTTTGGTGAGAGTCTCCAATTCATCGGAATTATCAATATCTTTATACTTCTTCCAAACTGTGTTAGGGTTTCGAGTGCGAACAGCATTAAACATACTCTCGTGCGATGGCGCCCCCGATGTCGCCCGTGGTAGTGCATATTTGTCGACTGTCGCAGAGTAGTTCCTCGGAAACTTTGTGGATATAACTTTCCTAGCTGGGATTGCTCGCCCTACTACCGAAGTTCGCTGTAGCATTGTGTTGGAGGCCATTGTATATGAGTAAAAAAAAAAAAAAAAAATTAGCCTGGAGGTTAAATGGTTTAGTCCCTGCTAAAGTTGCTGACGTCACCACCTTGAGGTGGCTTGTCCAGGCACTGATATTAGGCGGTGACCAAAAGGAGTAATAGGTCTTTTTGGCAGCTTACATGTCAAGGCTTCCATGTTTAAAGCTCTTGTCAAGAGCGTTTGTAAATGCTCCCCGACACCACTCATATAGCAAAAAAAATGTGATGAAAACATTTCAGCGGCCATTGTCCACTTTGGTAGCTCCCTTGAAGCATTCTACAGCTGTTCGGCCATTCCGTATTCAACCCTTGGTCAACCTCACTCTCAAGAAACACTTTGCACAGCAAGTACAAACCATTGAAGAGAAGAAGGACGATGAAAAGGTTCTATTGAATAGCTATCATAGTTGGCTCGATCGATTGCCCCCAAAATTGGCACCTTATGTTTTTTTGACGCGCATGGATAAGCCTATTGGCACATGGTTACTTTATTGGCCATGCGGTAAGTTAATAACTACTTTCGATGCCCTCTCGGACTCCTGATTCTTACTTCATGTTTAGCATGGAGTATTACCATGGCTGCATATAGTGAAAGTTTGCCAGCATCCCAGACTGCCTACATGCTGGGCTTATTCGGAGCCGGTGCCATAATTATGCGCGGAGCTGGCTGTACAATCAATGACCTTTGGGATAGAGATATTGACGACAAGGTGCTTACTACTTTTCATCAATTTGTTTTCGCTGATTCCTCACTTCTAAACTGTTTCATCTTGCAGGTGGAGAGAACAAAAGTCAGACCAATAGCTTCAGGGGCCATCACTCCGAAGCAGGGTATCGCCTTTCTTGGACTGCAGCTCTCAGCAGGTTTAGCTATTTTGACTCAACTGAATACCTACAGGTATGTGAATATTTAGCTGAGCATTACATAGTCTGTGGAAAAACTTATTGATATCGTCGATAGCATTTTGCTCGGTGCATCTTCATTGTCTCTTGTCGTGACATACCCGCTGATGAAGCGGATCACATATTGGCCCCAAGTAGTTCTTGGATTAGCATTCAACTGGGGAGCATTGCTCGGATGGTCTGCTATGACAGGTTCATGTGATCTTTCGGTGGTAGCACCACTCTATGCAGGAGGAGTAGCGTGGACTTTGGTATATGATACCATCTACGCTCATCAGGACAAGAAAGACGACATAAAGATTGGAGTTAAATCAACTGCTCTCCGGTTCGGTGAAAATACAAACAAGTGGCTGGGAGCATTTTCAGGCACTTTTGTCTCAATGACTGCCCTTGCCGGCTATATAAATGGACAGGGTTTGCCATTCTATACATTGAGCGTACTCGGTACGGCAGCACATCTCGCTTGGCAGTTGAAGACTGTTGATTACAATGACCCTGCTGACTGCTGGAAGAAATTCAAGAGCAACACTTGGGTAGGAGGGTTGATATGGTCTGGAATAGCCACAGACGCACTGTGGAACTCTATTCAGAATGGTGCTATGTAAATTGTAATATTGAAAAGAATGTAAAAATTAAAACTGGTCATAATGATGGTCTTCTTGTTGGTACTTGCATCATTATCCCAAAAATGCAAATTCGCTGTATAACAACAGTCACGTAAATAAGCTGGGCTTATCCCTGGCAGCTTCTGGCCAATATCGCACACTCGTACCCAACATGCTATCGTCTGCAATGCTCCTCCCCCGTAGCGTGGGTGCTTTGTGGAAAGGAGGCGTACACGGTCGATTTGTGATTGCTTCGACCCAGCCAATCATACGACAATATGTAGGTTTAGCCCCACAGACCCCTGCCAACGACAATGTTAGATTCAACATGGCCGATACTGTTGACACTGGCGCACGCAACACCATTAACAATGTGACTACATGCAAGTGTCTTAGCGTATATTGAGGTGGCACGACGACCTTCAGCAATCTCACTCTTCATGTTTGCAGCAATCGCCAGCCCTGGCAAATCAGAACCTGAATTTAATATTGTGTCCTCCGGCGTCGGTAAGTGTATACTATATATGACATACCTGGACTATGATTATATGATAGCTAAACTGATTTCTTTCCAGGCTCACTTTTGATGGTGAAAGTATGTATATAGTCAGAACGTGCCTGCCCACGAGTTTTAGTGCCTCACCAGCAACTCGCGTTAATTCTCAACCTCACAGTTGCCACCACACACCGATATCGTTGCAGCTACAGGAACAGCAGTTGGATCTTCCAATAAGGTTTGTAATATGCTTATTGTTGATTATCTATATTTCATATTCTGACAATAATGTCACAACCATCAGGTTCTTGCTAAGCTAACAATGGATGGAGGAAGTATTTCGGCCGGCGCTAGGAGAGTGTTGGGAGATTCCATGTTTCGTCAAAAGGTAAGATTATTTATAAAATTGTGGTGAGATGATATACAGAATGATACAGATCTAAATTGTGAAAATTTACGTTACAGTTCGAAACTCACGAAGAATATGGAGATGTACTATTGTCACCGGCTTCCATCGGTGAAATTGCTATCATCAAGATCAACGGAAGTACTGAATATGCAATGCGACGTGATACATTCCTTGCCAAAACTTCACGTGTATCAGTAGATCTTGGCTTCGGCGGAATCAAGGGTAAAGAGACTGTAAGTGTCATGTGCGTTTTCAGTATAATAGTAAACCGTGCATGACATTGATGAAATCATCAGGGATTGGTCCAGAGAATTGCACACAAGGTCAGGGGTCCGGGAACAATCGCCATCTCGCATTATGGTGGTTTATACCGAGTTGTTTTGGATGAAGGCGAAGAGTACCTGGCCAACCCAAGGTAACCTGTTGTACCATCACATCCGACTTTATGACACTGCTTCAAGCCATGCTTACCATTGAGTCTTCCTAATGATATAGCCATTTGGTTGCTTGGGATACACGAACTGAGCCTACAAAACTATATACTGAAAAGAGAACTATTCCATCCCCAAGATCACGACTTCGCCGGTATCATGTTTTCCGCAATATTGTAGATAGCCCTTCAATGCAAAATTCTTTGCAATTTTGGGATAGCGTGTTCAAGCACACACGTAACTGGATCCTCGGAGCGCCTGTGAGTAGAGTCATGGTCATGTAATCACAAAAGTAAACATGTGTTTGACGGTCGTTTCGGCGCTTTTAGGATTTCGTGCGTTTGAAAGGACCTGGCGACTTTTACCTATCTTCCAGAGTTGAGCCGCGTTATGTGAGATCAAAATTGTAAGGCTATTCTTTCTGATTCTTTGGTTTAGTTCTTTTTTAAATTAACCATATTTATCGACGATACTCAAATTAGGTTGAATGCGATCACTCAGGCTGATGATTCTGTCGATCAAGCCATGACGAAAGCTTCCATCTTCCCAACTGCTCTCGCTCCAGCAAAGGAACCGACAAAACCTCGCTTTGGTTACGCCACCGAGAAGTCGAAGGATGGCGCAATTACTTACTATGCCAGCATCGATAATAAAGGACAAGTATCATTTGTTCCTGCAAGACAAATCAAATTAAACTCGGCAGAAGAGAACGCTACATCCTAAAGTCATCTGCATAACATGTACCATAGATAGCGGACTTTGAACTCATGAAATAAAATACATCTAAACTACGGTCACATTCACGGCTGTTACTTCCTTTGCTTTTACAAAATGACAGTTTTGATAGAGACCTTTCGAACTGCACTCCAAAAGGCAGCTATCATTTCTTCAGATGATAGTGTTCTTGCTCAAATGTTCAAGATATTTTGGACTCTGTTGGCTGGCTACTTAGTCATTACCGTAAGCATAACGTCAATTATCATCAATGATAAAGGCACCAATTAATCTGATCGATTGATTGTAGAGGATCTACGATGGCTTTTTTGGTCCTCTTTCTCGCATACCAGGACCATTCACAGCAAAATTTCTTTATTGGAATGACGGTCATTATGACCTTCCTATCGGTAAAAGGTAACATACATCTTTTTGAAGATGGCTGGATATACCAGGGTTTAACCATCTCACTATTAGATTTCGGAACCATATGAAGCTGCACCAACAATATGGTCATGTTGTTCGCATTTCTCCAAAAAAGCTTTTAATCAGTGATAAAGGTAATAAGCCCTCAGTCAGGTCATGGTAAATTGTATAGATCTAACTAATCATAATTTAGATATGATCACTCAAATTTTGGCCAAGGATGATATGCCGAAGGCCGATCTTTATTTGAGTTTCCAAAGTGAGTTATTCAATTTTTTTGCAATTATATAGATCACACTCAAGTAACACAATTATTTTGCAGTGGACAACAATCCGACTATGCACGATACTATCGACAAAGCCTTCCATAAAACAAGACGAAGAGTCGTGTCTCCAGCATTTGCTATTCGTTATCTGGCAACTATGGAGCCTTTGATGCATGAAAAGATGCAGATCATGGTAGACAAAGTTACAAAGACGATCGAACTGGCAAATGCAAATGGAACCAAATATGCAGAGATGGATTTATGGAAGCTATTGCAGCATCTTACTCTGGTAAATATGCCGAGATCACATTGGTTGTATTTCTGATTTGCTGTTTACCAAACCTCTGGACATTGTAATTCTAATAGGATATTATTGGCTCCACGGCATTTGGAACGGATTTCAACATGATCAAAACCGGGTCTCATCCTTTGCCTGATAGAATCAATAGCAGATTGAAATATTCATCTTTCGTAAGTATATGGCAAGCGACGTCATCTAAATCCGTGTGAGCTAATATCAATCAATGTTGCTAGCTCATTATGTTTCCTATGATTTCTCGACATATTCCCAAGCACATGGACCCATATCTGGTTTCCTTCATGACCAAAGTTATTGAGGAACGTATTACCTCGGGTAAACGGCGACAAGACATACTTCAGATTTTGATCGATACTCAGAAAGCCGAGTCTGTTGAAGACAGATTGGCCATTGCCGAGATGATTAATGAAGTCATTATTTATCTTGTGGCCGGTAGTGAAACATCCTCAAATACGATTGGGTTTACTATTGTCGAATTGCTCAAGCATCCCGAAGCCATGGCTAAATTGCGACAAGAAATTGACGACTTGGAATTCGAAGACGAAAAAACATTATTCCAACATAGCCAACTTAAAGCTTTACCATACTTAAATGCGGTTATTAGCGAGACCATGCGTCTGTACCCCGTTGCGACAGCAGGGTTGCAGAGAAAAACATATACAGACATTACACTTGCCGGGAAATTGGCAGTTCCTGAAAATGTTAGTATAATAGTGTTTATGCGTGTCTTTTGTGGATTCCAATTTTGATAACAATTTATCTACTATTTGCAGACGACCTTTGTATGCAACATGTTTGCCTCCCAAACTCATCCAGATTACTGGCATGTTGCTGACAAATTCCTCCCCGAAAGATGGTTGGACTCTGCCTATCCTGAACCTACTTTAGATGCTTATTATCCATTCTCAGCAGGGTATGTATGAGGATACAAAATTGATTTTATGTGTGTAAATACATAATCATAAATGATACTAAACATGCTGTAATCTCTCTCGTTTTCAAAACAGATCTCGAGGTTGTATTGGCAAAAATTTTGCTTATCAGGAGATGCGTCTTTGCATCGCGACTATCTTTAAATACTTTGATATCAAGCCAATCTCACTTTCAATGGAGAAGGTAAAGGATACTCGTCAGTACGTGACTTTGACAATACGAGGAAATTCTTTCAACGTCCACATTTCGAAACGGGAAACGAAGCATTAAATAATGTATATCTCAGTAAAATTCTATACCACAAATTTTTCTTTTAAAGTTTTAGCTTCCAAAATCTTCCTTTCATTCCTTGTTATCCAGTAAATTATTCAATTATGATATGCATCTTGTTAAGGCGAGTTTCTTTGCACCTGACTTAAACAATGAGAGATATTTTAAGATTCCGAAAGCGAATCTTTATTACCGCGAGTTACCAAATCAAGCTATGAGAAAGGCGGAAGTTGTGGCCCGAAAGATTTTTGGGTTTTTTCAACTTCTATTGAGGGTTGCAACACTTTCACTCTGTTTCCTTTTCATAAAAGTATGACGCGTCCTTGAACCACCAAGGACTTTTTACTTTTGAATTACAGCGGATCGTTTCTGTCTCCTGCTTCCTTCTTTCTCACACTCGTGCTTTTGTTTTTGAATAGCTTCCCCTCATGTCCTCGGCCGTTTATCAGCAAGTGAAGGATATCATCCAGAGTGCAGATGCCGCTACCTCTGCAGCTAGACTTTCTGCTGTTCTTACTGGATGGTGGGCGGTCGTAAGTCGAAGGCGATACATTTTTTTCATGTATGATTTGTCTTGTGGTTAATTATGGCATAATATACAGCAGCGTTTGTATGAAGCTGCCACGGGACCTTTGACAGCAGTCCCGGGGCCGCTTTACTCACGCTTGATCGACCTTCCATACGCACTTTACGACATACCATATGGCCACAGGTAGATTATAATAATTCATTGTGTCCAACAAAGTCAGCTCCGGCCCTAAAGGCGTGTTGTAGGTTCTTAAATATGCGAGCTATGCACGACAAGTACGGTCCTGTCATTCGCCTCTCGCGCACAGTGTTGTCAGTAGCGGACAAGGACATGCTAAAGCAAGTTTTGGTAACGCTTGACTTGAGGAAAGGAACTGTTTATGATAACACACAATGTAAGTATGGCCGAGCTTATCACAAGAGCGGTGGCAACCCGGGATTCTAAATTATTGGTGATGCCGAAATTATAGTTGGCAGAGCCAATATGTTCAATATGACAGATCGAACAGAGCATCGCCATACACGACGTGTGATTTCACCTGCTTTCTCCATTCGCTATCTTGCTGGTCTTGAGCCTCTGCTTGAGTCTGTCATCGATGATATGGCAGAGAAGGTGGAAGGAGACATCTGCGCAGCCGAAGCTAAAGGCGAAGATAAAGCTGTTATTGATCTTTGGCATCTCACCCAAGCGGTCGCACTCGATGCTATGGGAGAATGTGCTTTTGGTGACACATTTGGGATGATAAAGAATGGTTCTCATCCTCTTCCTAAATTGCTCACTGAAGGCGTGCGACGAGGATCAATATTCTTCACAAACGGATTTTTAGGCAAGCTGGTAAAGATGTCAGGCATTAAAGTTCAAGACGAGTATATTCTTTCTGTAAGTAAAAGCTTTGTATACTTTTTCAGAGACATTGCTGGTTGAATGAGCCGACGAATTAACATGTGCTTTAGTTCATGCAAGACGTTATCCGGAAACGACTGAATGCCAGTGGCTCGCGAAAGGATATCTTGCAGATTTTGTTAGATGCTCACAACAGCGACAAGGAGTCAGAACGTCTTGATGAGGGTAGCATTATCGGCGAAACCATGCTTTTCCTGTTTGCTGGTGCAGAAACAACATCCAACAGTGCTGCATTTGCTTTGATAGCGTTATTGACATGCCCAGAGAAGTTTGATCGCCTTCGTGAAGAGGTTGATACCCTCGAGTACAATGACAATGGCCACTTTTCCTATGAATCGTTGAAGTCAGCTGCGTACCTGAACGCCGTTATCAACGAAACCTTGAGACTTCGACCTGTGACAGCTGCTGGGGTCGAACGAATTGCCGAAGAAGACTTCCTCCTTGGTGGCAAATATCACATTCCCAAAGGAGTAGGTTATCCCGAATGGGTGTCGTAAAACTAGATTACTTTTGTGTTAACCTTGATACAATTAGACAACTATCTTAGCGAATATGTACGTTGCGCATATGGACCCAGAATACTTTGATGAACCTGAAGCTTTCAAACCGGAAAGATGGTTAGAAGGTTACGAGCCTGCCCCGGCATTAGATGCTTTTCATCCATTTTCTGCTGGGTAATTATAATAACGCGCATGAATGTATTGTAGCCTTGATGTACTCTAAATATTTTCGGTTTCAACAGATCACGTAACTGCATTGGAAAGAACTTTGCTCTTCAGGAAATCCGCTTGGAATTAGCTACGTTGGTCAAAAAATTTGACTTTGAGGCCATTCCAGAAAGTATGAAAGATGCTGAAGATATTCGTCACTTCATTACTCTTACAATTTGGAAAGATTCATTCAAGGCCAAAGTTTCCAGAAGAAAGTAAAATTTGCGAATAGTAATATAATATAGCCTCAACATATCGCTCTGATATATAGCATTTATACATGATTTATAATTTTATTCAAGATTGGTAAATTTAGTTTCATAGTTCGCTATCAATATGATTAGCATTGTCTTCCGTGTGCGCTCTTATCAGTACCCCTGCTGTCAAGCTTGTGGGCATCGTGAACAGGATCAGATTTGTTAGTCAGTGCGCTAACATCAAAACCGCTTTCGTTTTGTGCAAGAGTTTCAGCTGCCCAGATAATATCGGTGACAACCAAGTCAACGAGATCTTGACTGAAAGATTCTCTGACTACAATTCTAAGAATTTCAACATCTTCCTCACTAGGGGGAAGGGCATAGTTTGGAACGATCCAGCCGCGAGTACGCAATAAGGTGGAAACAGCAGCTTGCTTAATGTGGGGGTGTTCGCGCTTGAAATCTTCAGTGAGTTTGAATGCAACAACGGGCAGAGCAGGGTTATATTCTGTGATACCCTTTACGGACTCTTTGACGGTTTCTAAAGTATTCTTGGTCTCATATCCGTAGACGCCCTTAGCACGGTGCATATCAGAAACAATATCAAAGTAACCACTGTTCTCCAACGATACAGAAAGCAATCTGGCATTTTCCAAGTCGTTTTCTATAATGGAAGTATAACCTTGCTTGCCCAGTCGGACGAAATTATAGTATTGAGCGATCATGAAGCAGGCAGGTCGTGAGAAGTTTAGTGTGTAAGTTTGCTCCTCGGCTCCCAGGTAAGTGAGGGTGAAGACTAGTTCCTTGGGAAGATACTCTTCACTTCGCCACAAGATCCAACCGACACCAGCATATGCCAAACCAAACTTGTGGCCAGAGGTGTTGATGGATTTGACTCTTGGCAATTCAAAGCTCCACTTGAGGTCAGGGAAAGCAAAGGGAGCAACAAAGCCACCGCTGGCGGCATCGACGTGAATTGGGATGTCCCAGCCCTTCTCTGCTTCGACTTTGTCCAACAACTTGGACATGCCTTCAACATCCTCAAAGTGGCCAGTATAAGTACTGCCGAGGATGACGTAGATTCCAATGGTGTTTTCATCAACCATCTCAACAGCCTTATTGATATCTAAGCAATGATGGCTTTCGGCAGAGACAGGGACAAGGCGACATTCTACATCGAAATAGCGAGCAAACTTTTCCAACGCAACTTGTGCATTGTTGCCCATGATGATATTAGGTCTTGAAGTGTCTTTGCCCTCAGCCTTGCGCTTAGCTTGCCATCGCTTCTTCATGGCCAAACCACCGAGTTGTACAGCCTCAGAAGACCCAATTGTGGCAGTTCCGACAGCACCCTTGCTGTTCCACATGTCTCCGATGATGGAGATGCAACGAGCATGGATCTTCATAGTTGCTGGGTATTCATCCTGCAAACAATCAAATATGTCAGCAAACTTATACTTCATTTTTACCACCTTGCAGTCAAAATCCTACCTGGTCCGAAAGGTTTTTGCTGATATTCTCCATGATGAGCTTGTCAGCTTCGGGCTCCATCCAAGTGTGCACTATTTGCAAAAAAAAAAGGAAAAAAAATGATGTCAGTGGAACAGGTTTCAAAGTTCGAAAGCCGGCATGGTCTTTTTCAAACATACCAAATGACGCCAAGTTCATGTTTGGTCTTCCATCAAGCTCAAGTTCGTCGTGAATGAGCTGATAGGCAGTCTGTGCTTCAGTAGTGTTATCAGGGAGCCTGAATTTGGGGATTTCTTGTGTGGCATAGCGCGAGCCGTAGGCCAAGTTGGTCAGGTTTCTTGCGTGATGACCATGACGCGCTGGGTGTTGCTTGGCGCGTTGAACAATATCTTCAGAGTCTACGTGTTTGTGAAGCATTTTTGGGTTTTACTTGGTTTTTGAATAGTACCAGGAGGGGTAAAGACAAAAAATGGGCTGCGTACGATGATCCATGTTATATACTTTTAGCGCTTCTGAAAATATTTCCTAATAGGGTAATAAATTTGGTATCGTACATGATGTCAGTTATGCCGAGAAATAGGTCGTGGTTTTTTCTCCTTCTCGCACTAGATCGATACAAATATCATTATAAGATATGGATAAGATATAACCCGTAAAAATCGGAGGGAGTTTTATACCAATACCAGCTACACCGACTGCCAAGCCTGCGTTTTTGGCAGACATTTACTACTTAGTTTAGTGATTCTAAAACACACTATTTCGTCAACAAGGCGTTTTTGTTCCTGAAAGGTGAACCGGCAGGAATACTTAATGAAGAAGTGGAACACATTATTGTTTATTGACCCCGTTCGTACCGCCGTTCCTTCTCGCAACCTTTCTCTCGGTCTAAGCTAGATTACAGTTTCTTTGTATACACTGACATATTTGAAGTTGACGTTACTGAGCCGAGTCATAAGAAGGTTCAACGGAAACGGAAAGATGTTTAGTTTAAGATGATGTTTATTCTATTTCTAGCCAAAAAGTGGAATGGATCTAGAATATACGTTGATGATGCAACGTTTGGATGGGCGCAAAACCTCAGTTGTTACGCCGACGACGCAAAAAGTCCCACATAAGCAGCGCACAAGGACTTGACATGGCCAGAGGACAGCTATAACCACGATATTGGAAATTATATTGACGATATCACTTGATAGTCCATATCAGTGCATATTGGCTTTGCAGCAACACGCTCTATAAGTAGAAATGAGGCAACCCCTGATCCCGCAAGCGCTTCCAGAAATAAGTTTTCACTACTATACGCCTAACATACACTTTATGTAAAGTTGAAGGAGTCTACGGGTCAAGGTAGAAGCGATAGCGGTTAAATGGGCATATGAAATAATCTCAGTTCAAACAACATGTTTCGATGACCACCCATCGAGCCTTAAATGACGTAGAGGGTCTTTACTCTCTATGAGCTTGGTTACAATAAGTGGTGCTAGTAAATCGATTTTCAGTTCAAGACGGCACTACATATACTATGTATAAGGCTTCTGACAACTATACATGGCTTTGCTACGGATTGCCACCTGGCCAACGTATAGCGTAACAATTGCGCGTCCGAAGGACACCGACAAATTTCCCCGACAAACCCAGTGAAACGCGTTCTCTCCCTGGCATTCAACCAGCTATATTGCGAAAGACAGTAGAATAGCCCCAAAGTTCTTAGATAATAGTTGTATACACTTGAAATGAAGGATCGGCATAGCCTGTGAGTTGTATCACGACACGTTCCCCAAACTAGCCTATCACGTGAGTTACCAAAGACTTTCCCCCAGGGAGCACAAGCAGTTCTCAAGGTGGTACTGTTACAGACATATAATCGTTCAAACACAATACTTTAAGAACCTATAATCTACTATTGGGTGATTCCAGTTATCCACCATGTCGGAAGCAAAGCCACATAGCTTCCAGGAAAAGAGCTTTCAAAGTTTACAATACTGCGATTATTGTACAAAGTTGTTGTGGGGATTTGCCCGCCAAGGGTATCAGTGCTCAGGTACGAGATTTTGCTTTCCCATGAGCTAGTTATTGGGTTTCATGCGCAATATGAGATTCCGTCTGACACCAGTGTACCATTCTGGTTTCTTGTTCTCTTCCTTAGAGTGCGGATATACGTGTCATCACTTATGTAGTCGATTCTCACTCCACTGTCATCAGCTAGACCGCACTCTTATGGGTGATGAACGGTCGTCAATATTCACAGATTCCGATCGCGAGAGCTTATCGAGGTTCTCTACTCGCTCGGAGGTGTCTGGAATAACGAGCTCTCGTCAAGATAGGCGTAAAAAGTCCGGTGGATTCGACTCGGATACCAATGCTTCACCATTACGTGCCGTGGAAGATTTGTCATTATCCAAGCCGCCAACTCCTACCACCGGAAAATCACATAGAAAGGTCATACAGCAACAATTCCAGGATTCAATGGCTCAAGCAACGTTGAATGGTGTTTGGAATCATAACATCCAAATTCTATCACCACGAGCCACTGGAAAGGTTTTCTCAAAGTTCGTTTCTCGAGCAACACCAATTACCCATGCCTTTTCCTACATCAATAATGTATATCAATGGCAACAGCCTGTCGTTTCCTTCTCTTATTTAATACTATGGACTTTGCTGTGTAAGTGCATAGCTCAATTTTGATTCAGCAGTGATAATCATTCTAATTCTCAAACCATTTTTTTGGGGGGTTTCCTTCTAGGCCTATACCCGTCGCTGACACTCCTCATATCACCGTTGATTATTCTTTTAATATTTCCACAACTGAAATCAGAAAAATCGCTCTCCAATGCTCTGTTACCGACGTGCACGGATGAGACATCACAGCAATACTTTCAGAATATGAAGACGACGCAAGATATCTTGACGAGTGCAATCCTTCTTCATGATAATTTAACGAAATGGCTCTCACGCATAGACCGCTATAACAGCAAAATTTCGCTGATAGCATTTACTTCATCATGTTTGATATCGTCGTTAATATGGATGTTCGGTAGAGAGTTACTAATACTTGCTGGCATGCTTGTCCTTGTTCGGCATACTAGAGTCTGGATAATCGGACAAAAACTGCTCGGAGTCGTGTTGGAAGCTATTCAAACTTTGATCGACATTGCTAGTCATTTTGGGCTAGTCAAGACGAATCCTGCAAGAGCTGCAGACCCAAAAACTATCGAAATATCCGTATTCGAAAATCAAAGGTGGTGGGCAGGAAATGGATTCACCGGCCAGGTAAAGTACCTTGGAAATGGTTGGCGTTCAAACTCACGCGTTTGATGATGTGGTTTATATTGACTTGGTATTGTATGAACAGCTACTGCGGGCAGAGCGCAAGCCATGGACAAACCTTACAGGTGCAGAACCATTAGTGGCAAAGGAAGATCTACCACCGCCTAAGGGTTATCGATGGTTAGATTCTGAATGGAAGTTGGACGTAACTGGTCCTTGGATGGATTCTATATTATCAATTGGTAAGCAGCTATAGGGTCTACCAGAGTGATATACCTTACTGACTAAAATATATCGCATTTTCTCATTTCTCTCTCTTTATCAAGTGGTAAGAACCTTTAATTGCTTTTTCTTAGTTGACTGCAACATATACTGAATCTTTTTTACTAGCGCATGGTTGAACCTGACGATGAAGGGTGGGTTTACACAGACCACAAGTGGGAGAACGAACGACGCCTAGGAGATTCGCCAGAACCACCTATGAACAGTTCAGCGTCGGTACATAGCCAGAAAGAAGGTCGCTCGCGGAGCCTTACTAGACGTCGACGTTGGTATCGAACCGCAACAAAAATAAATAAAGGCTTTCAATGAGCATATAATGCTCTTTGAATCAATTTTCATTTGCTTTATACATCATTCAATGCAAGTCATTAACATCAGCAAGCAGGAGTTTAACAAAGATTGTGCTGAAGGAGAACAGCAATATTTCTTTAATGAGAGACGAGTTTATGATGAAATGTACAATGAATGGAGAGGGAAACAGTTTTACAGCTATATATAGCTTCAATACACGCAAGTCAGAAACCATTTGTTGCTCATTGCTTCGGGCGTAGGCGTGGTGACACCAATGCAGTACACCGTTCGCCTACGATGACACAATCAGCCAATACAAATTTGGTGATAAGTCCGTGCGAGCGTACTGAAATGCAAAAACGAGGATTGATATTGGCGAAATCCATTTGCATGGGTGATATGTAAGGGAAAGATGTGCTGGAGTGAAGCAAGCTTGGGGGTTGCGAGAGAATCGGCAACCAACAGTTGGTGAATGAGTGGTATGATAAATGGTAACGTGTGATAAGCTAAAAGGACGAATTGTTTACAACGAAGGTGCTTTCGCTCAACAAGCCAGTTGCTGAACTTTTGATACTAAGAGTATTTACTTCAGAGAGAGCAAAATGAGAGTTTGCTTTTTGAGTTGTTTTTTGAGATTTTTGGTTTTCAATGTTGTAAGTTGGAAATGGAAAAGTGGATCTGATCACTCTAGGTCCCAGATATCCTGAGTAATGGAGGCTATCAAATCGTTGATTTGGGCGTCGAACTCTGCCCAAATATCTTGCCGGACAACGTCCAAGTGCGAGGTGAGGAAGCGTTGAGTTACGCTTGATTGCTCAGATTCGCGTTTGGGAAATGCATGAGAACCAGTGGCATTCTCGGGGAACAACCAGGACTTTAACTTGGAGATCAAAGAGTCGGTTTTGATTGGCTCCGGTACATGGGAATTACATTGGTTCATGTCGGCAGAAATGCGGGTGAAAATATCATATTGATCGATCTGTTCGCCAAGGTAATGACCCATGGCTTGATTCAAGGAATAAACAATTGAGACCAGCTCTTCATTTGCAAACGATCCACCGTCGGTCTTAACGGCAGACATATCACGGTCAACCTCTTCAACATTAATCACAATCTTGGGGTAAAGTTCTTGGAGGCTGGGTTCTACGGCATCGAGAAGGTAGCCATGCAACTGGTTGATATGGCTTTGTACCAAATCGGGGAGTTTGACGAGACAGGAAGCTGTGTATTATATTAATTAATATGAGGCTGACCAAAAAAGTACATCATGCTTTAATGATACTTACAATGTACGTCACGAACTCCAAAAGCGCCCGCTTCTTTCTGCAACGTCTCGAAAACACCGCCACGTCTATCGGGACGCATACGTCCCATGGAAAGAAGAAAATCTTTTCCCCGGGAACTGAGAACTTCATCCAAGACATTTTCGTAATATTCTTGAAGATTTGTTTGAATGATGTGAGTAGTGACCTTTGCTTGATATACTGCCGCCAGGGTAAGAGTATTCAACAGGAGGAAAGTGAAAACGTAAAGCAATTTTTTGATCATTTTGTTTGGTTGCTAGAATGGATTTGATAGAGAGAGGAAAGGAAGCAATTGCCGGCAATGTGCTGTTGAGCGATAAAAATATAGCAAGTTGAACGCTGTCTTATAGCTACCACCAGGGTTGACCAAAGAAAGAATTTAAGATTATGAGATAGCTTCGGCTTTATAAGAATACTGAGTAGGAGCTGAGACGCAATATGTCACAGGATAAGCTTTTTTTTCGGAAAGATGGCTTGCTTGGAAGGACAGGAATTTGCTCCACCCAAACAATTACAAAATTGACTCCGGCTAATTGGCTTAGAACGGTAATATACAAGAAAGAGAAATGATCATCTCGACCTCGCGGTGATTTCGGCTTGTCATGAAGCACCGGGCTCGGCAGTCGTTTATATCTTTGTCTACATTTATCATCTTCTTCCAAATCTCTGAAGTGAAAGACTGAGTCTTCTCGCTCAAACTTCAAAGTATTGGCGGAGTGTAAGCAATTTATAGGTTGCACCAACTAGGAATATTATAGGTGCAATTTCCTTATTCATTTTCTCCAAATAGCCCAGGGTACCAACATAACTGCATGCTATGCAGCATGGCAGTGCCTCGATCATACAGGCCCCGAGCCTCGTTTTACTGTATTTGTGGCAATTTAACCAGATGGCTCAAAAGAACCCAACTATCTTGTCATGGTCTCATACTTCTAACACAGTTCAACGTAATTTCATGCGTTTGCCTTCTTTATAAAAATGACTCAAATAGCAAAGCTTATCTGATAGCGAACAATACTGATAGAAATATTCAGAAGCTTTAAGAAATGATAATCATTTTATTTGTTTTGATACTAGCTGGTTTGCCAAGACGTATATTGTTTGTTCAAATTGATGAGCAGTACCAACATTGTTCGAGAGAAACCGATTAAGCGAGATATAAGGTCGCGATCGCCATATTAGAACTACCAGAAAAGTAAGAAGGCTTCGCGGTTGCAATGCGTAACCAACCTTGAATCACGGTTCATATGCCACCTATTAAGGCGATAGCATACATGGTGTGCTTGACAACAATGGTAAAGAATTGGCTGCAGTCACCATATTGCGTTGACGAGCTGCAATAAATGAGAGTGCCCGCATTACTATTGGATTGGTAATGATCTAGTTGTCATCGTTGAAAGTCATCCGCTCTCTCTCTCGCTATCTGTAATGTAATTGTGATCCATTTTGAAGTACATCCACTCCGTTTTGTTTGTTTGGATTAAACCCACCACCATCCCAAGCTTGGAAGCGAGTTATCTTTGACTGCTAATCGTCGTATCTCATTTAATTCAACATAAACACAGTATGCAGTCATATATATTCCTCAACACTGATACCATAAACATTATGATTGATTTGAACCTGAATCTGGCTCGGCAAGTATCTTGAGAAGTATACAGAAAGTACGTTTGGAAGCACCTCAGAAGCATCTGGAGAGTCAACTATCAGCAGAAATAAATTCACCTTATTTTGGAAGCTTTCATTGACAGCATAGAGAAGCAGTTGCTTGTTACACTGTTGGTGTTTATCATACAGGCGCGTTTGGGCCAAGTCGAAGAGCACATGGTTTGCCTGCTATGTAGAATTTATGAAAGAATTCAATTTTCTTTAATGTGATGACGTCTGTAAATTGAAATGAGTTCGCCGTCCCAGCTTAGCTGAACCTTACCTTTTTTTTTCCTTCTTCTATAGGTCTTGTGAACATGCCAGATCAACATAATTATTCGCAAGAGCAGTCAAATATACTGGACTCATATGAATCCACTGAAAATGCTCTTATGGATTCCTTCAAAGCTGCAGCTTTAAAAGTCACAACCTTATACAAAGATTCTTTAGTACAAAACCGAAAAGCTTTTGCCGCTGGATATCAGCAGGCGCTTCAAGATCTGTATGGTTTCATTTCTTCCCATCCGGGAGTTAGTGTTCGTAACCAACAGCATGAACAAATGTGTGCTCCCACTGAGCAAGGACTTGTGCCTGTTGAAGATTTACTCAATTTTGCGAGAAGTAAGAATGCTCAATTAACATATGAAGTTCGAGGATCTTCTCCTCTTGTCGAAGAACAAATGCAACAAGAACCTGCTTCGACAGCAAATCCAAACAATGCACCAAACATACCTCAGCAACGATTCGAATCTGCAAGAGCTCCTGCACAACCAACCGCAAATCAACCGCCAACGCAGTTCTTCACTCCTGGGAGTGAACAACCGCAGCCAACTGAACCTGCACAACCACCAACTGCTTCAGCCGCAGTGAAGAATGCATTCCACCCGTTTCAGATAGATCCCAATACTCAATTTACCTTTTCTGTACCCTCTGATGCTGGCAATATGCGACCCCCTTATGCTGATTCCCTTAATATGTCCGTGGATAACAATCAAGATGTTGTCATGGATGGCCTGAAACGGCGTATCGCTACTCCCGAATTTACGTTCATGGGCCGACCTTTCAATATCAATATAGACAACTCTCATGAGCCACCATTTAAAAGAGTTCGCCCACGACGAGACGATTGATCAGATTTGTAATCTACGACGGAATTTATCCTCTTTTGCTAATTGTTACTAGAATTTGCCAATTTCCCTGGCATATCACATGAAACCCCCTTTATTCACGACATATTACCTCCCACTGCACCGGTCGTGCAAGACACCATTTTCATCATGACAACGGATACCATGATGCTGTTTAGGTCTTCATTCCCCTTGTTTTTACTGCCACATGTAAACAATCATTCAACCTGTTCTTTTTGCTTGTATATCCTTTTGGGTGTGGATTATAATTGTAGATGATCCCTTTGTGAAAATAAACCCTTTGCTACGCATTTAATACATATATCTTCACTGTTCGTTATCAAATGTAATATCATAACGGATATAAACTTCAGCTATAGGAAATTGTTCCAAGTTTGCAATCTAGCAACCATCATGAGCCATTTTCTACTTTAGCAATCGTACAATAACCCACTGACCTTGCCAAGTAGAAGCACAGCCGCATCCTTGATGTCATTGTAGTCATGAAGTAACTTCTGATAGGCTGATACATACTTTTTGACAGCATCCATGTCATCCATGCTGCGTGTAATCACGTATTAGCTTGCAATCCCTCCCAGTTTTTCAGCAATTTGATGAATTTACTGTAAGAGATAGAGATACTTTTCTTTGTCTAACATCAACTGTTCAAGGTACGAGTCAACCTTATTATATGGCTGTACAACCTGTGAGATTGTTGTATTGAGCCATCATTAGCAATACCATTTATATAAATATGATGATTTGTTTCCGTATTTTTGAAAACCTTTTTTGAAGAGCCTTTGTCCTTTTCATGATTATCCATGGCTACAGACGGATCAATTATCGAGAAAGAGAGTGTATGCACATACCACCAAAAATTTCAAAGTAATTTTCTGCAGCTGAAATACTCTGCTTTAGGACGTCTCGTGTTTAAACCCTTACATGACAGGTAGGCACAATGTTTTCAACTCATCGACGTTCCTATTCTTACAGCTAACCTAATAGCATTTCAGAGACCAGGAAAAGACTTGTAATCGCGTCATTTTGGGTAGTGGTACTGCTGGGATTGCCCTTGTGGTGGAAGACCACAGCTGTATATCGCGCACAGCTACCCTTTGCACAAATAGACTCATGGGTCGACCGCAAAGTACGTTGTTCTTGAAAACTATTGCTCGCTACATCTGTATTATATCTACAGTACTTACGTATCTTCCTTATGGAAGGCTTGCCAACTGACATTCCCTTCGACCTTCGTTGTTCATTTGGCTTCCATTGCTGACGCTGATCCCAAGGCACACAATCACCCGCTAGACTACCCAACCATAGAAAATGCGATTGCTGCCAGTGTGGACCAGCAGATTTACCAAGCTAACACCCAACAATGTGTTGAATTTCCTTTAAATATAGAAATTAAGGAATGGCGCATCACATCGGATATAATTGGTAATCTACTCTCGTTTGTTATAACTGTCGCCTGTATACATCAAACTGATTGCTTCTTTAGATTTGTTGAAGCATACATCGGAACAGCGTGAGAAATCCACCATCGGCCGATATGATATATTCTTGGCACCACAGCTGCCTGCTCCAACATCCACGAAGCGCGCTCATGTTAAACTTGGCAATGATCGCAGTATGATTATCACTTTGCGAGAATGGACCACATGTAAGGAAAACCAAACTGCATCTTACAAGATACTTCGCAGCTAACTTCTCAATAGCTGATATTGAAGAATCTACGGCCGCTGCAATTGCAACACTCTTACAAGAGGAGAGAGAACGGGTCCAGAGCATCGCATGTGATAATGAACTTAGAGAGAGGGTACGTTCATGATGCTATGTGCAATGCGGAAAATGAACCAAACTAATTGCAAATGCGATTAGTCGAATCTCGATGGCCTTCGAACAATGAAGTTCTCTCCGATGTACCAAATGACTTTCAGTCTGATGAACGAAGATCCAAGTGGATTACAGGTTGATTGGGATATCGAAGATGCCGTAAACAGTAAGATATAATGTGTTCATGTAGACTATGTAAAATGGATGGCTAACATTGAGATAACAGCGTATTTAAGACCGTTTATGTCGGAAGTATCAGTAATTTCAAATTTCTCTGTGGACTCACAGATCCAACATTTTGCTCAGCTTGCAGTTACCCCACAATATATGGAGCGTCAAAAATTACCATCCTACTATTATTTGACTCCTGAGACTCTCCCCCATTTCATCAACTCTGCAGAATGGAATTTAGGTATGTATCAGGCAATTTACCTTTGTATACGAGGCACATAACTACGGGACCATTTCTGACCACTTAATACCAGCATCGGCAATTTCAACCTACCCCACTATCAACTTCATACTTTATATACCAGCACAAAACAAATCGCCATTGCGGATTCATAATTCTAAAGGTACGAGATTACCTATAGGCGTGGTAGTAGAGACTGTTGAATATTTAAGTGATTGCAATTGTTTAGGCCAACCGGTTAGAAGCAATGCATTCTTAATTCCACGCTGGGGAGGCATTGTAATTAAAAATCAACCAAAAGCGTTAACCGCGAGTGGCGCTCTCGCCTTTGGCAAAGAGGATCTGAAACCGTTTATGGAGATATTTGTAGCACAGCTCCGTACGCTAATAGGTATTCATGATCTCAAGAAAATCATGAGTCCATTGGTGAGTTTCACTGCGATTGTTATAGATATATCAACCAAGTTTGTTAACCCATCTACGTAGGAGACATCACACGAAATATCGTACGAATCAGCGCCTCAAACTGCGGTCACCGTCACGGAACTGGACGCAGTTATCAAACAACGCATCGCCGAGAATATCGTAAACAGCATTGCTACTTTGAAGTCTCTAGCGCAGCTGGTAATGGATATTCCCAACATGGTTGTTCTTGATCATATAAGAACTGAGGTAGGCGGATGTGTTTGCTAGCTAGCTTTGGTGTAGCTGTTATCTAACAACTTGGCAACGCCAGGTGGAAATTTCGCTGGATTCATTAGAACAAGCTTGCCAAGCATTGCAGCAGCAAGACTACATGAAAGCGCTAACACATTCGATCAGCGCCATTGAACGATCAGAGAAAGCCTTCTTCGATCCTACCATGGTGTCTATGTTATATTTCCCTGACGAGCACAAATATGCTATCTACATGCCATTGTTTGTTCCCGTTTCTGTGCCTATGATTATGGCCGTTGTCAAAGAGTTCAAGGAGGCGAGGCGGAGAAGAAAAGAAGCTAAATCCAAAACTGATTAAATACCACTTCATATATATATAAAAAGATATTCTCGAATCATTTCTAAATATTGAGCTCGTCTGCCACAAGGCATTTACAACATTATATTTACTGGGGCATCAAGTAATTATGACTTTGTTCTTTTTTGGATTCCATCTCCTTCATATCCAATTCCGGCAGCCGTCAGCGATGAATCATTGTATTCCGCAAAATCAATTGCCGACATCTGAGACTGATGTTTGCTGCCGATTGACCGGTAATTTTCATTAGGTAGCTATACTTGATGGCAAGTAGCTGCTAAAACAGAGCAGTGGAAGCAGCCGTAACGGCTTGACATCTGACAAACCTTTCCATTGAGCAAGTCATACTAAGACATGGCATATTAGTGACAGAAGGTGCTGTAAGGTTTTGTGGAGGCTGCTTACCCAATGTGGCTTCGTGACTGTCATATCCATGTCGTCATAGGGGACTCTCAACAACATAACAAGACAATTCAGAAACTTTTACCTTATTCTCATTCAATACTTGTACATTGTCTGAATTGTATATTTATCATAATGGCAGAAGAACAGAAGCAGTCTGAAAACGAAATCCAACGCTTGGACAAGTTTGTACAACAATCACCCGCTGCTTATTACAACATTGACCAAGACAAACAAAGAATTTGCCGCCAACTTCCTAATGGACAAGAGAAGTGCGTGGAACTCAACCTTGAAGGTATGTAGCCGAGTGGCATATTTGATACCCTTCTATGTATTTGGAACAGTGTTTTGGAAGTGGCTGGTACAATATAGTGGCGTTTTCGATCTGGGGAACGACAAGAGAGCTCGGCCGATGACGGGAATTATCACGCATCGGCAATGCATCGAATTTTGAGCAGTGTGCTCGGACAGAAGGCTGAATATGTCATTGGATAACAAATGCTAATTATATGTATTGTTTGATTTTTTTAGCCACTCAAATGTTCTCACAAATGCAAAAGCTGGGCTTTTTCTGCGCATTGCCAATGGATCCAACAAAGACTCATATGGAGTGCAAGCATGTATCTATAGTTTGATTTTGTAATATCGGGATCACATACCCGTCCAACTTTTTTCGCCCACTAGGGTTTAGAGAAATTTTCATTTAAGTACCAAAATGATTTCAAAAGTATGATAGACCTACCTACCTTTGAGTACCAAAATATAGCCTCACGCTAGACAATCACATTTCAAAACTGATCAAACTTGAGGGAAAAATAATAGGAAGCGTGTGTCTGATGCAAGTTACCACTAACGCGTAGCGTAGCAGTTAACTTGCAGCTATAGCTGCCATATCGAGCCATTTTCTCTTTACAAATTATGTAGTATGCTCAATTCAACGAGCGTTTTCCAAGTATATTGAAACCCCGTTCTATGTAAATATCATATTTACGACCGCAAGTAAGTCGATCCACTCTTTGTGAGGTTAATCGTTATATATGAAAAATATTGTATACAGTGAATATTAAGGAAATCCATGGGTAAAGTGAGCCGACGGGACAACCGAAATTCTTAAAGCATAAAAAGCTGGGGCAAACAAATTACTAAGGTGAATTTGAAAACACGGGGTAAAGCGGAACTTTGAGCCATTTCGAGGCCATCAAATAACTTCACTGTGAGAATATAGTAGCTCTATCTTTACAGCCTTCTCGAAATGCCTAATGTACCTTCGCGCGCGACTGTCTCGCGCTTAATGACTTTGCTGCAGTCATCTGCTAAAGCTTGCCCTTGTCACTCCCACGCTCACTCACACCACCACCATCCCAGCGTTACCACAGCCAGCTTTAACAACCTGCTGCGTTACGGTAGACAATATGCAAGTGCTCAAGACCCGTCGCAACAAAAGGAATATGCATTCGAGATGGCTGCTAGTAACATTCGATTTGGTGAAGGTGTTACAAGGTAAAATTTGAAACGAGTAACTTGGTATTGGGAAAGCAGGAAAAAACTGATGACAACCTGTTATAGCGAAATAGGTCAAGATTTAAACAACTTGAAAGCCAAGAAAGTCATGGTTCTCACGGATCCCAAGGTAGGCATTTTTTTTTTTCATCAGGGAGCGCAGCAGAAAAGCAAATATACACTTCACATATTTCGATTGTGTCATCTATTTGGTTATCTCACATGTCCCTGGGTTTTCTTTGTTTTCCTTACTTACGAAATGCGTTGTGTAGATCGCAAAGCTGCACCCCCTGAAGGCAGTTGTAGAATCTCTCGAGCGCAACAAGGTCAATTTCGTTGTGTATGAGGATGTTCGAGTAGAACCTACGGATGTGAGGTGAGCGGAGCTCGTGAGAAAAATGCATGCATGTTGGCCCCAAAAAACATGCTAAACGTTTACAATTAGCTTCAAACAAGCGATTGATTTTGCAAAAAAGCATAATCCAGATGCATTTGTGGCTGTTGGTGGTGGTTCAGTCATTGATACAACCAAAGCTGCCAACCTTTACTCCGCATACCCTGAAGCCGACTTTTTGGACTTTGTTAATGCACCTATTGGCAAAGGTAGACCTGTCGATAAGCCTTTGAAGCCACTGATTGCTGGTAAAGTTTCTACTTTTGGCGATATTCTGACTTGTGATATAATTTGCAATTTTCTTAACCTTATTCTTTACAATCGCGCTTAGTCCCTACGACTGCAGGTACAGGTTCTGAGACGACCGGAACAGCTATTTTCGATTATGTTCCATTGCATTTTAAGACTGGTATTGCTCACAGAGCCTTGAAACCCTTATTGGGTATTGTTGATCCATTGAACACCCGCTCTATGCCAACTCAAGTTCATACAGCCAGTGGTTTGGATGTGTTGTGGTAAGCCAAAAAACAATGTTATTAGACTAATTTTGGCTGCTTGCATAATGACGACAAACCTTCAACTTGTTAGCCATGCATTGGAATCTTACACAGCGTTGCCTTACCACGAAAGAACTCCAAGACCATCAAACCCGCTTCAAAGACCTGCATATCAAGGTTCAAATCCAATTAGCGACGTTTGGTCACTCCATGCTTTGAGAATGGTTGTTGAGTATTTGCCCCGCGCCGTCAAGAACCCCGATGATCATGAGGCACAAAGGAACATGTTACTGGCTGCAACTTTCGCAGGTAAGAAAAACAAATTAAGGTTTCAAGGTCAAAGCTAGCTATTTCAAAGTTTTAGCATGATCAAATTTGATAAGCTACGATTAGTTGCTTTAAACCTTATCAGCCACAATAGAAATTGTTATTGTAACGTAAATGTATTTCTAATTATTATTATTTTTCTATTGTATACAGGTATTGGGTTTGGAAATGCGGGTGTCCACCTTTGTCATGGTTTGAGTTACCCTATTAGTGGACTCAACAAATCTTACAAGCATCCTGAATATGATGTCGATTATCCCATCGTGGTAAAAAGATAGTTTATCTTTGGCTTGTACCACTCTGATACAAACAAACTCTAATGACATTATATTGCAATTTTTTTTTTTTTTTGCAGCCTCATGGTATTTCTGTTGCACTGACTGCACCATCTGTGTTCAGATTCACTGGTGAGCTATGTCCTGACCGCCACATTGATGCAGCTGTTGCATTTGGAGCCGATCGGGCTACCATCAAGCAATCAACTGCTGGTCACGTTTTGTCGGAGCATTTGACAAGGTTCTTAGAAGATTTAAACGTACCCAATGGTTTGTCCGCACTTGGATTTTCATCTTCAGATATTGGTGAACTTGTGAAAGGCACACTTCCACAAGAACGTGTTACCAAACTTGCTCCAGGTGGGGCCCCTGGTGAAGAAGAATTGGCTACCATCTTTGAGGCTTCCATGAAAAATTACTAAATGCTACAAAAAAAAATTTTATGCTGAAATTTTTCGCAAGCTGTACACCAGATCAGCCTTCAATAAACAAACTGACCAAGATCACACTTGTTTATGTTAATCACATACTATAGCGTAATTTGCTTCTGCAGTTCCCTTTGCCCATACCAGGTGCATGACGTGCTAAGGTAATTAGATCACGGGTCACCTGTGTCCAATTAGCTGCTCATGTGCGATAAATTAGCCAAAGTCCTCATTTGCCTTATCGGGTAGTTGCCTCATTTATTTTTAAGTGACAAGCTTTTTTGCGAAACCACACTGTCAGACCTTTCTTCTCTATCTCCAACCGTTATCACAATCGTACTTGGTACACTCAATGTCGACCATATACATTGATAAACCATCTCCTCCTACTCGTCAGCGTATCAAAACCGCTGTTCAAGGCACTCCACACGCTTTGAAGAGTTATTTTACACAATTGTTGCCCATTGTGAATTGGCTGCCAAAGTATAATCTGCAATGGTTTCTTGGAGATCTAGTATGTGGCATCACAGTAGGTGCTGTTATAGTGCCCCAATCCATGGCTTATGGTATGTTATAATACTACAATCTTTTAAAACGACTGTACTATCACATTTAGTCTCATGACTATAGTTTGAATACGGCATTTTCCTGGTTATGAACTAACGCCACCTTCTTTGTTACCCGCGCCTCATAGCCAAAATTGCTAGTCTGCCTCCTCAGTACGGATTGTATTCCAGCTTTGTTGGAGTTTTGATATACTGTCTCTTTGCAACTTCAAAGGACATTTCAATTGGTAAGTTTCATGTCTGACTGTGACCGCCACCAAAAATTTAGGCGAACCCCCTTAATAACGCATATGACCATCTTGCAATTATGTAGGAACCACGGCTATCATGTCCCTGCTTATCAGCCAAATTATTGCTACAGTCACAGCTTCTACAAATGAGTTCACTGCCGAGCAAATTGCCATTCCTTTGGCTTTATTTGCAGGTATCATCGTGTTCTTCATTGGTATCGTACGCCTTGGTTTTCTTGTGGACTTCATTTGTCAGCCAACCATCACAGGATTTATGGCTGGTAGTGCATTGACGATCATCATCAACCAATCAAATCAGATTTTCGGTATCAGCGGCATTGATACGCATCAAGCGCCATACTTGGTTTTCGGTAAAACATTGGCTGGTCTGGGTCGAACACAAATAGACGCTGTATTCGGTCTCGTATCTCTGGTATTTCTCTATACAGTCAAGTTTCTCTGCGCGCATTTCAGCAAAAAATATCCCAAGCATGCCCGAATCTTCTTTTACCTCAATGTTTCGCGAAATGCTGTTTTGGTGATATTTACAACCTTGTTGTCTTATCTGGTTACCATGCATAAAACCACGAGCCCTTTCAAGGTTCTGGGCCCAGTCCCTGCTGGTTTCCAAGGAATGGGAGTGCCTGCTGTCAACGCGGATTTGTTCCCTTATGTGGCCAGCAAATTACCCAGCGTTGTAGTACTGTTGATTATGGAGCATGTTGCCATTGCCAAGAGTCTAGGAAAGATGACTGATTATACAAGTAAGTGGTCGCATATAAATATACAATTGCCGTTTATTTTGTGCGCTGGTCATAAATTAACTCAACAACTTTTTCTTCGCACTAGTCAATGTTAATCAAGAAATCATCTCCATTGGATTAACCAATATCATTGCTTCATTTTTCTCGGCTTATCCTGCCACTGGATCCTTCTCTAGATCTGCTGTCATGTCCAAGTCAGGAGCTCGAACGCCACTAGTTGGTTTGTTCGTGGCTGTCATTGTGATTTTGGCTCTCTATGCTTTGACTCCTGCTTTCTATTACATCCCATCTGCAGCTCTGGCTGCAGTTATCATCCACGCCGTTTCTGACTTGATTGCTGGACCATCTGTCTGGAAGCGACTCTGGGCTGTTCATCCTACAGAATTTCTCATTTTTTTGACCGCATTGATCATCACCCTTTTCACCTCGGTTGATTTGGGGATCTACGTTCCTGTTGGATTGTCTTTGGTGATCCAACTTTATCGCACTGCCCGTCCCAATTACTCTGTATTGGGAAAGCTTGTTCTTCATGACGGTGCTAATGATGCTGCCAATGAGAACACAAAGGAGAAGGCTTTGTATTACCCTTTTTCACATCCTTGTTTCAAGGACAATCTCAGGGAGATTGCTCCTGGTGTAATCGCTTTTAGACCAGAAGAGAATCTTATTTTCCAAAACGCAGCCTGGGTCTTTGACAAACTTACTGATCAGATCAAAAGCAAGACAAGAAGGGGCGAACCTCTACCAGATTCATATGGTAGCAGAGGTTGGAACGAAGTTGGAAATGCCAATGCTGAAGACCAGTCCAATCTATCTATACTGCGTGCAGTGATATTTGATATGTCTGGTGTTCATCAAATGGATTCCACTGGTATTGATGCTTTGATCGAAACCGCACGCCAAGCTGAACGTTATTCTGGTCAAATTTGCCGCTGGCATTTAGTTGGTGTCGAATCTTACACTGTTCGACGTGCATTATTAGTGAGCGGTTTTGGCCTTCAACGACGCGGCACCGCGACTTTCTTCATTTCCGACTACGTACACTTGGAAGATAACGGCCATAAACAAAGCAGCCCTGGTTGTCGCAACCGAAATTCTGCTGGTGCTACCAAAGAGAAGTGGGAGGCTGAGAAAGGTGCTTCTGAGGCCGTCACCACAGTAGAAGATATCGAAACTAGTCCCTCAGAAGAAAATTTTGCTCAACAATCCAATGGCGCAGGTTCGTCAAACACTGCTTATGCCGTCAGCTCAGACGATGCAAGCGAATACTGTCGTTGCAACCAAGATGGCAATCTGGAACTTGGAGAAAACATCGGACATGTTCGCGATAAATGGCCCTACTTCCATCAAACCATTGAAGAAGCTGTCGGTGCAGCTGTTCTTGGTTTCTAAACTGCTCAGAAAAGTTTGTAAAATGACTTGAATACCATTATACCCCTTCCTACGACTTATATCTTTTATTTCTATTTCACCTTTTATCAATGATTATTTCGTTCCCTTTTACCTCAGTATATCTCTGTATAGATTGCGTAGTTCGTATCGTAAGCAAATTGTAAATATACCCAAACTGATCCAGCTATTATAAGCTGACGGTTTAAAAGAATTATCTGTACCTGCAAATTGAAAAAGTGGCGATCTCTTTACACCTTATTGTGTCCCAACTTGCCAAGAGAATACTAATTGACACTCATAGTCTTGGAAAAATATGTAAATATATGTAAAAAATATTACAATGTCTTGGTAACTTTTAACTTCTAGGGTTCAATGCGTATGATCAGTCAGTAGTACCTTCAGTATTGCGATAGATTCGCCATGAAGTAATAGCATAGATTTCAAGTCTGAAGCTGAACTTGTTAAAAAACATTTAGTACTAATCATGTGACGTCTGTTCACGTGACCTTTCTTTCTGTTGTAACGTGCTTGCTATGCTCAAAATTGAAGGAAGTCTTTAAGTATACACACTATATAATCACAGCCAATGTCTGAGCAGCCAACACCAGCAGCCGCTGTTACAGCTACAGAGGAGACAGCGGCAGACACTTGCCGTAAAATTGTTTCAGCAATCGCTCGCGATGCTGGATTTACTTCAACATATCAATCATCGCTATACGCACTCTCAGATGTCCTCGCTTTATGTTAGTTGCTTTTTGTTATTTCAGAACAGTTTAAAGTATTGCCAGAGTACTTACATTTGATGTGTTTTTATAGATATGGAGAAGTTGTTTGCTCTTACTCACACGTATGCAGAGCTAGGCAATCGAACGAAGCCAAATTTCAATGACATTGCTCGCGGTTTAGAAGAAGCAGGTCTTCGTCTGCCGGAATTCGCGAGTTATTTGAACTCACTAAAGTCACAAGGAATCCTCTGTATGTTAAAGTGTTAGCAATGGGTTATCAATGTGGATATAGAAAATTAATTTGTTGTTTTTAGCAAATCTTTCTGGGGAGGAACTGGAACCGGTATCTGCTGACGAAACAACAGTAGAAACAGTGCCTGACTTTTTACCATCTGACAACGAAGACGACGACGAAGAACGACCAGACGAGACAGATGATAGCAGCACTGCTCCATACGTACCTCCACATATGCCAAAATTTCCTAGTCGACATTCGTTCAAGCAAACACCAGTACGTGCAACTGTCATTACAATTTAATCCATCTGTCGACCTTCACTTCTGACTTCATTTCGTTCATAGGTTTATGTAGGTAGACCAGAAGATCAGCAAACCGTTCGAGAGCTCACATCACAGCAATCGCGTTTAGTTGAAGACAACTTAAAGAAATTCAACACGGCTATGGAAGCACATTTACTCCAACGAACAAGCCCTCCAACCGAGAAAGCGCCTAGCCACAAAAATGCGATAAGCCCAATTGTTAGTTATCATACAGCGAAACAGCGACGTAGACGGTTAACGGAATTAGGCGTGTCAGGTTTGACTAAAATCGATGCCGCAGCCGCCGCCATTGGATCAATTAGCAACTCTGACGATTTTGCAAAACGAAGGAAGGTCAGCGATGTTGGAGTTTGACATCATACTATATAGCTTGCAACTCCTTCTCTCAATTCCTCATGTACAAATAGTGTGATATCCGTTTGGCGTCCCAAACATATTTTAGATAAAACGATGGTTTTTGAATGTGCTTGCATACTGAAGTTACCAATTGATGTACACATAACGATTTATGATTTGATATTTATTTAAAAACTACGCGAATGCTATTCGACATTCCTGGCAGCAAGAGGTCTTTATGTACAGTTTTGTCAACTTAGCTAAAATCTACACTCTTGGCCTTGTTCGAATCATCAACTCGAACGTTTAGTCGTTCTGGTCTATAATCCATAGTCATCATACTATCTGGACCAAGAACACGGTGCATCTTGGGTAGATCCTTGCGGCGGAATACCTATATAACATTATTAAGTTAGTTTCAAATGCATTTTAAGCGTACTCGCGATCGGTAAACGTAATACTTACTTGGTCTTCGGAGAGGTTGTGTTCAGCTCCGTCGTCAACAAAAGTCTTGCCTACAAGCTTTTTGCTCCAAGCAACTGTGTTTTCATCCTTGTTTTTCAGGCTATCTTCTTGAAGCTTTTGCAAAGGGTTCATTTGTGTGAAATTTCTGGGTCGTGAAGGATACAAGATTTGTAAACGAGTCAAAGCGGGAACTCTTGGCGGAACCATTGCGCTTTAACAGAAGCACTTTCTCTTACCATGCCTTATACGTAAAACAGTCATGGTCACGTGTATGCTCTTGAGCCAATATGATTGTAGCTTAACTTGCGTTTAATTGAAGGTTGATATGACATCCACATGGGACATGAAAGCCTGCAGTAAGAACATACATCAACGCTTCTGTAATGCTGCTCTTCATGATAATAAAAAATTGGTTTATGTTGACTCTATCCTTTATACATGGATTCTGCAAATAGCTGAGAACCCTTTCATAGTCTTAGTTACATGAAACAAGATTGAGCGATTGATCACGGTATACAGTTTTATTATGTGCGGTCGTCTATAGCCTTCGGAACGGAGAATATGAACAGAATGTGTTGCAATGGAGAAGTGTTGAAAGAACAAGGATGAAAAATATTTAGATGAATCAGTCTGAGGAGCTGGAAGCTTTGCCAGCCTCTTTAGCTCTAAGCTTTTTCTCTCGCTTTTGCTGCTTCTGATCTTCCTTTTCCTGTTCCATCTTTTGTTTTCGCTCTTCAATTTCGTTCAAAAGTTGTTCTTTGAACGGCCAGTTGTTGGGAATTCCAGGATCTTTCTTGGATCCTAATAAAAAGATTAGTACTACAGAGCATTGGAATGGAAAGTCAGCAATATATCATCAACCACACTTACTTCCGTGCTTTGGATTCTTTTTAGCTTCCTTTTTCAGCTTTCGGCGATGTTCCTTCGCTCTCTTCTCATTCTTGTATCGCTTGGCGCATGACATGCGTTTACTTGTTACCTCTATTGTTATGAAAGATAAAGGTCAATACAATATGCTCCTCCGGTGGGATGGAAGTCTGGATGTCAGATATTAGAGTCAGATTGCTTACTTCTTCGAGGCATTGTATATTGTCTGATGTGTCAAAGAACAGGTCTGATTTTTGGGACAGAAAAAAAAAAAAAAAAGGAAAAAAAAGTATTGGAGCGAATTGGTACTGCGTTTCTGTATATGGAAATTTGCAAAATCGCTCCTTCTTTCTAGCGTGGTCAGCGCGCCTGTCATGTTGGACTCTGACAATTCTAAAGTAAGTTCTTCAAAATCAATTGCCACCGTTTAATTACACTAGTAAGTAACATCAATGAATCGTTCAGCAGATAAATGTTCTTTATTTCGCTGCTGCCAAGGAAATAACTGGTCTATCCTCTGAAGAGTTGGACTTGCCACCAACGCTAAAGCACTTGACCGAGATTCTGACTTGCAAGTACGGCGATGAGTTACGAAAGATCGTTGATCACTCCCTTTATGCCATAAATATGGAATATATTGAGAAGAAAGATGAAGCGAATACAGGGCTGAAAGATAAAGACGAAATTGCTATAATACCTCCTGTAAGTGGAGGCTGATATAATGATCACTTGAAAGAGTACATCTGTAAATGAAATATATTGTGCAAGATGAAATGAAGTACATAAAGGACAAAAGATTCTAATCTATGGCGGGGGATTGGTGATGAGAGGGATGTGCGTTATCTATATACGAGAAATTTTGAATTAAATTTGTAAGATTCTATTGAAAGCAACATTATTTGGTTCCTTGTTGCTGTTTCTTTTTGTACTCAGTGACGAGCTCCTCCTGAACGTAAGGCATAACAGGTTGATGATCCTTGTATTCCATTGAGAATTCACCCTTGCCTTGAGTAGCAGAGCGCAATTCTGTGGAATAACCAAACATATTGTTCAATGCGACGTCTGCGGTAACGTTGAAGTAATCCTCCTGGATTTCAGTGTCAACAACGGTACCCTTGCGCTTGTTCAACCCACCAATGACAGTTCCCTGGAACTCAATGGGGGCAGTGATAGCGACGTTCATGACGGGCTCTAAAATAACAGGTCTAGCCTTGGCAAAAGCGTCGTTAAAGGCAGCTCGGGTAGCGATACGGAAAGCCAATTCACTGGAATCGACAGAGTGAGCAGCACCATCTTCAAGCACCATGCGTACTCCGTTGACAGGGTGTCCAATAAGAGGACCCTTGTCCAAAGCATCGCGGAAGCCCTTTTCACAAGCAGGAATGAAGTTGGTAGGAATGTTGCCACCAACAACACGATTGTCGAATTCTGTGTCCTTGCCACCTTCTTCTTCAGCAGTCATTGGCTCAATGAAACCCATAACACGACCGAACTGACCAGCACCTCCAGACTGTTTCTTATGGGTGTAGTTGAACTTGGATGATTCTTGAATGGTTTCGCGGAATGCAACTTGAGGTTTACCAGTAACGCAATCAACGTTGTACTCACGCTTCATACGCTCAACATAGATATCAAGATGCAATTCGCCCATACCAGAAATAATGGTCTCCTTACTTTCCTTATCAACGTGGACACGGAAAGTGGGATCTTCTTTCTGGAAACGGTTGAGAGCCTTGGAGAAGTTGGGTGTTTCTTTACCCTTAGGAGCCAAAGACAAGGAGATGACAGGTTCAGGAACAAACATGGAGGTCATAGAGTACTTAAGAGTACCATCAGTGAAGGTATCTCCACTAGCACAATCAACACCGAAGATAGCACCGATCTCACCAGCACCAAGCTCATCTACGTCTTCCATTTCCTCGGAATGCATACGAACTAATCTTGGAACCTTAATTTTCTTTCCAGTTTTGATGTTAGTAACAAAGGAGCCCTTCTTCAAAGTGCCTTGGTAGATACGCATGTAGGTAAGTTGACCATAGCGTCCTTCTTCAAGTTTAAAAGCAAGACCAACGAATGGATGGTTAGAGAACGGGGCAAGGTCGACAGGTTTTTCTTCATTGGCAGCATCCAAAGCTGTATTGGTTACTTCAGTTGGGTCAGGCAGATAATTGATGACAGCATCCAAGAGAGGTTGTACACCATGATTCTTAAAAGCCGAACCCATCAGTACAGGAGAGAACTTGAGAGCAATGGTAGAACGACGAATAGCAGTCATGAATTGCTCGGCAGTAGGAATTTCCTCTAGCAAGTAAATATCAGCGATTTCATCATCAACATTTGCGAGCTGTTCAATCAATTCATGACGTTTTTCAGTGGCAAGTTCCAACAATTCTTCCGGAATATCCTTGATAGCGAGAGTTTCTCTGCAAATAATGTCAATAAGGTGTGAAATCGATCCACTGTTATGTTCCTATACATACCCTCTTTCGCCTTCATTGTAATAAGCTTTCCATTTAACCAAATCAACAACACCTTGAAACTGGTCCTCAGAACCGATAGGAATTTGAAGAGCAGCAGCTGATAGTTTAAGCTTCTGTCTAATTTGATCAATGATTCTAAAGGGATTGGCACCAGCACGATCCATTTTGTTAATAAAAGAAATACGGGGAACGTTGTAACGACGCATTTGGCGATCGACAGTAATAGTTTGAGATTGAACACCAGAAACAGCACATAAGATCATAACAGCACCATCCAAGACACGCAGTGCGCGTTCGACTTCAATAGTAAAGTCGACGTGACCTAATATATAGTATTGTTAGAGACATCAAAAATCTTCTTTCTATAATCCTAAGCTACTACGTACCAGGTGTATCGATGATGTTGATGTTATAGTCACCCCATTTAGCAAAAGTTGCAGCCGATTGAATAGTAATACCCTTTTCACGTTCCAATTCCATAGAGTCCATTTTAGCACCAACACCATCACGCCCACGAACATCGTGAATCTCTTTGATTCTACCAGTGTAATACAGGATACGCTCGGTACAGGTTGTTTTACCAGAGTCAATATGAGCAGAGATACCAATGTTTCGCAACTTGCGAAGGCGAGCCTGCAAAGTAACAATTCAGACTATTAACAAACTTTCCAATAACAGTGATAACCCAGCAACAGCAATAGACATACAACGTCGTCGGCATTAGCGTCTTCACCGGTAGTAGCAGTCAAAGCCGGGTCGAACTCGTAAGTGGACTGGAAGCGCTGTTGCAAAACGGAGGGAAAGATATTGAGCGGTCTCTTTGGAGCTGCTGATGCCAACTTGACTGCAGTAGCACCATAAGAGGTAGCCTTTTGAGGCAGAGCCCCCCATAAATTGCGTACGAACGACATTGCAATGGTGGAAACCTACGCTGCAATTCAATTACAACCAAATCACATTTTTTATTTTTTTGCAAGGCACCGTTCAAAAATTGTGACTGTCTTTCAATAAATGGCTCGATGGTTTGCAGAAACTCGCTTGCAACTTGTTGACAGCTAAAAGAATGAACACCATGGCACATCAAAGCTTTAAGCGACTAGCTTTCAACGTGAGTACCATAAGCGGAAGAGTTATATATTATGCAATGCTTATTTTATTCCACAGTATAGAACTGCGCTAGGAGCTCGTCTGGCACCTAAGCCTAGAAGCTTACCTGCAAGCTTACCAAGCTTAGCAATCGCGCCTCGACGTCCTTTCAGTTCAGGAATTAAAGACACCAACAAAATTAGAGAAAGAGCAGCTATAGGCGTAAGTTGTTTATCCCGTAATCAGATTACGATATATAACCCTATTTTAATGATGGTTATTAGCCATTTACATGGAAGGCTGCCGCATTGTTTCTCGGAACTGGAGCAGGATTGTTGCTATACTTCAAGCACGAAAAGCAAAGGGTCATTCAACTTCGTGAGTAACTTATTAGTTTCTCTTGATAGTACATGGTTGTCGTTTGTTACTGACGCTGCTTATGCTAAAATTATAGGAGAGGAGCAAGAGAAACATACTGCAAAATCCGTTGGCAAACCCAAAATTGGTGGACCTTTTACCTTAACGGATTGTTCAACGAAGGAGAAAATCAGCAATACTGACTTTGCTGGCCGTTATTATATGGTATACTTTGGTTTTACGAATTGTCCAGACATTTGTCCTGATGAACTTGACAAGATGGCTGATGTTATTGACAAAGTTGGTACGTAGGATTAGTATTAAGAGCACAAAGTCTGCCATGTATGGGATATTAACCGTTCGAATTTGAAAGCCACCGACCCTGAACTTGGAAACATTTTGACTCCAGTATTTATTACTTGTGATCCAAAGAGAGATACACCTGAAATCGTACATGAGTACATCCAAGACTTCCATCCAGAAATGATTGGATTAACTGGTACTCAAGAAGAAATTACAAAGGTCGCCAAGAGTTTCCGAGTCTACGTTTCTTCCCCACCGAATGTGAAGGAAGGAGAAGATTACTTGGTTGACCATTCAATCTTCTTTTACTTGATGGATCCTGAGGGTAAATTTGTAGATTGCTATGCCAAGGATGCCACAGCCGATGAAGTCGCGTCCAGCTTCAAAAACTACGCACTAGAATATAAGAAGGAAGGCGGAAAGGTGGTAGCAGTACCAAGGAAGAAGAGTCAGGAAACTTTGTAAATGATTTATAGCATAGAATTTGTTTTAGTGTCAGCATCTCTTTCCAAATATACAATTTATTGAAAGCTGATTAGAAAGGTAATTTGCGTCGCATACGAATATCTACAAAATGATACATTTTCCGGAACTAGATTTGCCTTCTGATTTCTCTTGCTTAGCTTTACGATCTCGAATTTGTCGCATCAGCTCAGTATACACTTCATCTACATTTTGTCGTGTTTTCGCTGACGTTTCAATGTATTTGCAACTCCATTCGTCAGCTAATGCGGCAGCTTCGTTTTGAGGTACTTTGCGCAAGTGCTCCAAATCCACTTTGTTTCCAACTAAAATAAATGGCACCTTTGTTTGGTCTTGTCAGTTTGGCTTGGCAATCAAAACTCAAACGATTTTAAATTAAGTATTACCGTATCATCATCTAGCACCCGTGCAATCTGATCTCGGAATTCCTGAGTATGCTCCAATGACTCCTTTTCGCACACTGAGAATATGCACAAAAAGCCTTCTCCAGAACGATAATAATTATCCCGAATCTATTCAATATGAACATGATCAGTGATATGTCGGAAATTTTCAATGAAACAGCTCTGATCAATAATTGTTATTGTATGCCACAGTACAACCTCGCACGCTACTGATGATCTCTGAGACAAAGTGGAACGTAATGCTTACGGCTGCATATTCTTCTTGTCCGGCTGTATCGAGGATGTCAATTTGGCATTCTTGGCCATCGAGCACTGTCTTCTTGCGGTAAGCTGTTACAACATCAATGCATTAGTAAGCTAAAGATCTTCATCAATGAATTTGCCATTCATGCCCTCTTCCTAGCTCCCACTTGGCAGTTGTCATGTAGTGTGAAAGTGATCTTACAATCTGCTTTAGTAGGATCGTACTCTTCTACGAAATCTCCGTACATATACTGTAAAGTGAGAGCTGACTTTCCCACACCTCCTGACCCGACCATAATTATCTTATGAAGTGGTAATGATTGCTTGGATTTCTTTCCCATGGTGGATGCTTGATGGGGATATATGACTTATGTTGAGCTTAAATTGCTTTTGTTCGCTGGCCAAAATAGCGAAATTGTGACAGAACCACGTGGTCCAAGCTGTTCCAGAAATGAATGGCTGCTTGGTTGAAGTTAGAATGAGCCAATCATGTCTCAGAGTTTCTGAGCACGATTGGAGGGCGATCGGTGCTACAAGACTCGTATATACCATAGTAATCTTCGATGCAATCATGATATTTTGATTCAATTCATCGATTTCTGGATGCAAAATTGATGTTGTTATTTGAACAATTTTTCATGAAATTATAAGGAACTAAGTGTTAAAGCAAACATTTTGCCAAGCTTATCAAGTGCCTTTATTGTAAAATGCAATCTTCTGAGCGATGGCCATTCTTACTCGCCATTTCATATTCTTCATTAACTTCGCCTTCAACATCTGATGGCTTGTAGGCGCCTTTCGAGGAACTGAACGCCCTGCCGAGCTTACGCAGGTTACCAGAGACACTTTTGTGATCAGAACTACGGATAGAATTGGTTGGGGTATTGGATTTTGTCCAAGCTCTTGGTGGTTCTGACATTCGACGGTCTTTGTTACGGCGAACTCCACTGGTAACGTGATTGTATACTTTAGCTGACAATGCCCACTGCGTACAAATAAGTTTGGTAAAAGTTAGATATCTTGCTTGTAGGCAGATTAATTCTTGCTGTAATACGTACATCGTAAGATGGTTGCTGTTTGTTGATTTTGGGTGGGCAAGATAGTGCATTGGGACGGCAATGCTGATGACATATCAGCGAACATACTAGGTTGAATGCCAGTCAATACAAAATAGTGCTTGATCGTTTTTGTATGCTACAATTTACCTTCACAGAAGAGTGCCTGTCGGTTCATGACCTCTCCACAAACTTTGCATTCCATTTCTATTGTGGTGAAAGCTATTTAAAAGCGCAGTTTGAAAGTAACTAGGTTTGTGAGAGAGTACTTACGTTTGCTGAAATCTGATTTAACGAAACAGTGCGATATATAATCGTCGTCGGTATACAGAGTATCAACTGTTTGTGCATACCCACCATAAGCTTCAAAGTAGGGTATATCACTGACGGATTTATAGCGAGCAGGCGTCGAAGTACACTTGGTATAATGCTTATTATCATCTTTTTGCAATTCGGCTTCAGCATGACTAGTATCATGCAAGTTGAAGATATTATGCAGCAATTGTAGGCTCCTTGTGTGCATGCGTGCTGGTCGATGCATTTTGATCATATTATACGTCTGATTGGCTTGCAGCCAGGCATGGTGGCGAAGCTCTGCTGCGGTGGGTCGATCGTCCGGATTCTTTTGAAAACAGCACAAGAGAAATTCACGCATTTCCTACAATCGCTTGTTGAGAATCAAAGCCCAATTTAACGGGAGGAATTAGATCAGAACATACTTCAGAGATTTTGTTGGGCAAAGGAGGGTATTCATCTTCTACAATTCGAAATAATGCTGACATTGCAATCAAATCAGCATAAGGGGGTTTGCCGGTCAGCAGCTCGATCAGAGTGCAGCCTAAAGACCTATGCCAAATATCAATTTATGAAGAATTAATATCACTGTGGGATTTTGCTTACCATATATCAGACTTAACGGATGCTCCACGTAGCTCAATCACTTCTGGCGCCACTGGAAGAAATTCGGTTAGATGACTTGGCTGACAGACACTGATATCAATACTGAAATCGTACTCCAATTAGGTGTTCCTGCAACACGACCAGTATCAGACTCCTTGATCTTCAGGTTCAGTGAGACGCCGAAGTCGGTCAACTTAACATCACCAGTTTTGGTGGTAAGAATGTTCGCCGCTTTTAAGTCACAATGCACAACCTATGTAAAATTATAGTTAATATAAATTTGGCGTCTTGTAACATCTCGTTCACAACTTCTGTTACCTCATTTGCATGCAAGTATTCCAAACCGCTCAAAATCTTGATACCAAACGAAGCTACCAGCTTCTCTGGGAATGCACCAAATGCCTTCAGCGTGGACAGTAAGGAACCATTCTCCACATATCTAGATAAGTGATTAAATAACCAAGCAATACTAAAATATACAAATACATAAATACATACTCTAGGACAATGTTCATATAACCACTTTTCTGAATAAATCCATGATATTTTACAACATTGGGATGGGCGACCGCTTTCAGCATTACGACCTCGCGCTAAGATTTGTTAATCAGATTGAAATAAGATGAAGATGAAGATGAAGATGAATTTTTGCAATCTTCCATACCATAATATCGGCTAATATATTTTCGTCATCAATCTTGATTCTCTTTACAGCAACAACTTCTCCATTTTTGAGATTCAATGCCCTTAAGACAATAAGGAATTAGCATATTTCATATTGTCGGTACTCATCATGTCTTTTGTATACCTATATACCGAGCCAAACTGACCTCGCCCAATACAGTTGCCAAGTTGCTATTATGATGATGTAGCTGGTGTTAAATGTGTGGTCCACCCTGTTCTATACTGCTGCTTTTACTTACATATTGAGCTAGTATTTGGTTACTTTTTGATCTTAAAGATAGCTTCTCCTTGATACCATCGTCTTTCAAAGCTTGTATAAGTTGTAGTTTTTCCTCCTCAAGCTTACGATTGTTTTTATAATCCTTGAAACATGATGGGCTTTCCTTTGCTGCTGTTGGAGTAGATTTAGATGGCGTGAGACGTTGCTCATCAAAGGAACTTCGTACGTTGCTGTGCCCTTTTGCTGGACGCAGGTTATCCAATGATTTTCTCGTCTCAACGACTGGATGAAAGGAAACTGGCTCATCGGGAGGAGAAAAATAGGGATTTAGTGGTCTTCTTCTAATTGAAGTACCATAGCCACTATCTAAGGACACTTTATACGTATTCCTGGGTGATCTTGATCGCCTATGTTCGAAGCTGGCTGAAGAAATTGAATTGTTCTTCCTTACTGATGGAGATGATGGTCGTAGAGGAGATCTTGGCGGTCTGACGCCGGTCTCGTACACATCTCCATCCAATGCTGACAGCGATTGTCGACGGCGAACTTTGATTTCTAAAAAACTTGATCTTTTACTTATCGAATGCGTAGATGGCGGGTATGCAAATATATCACGAACATCGGGATAGTGAGATTGCGCTTCTGCAAATCTATCTCCTTGCTTTAGTTTTGCAAGATACCTTTTGTGCATTCTGTCATCTCTTTGATCCTTCGTTTCAAACTGCGATGCCGAGCTTTCATCCTGAGGTTCCATGGCATCTTCGTCCAACGGGTGTCGATAATGAATGACTTCTGGTGTGACCAATGTATTGGCCACTATTTCATGTTCATTTGTCAGCTCTGTTGGAGAGCTCACAATATCCGATGTTGTTAGAGGATTCTCCTGAATATCAAGATTCTCTACCTCCTTGTCAGGTGCCTCCTTACACTCGGTAGATAATCCCTCATTACTCCTATCGATATCCTCCTGAGTTTTAGTATCTAAGTCTTCTGTATGAGTTAGATCTTGGCATAGGCTGGTCTTGTATTTAATGATTGGCTCTGAAAATTTTCTCTTTGTATGTATTTTCTCGATTGTGAGTATTGTGTTGATGACCTATGCGACATACAATGGCACAAAAGATAGTATTGTCGAACAATGATTTAGGAATCGAACTTATTGCTAATATAAAACATATATACTATGTGTCCTTACAGCAGTCATATCTTTGGCTTCAAAGAGGTCAATTGTTTCGAATAATTGCGCGGTATTCAAACCAAGCTGCAAGTAGTGCTATATTAGTGCAATTACAGGCTCGCCTCCGCCCTGGCTGTTAATTATATTAATGCACATACCTGGCGAGCTCCTTGGAGGAAGCGAGTGATATTATCCATCTGTTTACTGAAATGTTAGACAGTTGACCTTGGGTGTATCATATTTAAATCCTCATCTACCTTAACGAAAGGTAAATCTTTCGCTCCGACTTGTTTGATTGTGTCAGGCCGTAATTTATTCACCAAGCTATAAACTATTACAATCGAATTTCTTCACAAAATGCTACATTTCCCCAGATAATGACTTACTTGCAAAGCAACACTCCATCTTTAAGCTCAGTATGTAAGTTATCGATGGAAATTGAACATCCCAAGGTATTTTCTAAGAACTGAACCGCTGCTAGCTGATCATTTTTTTGTTGCTCGAGTCTCATTTTGTCGAACAAAATGTCCGCACCACTTTTGGTGCGACTCATATTTTGTGAATACATTTACCAAGCTGCTTCACTTTTTGTATGTTGTCACTTATAAGGAAGATGAATTATAAGATAATGTAATGCCAAAGGACTGATGGAGTTATATAGGGCGCGGCTATCCTTAGGAATGAATTAGACGGATAGAATAGCCAAAATGAATGAATACGAGAAAATGTAGTGAGAGAAAGGAAAGAGATGATTGAAGTGGTTGCAGGATTTCAGCGTCTTAGGAGGATGCAGATCCCTATCGTTTTAGGTATTGTGACTTTCAGGGAGATCAGCGTGCTAACTCAAGCAAAGGGGCTTTCGGGCTGCTTTTTTGGAAAGAGCCATTGTAAATATCTGCTTTATAATTAGCAAAATCAGTGTATCTCCACCACCATTAAGTGGTTACCGTCGAGCGTAATATTTTTGCAATTTTTGCTAATTCTTTGATGTCAGCTACAGCAAGTGGTAAGCTCTTAAGATTAATGTTAGATAGCTCAACTGTATTGCTCCGCCAAATATGAAGTAAGCGTCGAGCCTAATAATAAAGCGGATAGCATCTACTACATATTCGTTAGGTGCTGCAATTTTAGAAAGCAGCAAGAGGCGCATTTTTTTCTATTTGCAACTCGATTCGAAGGTTGAGATTTTAGATGAAATTTTAGCCCCCTTCCCTATGTGTAGCTTTCAATTATTATGTGAAAAAGTGAAGGTGGTTCTTTTGTATTATATGGTGAGATGTGAATACAATATATGTATATAACTTCCATCAAAAGTAGCTAGCAACACACTTGTCACTAGCACCACGTCCCAAAGATGGTTGAGCTTATGCGCACGGGCCAGGGATATCGTGCCAAAAATCACGTGATCTTCACCAGCGCGTACTGAATGCGATGCTTCCTCTACCATATCAGCTTGATATCGATATTTAAGCTTAACCCACTTTTCATCAGAGATGCAATACGGTGGAAGCGGCAATGCGAATGCTCTTAAAAGGGCAGAAGGTATGATGGATTACAAGGATGAATGGATGATAGGATGGATGGATGCTTTTTTTAATTATCTGATGATTTCTAACATGATAAATTCCTAATTCAATTATGCAGAGCTCATCGCAGTTGGCCAAAGCTTGGCAGCGCTGCAAGCGCTTCATGAGGTTGTAATGTCGAAAAGATCGCGCAACACTCCACTCGTGTCCATGGAGCCTATAATGTTGAAGTATGTCGAATTGTGTGTCGATTTACGAAAAGGAAAGATGGTCAAAGAAGGCTTGCATCAGTACAAGAACATTGCTCAAAACACTAGCGTCAACACAATTGAGGTAATCACTTGCGCCGTTGATTTTCGAAAAGATAGATCCGTTACTTACTGTGTCCATTTAGCTTGTCATCAACCGTTTCTTAGAACTTGCCGAAGCAAAGGTCACCGAAGCCCAAGCTAAGGCAGATAAGATCACCTTGGATGCTATCGACGATTTGGAAGCTTCCGAAACCCCTGAATCTATTATGCTTAGCACTGTCAGTGGTGAACAAAGCAAAGATCGCACTGATCGTTCTGTTGTCACACCTTGGTTGAAGTTCTTGTGGGAAGCATATCGCACTGTTCTTGACACTCTTAGAAACAACGTTCGCTTGGAAGTTCTTTATCAGTCTGTTTCCAACCAAGCTTTCCAGTTTTGCTTGACCTATGGTCGTAAGACCGAATTCAGACGCCTTTGCGACATCCTCCGCAACCATTTGCAAAATATCGCCAAATATGCTCACCAAGCTCATTCTATCAACTTGAATGACCCTGATACACTTCAGCGACATTTAGATGCTCGTTTCAACCAGTTGAATGCTGCCGTTGAGTTGGAACTTTGGCAAGAGGCCTTCAAGTCTGTTGAAGACATCCACACTTTGCTCTCCATGTCCAAGCGTCCTCCCAAGCCTGTCATGATGGCTAACTATTATGATAAGCTCACCAAGATCTTCATGGTCAGCGAGAATTATCTGTTCCATGCTGCTTCTTGGAACAGATACTCCAACATCGTTCGTGCTATCAATAAGAACTTGACTGACGATGAGCAAATTGCTATGGCCAACACTGTTTTGTTGTCGGCTTTGGCTATCCCTGTCATCACTACCTCAAGAACCAGACCTGGCTATGTTGAAGCCGATGAGCAAAGAATTCAGAAGCTCAACCGCCTTTCATCTTTGCTTGGACTTCCTCAACATCCTAGCCGTTCAGCTCTTTTGAAGGAAGCTTTGAACAAGAACATCTTGCGCCGTGTTCGTCCCGAAATTCGTGATCTGTATAATATCCTTGAAGTTCAATTCCATCCCTTGTCCATCTGCAAGAAGATCAACCCAATCATGTCACAATTGGCTGAAGATCCCGAGCTTGCTAAATATGTTCGTCCTCTTCATCAAGTCATTCTTACTCGTTTATTGCAACAGGTATGAAATTGTCAGTCTATATGCCATGTACTTGAACTTATCTTAATGATTTATCGAATTATAGCTCTCACAAGTGTACACTACCATCAAACTTGACTTTGTTCTCGAGCTGGCTTCATTCCCTGAACCCTACAAGTATGATGCCTCCACTATTGAGAAATTCATCATGAACGGTTGTAAGAAGGGTGAGCTCAGCATTCGCATTGATCATGCCACTCAAAGCATGACTTTCGAAACCGATCTGTTTGCACCGCCAAAGGACACTATTGCTGAAGGACCCAAGCTTCAATCTTCCCCCGCTGACCTTATGCGCACTCAGCTCTCTCGTCTCGGCAAGTGTTTGCACACTACTGTCCAGATGATTGACCCCTCTGTACAACAAGCTGCTGTTCGTGCTAAGGAAGAAGCATTTGCTCGTGCCTTGGCTGGTGCCGAGGAAGAGCACAAGAACACACTTGCACGAAAGCAAATCATTGAGCAACGCAAGGAACATATTGAAACTGAGTTGGCTCGTGCTGAACGCGAGGCTGCGCAAGAGCGTGCTCTCATTGCTCAACAGAAGGCTGCTGCTGAACAAAAGAGACGTGAAGAAGAACAAAAGCGTCGTGAAGCTGATCGTCTTCGCAAGATTCAAGAAGAAATTCAACGCGATCAAGCTCAGAAGATTGCTGATGAGATTGCCGCCAAGACTGGTATGCAACTCAAACCAGAGGAGATCGAGAATGCTGATGTCGAGACTTTGCTCAACCTTAAGGTTAGCCGACTTCAAAGCGAACAAAAGGAACTCAATGAACGTCTCAAAAATATTGCTAAGCGATTGGATCACACTGAACGTGCCTACCGCAAGGAGGAAATTCCTCTCCTTGAGAAGGATTATGAGACACAGCAAAAGAATGATCTTGCTTACTACGAGGCTGCTCGTAAGGCTCAATTGAAGTCTGCTGCTGCCAAGCATCAGGAAGATATTAAGATCAAATCTCGTGTCGGCCGTATCTTCGATGACTACAACGCATTCAAGAAGAATATCGAGAGCCAGAGACAAGAGGTATACCGTGCCAAACAACAGGCAATTGAGGAAAAGATTGCACAAGAGAAGCAAAAGAGAATTGAGCAATACAGAGCTCAGCGAGAGGAGATGATTAGACAACGCGAGGAAGAAGAGGCTAGACAGAAGGCCGAAGAAGAGCGAAAGCACCGTGAACTTGAAGGTACATGTAACTACAGATTGGCTGATTTAGAGCCAGCCATCATATTAACATTTGACTTTGCAGAACAAGAAGCCCGTGAAGCTGAAAAGGCAGCTGAAGCTGAGAAGCGAAAGGCAGAAGAAGAGGAGAGGCAAAAGAAGTTGGATGAGATGGCAAGACTCCAGAGAGAGAAGGAAGCCGCCATTGAAGCCAAGCTTAAGGAGAAATCTTCACCTCGTGCAGCACCAACAGATAGATGGGTTCCACCAAATCGACGTGATCCTGCTCGCGATCCTGCTCGTGAACCTGCTCGCGATTTTGCTCGTGAACCTGCTCGCGATTTTGCCCGTGACCCTGCCCGTGATCCTGCTCGGGAACAAGAAGCACCCAGTAACGATAGATTTGGTCGCGGTGAAGGTGGCTGGCGTCGCGCTGGACCACCATCTGATGACAGATTTGCTAGACGAGGTGGACCCTCTGATAGACCCTCTGATAGACCCTCTGATAAGCCCTCTGATAGCCCCCCGTCTAGCGCAAGTGGCCCACCACGTTTTGTTGCCCGTCCTGGTGCTTCTACTGGTGGAGGTTGGAGAGAAAGAGAAGCTGCCAAGAGAGCTGCTGCTGGCCAAAGTCAACCGGAAGGCGAGAAGAAAGATCAAGATGGTTTTGTCCCAGTGAGACGTGGTGGCAGATGGTAACTTTTTAGTTATTCCAACTGCAAGTACTCTGCATAGTCAACGTGGCTATTTTTCATACATTTATAGTCATTCTCTAAATATTTTGCCGTCCGTTGTAAGGTTTTATAAGCTGCAAGTAAAATTAATTTTGCTCCAATGTTCAAGAATTTTTGCCGTCTCGTAAATTGAAATTTCTCCAGACGAACTCTTATGTACTGAGCAAACAGCATGGAGAACAATATTAATTTTGTGTTGAAGGTGAAAACATGATCTCGTGTCATACTGATAATGCGCTTCCAGACAGCTCAACATTCCACCGGTGGAGACTTTGATGGAAGAGAAAATTCAGCCTATGGCATGGAAGAAGAAAAAGTGTTTGATGACGCTGTGATGGTCCCATACTGCTCCTTCCGTGAAGCTTCCTCCTCTGTCAGCGCTACAGAAATTACGTTGAGGGCAACTGAAGCTATCTCCTGCTTTGCGGTACCGAACTACCGCTCCGTTTCAATGATTGTGACGGCCTCTACTTTCACCAGGTAAGTACCACTTCTGACTAGCGCAAAAGTCCTAGCCATGTTACTCCCATCACTATCCTAATATAGTGGTGTCTAAAATTGAGAGCCAATATAGGCAACTGTTTGATTTCACGCATATCTCGGATGGAAGGGGAATGATCAATTTCCATCTCCACAATTCATTAAAGGCTGAGGATGTCCCCGGAGTAAACGATGGTAGTCCCCCGAGTTAAATACTCTCAAAGGAGGGGTAGAGCTCACAAAGAGAAGTCTTCGTAATATACCATACGCAGCACTTTTTTCATACTACATATCCGATGTGACTGACATAATTGTGATATCGCCATGGCCTTGAGTGGTATATACACCTTCGGGTTTGCGCAAACATTGCGATAACTTACTCCATACTCGCAGCGCAAATTTATCTAGATACTCTCCAGACAGTCCATTTGATGCTGAGTAAGGTCATGACCAAAGCAAATCTTGATATCCTAACCTCTCATTGGACCTCTGCTCTTGGAATCTTCTTTGCCGAATGTTTTTCTGCTTGTCCTGTATACAAGACAGACATGAAGCTGGGAAATGTGTGCTCAGAAACAAAATGAATTAGGATGTGTAGATTGTAAGGTTACTTGTAATTAGCACGAACTAAAATAAAGCTGATGAGTTCGCCTTCAGTTAGGCAGAATGGCGTTATCTATTCATGGATTAGCCATTTTGCCAAAGCTATGCTAGTTTTGTACGTGACACATTGGTACACGGACCCAGAACAATGTTGTCAACTTCATACTGTTTAATGGGAGCCCTTTCGTACTTCATAAATGGCTGTTTATTTTTGCGTGATTTGATTCCTTCACCATCTTAGCTGTTCTTATTTGTTTAATCTGGTTGACAACGACAGAAGAACTATATCCATTACTAAAGCACTTCGCACTCTTTCATTATACTCGATATCAGAATTGATATGGAGCAAGAAGGAGCGAAAGTGGCAAGAAGAGCAGGAAGAGGTTCGAGAAGAAGAACAACGACGATAAACTGCAAATTTCTTTTGGAACCCAGTACCTTACAAAAAAAAAGATAACTCTAAATTTTCCAAATATTTTAAGCTTGTAATAGGTTGGGTGTATTGTGTTGAACAACTTTTTTAGTCATGGCATCAAATTCAGGATTTTACGGCTCTAACACCGGAGTATGTACAAAACGCTTGAGCAATTTCAGACTGTTTGCGAGTCTTAATCATTAGTGATTCCATTCACAGAAAGACACTACATTCCGTAGGACTTGGGATAAAGACGAATATGCTGCAAAAGCAAAGGAGCGAGAGCAAGCTGACAAATTAGCAGAAGAGAATGAAGAACGAAAAGCAAAAGGATTGAAACCAAAGCATCGACCGTCTGCTCCACAACCACAGCGTGAACTGCTCAAGGCTCGTGAAGAAAAAGTTGTATTAGATGCCAACCTTAACAAAACTCAAGTTGTTGCTGTTGGAGCTGCTGGTCCAGCATCAAAACAACCAGGATTTTACTGTAAAGTGTGTGATGTTGTGATTAAGGACAGTGCCAACTACTTGGACCACATCAATGGAAAAAAGCGTTAGTAATATACAACAATCAAATGTTGTCACATTGGTCCTGTCTCACATCTTCCTTTGCAGATCAAAAAGCCCTGGGCATGTCCATGAAAGTAGAGCGTGCTACGCTCGATAGTGTTAAAGAAAGGATGGCGGCATTGAAGCGTAAGAAGGAGCAGCCACAAGAAGAATATGGTTAGTCAAAAGCTTTCCTCGACTTTCTGTTACGAAGCAACGGAAATAGTAATTAACATAATTTTTAGATTTGGACGCTCGAATTGAAGCAAGGCAACGTGCGGAAGACGAGGCAAAACGAAGGAAAAAGGAGAGAAAGAAGGCTAAAAAGGACCCAAGTACTGCAGATTCTACAGAAACGGTGCCAGAAGCGAACGACGCTGCAGCAGCTGGAGAAGAGGATGAGATGGCCAAAATGATGGGATTTGCAGGATTTGGAAGCAGCAAAGCATAGAGTAAATGATATCCCAACAACATAAAAGTACCAGATACTTGTATCATTATTCAATTTTATTTGATTATTTTTGAGAGTCACTACTTTAGACTTATGATTATCCTCATTCCGTGGGCCCAAGGGCTTGAAGTTGACTCAGGAACTCACTTGGCGACAATATGTCGGTTGAACCATAGGTGATTTTCTTTTGTAAATTATTGCGCTGTTCAGAGAACTATTGTTAGTAAACTCGTTTTCAAAGTAACTAAAAACAACAATAACATACCGAAGCAACTTCTTGCAAATTTTGATATTCAATGTAGTTGCCCCCACCAATGACAAAAACAATTGCTTCTTGATATGCAACCTTGTGACGTGATGGTTTGGCATTCTTGCCTAACTTGGGGTCGAACTGTAAATAGTCGTCTACTTCTGATATTTCATTTATGGGGGAGATAATGTTTGACACGATTTTACTGACGATAAGTTCCTTTCTTGATGGCAAAAGGTTCTTAACGCCTGACAAAAGATTTTCAAACCCACCACCTAAACCTCCCTCTTTGAGTCTATCCGTTAACTGAAAGAGATGAATGTTAGCATTGATCAGAGGGCTACCTCGAGCAACTCAAAATTAATACCTTGTTGCCAATACTGCTGAAGCCACGCAAAAGCTCGTTTTGGTAGCCTGCTTGAGGTGCCGTTGAGGCTGCGACTGAGGTCATTCGCATAAACGCACGAACCCTATAAACAACATTTAGCTCTCATTTTTCGCATGGCGTACACTCTTCATTACTTACTTTTTGATGTAATTCAATGCCTGAAGTTCGCAGCCTGCACCTGCTAAAGCTCTTTCATATTCTGCCATATCATCCTTTGGTATTTCTTCCGTGATAGTCAAGTAGTAAATTAGGAAAAGTCGAAGCTTGTCAGAAGGTTCTTTCTTCTGTGGATCATTTATCATCTCCAACAACATACTCTTGTTCTACGAAGACATATGAGTACCAGGCAGACGCCAATAGAAGAAATTGCAAATATAAATACCTGTCTGGCAATGACTTCTTCAATTTGGAAAAAGGAGTCCAATTGTCGATCTTTGATACCGTTAAGTAAAAACGTAGCAATGTTCATATGCATATCTAAAGTAGCCTTTCGAGCAGTGAGCTCAGGGAGCGCCGTTATCGCCGACTTGAGATATTTTGCATTTGAGGAGAAGTCACTGCAAGTAAAATCATCAAAATCAAGCCCATCGTTATAGCAAATGTCAGTTCTTATAGACTTACGCTTGATCCACATCATCCAGGGAACTCACTCCACTCATACGTGTGATTTCAGCAGCGTCCTTTTTGTACTTGTTCAGTTCAATATCAATGTCCTCTGCGATGTTATGTTAACCGAGTATCATTACATATCATGTTATGTCACATTAGCATTAGACCAACTTTACCTGCAACTTGTGGGAATGGATTTGATGCATTCTTGTTCCAAAAGAAATCCTTAGCCTCGATATCATAAGTTTTTCTATTTTTTGGATTTCTGTCTTCCGACTATCATATCTTGTATATTAGCTCTTTTCATCAACAATAATAAATGAACATGTCGTAAGCAACATACCTCTACGACTATGCGGTTGAGCTTTAATTCAAGAATATCATGAATCAAAGCTTGATATGTCCAAGAGTGGCTGAGCATGGGCACAAGATCGAGACTTCTGTCCAATAGGATTAAGACTAGATTGGATTTAGTAAAACTTTCATGCTATTCTTCATAGTTGTTCTTTAGACTACCTGGTCGCTGTACACTTGCCGAGTTGCTCTCTGAAAACAGGTTATTCCGAGAGTTCATGACATGATCACGAAGTTTGGTATCTAATTTCCGCGCCACCATTTCAGCTGCATTGCCTCTGGGGCATTTGATAATAGGTACGACTCCTACAAATCTGGTTAATCGAGACAATTTGATACGCTATCAATGACTGTCCTTGTACTCACCCATCGTTACCAGCACAGAGAAGAGCGAATTTGCTATGGAGTCTATTGTGCTTTCAATAGTAGTTTCGGCAGCCGTATGATCATTCAAAGTAACAAAAGCACGTGGTTGATTTAGTGAAAATACATTTGCGTCAGTGCAAACAAAATTCAAGTATTGATCGTAAACCTGTGCCACGGAACTGGCTGTGTTGGTGGCAATAGTTGTAGCAGCGAATTCTTCCAAAATGTTACGAGGTACGCTGGAAGCGAAGTTGATATAATACGACTCGTACAAATCCTTCTTCATATCCTGAGAAAACACATTCGAAGATTAGTCTCGTCATTCTCCTTTAAAGACATGTTCTCAGATAATTACTTCACAAATTCGTTTGACATTGTCCGAAGTGGGTTCGACGAAATAGACCGCTGGTACATCCGGAAGTGCAGATCTATCTTTCTTCAGCTGCCTGTTGATGCGTAGCATTATTGTAAGATACACCATACGAAGCCTTCATATATACTTTCACTCTAACTTACATATGCACCGTAACGCCGTTGTCACGCAAGTCGTTTACACGCATGACTGAAGATATGATATCTTGGCCAAACTGATCGAATATCAGTACCTTCCATATGACTTCGTCATTACCGTCCTCATTGGGCTTTGATGCTGATACTGTGTACTGGTCGCTGCTCTTGTTTAGGTTGAGCATTGCAACAATCGCCGCTATTTTCGACGAAACCTCAGTAACAGGTTAAAATCTTCACCTTTGTTGAGAGACAAACGTACCAAATTGAGCATCGCGTAGACTAGGTGTTTCTTGGACACTTATTAGAGAAGCCATCTGCAGTGAATCGTAACTTATAAGCACGCGATGACTATCAGTAGAACTTTGAGCTTTGATACCAGATTGGGCCGCAATTTTCAAGCGGAAGCGAAATCAGACGTGGAATTTTACACGTGACATAATACTTGTTCGCCTCTGACAAGCTGAAATGTTGACCACAAACGAGTAGCCACAAGACGCAGAAAACAAGCATGGTATTACTGAAGTTTATAGATAGATAGTGTTAAATGCATAATTTAATAGATTTAACGGTTGAAAATATGCCTGTATTGTAATTGATTGGGTATAAAATCAGGTTCCAGCCTGTGCAAGAAGTTCCTGTTGCATTTTGGTATAATAAGTCTATGCTGTGAAATCTTTAGATAATAACGGGCTTGTGCTTCAAGCCCTTTTAAATGAGGTGAGATATGTCTAATCATATAAAATGAAATTTTGTTTAATTGACCGGCTCTGCTCTTTTGGTGACAGTCATAACAGAAGCCATATGGTCCACTGTGTTTAACACAATTGGAGGCCCTTTTCGCATACATTTTTCCATTCCAAAGCCTTAACCTCGTTCGTTATTTGTATGAGGACATTAGCGATTGTGATCGAATCAGAGCTATTGAATCTTCGTATGGTATATACTGGAACCGATGATGTCAGCATATTGTTTAATTGTGCTAATCCATTCATGATATAACTTACATTGTGAGTAGGATAGCTGTCGTCTATGAAATCCCTTGATGCGAGATCACTTTCTATAAAAGGTAGAGGGCAAGAGTACCTTCGAAGCATAGACACTTCTGGTTGACTATATAGATAGGACTCGTCCTGTGGCACCGCCATGCATTGTGGTGACGCCAATGATGTAGAATCTTGTATACATAGATTTGCGCCTTCTTTAAAATCTAGTTGCTTAGAATTAACATATTGTAGCTGATCTTGAACTTGTTGCAAGGTGGAAAAGTAGTTGTCCATCATGATTGGACTTGAGGGTAAAGAATAGTTGTCAGAGTAACTTGTCATTGGTGTATCTGTAGTTGCTGGTATAATATCCTCAATGCTGCTCTTCATGATTAGCTCAACTATGTCTGTCGTATCGTATCCAGAGTGCTCAAAATGACCAATTGGTGTTGAAATTTGATTAGGGCTTGATGACTCGTCACCAGCATCATGATTAATACCATTGAAATGACCAGCCGCACGATACAATTGCTCTGCAGTTGGATACTGATCATCTCCGCTATGCTCTTGTTCATCCAAGGATGTGGACCATGATGACACTGTGGATACTGAACTGGCTCTTCTAGACATGTCTAGGCTGGGACGCTTCAGCTGTGGTTTACTGTTTGCCTGACGTTTCAAAAGTTTGCTTTTTGCTCTTCGATTTTGAAACCAAACTTGAACACCTCTTGTAGTCATTTCCAGCTGCATTGCTAGTTTTCTACGTGTACTTGAGTTAGGCTTTGGGTTCTCCACATAGTTGGCTTCCAGGATCTTGTATTGTGCCTTGGTGGTACGCCGCCTGTGTTTCACTTCAAAGGGATTGTAAAATGTAGGGCTAAATTCTCCATAAGGGAGTTGATGAAAGATATCATAGGTTGGTGTATTAAACTTTGTACTCTTGGCACTTATTTCATTGACATCTTCAGGCTCTTTGAGTTCCTTCTTGAAAGCATCTAAGCCTTTCAATTGCTGCTTCGAGAAGTAATACAATGGTACCGCATCTTCGTCTGCAGGTTGCTGGAAGTAAGACTGAATTGTCTCTGAATTAGATATAATTGGATCTTGCATGGTATAAGTGTGTCAACAAAAGAATTGCAACAATGAGAAGTATGAAAGAATAGATAAGTTTGTATAAAGTTATATGATAAGAGGAAGTTACAATTTTCGAAATTTTGAAGAGTCAAGGCCCATATATACGCTTTCTAACCACCCCCTGGCGATACTTTTATAGAAAGTCGATCTAACAAAAACGACCTCGATATTCGGTGTGTGTAAGCCAATGCTTTATGAAATGCACCACCGCTCGATTGTACCTTACCCCTCGCTAATTCAGTGGAAAGAGGGGTAACGGAGTCGTAACGTTTAGCATATATTTTTTTCGCTTGGCTTCCTCAAAGCCAAAATGAACGGGTAGAGTAACGATTAGGAGGAAGTCTCCTGAGGTTTATGATGAAATGTTCGCATCATTATCGAGACAATGTGTAGACGAGACGCAGGGATTGCAATTTGTGGAGGCAACTAACGTACTCTTGTTAGTAACGACAACGAACGGGATGAGAAGTAACTGTCGGATTTGTCAATATTAAGAAAGTGCTTCCGTATTCTCCATCAATTATATGATTGAGGCTTTTAGCTATGTTCGTGAGCCAAGTGAGTATGGACATATGATCAAATCGTCAAACAACCGACGATGATTTTTAATTTCTAAATCAAATAACAAAAGAAGTTAAATATATAGTCTCTCTTGGCCACACAAGTCTTGCACAAAAAGCTCGCCTTTTTAATCAAAATAATTGCTGTTTGGCGTCGACTACGAAAATTCGAGCATGTTCACAAGGATGCGGAAATCTAGACTCATGATGCAATTTTAGTCTCCTTGCCTCCTATCCAACATGCGGATTCACCAAAGTACGACTAAATAGCGCAATACATCCTACAGAAAACGATCGGCAATGTTTTGAAATCTTCGATTCTTGAGAAAGTAACCCCCCTTGACGTGTGATTTTGCCATTATAACTCCCGTATCAAAAAAATCGATAAATTCAATCCTTATTGTAAAAGCTCCATGCACAAAAACCTAGAAATATTTGCCGCTGGTACCCGTGCTCCTGCCTATCTCTCCTCTCGAGGCCATTCTACATCTTGCAACACTGCTGGAAGAATACTAATAATATCATCCTCAAGAATGTGAATTTTTGGTCATCGGGTATGAACATTAAACTCGCAATGAGCCGGCCGTACGTGATAAATTGACCAGATCACTTATAAAAATAGAAGTACATAAGCTGCCCAGCCTGCTTGTCCACCAAATGCAATTCAATCCAAGCCTAACATGAGAAAAATGACGTACACGGAGCAACGATGCAAAGGGACCTTCTTTCTCGGGGAGTCAGACCATCTAATTTGGCTTATTCCAGCGGACATCAATTTAATTCCACGCGCATTAGCTCAAAGTAAAAATTTAGTCCATGTTTTGCCCTGAATGTTGCGTAGGTGTATTCACCTACTCCTTTCTATATTATTTGGCGTTCCGTTATGTACAACAAATCTGTGGTGCTACTAGTACATCAGTAGCGAACGGAAAATGAGAAATAGTGTCTGGCATTGTTGTCAGCAGCCTTTTATACCGACGATATCTGAAGCTCATAGGTCACATCTATGTTAACAATGTCTTTGGTAATTGGTCAAAATCAATCGATAAGCATATTGAATAGTACAGGTCAATTATTTATACTGTTGGCCGAAAAGAACACTAGCACACATTGGCTTTGTACATAGCAAGTCAGAAGTACGAAGTAGCTTATTCAAGAGCTTAGTCTACCCTTAAGTGGCTACATCCACAAAGTCAGTGTACGCAGCAGTTTCAAGTAATTGATCATCGAAATATGAGAGATCGAAAGATCGAAAACGTGTAAAAAGACGATCGTTCGATCTGATATGAATCGTAAGTTCGCATGTTGCATATATCAATTATGATAGTCCTTTGCCTGAAGAATATCGGAATCTGTCAACAAAATGTCGAAATCGTATTTACCGGTGTTTTCAAACATATGTTTATTTGAGAAAGTCGTATAAAAAGACTGGATGTAAGTGCTAATGCAGATCCTGACAGTTTAAAGTAATCGGAATAATTTTCAGGGCAATCTTAGCAATCGACGACGAACAACCTCCCTCAAATGTGTAAAGTTACGGGAAATCCTCGGGCTAGCTTGCATCTCGCGACTATGGCATATATATTTTTAAAACCTTTATACACGCAGTAATTATATTTACAGTAATAGTAAAAGTGGTTATGTACATGGCCACCATCTATGTGATATCAAAAGAAGAGGTCGGGAGGATCTAGTGAATTGTCTGACTGGCTATGATAATAGCCTCTATATATAGCCTGTGGAAAGCTACCGGCACTCGGTTGTGCTAAAAACGTAGTCTGATTTGCGTCCACAAATAGTGGTTGCTGCTTCACCACGATCGACTGAATTTCAGAGCATGTAGTGTCTATTGCGTTTTGTGGCATTATTTTGTCGTCTACTCTGAATTTTGCAGTCTTGTCTTGTACTTCAGCTTGTCTAATCTGTCTTTTGCTTGGTTTGTTAATGATAGCATCTTTTTTTGCCCACTTTCTGCTCTTTGCCTTTCGAAATTATGATGAGATGAGTAGGCCTATCAAGATTAAATTAAATTAGTTAAATGTAACATACCACAGTTTTCTGTCTTTTCTTTTCATGCTGCTCTAATGTCTGCCGCTCAGAGCCTTCCAGCTCTTTAGCAAACGCACCAAATGTCAGGTTTTCTATGTCAAAAAAGGCGTCAATACCATCAGCATTATAACTCAAATGATCAAGTTGCATTATAGTGTCTTACCTGGCAAGCTTTCAACATTTATGTCGTGCTCACTCAACGTCTTAAGAAAACCTTCATCATGTGAACTTGTCACGTTGATAGCTATACCAGAGGTACCTAGCTTTTATTGTTAGTTGGGAGTTTGACGCATCTTAGATATAAATACAATGCATACCGTAACGTCCTGTTCGACCCACTCGGTGGAGATAAGTTTCAACATCCTTTGGGAAGTCCAGGTTGATGACCAGATTTACTCGGTCGATATCAATACCCCTAGCTATCTAGATATCGGAAAGATTCATCAACAATTGTGAGAGGACTGATTCACAAACTTACGAGACTTACCAAGTCACTGCAAATTAAAACTCTTATTTTGAATTTTCTTGCCTTCTGCATGACTTCCAGACGCTGCTGCTGGCTGATACCGGCGGATATGTGACAAGTCTCCCAACCGCTCCTGTTCAGCCATTGTGTTAGATCAACTGCTCTACCTCGATGATTGAGGAAAACAATACATTGATAAAATGGAACTTTTTCCAATAGATCAACGACACGTTTAAATTTTTGTTCATATTCATGGATTTGAATTAGGGATGTATCGACAGCTTCTGTTGTTATCTGTACATAGTACTGTTGTACCCCTAATACCGTAATTGTTAAGAAAATAAATCTTATAGGCTGACATCAGAATATATATCTAAATTACCTTCCAATACTGGAGCATCAGTAGTTAGAACGACCTTTTGTGGGTTTTTCATGAATTGTTGGAAGGCATCTTGAAGGGATTGATCGAATGTCGCTGAAAACGCTATAACTTGCTTATGAATTGGTAGTTTTTCCAATATATACCTACATACAAGGATGAGAATCTCGATGTCGCAAATGAACTACGTAGGATGACCTACTTGGTTTGAGCTTTAAAATCAGCTCCCATCAATTTATCAGCTTCGTCAAGTACAGCAAGCTTTATATTGGCCACCTTCAACTTGTTTTGCTGTAAAAGGGCCATTACTCTACCTAAACGAAAGTTAATATCAGTGTAGATTAATGTGTGAGTATATGGTCAAACTGATAAGCGCAGTTTATGTTCTTACCAGGAGTGCCAACAACTACTTGACATTGTCTCATTTTTCGAGTATCTCCACCAACAGCCAGCCCACCAATAAAGGCTTCGCACGTCAGCTTTTGCATATAGGTCCCTAGGTCCCGTAAAACCTCGGTTATTTGCACTGCAATCTCTCTCGTCGGAGCGACAATCAAAATCTATCATAAATCCATTAAACTACAGTCCATTATATAGCATAAACAACGATGAGATAACATACTTGTGGCTCAAATAACGACAAATCCACACATTCCAAAGCTATGGTACCAAAGACTACTGTTTTACCTGTCCCTGATTTAGCCTGTGCGATCAAGTCAACTCCAAGACGACCCAACGGTATAGCTTTGAGTTGAATAGGTGAAGGTTTTTCGTATCCTGAGGCTTTTATGCCCTTTAACAAGTCTTTATTTTTTATCAAGGCATCGAACTGCACGTCTTCCTCGATCTGAACGTCGCGGGATCGTTTCATTGTCTTGCGAGACTTGAATTTATTCTAGCAACAGCTTCAAGCGTAGTCAAATTCGCTTTAACTCAGCTAATGTGATTGGCTAACGACTTTCGCAGTCCAGCACTGCAACTTTTTTTTTTTTTTTTGAACGGCCCCACAGATCAGAATTTCTTTGCATTCAGTAACAGTTTAATGGGAAGGTTAGTAACGGCCAATCAGTATCAAAGTCATATCGACTGAAAACTAACCCAAGCAATAACTTATATAGACTACGTCGCTCGAGAACTCACCACGGAATCAGAGATAATTCTCGAAAATTCCGAACTAGGGCATATACCAAGGATTTAGATCAAATCCACGACGATTTGAAAGGAGAAAACTTTGCAAAGCTTAAAAGCCAACCTATCGATGCCGACAAGACTGGTCTTGGTCAACATTATTGTGTCCACTGCGCGTACGTATTTACTTGTCACCGTCATTAATGGTTTTATCTTTGTACTTACATCTTTTTCGTAGCCGCTATTTTCCCAACGACGACCAGTTGCAGCAACATGAAAAAACAAAGCTTCACAAGAGACGGGTGAAGAAGACATTAGAAGAGCCGTATACACAAAAAGAGGTATGGAATCGCTAGATATACTTAAGAATTCACAGACATTTTACTCACAGAAGACTTTATTAGGCTGATGCTGCGGCTGGAATGGGGGCTGCTGACAACGGCAAGCGAGGAGGATCATCTCATCAGAGCCGCAACGCAGAAGATGTGAAAATGCAATAGATCTCTTACTTCGTTTCAATTTAATCATGTCAATTTTCATCATGTACTATATATCAATTCATAAAATGGCAATATTATGTTTTTCAATTAAGGCGAGCTACTCTTTCAGATGTTGAGCTTTTGTCCCAGATACTGCTGTCCTCGCCTTTACCTTTGAGAGGTAGAACAAAGGTATATAACAATGAAGTCCCTGTTTTGGTGCGGTTGTGACTTGTAATTTATCGCCTGTGGTGTCCGAGGAGCCAACGCTCGGAATGGCATTTGACTCAGTTTTTCTTTGGCTGAACAAGCTTAAAAACTGGTGCTCCGCCAAGTCCAGCTACACAAATCTTTTTTATTCCTTTCCTTTCCAATCGCAATGCCTCGCCAACAAGTACGTTCACTTCAAACGTCAATGAGTGTTCTACAACGAATCGAGTTTGATCAATCTTGTACTAATCACTTAACCCTGTAGAGACGCTCCGCTCCACGTGCCCCTGCTCAGCAAACTCGTCAAGCTCACACAGCACCTAGTAGACAGGCACCTCCCCCGCCTCAGCAACGTGGCCCTCCTCCCCAACAACATCAGCAGCAACGTGCCATGACCCAGCCTCCTTCAGCTGCTGTTGGACAGCCAGCTCCAGCCTCACAAGGACCTGGCCTCTTTGGACAAAGTTAGTACACAAAGAAAGCTAGCTTATTTGCACACTGAGTTACTAATCACATCGTTTACAGTGGCAAGCACGGCTGCTGGTGTAGCTGTTGGTCATTCAATTGGCCACGCCATGGTAAGTTTTGGCCACCCTCTTTCAATGCAGTTATACTTAACACTCATTCGATTATCATGACATAACAGACATCTGGAGCCTCAGCCATGTTCGGGGGCGGTAGTTCAGAACAGCCTGCAGAACAACCACAGGCTGCTCCTCAGCAACAATATTCAGATTACCAGCAATATCAGCAGCCATCTTACCAACAACAATCTGTTGGTGCTGCAACCTGTGAAGGTGATGCCAAGGCTTTCACTAAATGCTTGGAAGTGAATAACAATGATGTTGTACAATGTCAATGGTACCTCGAGAACCTCAAAGCATGCCAACAAATGAGTGCGCAATACTAGATCTGTAGACTTGGATATTTAAAAGCTTTCTTCCTTTTAAGACGAAACCAGTGTTTTATAACTTGTTCCTTTCCAATACCGTAGAACGGTACCTTAGTTTGCAAATGATAGACTTACAAGTCATCTATAGTATGATCAAGTGCAAAAGAGACCTAATCCTATTTTGCAAATTGATTAAACGCAAACGTGATTGCGGTGCAAGTAATAAAGTAAAGCAGTCTTATATGTATTGACGGTAGCGCGTATCTACTGATTAGCAATGTATTTGAGTAGGTGTTTTTTTTGCACAGTGTAAATCTGATGGCCTCGCCAGGCATACACATTTGTGAAATAGTCCCTTTATTCATTGTTATTGATATCGGGACTAATCCGGAAAATGGGGTTTAGGACTCAGGCATTTCAAAGCAGGCATACGCCAAAAGACAATCAGACTCCACGTGCCCGTTTCGCAGCCTTGGTCTCTGTCCTTTTCATTATGGCATCCGACCTAACGAAATGTACGCATTTGAAAATGTAGGAATGTCTTGGTGTTTTTGGTATTTTGCTATGCAGGGATTCTATTGCTGCCTCAGTTTGTTTAACTATATACTCGATAAAAGGCACATTTCTCGTCAAGAGATCCGGCTTGCCCAAGTATACTCTAAGCCAACTCCGTCGTCATTGACTTTGGTAATTTACCGGCCATCGCAAGAGGACTCCAATTCGCGAGAAATTCCCCTTTCGCTAATTCAAGTTGAAGGTACAGTCTTCGAGATTATTGATGAAAAGAAGTTGAGTTGTGTCCTGATTGATATACTATCACAGAAAGGGCTGGACCACCACCAAACGTGGTGGAAAGCAGGGATGTGTACGGTATCATAGGCTTCATCAAGCTTCAATGCAGTAAGTCATTTTCTTCAGCGTTTCTCGCGTATGCTTGATCGTCGCTGGACGAAGATAACTAATATTACTTTCCCAGACGAATACGTGATTGTTATCACCGATCGAGAAGTTGTAGGCAACATTAAACTTGCTGAAGTCTCTCGTATCAAGACTGTTTCTATTGAATCAATCACACAACAAAATATGACTCGCCAACAGCAAAAAACAGAACAGCTTTTTCTTCAAAAAATCAAAGATCACTTTGAAAGTAATAATTTGTATTATTCCTACGATTATGACATAACTCAGTCATTGCAGAGACAAGTTAATGTCCCTGCAGGTCCACGATGGAAGAAGGTGAACTTTATAATATTGAGCTTCAATGATTAGCTCTACATTATGCTTAATCGTGCTATTGTATTATTAGGCGGATGACCGATTCTTTTGGAACCGCTACCTCGCAAGCAAAATGATCAACTCTGCAAAGCAACCAGCTAATCAGCTTGTAAGTGCATATCTGCTAAAGATTTTTGATATTCAAATGACTAATTGAGTACATTTAAGATCAACGAATTTATTTTACCCATTATCCAAGGATGTGAGTGGTTGTGGTTTCAGATGATTAGCTCAACACTAGCTCATTCTATTTTCTTGATATATAGTTGTGTCTATCAACACTGCTCATATTCGCGGCCAATCATTTGCATTTGCTTTAATTTCGAGAAGAAATCGCTATCGTGCAGGAACAAGATATTTTTCCCGAGGAATAGACAAGTATGGCAATGTATCAAACTTTGTAGAAACCGAGCAACTTATAGTGTATGACGAGCATGCGACTGGAGGTTACCAATTTGTGGGACAGCATCAGTTATCTTTTGTTCAAACACGCGGTTCCATACCGTTGTTCTGGGCGCAAGTGATTAATATGCGATATACTCCTCGATTATGGATGGATGACGGCAACAACAGTGTAAGTTTTCTTTGCCTTATTTCATCAAACTTTTTGAAAATGACTAAATTTGGTACTTTAAGTTGACAGCAATGAGGTCTCATTTCAAAGAACAGACGAGCATTTATGGGCCACAGATCATAGTTAATCTTGTCAACAAAAAAGGCTATGAATATCCATTGGCGCACGCATATGCTGACGGAATAAAAGACATCAATGATCCCAACTTGACGTACATACATTTTGACTTTCATCATGAATGTCGGAAGATGAGATGGGATCGTATATATCTTTTAATAGACCAGATAGAAGAGCAATTATCACAGCAAGGGTAAGATTTCGTGTTATTATCGAAACCTGACAAGGTGTAAAAATCTTATCACCTTATTCGACCATTAGATATTGTCATTACAATGCAGCTAATACCCAAGCCCCGTATATACAAAAGTCACAAACTTCGGTGATCCGTTCTAACTGCATGGATTGCCTAGACAGGACAAATGTTGTTCAAAGCACTATTGCCAAGTGGGTTTTGACAAAACAGTTGCAGGAATTGAATATTTTGTCATCTGCTGAGAAGATTGATGAATATGAACGCTTTATGCACCTATATCGGCAAGGTAAACTCTACATATAGCTTCGCTGTATCTTAAGGTTGTTACTAACTCGGAATTTACATAGTATGGTCAGACAACGCCGATGTCATTAGTTTAGGCTATTCGGGAACCGGTGCCTTGAAAACAGATTATACACGGTATGTTCCTTAATATCATTGTGATGATTAATCACTGTTGCATTGTACTCACTTCCCACACAGCACTGGCAAAAGAACAAAACGAGGTGCTTTAGAAGATTTGACGAAATCTCTAGCTCGATATTTCAAAAACAATTATATGGATGGTAGCAGACAGGACGGTTTTGATCTTGTCTTAGGAGCTTACGAGGTTCCAACATCATCAAGAGGAGATAATCCATTTGACATTGAGAAGCCACTAGTCATTCGTTTGGTAAGTGTCTCAAAGCAATTTGCTACCATGGATTATATAATTCAACAAAGAAAACTAGATGCCTCTGATTCTGTTATTGTCGTTGACAATGTGTATATATGGCGTTATGCTACTTGGTTATTCTGGTATTACCTATACGACACTATTATGTCTTTTCATCGCATTCTGGTTCTCAGCACTCGTTACAGCAGTTCACTTCATGTTACAAAATAGTCAGTATTTCGTTGATTGGCCAAGATTAGTTCCCTTGCCTGGTTATATAGATTCCACAGTATTAGATGCTCCAGGCACAGCAGGACAAAACGGGTTCCTGCCTTCAAAATTGGCTAACCAGCTCCAGCGCCGTGGTAGCAAGGAGCTGAGCGAGTTGGAGCAAGGCGACAAAATACCTCTTAAAAAGATAGCCTGATGTACTCATATAAAGATTGATAAGATTAAATTTGTATTTCATGAGACTCTTACATGTTCCAGACCAGTAACGAAAAGAAGAAAGAGTTCTTAGAGAAGGCAAAGGCAGACCGCTTGCGCCGAGAGCTAGAAAAAAAGCAAAAAGAAGACAAAGAAGCTTTAACGCGCTCAGCTATACGTCTGCAAGTATGGTGGAGGTCACGTAAAGCTGCCGAGCACTGGAAACGAATTGGGCGATGGCAAGTTTGGAATGAACATGCTGTTGCGATCGTTGATGAGAAAGCTCCAATACCGGGCCAAGTATGGAAATGTGTTGCATTGTTCTGGCTGCTCAATGGTAATGACAAGTTGTCTGGACCGACAGCTCAAGACTGCTTTCAGAAGGTCTGCAAACTTATGCTAACCAAGATGACAAGACCTGGAAGCTCAGCTAGCGAAGCTGGAACTATCCCATTCCATGCGTTCTTAGCAGACTCCGTACACTCTATAAAAGCGAGATTTATCTTCAAGCAAACGCTAAATGGATGCTGGGAGAGAGTTACTGACGTTGACCATGGCCAATATCTGTCCGGAGCTGAACTTCGTATGCTTCTAATGTACATGTCTCCAAAAACCTACAACCTCAGCTCAGCCGAGCAAATTTTGGATGGCTACTGGGTGATGCAAGGTTATAATCAAAACTTGCGAGAAATAGCAAACTCTATATTGGCCGATATCAGTCCTTATCATCTAATCAATGAAGGTGCTCAACAAAGATGTGCTAATATCATAAAGCTGCAGGATCGAGCCACTAGACACTCCAAAGGTGTCATTTCTGAAGCAGATAAACGGTTCATAAGCAGCACAATACTTTGGCTTACGGCGGTGATACGATGTTCACTTTTCATTTTGGAAAATAAGCTTTCAAAGGCCAATAGCAGTGAAATGGCGATGGATGAGTTTGTCGTTCAGGTTTTGGCTATTCCATGCTTGACAACCGTTGTTAACGATCCATGCCTGAATTTGATTGCTAGCTGTGAAGTCCTTTCAAGAATCACTGCTGGTAGATTCACTCGAAAAAAGGCACAGCAATTGAGTTCTAGCCTTGAGGCCGATGGATGCTTATTTTTTGTTGCAAATATGGTGAGCCTGTACCAGCATAGTCTGAAAGATAATAAGAATAGTGGCAATCTGCCGCAGGCTTGTGACTTGGTACAAATGGCAGCAGCTATGTTGCAATGTATAAAGCCCTATGTATCGGCAACACAGCGGAATGGTTTCTCTAGATATCACCTGCTTTTTGGCTGGTATTCGACAAGCGCTAGGAGGAAAACAGCCTTTCCCAATTACGTATATACTAAGGCCATGGGACAGCTTGAGCATTTGTGGAGCCGACCTTTCATGAATACTTTATTCACGGATGTATGTTCCTTCCGTGATTTGACACAACCCAACGCTGAATCTCGCTCGTCAGGCTTCAAATCCAAATTTAATGCATCACAATTACGAAAAAAATCTAGAATTCCGGATGATAGACAAAAGGCGTTGAATACCGCTTATGAAGATGGAAAACCACTTGCCGAGCTTTCTATGGATGCAGAAAATGCATTTAGATTATACTACACCTGCACAGAATATTTTCGGGACTCAACAAGAGAGATATGGACAAATGTGGCATTTACAAAGAATTTGGTGCCTCAGCTGTGGAAGTTAATGAATTCCCTCAAACCGAACGGTGCAGGCTTGTCCATTTATATGGATGATGCAAAGCAAAGCATGGACAGCATAGAAGGCGAGGTCTTGCTAGATATCCTGAAAGGGTTTTGTGAGAGTGCAATTATTGTGTTTAAGTAAGTGATTTTACTTTTGACATCGTTTGTTACTTTGTCTCTATCATGAGCTAATTGAGGATACCAACCATAGAACACTAGACAATTCTGATCTTTTCGAGAAACAACAGCCTTTCACTGTGACAGAATTGAACAATATGGCAAAGTTTCTAAATGAGTTTTATTTTACACTCGTACAGATATGCCCTGTAGATGAGGATTCTGCCATCAGTCTCCCTCCTCGATTAAGACAATTTCAGTGCATTAGAAAGCTATTAATGCAGCTGTATGATATAGACGGACGCAGACAATATCGATCTCATGAAAAATGGATTCTTATTCACGATGAGTCGCGACCATTCGCGTCTTTGCCGCAATTGATCACCTTCAAATTTAGACCATCACAACCATCGCAATTCATGACCCGAGTCAGAAACAATGATCTTGTTGCAAAGAGAATTTTATATTTAATGCCACATACGATACCTTTTCCTACTAGACTGGATATCTTTAGAGACATGGCTGTTCACCAACGGGAACTCACCATAAGCCGCAGACAAGCTCTGCTTATCAAAGTGCGGAGGCAGTATTTAATGGAAGATGGATTTGCAGCATTGGCCGATCAAGGACGTTCAACTTGGTTAGGTGACATTAGGGTATCTTTTGTGAACGAATTAGGTAGGTGTTATCGTCCAGGAATTGATATCATCAAACGACCAAAGCTATAACATAATAATATGACAGGCGCCGAAGAGGCAGGCATTGACCAAGGTGGACCATTCAAAGGTAATTTTTAACCAGCTTCAGCATTTCAGCATGAGGACGAAGTATTGTAGCTAAACGCATGTATGAAGAGTTTATATCACAGTTGTGTACTTTAGCATTTTCTCCTGCTTTTGGACTCTTTTCCTCCACATCTGTAGACCATTTCATGTTCCCCTCCCCATCGTCGTATGTTCATGGTACAGATCATATCGCTTTATTTCGGTTCATGGGAAAGGTTTTGGCAAAAGCTGTGTATGAAGGTGTTTTGGTAGATGCCCAATTTGCGAGCTTCTTCCTAGCCAAACTACTTGGACGAAATGTCTTTATTGAACAGCTCCAAGAGCTTGACGCCGACATGTTCCGTAATCTCATGTTTCTGAAGCGATATGAAGGTGATGTTGGAGATCTTTGTTTAACATTTTCGGCAGACATGGATTTCTTCAATGAGACAAAGACGGTGGACTTGAAATATGTATGTTCATCTAGCTACCATACCGTTATCTTGCCTACGCTCATCACATTGATTAATTACAGAATGGACGTGATATTCCGGTTACCAATGATAACCGGATAGAATACATATATGTTATGGGAGACTATATGCTCAATCAAAGAATTAAAGAACAAACCAAAGCGTTCATTGAAGGGTACGTGTGGGTTTGTGTACAAACATCTTGAATCTGATGATTGGAGATTGAAGTTGATGATTTTGCTAGTTTCAAGAGTATTATATCAGATAATTGGATAAGAATATTCTCTCCAGCTGAACTCCAACGGTACGTGCTTGCTGCGGATGGTATTAGAATGTCAATTGCCAGCAGTTAAAATTTTCATTTGTTCGCTTCGGCGTAGAGTTATCTCCGGCGAAAATGTGGACTTTGGTAATTATTCAGAGAGCAATCAATACGGCAGCAACAGGATTATGTTACTAACATGCAGCAGACGTATCGGATTTGAGAAGCCATACAGAATATCAGAATGGTGCTTTTGATCAGCATCCTGTAATGAAAATGCTGTGGCAGATACTACAAGATTTTGACTCTGAGGACAAACGTGCATTCCTAAAGTTTGTCACCAGTTCGCCAAAGGTTCGTCAAATCGTTAAGCTGCTTGTCACAAGTTCACTGTGAAGTCAGACTAAAATAGAATCTCCTGGCGTTACTAGCCACCACTGGGAGGATTCGAATATTTGCAACCGCCATTTACGATCCGATTGATTTCTTTATCAGGAGAGAGCAGCTTCGCAGGTATATCATATGTGAAGAATATTTTTACGCCTAACGGAAAAGACGGAAGATTACCGAGTAGTTCAACGTGGTAAGTGCATCAATTTTAGTGGATTATAATATATTACTACCATACTAAGCTATGAGCCACGACTCGTGTTCTGCAGCTTCAACCTGTTGAAATTGCCAGGTAAGTTAATGATCAGCTACGCTCCCTAGTGGAAGGAACACATATCATTTTCCTAATGCATCACATCTGTCAAAACAGCCTATCCAAAGAAATCAGTCATGAGGGAAAAACTCCAAATTGGTAAAGAAACATAATTTTCCCAAATACTGTAGTACAAAAGATGAGCTGGACAAAACTGTTGTGCTAATTCAAATTTTATTCTCATAGCAATTCATTCGAATACAGGCTTTGAATTGAGCTAAAGGGGAATCTTCTTGTAAAAAATATATATAACATAACAGCGCACAGCGTTGTTAGTTGTATGCCGTGTTATGGCTTCGTAAATTTTCCTTGTTTGCCTATTTCTTGCATTGATCGACGTTGTTCGTGAATAAACGGACTAGCCGCTAAATCACTGTCAAGTACAGGCAAAGCCGAAACCATGCTGACGATTATCGCAAGTAATGTTGATAGAAGGATATATCTTTGCATAGTTGTTAAATATCAAATGAGTGTCAGGATGTGGGACAAGTGAGGGGTATGCTTGCGAGTAAAAGGAATGGAAGAGAGATGAAGATTGTCCTGCCTGAATTCATTACATGTGCCCAGCTTTATTTTATATAAGCCGGTTTTGTGCAACAACGCACCTTATGACAACAAAAGGAGTGGAAGCCATCGTTAGCAATTAGTGCATATAGCCACTTTTACTATAATGCTTTGTCACACTGTCATAAACGTATAGTTCACTAAGGATGCAATAATTTTACATATGCTCTAATGCATTCTTACCTCATACTGAGATCGACTAGATTCACGGGCTCCTGCTTGTACGCTGGATTTTAGAGAAAGATTTAGGGCTAAAAACGGTACCTGGCTGAATTACATTCATATCCGAATTTCGTTGGGGGACCATTTTTTATTTTGCAAGTCAGTCTTTTGCTTGGAAGCATTCACTACTGTGATTCGTCATGTCAACCTTCGGTGACAGCGCGTATAAGCTTGCCAAGGAAGCAAAAAGAACTATTGAAATCCTGGCTCCCTATAATGAAGATCTCGTTCGAAGTATCTGCCGAGAGATTCGCTTTCTGTGCTCGGTCATTGACAAGATCAAAGCAGAAATGCAATCGGAATTACAAAACAACGCGTCTACTGTCACCAGCATCCTTGTTCATCACTTGACGGTCAAACGTAACAAACGTGTTCTTATGGCCTATCATCGACAACGCGCCAATCGTGTCAAGCAGATTACATGGGATCAAGGCAACGCGTTAGGCAATGAAAATCGCGTTTGCTTAAGTGGACCTGAAATCGATTTCGCCAAAGAGCACGCTGACCTAATTACGTCTTACAAACAAAACTTCATGGAGATTGACTTGGGTGGAAATGGTGGGATTGGACTGGATCCTCCCGTAGATCTCTTTATCGAAGTGCGAGTACTCAAGGATGCCGGGGAAGTTCAAACCGAATATGGTGTTTTGAATTTAAAGCGTGGCAGTCAGTTCTATGTTAGGCGAACCGATGTTGAATCATTGATTCGCTCGGGTTATCTGAAACACGTTTGATTGATAGCAATTTGTAGCAACATTTGTAATATATAGGTAATCAATCTTTTTTTGTACATAGAACATCAATGCCAGCAATAAATTGTGCAACTACATCTAGAGACTTAATATCGTCTTCGCTTAATAGTCGGTCTCCAATCTAATGGATATGATTCTTCCGTCTAAATGAGGAAAAGGTCGAGTTAATATACAATAGAATTTGGGAAGATATCAAATGTTTGCAAACTTACAGCATCTTCATCTTCTTTCCAAATTTTGATGGTTTTGTCCGCTTCACACGTAATCAAACGTGAGCCTGTTTGATCAAAAGTACTAGCAAAAATACCAGCTTCTGCATCAAGTGAACCAGGTTGAACTGTCGTCTCAACCGACTGGAATCGGTGACCAGACCTCCAGTCATGGAATGCCATAGAACCATTGTCACCTCCGGAGAAGACTACACCATCGGCATTGATAGATAAGGTATTGATTATAGAGTTATTTCCTTCGTAGTTTTGCATAAATGTGCCTTCTGGACATTTCCATCCCTTGATATTGTCGGCACTTCCACTGGCGAATCCAAATTCTGTGGGATGCAGTGCAAGAGCACGTACACTCTTCTTGTGATGTGTCAAAGTCGACATAGTTTTACCAGCAGCCAAATCCCATAATCTTATTGTGCTATCCATTGATCCAGTGATGACTTGTGGATCTGCTTCTTGGCATTTCACATCTGATACGGTAGATGTATGTCCCGTCAGAACGTGAATACCATGCTTTGTTCGCATGTCCCAGACCTAATGGACATAAATTAATATACGCTCGTGGCTACTCGCTCTTGTTGTTCAGAAAACAAAACACTTACTCTAGCAGTAGCATCTCGACCAGCAGTAACAAGGAGATCTAACGTAGGGTGCAAACTAAGCGAATAAACGCCGGACAAATGTCCGTGATAGTGGCGAATGACCTTGTTCTGTTCTAAATCCCAACATTTGACCATCTTGTCCTCACCGCAAGAAAACAGATACGGATGACGGTTGGATACTGCAATTCCACGAACTGTGCTGATGTGTCCTGTAAGTGAAAGCTTCAGAGTACCAGAAGCCAAGTCCCAAATCTAATACTTTGGTTATTAAACAAGCATTAATAAGTACCCACTGAGCAACCTATAATTTACCTTAATTGTGCGATCACCAGCGCCTGTCGCAAACCATTTGTTACCAGGTTCAACGGTGACAGATCGAACCCAGCCTAAATGGCCACTGATAACACGCATAAGTTTCCAAGGTGCGTGCCAGACAGGTTTGATTGCTTTCGCTTGCGCTCGTCGTACAAGTGAACCACCGCTGCTATCTGGAAGATCAGGGAATGGATTATTCGATCTTAGCGCCACTGTTCCTGCTTGGGCCGAGGCTCTAAATGATTCAGTTAAGAGGGATTAGTATGTCAGTTAATAGAAGTAACTTAAATGAACATTGTAACATACCCATTGGACTTTTCAGGAATGCTGTCAATAAGTTGCTGAACAGAGCTGTTGGATTCTTCGCCATCAGCATCATCACCAGCTTCTTCAAGGGTCGTTTTCTTTGCTAATGCAGCTTGATCTGCCGTTCGTTTTTGTGCATTTTTCTTTGCTTCGTTTTGCTGCTTAATCAGTGCTTCAGGCAATTTTCGAACGCAATCATATTCGTCGTGAATCTTGGTTGTAAGTTTTATACGTTGACTATCGAATAAACATAAGTCTGAGATACAAAATGATAAAGATCAGTACTGCTTGGAAACTACAACATACCTTGCTTGTTCATCCATAATGGCCTGACTGTATGCTGTGGAGAAGAGCTCTCTGGTCTGCTTTGCCGATTGTGACAAAAGCTTCTCAAACTCCTCTAGCTCTGCTGATTTAGAGACCTGTTTTGCATGCTTGGTTGCGTTTTGCTTTTTTGTTGCCGCTGCGGCTGGCGACATTATGTGAATTGAACTCAATCAAAAGACGTTGTGAAAAGCGCAGGTCAATATGAGAAAATTTTGGCAGTCACACATATTCAAATAATAGCTCTGAAAATCAGGTTTCTTTATATTGTTTGAGCGAATCTAGGAGAACTTCGTTGTGCATGCTTTAAAAGTACAAATACGGCAGCTGGTGTCATTCCTTCAATCCTCTTGGCTGCTCCTAGAGTCTCAGGTCTGACAACAGCCAGTTTTTGACGGATTTCGTTGGAGAGATTGTTCAAACTGAAGTGTATCAGATTAACAACAGACGTTCAGTAGCGATACAATGAATTTGAATATAACTCTTACCTATTGTAATCCATGTTAACATCAAGGAAAATATCTTCGTCTCGACGGAGTGCCGCAACTTCGAGTGCTTGTCTCTTAATGAACGGCTTATAAAGTCCTACATGTAAAATGTTAGCGAGTATTGCAGAAGGTATATAAGTGGGATTATAACAGATCAAAAGTATATACCTTCAATTTCCACTCTTCTGCGTATTTCAGGTGATATATGTTTCAATTCTGGTATAATTTCGTGAAAGTTTTGTACGCTTATGTTTGGCCATCGTAACAAGTCCAGCGCGCTACGCATAACTCCGTCACTATTGACCGAGACACCAAACTTTTGCCATTTTTCGGGCGAAAGACTAGTATTTTCCATTGCCATCAATGCATCTTCAAGTTCTTTATCAGAATTGCTGAACCTTTCCCATCTTTCCTTACTCACGATTCCACAATCATGTGCTGATTAAATATAATGGGTCAACGTGATTGGATCAATAGCACACCTGTCAGTCTGTAATTCATACCTTTTCTAGTCAAACGTGTATCTGCGTTGTCTGCTCGAAGCAACAGCCGATATTCTGCTCTTGCTGTAAACACTCTATAGGGTTCTTCTACTCCTTTCGTGATAAGATCATCTATCAACACTCCTATGTAACCGTCTGCTCTATCGAGAATCAACGGCTCTCTCTTTTGAGTTGCCAATCCTGCATTAACGCCTGCGATAATGCCTTGAGCGGCAGCTTCCTCATATCCTGTGGTGCCATTAATTTGACCCGCAAGATATAATCCCTTTATGCGCTTAGTTTCCAATGTCGATCTCAGTTCACGTGGGTCAACGTAATCATACTCTACTCCATATGCTGTAAAGCCAAAAGTCAGAGAAGGAGGACAATCATGAGCCTGTAATCACATCAAATTTACCTGGGCGGATCATGTCCACATTTTCCAAACCCTTGATAGTTCGTAAAAATTGCAACTGAATGTCTTCCGGCATGGTGTTGGATATTCCGTTGGGGTAGACCAAATTGGTGTCGAAACCTTCGGGCTCCAGCCAGATGATGTGAGATTCTTTTTGGGTGAAACGTTGAATCTTTGATTCTATCGAGGGGCAATATCTAGGTCCTTTGACAGTTTCTCGTATATGAATGGACTGGTGAAAGTTGTCGGAGATAACTTTATGGGTAGCCAAATTTGTTCTCGTCTGATGACACTGCACTTGTTGATCAGCAAATGGAACAGTATCATGAAGATATGAAAATGGGACTGGCGGGTTGTCACCATTTTGTACAAGTAAGTCAGTGTAATTGATAGTCTTTCCATCAAGTCTTGGTGGGGTTCCTGAGTTGACATTGACATCAGCTATCATAATCATACATATAACATAGCTAATGCAAAGTGCTTACCGGTCTTCAAACGCGCCAGCTGAAATCCTGCAGTCTTCAACGAATTGGAAAGTCCAAGTGAAGGGTTTTCATCAATACGGCCAGCAGGCCAGACCTTCAAACCTACGAAATCAACCCATTAGCATTTCAAATAATTTGCAAACCGAACTTGAGGTTTACATACCTAAATGTATTTCTCCTCCCAGGAAAGTGCCTGTTGTAATTACCACTTTGGATGCTGTGATATTCCTACCATTTTCTGAAAATCATATAGCTCGTTAAACTAAGGCTCCTTATTATATTCTGCATACTAAAGCTTACCTAGTGTCACTCCGCCAACTTCTGCGCCAATGTTTCCACTAGTCATGTCAACATTCAGGCTCCCATGTTTTATAATCAAATCATGGACACTTCCAGACAATATCGTCAAATTTGGATAGTTTTGCAACATATCTTGCATTTGTCGTTTGTAAATCTTGCGATCTATTTGTGCTCGTGGTCCCTATATAATCTTCAATACTCTGTTGAAGATGATATCAAAACTATATGAAAATACTTACATGCACAGCTGGACCTCGAGACTTGTTCAAGATATTGAATTGGATACCAGAGAGATCTTCGGGAACAATGAAATCAATCTCAAGATCAATAGATTCATTTTAAATTCAGTTGATAGCTTACCCGACACCCTAGCACATAGACCGTCCATAGCATCAATTTCCCTCATGAGTATACCTTTGCCAATGCCACCAAAAGAGGGGTTGCAAGACATCTCTCCTGAGAACATAAGTTCAAAAATCAGTTTAGTATTGTAATTGCGCTGCTGCAATTATAAATCCGCAAAAATCTCACACACCTATTGTATCAGGGTTTTGAGTTATCAGAAGCGTTCGTGCGCCTGCTCTAGCGGCTCCTGCGCATGCTTCGGCACCGGCATGACCACCCCCAATGACCACAACGTCGAAATCTGTTTTGGCCGGAGTGATATCGGTTGCAGTAGAAAGAAAGCGGAATCTCGATACAGCAAATTGCTGTATGGGCAGTTTGGCTGAGATTGTAGCCGACTTATTAAGCGTTCTTAGCATTAAACAATAACTTAAGAATCTTTACAACTTGCTTTGTCCGAAGTGGAAAAAAAAAGGAGACATAACGGAGATTGAATTATAGAAGACACTCTACCAGTCACTTTGACAGCTTTGAGTTCCAAGGCATGTAATAAAAACCAAGGCAAATAAGCATGATATTGCACTTTCATCACGAAATTAGTTTGCCTAAAACAATTGCTGAATAGAAAATACAAATTAGTAGATGATGCAAATTCGCCATTGGTTCTCTGATTCTGCCGGCAAGACTATGAGAGATATTTATCAAGAGTGGTAATACATTTTACAAGGGAGACTTCTTACTCAACAAAAAGGTTGACCGTCTATGGTGAATCCAGCATATACACTAGACCATTATAGAGTTTCCATGACCTCCTAATGATTTCAAAGCTACCGGTAGTGCGTCACTGGATTTGCAGTTGGGCTGCACACGCTTGCCTATTCCCACCGAAATGGCGGCGCTTGATTCTGTGATCTTTCTACCCTTCTCAGCGTCGCAAACAACAGCACGAAAGAGTATAATCATTTCTAGCACATAATGAGCAGCATACCGACCAATTGGTCATTGTCGCTAAGGACTGCAAACACGGAAGCAAAAACCAAGTTGGGCTAAAAGAATGAATAAGCATGCAGATGACTGCGGTTCCTGAATGCCGTACTTTATTGAATTCAAAATTTAAAAAGGGGGTACTGACAGTTTTGACAACGCTATTAACAATACTATGCCATTACCTGCACTTACAAATCCCGTTCCAAAGCCTGAAGTCATCAAGACTATTTGTGTGTTTTGTGGAGCCAGCCAGCCATCTGACCCAATATATGTGGAACAGGCAAATGGTTTGTACATTCATTGAACAAATGTAGAGTCAACACACAATTGCTACGGTGATTAAATAGCATTTTTTTTAGCTCTTGGAAAAATGATGGCTGCAAAGGGTTACGACCTGATATATGGTAAGAAGCTCATACAACTGCTGATAGCCACTTTTAATCACAAGTCTAATTTGTGATACGATCAATTTTCAAGGAGGGGGCCGTGTTGGTATCATGGGCGAGGTTGCTAAAGCTGTGATAGGCGACGGTGGCGCAGCAAAAGGCATAGTTCCCGTTCCACTTTACAGATCAGGAAGCACTCAACTAGAAGGAATTGAGACAGTGATAGTTCCTGATATGCATTCTAGAAAGAAAAGGATGAACGAAGAGGTAAGTACGAGCTCTGTCCTACATGTCAAAAAATCGGATTTCTAAAAAGCTCATCAGAGCGACGCTTTTATTGCTCTCCCAGGAGGTTATGGGACTATGGAAGAGCTACTGGAAGTTATCACCTGGTCTCAGCTCAATATCCACTCCAAGCCAATTATATTATTGAACACCAAAGGATACTACGACCTGTTCAAACAATGGATTGATCATTGTACTGAAGGTATTGGATATATCTGCTATAAAGACAGAACTGCGCTACTTGTTAGTCCTTCTAACTGTTCTTTTTCCAGAACAATTCATCAGCGGTGATAATAGGAATATTTTTGTAATGTGCAACACAATTGATGAAGTTGAAAGTGCTCTGAAGAACTATAATCCACCTAAAAGTCGTTACGGATTAGACTGGACTGATACTAGCACCGAGCGTTCTAATTTGATCTAACATAATGTATTCTATAACTAGATATAAGACTAGATCCATAGATAATGTATGGTGAATAGAATATACAGCACAGCTTGAAAAGCGAGTCTACCAAATCTTCCTTCTTTGCGTGTGCAGTCACAAACAAGGTGTCTTTTTTAAAAATTGCCTTTGCAGTGCCGACTGAACCTCGAAGGCGAAATGGTACACGATCAGGCTCCAGCAGCCAAACGAATAAAAGTAGAAGGTATACTAACTTCTGAACGAATCAAAAATTGATGATTGGTCTATAGACACAATATTGGCTGTAAACATTGCTAGCAGCAGCAATCGTCGACTGAGTACTCGAGATTACTTATGACCAATTGTGAAACCATTTGTAGGAGAGATACAGAAGCGGACACCTCAACAGCCGGCTACGATACCAACGGATATATATGTCTCTAACAAAAGTGCGTTCTCAGCACAGCTTGCGAGAGCGAAAAAATTGCTATTACTGCAAGAGTACGTCGTTTATTAAGATGATGAAAGAATCACGCAGCAACCAATACTAACGTCTCGTCCATATAGATACCGAAGCATAACCATACACGGTCTGGGCGCCAGCATAGAAAAGGCGCTTCAGCTTTCACTGAAAATACAATCCGAGCTGCAATACCAGGTTGATCTCAAATGCACCACAGGTACAATTGAGTTGATAGACGATATCGTTCCTGAGGATACGGTAAGATGACGACGGGCTCAATTGAACTATCCTTAGTGACTTTTGCTGATCCGTGATCTTTAGGAACAAGATCTTCAAACGCAAACTCGAAACAATTCAGCAGTCCATATCATTATCACGGCTAAATCAACTATCACCGATATACGAGCACGAAGCAGAAACGCACCTCGTTACAAGAAACATCACGGCACTGGCGATCGGCAGGGTCGTGGACCACAAACAACTCATTCATGATAAATATACCAATTCATTTTCAGTTTCATCGATTGTGTCGATTCTTCATGTACTTTAATCGCTCTAGTTGTGCAAACTCAAATAGAATAATGGCAAACAGTGTTTACAAACTACGTTTCTAATTTTTTTTTAACCATTGCGAAATTTGAGCAATGGGGATAAGCTGGATGGGGGGCATGCTTTCTTCAGGAATTGATGCTAAAGATGATGGTGTTAGGCAGCTGGACGACTTCAGTTATATGTGAATCAAATGAATATCATACCTCGACCAACTCAGCGGCGCTAGCTCTGCTCTTCACGTCAACACAAAGGCATACCGCCAAGAAGCCCTTCAATTCATTCGAAAGGACCTCTGGTGCCTTTAGAACTGGCGTACCATTCGTTGCAATGAGGTAAAGTGCCTTTAATGGCTCCTCATCCAGATAAGGAGGCTCATTTTCGATCATTTCAATTGCCATAATGCCCAAAGACCATATGTCGACTTTGGCGCCATATTCTTTTTGCTTGACCACCTCAGGAGCCATCTAAAGTAGCGCCAATTAGATAGAATCGCAAAATGCACTTATAGAATGAAATTAAAAGTGTTACTCACCCAGTAAGGTGTTCCAACCATAGTAGCGCGCTTATTCATTTGATCTGTCAACTTTGCACAATATCCAAAATCACCTGCAAGAATTGCATTAGCACCTATACTCATCTTTTTCTTAGCTAATTACTAAAGTCACTCACTGATTTTGACCTGTCCGTAAAAATTCAACAAAATGTTATCAGATTTGATATCACGATGGATAATATTATGTTCATGTAAATGGCTTAAGCCCTTGGCTGTCTGTAAACGCAATATGTTAACCATCTTGAAGAGCAAATCCTTACATTGATTCTGTAACTTACTTCTAAGCAGACAGATGCAATCTGAGGCTCGGTCATTTCATTGTTGTCAATGACATCTGTCAATGCTCCTCCTTCCATATATTCCATGATTACCCACAAATCACCGCCGAGCAAGAATGAATCCAAAAAGTTTACAACATTGGCGTGGTGGGACTCTTTCATAATCATAATTTCGTTCATGATAAGATCCTTGCGAGCCTGATGCGCAAGGTCCATTTGTTTAATTGCTACCCGCAAACTGGTGGACAGCTGTGTAGCAAGGTATACTGAGCCAGAAGCGCTATATAGATGATATTAAAACATGCTCCAAATCGAATATTACTAAAGTTGCAAGTAGCTTACCCTTGTCCTACACGTTTACTCTTCTTATAAAGCAGATTAGGGTCACCAGGGGACACAACTTTCTCTGTATTGAATTGAATAGTAATTTGTTAAACAGTGAGTACAAGAAATTCGCTATATATTGAGCCACTTTTACTTACGGAGCTTTTCCATGATTTCAGCTTCATTCATCTGCTGTGCCTTTTGTCGTCGTCCAACAGGCTTTGCCGGCGCATCGCCTGGGGCATGCTGTGGTGCACGACCAGACTCCTTTTCTCGCTCTCTTTCACGTCCACGCTCTCGCTCTCGCTCCCGTTCTCGTTCTCGTTCTCGTTCTTTTTGACGTTCTTTTTGTTGTTTACGCTCCATTTCTCTTGCACGATGTTCAGCCTCGCGCTCTTTGTGTCTCCTCATCTGGCGCTCATTTTCTCTTTCAATCAACTCACGCTCTCTGTCCCGTTCACGTCGATCAGACGATGAGGATGGTCCAGGAGATATGCCGCGTTGGCTGTTAGATCTTGCCATAGCGTTTTGGATAACTTGAGCACCTTGTGTATAAGATGAGCTGCTGGATCCAGATCGGGCAAGATCTTTGGGATATAATGGTGGACGAGGTCGTGACGAGGAGTTACTAGATGCACCAGGACTGTGTGAACCAGGAGACCTGGATTTAGAAGAGGGCAATCCCTGTAAGTCTGCCTTGTCTTTGCTGCTGGTTTCAGATCGTGATGATGGTGGACTATGATATCGGGTATGGCTACCGCGAGGGTCAATCGACATATCGCCCATTCTTCCTTCTAGACCACTGTCATTAGATTCTTGAGACCGCATTGGTCTAGGTGGTGGAGGTCTTCTAGATGAATTATCGGACCTTGATGATGGTGGTGAAGGTGCAGCTCGAGTAGCTTTGAACGAAGGAGATGGTGATCTTTTGTCATGTGGCTGCTTTCGAATATCAGGCGATCGAGGGCTAGGGCTGCTTGGTGAATTGGTGGGTTCAATTTCATATTCATTATCACGTTTTGATTGTTCCGTATAAAACTCAAGAGCTTCAAGCACAGCTTGTGGATTTTTGGCAGCATCTTCAGCGGTAATTTTGGATCCTTTAAGCAATGCATTCCATTGAGCAGGCAATCCCTGGAAGAAGTCACGACGTGAGTACGCCATATTCATGGCTTACGCCATTTCTACCCACCTCTTATGACTTACCGTGAAAGCTCCTGTAATAGGATCGAAACCAACATGAACTCTGTGTACAAAATTTGTAGGGCCAGATGCTCCAAGAGGTGAGCGCTATTATGACCGAAAGACACAAATTAACAAAGCGACGAAAGGTAATCATTAGCGTGAAAAGATGTACGTACGTTATATATTTCGTCCATCCAAGAGTATAGTTCTTCATCGCTCTTGCAAGCTATAGAATAGGTCTTGTCTTTGGTGACGAGATCGAATGAATAAGTTTTGGTCTCACTACGATCAACTGATTTCACATCCTTGAGAAAAATGAGAGCGATACATTGTCCGGATTGCTATAAAATATAAGAATCCTTAATAAACTGTATATCACCGCTTCATATAGTGAATATTCGAGTATGTACCTCGTTCCTATGAAGCGTAAGGGTCTGGTCTCTCAAAATCCCGTATCTTTTAGACCACATCCATGCTCTCAGGCCGTCTTCTTTTACAGAGAAATAACCTTCTTTCTTGATGTCTCCCATTGCAAATTTATAAGAATTACCAGTTGCAGTAATCTATTGCGGTGTGAATATTAGTAAGACAATGACTTAGTAGCATTAATCAAGTTACTTTAGAACTGTAAATCGTCAATCAATTCGAGAATATGCAGTTGCTAATGGATTCGTACCGAGCTCGTTATTGAACGGAGAGTGGGAAGAAAGACAGCGGCTTCGAAAGATAAACAGTTCCCAAATTAGAGATTATACAAGGTGTAGACACTACAAGGAGTGTTTATGATGGGAAAGTAGAAAATAGGCTGGAGCAGAAAGCAATCCCGAGAATATCTCCAGAGCGGACGATGTGAATGAATGGCTGGCGCACAATTCGGCCCTGATCCTGAGATATTGGCAGTCACATTTCAATCAATATGGAATCTTTTTTTTTTTATATATGATATTATTCTATGAAAGGTGTGATGGTCAAGAGTATGCCTTTGTTGCTAGTTTTGCTTGAGTCTCTAGCAAGGATTTAAAATAAGATTATGAAAATGCAAACAGGTTCTTTCCAGAAGTACACATTTTTTTAGCCCTATCGGTGCCAACAATTCTTTCGAGCTTCAGCATGTCGTACTTGGAAAATAAGGCGCTACAAGAAAATGTAGCTTCTTCGGCACTACTTGCGTCTCCTTTAAGGGCAAGATAATTGACAATTTCGGTATAAAAGTTGGGATGGTCGGGCAGTCCGTAAAATATGACGTGATAGGCACCTCTGATGTTGTACCTGAACAAATATAAGTTAGAATCCTCATGTGAATATAGTCGATTGTATTAGAAATTAGTTACCTTCGGAAAAAGTGAAAACGCTCAGTGTAGAGAACGAAGCTAACGCGGCCATGGAAAAAATCAGATCGCGCCTTGGAGACCTGCGGAGTAGGCGTGTATCTAACAAAGGTGAGATTGCACGGGGCCCATGTAAGTTTTGGGGCTAAAGCCCTCATCATTGTTACTCAAGAAGTGAGGATTTGGAATATTATGTCACTTACTCGCAAATATGTGCGTAGGAATACTTGTTATCTTCCAAATAGTTGCGAAGTCGCACAAAGTCAAAATATGATGGTACAAATATCAAAGTATGGGACTGAGTGATAGAAGACCTTTGTAGCGTTGGCAGGGTCTGGGAATGAGGGAGAAAAATTTTATGTCTCGTTAAGCTGTCTTGTTGGCATTCAGCAGATTCTCGAGTTACACATACCTTTTCTATAAAATATTTAAAGCGAAGGTCGTCCACGGTTGCCAGTGATTGGGCTTCCAATCGAATAAAGGTCTAGATAATTCAACGTAATATGTGTCACATTAGTTAAGTAATTAGCTGGTGTGAATTTCCAAATATGTCCTACCTGTTGCACATTGGCAATCACGTCCACCATTGATCCATCATAGGATTGCTTGATTTTAAGCTTTCCGGCAACATTCTTCATATATTTGTTGAATAGTGCATTGATTTCAGGAGTCAAGAAATCAGCAAAGATAAGTGTCTGTCGCAGATACTTTGCTCTTCCGTCCAGGTACCAGCTCTTAACTCGAGAAAAGTCACAACCATGTGCATCTTTGGGTATTAAATTTACATGTTCCATTATGTGCTACAACAATCATCATATAATTTAGTTGTTTTGTCAATACTTAATCATTCATTTCTCTGTATACTCACCTCAATGTGATCCCAATTTTGCATCAGGAATTGTTGAGTTTGATCCATAATGATAACTTCAAGGGACGATAGAAAATCAAAGTCCCGCTTTTTGTCGCCTTCCGCTCCAATGACTGTTCGTAAACCGAGCGGAGAAGCTATTATGATATCAGCACTATAAAAGTCAGAGTACAATTTCATTGTTTTGCGGGTAAACTTGATGCCCAAACGAAAATGATCATCAATGTTTCCTTTGAAAGTTTCCTGATAATCCAGCGGTTTATCAGATTTCTCTTCCTCTTCTTCCATCAGATTAAACTCATCGAAGAAGCGCTTCTTGTGCTCTTGCTGTTCACTTCCAGACAATTCGATGAGAGAATTGACAATATCTACAGCAGCATTCCGAAATGGCAGTATGATCAGAACTTTGGGTCGAGTGAACCCTTGATCTCTGATCTCTTCAATATCACGATTTGCTTTCTGAGCCTTTGAAATACGTTCGTTGTTTTTCATGACTCTATCACGGTTCTTCATAACGTGGTTCAAAGCATGCAGTGCATAAGCTCTTCTAATTTCCTTGGCATTATCAATATCTCGGTTGCAGTATGCAACATCCTGATATTGATTGAAGGCATGAAAAAGAGATTTTTGAAGCGGCGTCATACTGGAATCATTGTGGTCTTGAAGGCACTCTTCATTGATCTTGAGCCATTGATTCTGAATCCTTTGTTTCACGTTGAAGTCTTGTAGAGTATTGCAATTTGTAGCAGTCAAACTAGCTGGAGGTTTGTCAGAGACATTAAACGAAGTGACAGTTTTCAGAACGGCATCTTCAAAGACTTTTTGACTCCATTCTTTAGCTTCCACTTTCGATACCTTTCCGGATATTTTTTGAGATTGTTCGTCACCGAAATGTGCCTTTGAAGCTTCGCTATCTTCATTGTCGCTGTCTCCAGCATTCTCAATGGCTTCGCCATCATCTTCTTCGTCAGAGGAAACGCTATCGTCATCTTCCTCTTGATTGTCCTGATTTTCAGCCTCGCTGTCGTTGTCAGACTGATGATCACCGTTTTCTTCTTCATCAAGAGCGGCGAGATAGTCATCTCCATACTTTTCTCGTAGCTCTTTTTCCTCTTCTGCAGTGAGTTCCAACACTGAGAAGATATGTAAGGATCAGATACAGATCAAACCAACGTTTCCAATGAATTTTTCAAAAACTTACCTTGCTCTTCAGGCTCCTCATCATCTTCATTCTCGTCAGTGACCATATCGTCTTCTTGATCTTCTAAGCCTTCTTCCTCAAGCTTCATTCTCTTGTAAAAATCCTGATGTTTAGAAGTCTTTTGTAACATCCCAAGTAGTCTATTATAGGCTGAGGGCTTTTGCCAATCATCTTCCTCGTCCTCTTCCTCATCATCCAAGGCAGCTGCATTTTCAAATTTGCGTTTTCGTATATCTTCATCAAGATCTTCTTCATTAACCACCTTTCGTAAGCGCCTAATAAGAGAACGATGAATACGACAATCGCATAGTTTTTGCAGTATTCTGTATACTACACTCACTGTCCAGCAAGTTCCTCGTCTTCTTCCTCTTCGTCAAGATCTCTTGGAGTTAATTCACCATATTCTTCGAGATTTGTCTTCTCCTTTCTGCTAAGTTGTCCGTATTTCACAGTTTCTCTAGACTTTTTGCTTCTGGCTTTGTTAGAAGACAAGCCACTTGGTCGTGACTTGGCTTGAGGCTTCGGCTTTGAGCTCTTACCAACAGCTGAGGAGCGATTCTTAGCCATGGAACTGATTGAGATCTGGTGAAATGCTGGATTCACTGTCCAAAAAAAAAAGTACAGTAGGCAGTAAAAAGCGCAGTCCCAGTGCCTGCGCCTAATCTAAATTCCGCTGTGCCTTGAATCAGATTAAAAGCGTGGTTTATCGAAAATATTGAGCCATCACTGCTACACAAAGTATTATACATGAAATGGATCATTAATTATAATATGAGATATTAGTTTTGCCCATAAGGTTGCAAGATCACCCCAGACTGGGAGATGAGGGCGGGAAAAAGCGTTTTAAAATAACTAGGGCCAGACGACAAAAGCTGCGCACCGCGCATTGAACACCTGCTAACAATAGTTTCAATAGTATACAAATTTATTATATGCATTCAACATTTATTAAAGCATAAGTTGTATTTGATGTGATAAAATGGATAGACAGCGATGAAGACTTAAGTAGCGAAATGCGAGAGAGCGGTTTCCTAATATGGTAATTGGTTGACGGATGAAAACCGCCTGGCATCGGTGGTATCATGAAGCCCTCTCTTATCCTCAATGTATGTACAGTCTATATCAACAATGAGCAGTATCATGAGCATTGCATCAGACGGATGGATGGATGAATGGATGAAATGATATACAGCGTTTCGACTTCAAATGTCCATACATGTCCATCAATGTTCAATTTGGACATCTGCCATTCAAGTTTCAATGCTAGATGACATTACTAACTAACTCCCTTAATCTTTCTTGGCCATCATCAACAATTCTTATCCGCACATTCATGACGACTACAGCTTGTATAAATGGGTCGCGTTATCCGTGCTCAGAGGAAATCTGGTGGAATCTTCAAGTCCATTACCACCCACCGCAAGGGTGCTGCTAAATTGAGATCCCTCGACTATGCCGAACGCAACGGCTATGTCCGTGGTATCGTCAAGGAAATTATCCACGACCCCGGACGTGGTGCTCCTCTTGCCAAGGTCAGTATTTTTCACAACTCGTCGATGATAGGTTTGATAGTAGTTCGACATATTTCTGCGAATCTAATGTAGAAATAATCATTGAAATCGACTACTATTCGCCTATCAATCGCCAATAGTCCTCATATATGTACGCTAACCGATCTTTTCGCTTCAATAGGTCGTCTTCCGCGACCAATACAAGTACCGTCTCCGCACTCAAACCTTCATTGCCACTGAAGGTATGTACACCGGTCAGTTCATCTACTGCGGAAAGAAGGCCTCTCTCTCTGTTGGAAATGTCCTTCCCCTCTCTTCTATGCCCGAAGGTACCATTGTCTGCAATGTTGAGGAGAACAGCGGTGACCGTGGTGCTCTTGCCCGTACCTCCGGTAACTACGCTACTGTCATTGGCCACGGTGATGATGGTAAAACCCGCATCAAGCTTCCCTCCGGTGCCAAGAAGGTTGTTCCCTCTGGCTCCCGTGCTGCCATCGGTATCGTTGCTGGTGGTGGTCGTATCGATAAGCCTTTGCTCAAGGCTGGTCGTGCTTTCCACAAGTACAAGGCCAAGCGCAACAGCTGGCCCAGAACTCGTGGTGTTGCTATGAACCCCGTTGACCATCCTCACGGTGGTGGTAACCATCAACATATTGGTAAGGCTTCCACCATTGCTCGTGATGCTTCCGCCGGTCAAAAGGTTGGTTTGATCGCCGCTCGCAGGTCAGTATCGTTCTTTTTCTTTTTCAAGTCTTATGTCCCAACCGAAATTAATCTTGCTATTTCAATAGAACTGGTTTGTTGCGTGGTAGCAAGAAGCTCAAGGAATAGATTGAGTAAAAGATTGAATTCCATATTGCCACCAATAAAAGTCTCCATATACAAACACGCTTCCCAATATAAACAAAAAGTTTGGTCTGCTCTTAACATTGTTGCCTATAATACTGTATTTTTACCTCAGGTCTTTTCGTTGAGTATCAACATAAACTCTGAGAGCCTGTTTCATTGGGTACCTGTCATGACCTAGAACTAGCAATCCTTGAAAGCTTATATTTTGATTGAGATATTCAAGCACACTCACGACACCAACATAAGTAAAAAGTATTGTCAAATTTCAAAAAACTAAAAATGTGTAAAATATTGATTGTACCAAACATGAGAAAAAAAGCCATATGATTCATAATGCATTACGAGTTAATTTTTGATCATGGCTAATTAAGTAGGTTTCGTATGTTCATTGATTCACGTCGTGGACCAGCACTGTATTCACTATCTGAGGCAAGCGGCCCCAATGGATCATTTGAGGTGTTATTCGGTGACAAAGAGTAGTCACTTATAGAACCGTTGGGAGAAGAAGTCTGAGAGTGAGCAGTATAGGAAGCATCTGATGCGGAGGAAGCTTCATAATTCTGCATTTCGTTAATAAGTTGTTGCTGTCCCAGAGCTCGTGTCGTATACGACAGCGTCTTTTCTTTATCCGGAGTCAAATCCATGCCAGATTTTTGGCGAAAGGACTCGTAATCAAAATATTGAAAATCAATGGTCCAAAAGCCGCCTTTGCCTGGTAGCCCTGATTCCCGACGTGGAACTTTCTTGAACGTACGATTTAAAGAGAGATTATGTCGAATTGTATTCTGTAAAAGTACATTTAATATGCATTGTTCGCATTCACCCAACCATTTCCATGATCAATATTTACCTGCCATCCGGTCTCATTTGATGCATATAGATTTGGATACCTGGATGAGATCCACAGATAGATGTCCCTCAAAGTCATCCTCTGATTGACTGACGATAAAATGGCTTGTGTTATCATAACAGAATAAGAAAATGGTGGTGAGCGACGTTTACGCTTTAGCTTTTTGGAGTTTGTATTATGAGATTCCATGGCTCGAGACCAGGCAGATATATCCAATGGCACAGTACTTGTTGTTGAAGCAAAATTTGATGGTTTTGGTGGAGTCCCTGGCGGGGATGGTGAGGAACGAAGGTTCGGCTGGTCGACATTCGGCCACTTGTTGTGTGGTAGAGGCAGGATGGGTCGAAGTGTCGGTAATCGAGTATCTGTCGCACGCATACGTATACTTTGATAATGGAGAAGAGCCAAAGATTCCATATTCATGTCAGGTAATGCAATGAAGTTAATCAATATAACAATGTGGAAAGAGAATCCCCTGATTTTTGTTTAAAAAGAACTCTTTTGTATTTATGTAACAGCTTAGAATGTTACCATGTTCAGGAACGGAAATTATAATCAATGCGCACAGAGGGCGAGGAGAGACAGTGGCAGGTACATTTTCTTCGGTCCGGATTGGAACGTTCCCATTGACCTAGAAAACAAAGTTGTTCAGAGAGCAAAAATTAAACACTGTACGAGAAGCTAAACGCCTGATATGTAGACCAGATTGTATTGCGGCTGGTAGATTGATAAAATATGTGAATACCGAGGTGTTTCAGTACGTTTATGCTTCATAAACTAAAGGTAGCATTGACCAGTTGAAAATTTCTACGTCAAAAATCTCGTCATAGGCAAGGGCCATCAACTCCCCGATACCTGCACAATTGACAACTGTATAAGGAAATATTTTCACTACCAACATTATTGTTCGGTGAATACCATAGTCACTATTTGTTGCTCCTTTCTGTGTCAAAGCAAAACACGGAAATAACAAGATACCATTCAAGTTCTTGTCAAACAAGCTCGGTAAGTAACATTGTTGAAAACATTGGTAGGATCAGGTTCCGCTGCTTACACTAAAGATGATAGTATAAAGTGAATTAAAACACATATAAATGTTTTTATAATGTTTGACACTGAATGATATTTCTTCCAATCTGATTTATTATGGCAAAAGCGTGCCACTCAATGAAGAATTATAGCTACCGAGGCTAATGTTAAGGGGTATGGGGTACGTAAGCTTGTTGGTATTGGTGTCACTAAAAAAAAATGACTAATATTCCGAGTTTGGAAGCGTCAGCCTACCAACAGCAGGCCATTAATGGAGCCAGCATCCGCTAGCGTCAGGAAGGTCGCCCAGGGCAATAAGTGCGATATCAATCTATATAATAGAAGCAATATTAGTAAGTCTGATCTAGTAGGTAGGATGGAAATTACAATTGAAGACTTGCCACCCAAAGAATACCAAAAAGACCACCAGTAACAAACTTGATCCTGTGGTAGAGAGTTAGCACTTTCAAACATTAAACAGATGTTGAACGCGCAATAATGGTGTACTTACAAGCCGACAAAAACATATCCCAGATACAAGCGATCAATCTAAGTTTAAGCAAAGGATAAATTAGAACACAGCTTGTTTATGTGCCACTATATGTCAGTTTACTGCTTACGCCAAGAGGTCCCAAGAAAATGGATAGCATCAGGGCAATGAAGGCGCTTCTGTCCGAGCGGCAAGTAGCAAGTACATCATCATGAGGATTAGCGTTGATAGGTAACAGACTGTAATGGATACTAATAACAAGAGTCACAGCAATGCCCAAAACAACCAACCAAGCAGCGATAGCTGCTTTACGGTGACGAGGATGCAAAATACGGTCCTTAAGTTTCACAAAACAAGAGCTGGCTTGTTGGGAAGTGCTTTGTTGTTGACCTTGTTCAGGATCTTGCGTGGGAACAGCACCGTATTCTGGCATAGCTAGTTAATAAGCAAAAGGAAGTGAAGAGAACCTTTTGTCGAAGGCTGTTACGCTGAGAAAAAAATATTACCTTTCAGGTACTGCATGATATGGCTGACCAGGTTACACAAATCAAGCTTTGTGCTGCAATGACTGCATCCACAATTTCAACTTCATACTCCTTACGAGCCATTTAAAGTGCCAGGCTGAATCCATGCGCCCCAAGTCTCGAACACTAAGGCTTCATTTACTTAGTGCTGTTCTTTGAAGGAGCTATTTATCCCGAAACATAATGACAAATACAATACAGGTAAAACCAAGTTATATCAAAGCCCCGATTTGAAGCAAACAAGGAGATCCTCAACATTGGAGTGATGCCATCCGCTCAGTGTTGCTTATGTCATGAGGATAGCAAACGCATTTTTAAGAACAGATATGCAAATAAAGTGTATAACTAATGTAAAGTCTATGACTTATGGATGAGAAACGTCAGCGTTTTTTCACATGAATATAATGGTCGTTCGGTGCCACTAGCGCCTCAGTTTGACTAAACATAGGTATATATGCTGGCGCAAAACTCCACATTGATCTTAGTATCCTTTCACTCTTTTTTCACATCAATTAAATGGAGTCTGTAGAGGTCACTGAAAATTGGTATACTACCAAAGATAATCAACAATTGTTTACCCGAACTTGGAAGGCTGTCGGCCAAGTTAAAGCAAACTTGGTGTAAGTAGAGACAATTGCTGTAATCAAGCACATTCTGATTGCTAATGTTTTCAGGAAATCCCCTCCAGAATGGTTCATGGTTTTGGCGAGCACAGTGGAAGATACTTGGACTTATTTAAACAATTTTCTGCCCGAGGCATCGAATGTTACTGTTGGGACCAAAGAGGATTTGGTGAAACAGCCAAGAAATCAAAGGGCCAGGGCAACAATCAAGGGTTAGCGGTTTAGTCATATGTTTTTGATGCATTTGCCAAAAAGACCATAAGATTTACTTGTGATATATAATGTCTTTTTGTAGTTGGGACAAGGTCCTTGGCGACGTCGATGATGCAGTTCTGCGCCATAAGAAGGACAATATTTCATTGATCCTCATGGGCCATAGCATGGTAAATATTTTTATGGTTTCTAAGACAAACTGCACTCAAAGGCTGTAATCCGAAATCTCTTACTCTTATCTCGAAATTTTGAAAGGGCGGTGAAATCGTGCTCTCATACTTGGCCAACGGCGACAAATACAAAGGTGTTGCCAAGGTGACTGCGGCCATTTCGTCTGCACCACTAGTGCGTGTGGTCAATGCTCCACCTGCACCTATCTTTTTCGCGTTGAAGAACTTGGCAGCGCCACTGTTACCGTGGTATCCTTATACAGTCGGACTTGATCCCAAGGGTATTTCGCGAGACCCGCAAGAAGTTAAACGTTATAAAGAAGATCCTCTCGTCAACGACACTGCCACTTTAGCAACGTGTAAGTGATTCATGCAAAGCAAACAAAGCATAATAATTAATATTTAACTCTGATTTTCCTAAATACTCATTGTCAACAAAAAGTGAAAAGCATGCTTGCGAACGGAGAGTTGGTGTTGAATAGTTTGGCTGCCAAGATTACCACACCTATTTTGGTGGTACATGGCACAGCTGATCCGTATAATAGTTACGAGGCCGCGAAACAAGCTTATGAACGCATCGGCTCAACTGACAAGGCTTTCCACACTTATGAGGGTTGTTATCATGAATGTGAGTTGGCTCGTACAGGAATTTTGCTTAACATTAATGGAGCGAAAATCGCAAATAAGACTAACCCAATAATAATCAAAATTTTTGTTAGTGCACTATGAACTACCTGAGGATAAACAGAGGGTCACTGAAGACTATCTGCAGTGGATTGAATCTCATGAATAGCCTTCCATAATAAAGATGAAGACATAGTTACATATTAAGGAACACTGGCGATGAAGTCAGCCGTTGTATGACGTGACGTGAGTGAAAGCCAAGCGGGAAAATCATAAATGCAAAGCCCTATTGTAAAACGTAGACGATTCCAACACCGCGCGACCTGTTTTCTATTTTCTGCTTTTAAACCGCATACTCCCCCCGTTCTCATCTCTTCATCTCTTTTCTCATCTCTCATCTGTAATGGAAGACGAAGTCGCTGCTGTAAGTCCAACGCCCTCACACTTGCATGAAATACCTGTCTCACCTTCCAAACATCATCACTAACCTAGCCTCGCTTCCTTTCTAACCTGACTATAGCTTGTTATTGATAATGGTTCCGGTATGTGCAAGGCCGGTTTCGCTGGTGACGACGCTCCTCGTGCCGTAAGTATTCTAGTCGAGTTGAGATATATGATATCATATTTCTCGCGTTACTGACTCGATTTGAAATAGGTCTTCCCATCCATTGTTGGTCGTCCTCGCCACCAAGGTGTAATGGTCGGTATGGGACAAAAGGACTCATATGTTGGTGATGAAGCTCAGTCAAAGCGTGGTATCCTCACTTTGCGTTACCCCATTGAGCACGGTATCGTCACCAATTGGGATGATATGGAGAAGATCTGGCATCACACTTTCTATAACGAGCTTCGTGTTGCTCCTGAGGAACACCCAGTCTTGCTCACTGAGGCTCCTCTTAACCCCAAGTCCAACCGTGAAAAGATGACTCAAATCATGTTTGAGACTTTCAACTCTCCTGCCTTCTACGTCTCCATCCAGGCTGTTTTGTCCTTGTATGCCTCTGGTCGTACCACCGGTATTGTCTTGGATTCCGGTGATGGTGTCTCTCACACTGTCCCTATCTACGAAGGTTACTCTCTTCCCCACGCTATCCTTCGTCTCGATCTTGCTGGTCGTGATTTGACTGACTACCTCATGCGTATCCTTGCTGAGCGTGGACACGCTTTCACCACCACTGCCGAACGTGAAATCGTTCGTGACATCAAGGAGAAGCTCTGCTATGTTGCTCTCGACTTTGAACAAGAAATGCAAACCGCTGCACAATCTTCTGCCTTGGAGAAGTCTTATGAACTTCCTGACGGTCAAGTTATTACCGTTGGCAACGAGAGGTAAACTATCTATTTCTGTGACCCCATGCGGACTGTAAAAAAATTGGACCAGAATCAGGATTGAATAACCGATTTTTTGATTAATAGATTCCGCGCCCCCGAAGCCTTGTTCCAACCTTCTCTCATTGGTCTTGAATCCACTGGTATCCATGAGACCACCTACAACTCCATCATGAAGTGCGATGTTGATATCCGTAAGGACTTGTACGCCAATGTCGTCATGTCTGGTGGTACCACCATGTACCCCGGTATCGCTGATCGTATGCAAAAGGAACTTACTGCCTTGGCACCAAGCTCCATGAAGATTAAGATTGTTGCTCCTCCGGAGCGCAAGTACTCTGTCTGGATTGGTGGTTCTATTCTTGCATCTCTCTCCACTTTCCAACAGATGTGGGTCAGCAAGCAGGTTCGTATTTTTAATAAGCTATTCTTTGATTTCGATCTCATCAACTGACTGATTGTTTTTGAAATTTAGGAATATGATGAATCTGGTCCTTCCATTGTTCACCGCAAGTGCTTCTAAACACATAAACCTTCTTTCAAAATGTAACATGATTTGTAGTTTTCTATCCCTTTTGTCTTTTTCTTTTTCATCTCGTTTTGAGTTTTGGTGAAATCACATGCGAGTGAAAGCACACAAAGGATAGACAAAGTACACTGAAAAAAAAAAAAAAAGTAGGAATTGGTGATGGCTGGAACTTGTTCTTTTAGGATCAAACTTCATCACTATTGTTATATATAATATATATTTCTTTTCAAACCATATGGCTTCTTTTATGAAACGCATTGAGTGAGGACACACACAGGACCAGCCCCACTTGCGCGGAGCGGTGTGCTATATAAAACAGATACACACAACCATTGATTTTTTTGTGTAATAGCCATGAAGTAACAGCCTTAAAAGGCAATTATCGCACACACAAGTAGTTCAGAGAAGGCAATAGTCGGGCATGTTTCTGAACTATCTGCAACTGTGCTAATGCAAGTGCATGATTTTTATTTATATTGGGTTCTGTAAGATAAATAAGCAAGAGACAAACGGCATGGCAACATGTGCCATGGTTCAATATACAACTGGAATGATTCCAAATAATTTTCGGACAGGCGGAGGCTGCTCTGATCGCATGGTCGCACTCGTTGAGGTTGATCGAGAGTCGTCGTCATCGACTACACCTGTACCTATTGAACGATTGCCACTCACAGACTGTGCGGTGGTGGGATGGGTATGAGAAAGGGAGCGATTACCACTTAAAACAGATGGAGCTACTGACCGGCGGCTGGCTGCAGCGGCGACAGCAGCGGCGGCAGCGGCCGCTAAAAGATCCCTTCCAGTATGATGGCTTTCAGTATGTTGGCTTCCAGAGTGATGACTAGGAGAGTGGTGACTTGCAGAGTGATGACTAGGGGAGTGGTGACTTGCAGAGTGATGACTAGTGGAGTGGCGACTTGCAGATTGATGGCTTGCAGAGTGCTGGCTTGCAGAGTGATGGCTTGCAGAGTGATGGCTACTAGCAGGTGCGGATTTAGTGCCGGTGTGCACAGACCCTACTGGCACTATTTCCCCAAGGAGACTGCCTAGGATGGATGGTACAGGAAGGGACCTTCCGCGAGCCGACCGGGTGCCAGTGGGAGCAGCACTGTATTTAGATCCACTGTGACCACCTGATACCACAGTCGCAGAATGACGACTTGCCGACACCGCAGAGGCTGGTAGGCTTTTCCTCGAAGGAGAGATCACGGTGTGGTGGCTAGATGGCGCGACTGACTCGACCACCGAACGGGGACCCGATACTAGGGCAGTAGTATGATGGCTAGCGCTCTTACTTAGCGGACCTGTTCCGGACGCAATGGCACTAGCATTCTCTCGAATAACAGATAGAGGAACAGAATGGTGGCTGTGGGCGCTATGGACTGGAGAAACTATCACCTCAGAGTGATGTGAAGTCAATGGCTTCTCGGAAACTACAGGCACTACCTCAGAGTGGTGAGATGTCCCCGGCTTTTCTGAGATAGCCACTACAGTGGCGCCTGCAGAAGGTGAGTGCGCGCTCTCGGCGACAACGACTGTTTCTGGTTTGACGGCTACCACATTGACGCCGAAGCATCTGTTCATTATCATGACGTTCCAATAGTATTGCCAGCAGAATGCTAGAAGAGTCAAGACAATGACCATAGCAAGCATCACGTATACGCCGGTGGTGATTCGATAAGTGATACTGTGACAGCCATTGTGATCCAGAATGCTTCGAGGCGCATTGATAAACCCTGTATGTATGAAAAGGTCCAGACCCAAAATAAACAGATAGGCGCCAGAAAACGATAGAGAAAATAGGATTACATAGCGCTCTGCGATATATATTGATCCTGCGAATAGGAAAACCAATCCTATTATGAAGCAGATGCGAGCAATGTTCTGTGTAGATGAATGATGGTCAGCTATGATTGCATATACAAATGCAATGAGAAATCAAAGCATGGCAATAACTCTCACATTGGTAATCAAAAGGTCTTGTTTCCATGATAGCACGAAGATCGCAAAGAGAAAGCCCATTAAACCTGAGCATTATGGCCGATAAAAAGTTAGTGGTGCCGGACAAAAGGAAGGATTGACCATTTATGTACAAGCCGTCACTCCAAAAAGCAACTTCCAGTCAAATACGTACCGCCAATCATGTATATGCTAAAGCACCAGAAATACATAAAGACTATGGCTCCGAGCAGACCTAGACCAATGATGACGGTCACATAGATGATATCTCGATGTGGGTATCCGCCAGCAGGTTCGCCATTGGTGAGACCGATCCAGGTAACGATACCTGGGTATATTTGTTAGAAAAACTTAATCAGATACACTAGAATGGTATAACATAAATAAATATTCACCAAATACTGTGAATCCAACAAGTGCGAGAGTTCCTCGGAATACCCGGAAGCCAAATGTCATGAAATGTAAGCCGATCAACATCAGCATACCACCCATCACTCCGAGGGCAGGAGTAACACCGTATCCATAGGTATCTGTTGATAAGGTCGAGGCTTAGTGGGAGCGATGTTGCTGAAAAATGATAAATAAATATTTCTTACGATAGAGATAATCACTCCATGACCAGCTGCTAGTATTTTGTGATGAACATTGAGCTGGTGGGGATGTAGGTGTAGGCGAAGGACAGTTATCTTGGGTGGCCGTGGCAGTGGTAGTAGTAGTAGATGTAGTGTGGGTTGGCGTCGATGTTGTGGTTGACGTCGCCCAGTTGCCTACAAGGGGCTCTAGCGAAGCTCCCGGGCTGATTACGATGCCTCTCTTATTATTATTATTAGTATTGTCGTTACAGGGATTCGGCGTCCAGTTGTTCACATTAGCTTGCGGAGATGCTCTGCTCAAGCTTATTTGAAGTGCAAACGTTGACAGCAAAATTAAAAACCATGAGTATCTCATGATATGTAAAGAAAAAGCCCTATTGAGCTTGCTATTGCAACAAACAGATGAAGGAAGGAAAAGAATTTCAAAATACGTATCGATATCGAATAAATATAAAATCTTTGCTGAACTCGAGCCTATTCTGATCCATTGTTTTGATATCTTCCCTAAAATAGAAAATCACAAATCACTCTGCCTTGGCTACGGGCTAAGAATGCCCTTGAGTAAAAAAATGAAACAAGATTATAGAGAATGCTTACGGAAGCAAAGGTTCTATTTTATGCTCTGAGTAAGTCCAGGCTTCTATGATATGAATACAACATTATTCTTCTTTTGCCTTCAAATTGTTCATTGTCGTACAAAAGGCTGAACATATCGGCCCAGTTTTTTTGTGTTTTGGCTGACACAAAAAGTACACCAGTTGCCCAACTGTTGCTGCACCAATGGGATGACGAAGCAAATTACCTCATTTGAATAATGGAACATTGTATATTGAAGGCATCAAGGAATAGCAAATGTTCCAACAACTGAAAATGATTTAATTTCAAAGGACTCGATATTAATTTTAGAAGCTCAAGAACCCTACAACCCTGTGCTCCTTGTTAGAAATCAAAGTATGCTTGTAATCAAGGTCTGAGACAAGGTGCGCATCCATTTATCTATCTAACAACTGATTTTCAACGCCATGTTGAAAACAAAAATAAATTAAAACTTTATAATATATCATCAGAACAATGAAACCAAAGAGAACTTGAAAATTAAACGAAAATGAGATGAAAATGAAAAGAAGGATATGAGTAGTCGATCTTTTACTGCTATATTATAGAGCTGACGTTTTCTATCTTTTGCAACATGAAAGAACTGCGTTCAATATGGTGACATACCCGTAGTTCTTAGATGATTAATGATTTCAGCAATTAATATATTATTGCATTTGCCTTGCAAATCGCTGTGATCATCCAACTCATAATCTAACTCAACGAAAAGGAGATACACAAAGTTTCTGTCATAATTCGAGTAAGCACAGCCAAAAATTGGTGTAATTACTTAGTCAAGTGAAACGTTTTTAAGTTGTTTCCTAATCACGACGCGTTATTAGACGTGTTCCATGCAATCTCACTGGCGATTCAGAAGTCTACCTCTCGAATATAAGCATGATTTGTTGCTTTTTTCGGCACATACCATGAAGTAATGTTCAAGTTTATTATCAACGTTTAGGCTGTCAAAATGTAAGAAACAGTGGCTATGTCAAGATGTAACTTTGCGACCTGTCACATACGATGTTGCTTGTTGGAGTCACCACTCCCGAATTATATTGCATTTAATAGCATCAAAGCGCGTTTCTTGATTAGGTTTTGAAACTGTGTAATTGAAGGTAATGGCCTACGCGGGATACCTTTATTAATAGGCATGGTGTATGATGGGCCCTACGCTTTGCCTGGTTCACCATCTGAAATTTCCAATTTTTGCCAATCACTAAGTTCGATTTTGCTTTTCCACTAAAAAAAAAAAAGGACAGGCTGGGTTTTCGCACACCGTCCAAAGCTTGTCCTCTCTCATCTCGATAGTATGGCAGATGCGACTTCCTCTGAAAAGTCGTATCGCGTCAAGCTATATCAGCTAGGAGAGAATAGCAACTGGGAAGATAAAGGAACCGGATACTGTACATACGTTCAGGTGAATTTATGACCACGATCAACAACACATTTCATCGATTTTGCGTGTAACAAGCTAATCGCCATTTTATCTTAGAATGACGATCATGCCGAATTCCTTGTCAAATCAGAGACTGACGAATCCATTTTACTGCAATCGAGAATTGAAAAGAACAGGCTATATCAAAAGCAACAAGGTATTGCTCATAAAGTGATCAGCGATCTATAAATTCTCTCAATTTAGACATCTTATCTATATGTTTGCGTTTAGAAACTTTGATCGTTTGGACCGAGGACAATGACGTCGATCTAGCGTTGAGCTTTCAAGAAGCAGACGGATGTGCAGCTTTATGGTACCGTCATCGCTGCGAACTTGTGCCATCACTCACTTCATTTCCTAAGTGTTATTATTTTTATAACAGGGACCATATATGCGACGTTCAACGTGACCATTCCATTGCTGGCCAAGGTACGACTATCTTTGCCTTATTTCTCTACCTATTTTAATCACATCTGACAAAATACATAATTGCATTGAAGATATTCATGGAAGTCCTCAACCTTTCATGGCCACCAGCGTCGTCTCCTTACCGCCACCAGAGATTTCAAATCTTCATAAGATAGAGGCTATTATTAAGGATTGCGTGACATTGGATCAGAAAGAGCGACTATCTTCTTTCGTCATTATGGAGGTATGGTATTTGATGCATGATGCGCCAATTAACGACAAACACTTATTCGTCACGCGCTGTTAGAATTACATTGACAGCTTGTTACCTGTCTTTGAGACCTGTGAAGACTTGGAAGATTTGGATGGATTGCACGTTTTACACAATATAATGAAAAGCATAAGTAAGTTTTTGAAATTGGAGCTTAATAGTTTGCAACATTATCTGATCACACTGTTTTTGCAAGTTTTATTGAATGACAATAACATTATCGAGCATGTCATCAAAGATGAAATCATCCTTGGTGTTGTCGGTATTCTGGAATGTTAGTACAAAGATTGTGGTGTCTACTTGGAAGGAGCTTTTGCTAATAATCTCGTCGTGTTAAAAGATGATCCTCAATTCCCAAAACTGAAAGCAAACCATCGTGAATTTTTGGCCGATAACTCAAAGTTTAAGCAGGTGAGTCATTGAATTCGATCAATTCAAAGTCAAGGACTTTTACTGAATCATTACTGGAAGGTCGTACCGATTCGCGACAAGTCTGTAGAATCGAAGATACATCAAACTTTCCGATTACAATACCTCAAAGATGTGATACTCGCACGCGTATTTGACGACCCGACATTCTCAATTATCAACTCAATGATCTTCTTCAACCATGTTGACATTGTGACACACCTTCAAAGTGACTCGGAATTCCTCAATTCGCTGTTTAGTATCTTGGCTGACGTTAGAGCTCCAACCGAGAAAAAGCGCGAAGTGGTTCTTTTTGTACAAGAATTCTGCTCGATTGCCAAGAATTTACAAATAGGCGCGCGTGCCGAAGTGTACAAGTAAGCAATACTAGAAATAGTAAGCCGTATGCACGTGGATATTGACGACTGTATAACTTTTTTAGCTCGCTATGTAATCATGGCTTGTTCCAAATTTTCGAATATTCTTTGACAGACACTGATGTCAAAGTTAGACTTGCCGGTGCCGAGATATTAGAATCGGTTCTCGAGCATGACTCAGATCTGGTGCGATCCTTCATTGTAGATCAAAGCAAACGAGATCCCAAAGATACAAGCACATCTTTAATAGAAGTTATCATCGAACAATTCATCAAGGATGAGGACGAAGGTATTAAGATGCAATACGCTGAGGTTATGCGAGCGTTGCTCGACACGAATGCTGGCATTGGTGAAAGCGTTATGGCTGAAATTAGTAGGGTATGAATATTTGATACAAGCAATTCTGAGGATCCATTCAAAATGATGGCTAACTCTGACACACTGTAGGATTCTGATGCCGGGCAATTTTTGGTGCTGTTCTACGACAGATACATGGTACAATACGTGAAGCCTTTACTTGACATTGAAACAAAGCCTATGCCACTTAAAGGTAATTAGTCCCGTCGAATAGGATACCATCGCATTGAATTGTGTACTCATAAATTCGTCCACACTAGGTGATGTTGAGGACTTGATACTTGACCGATACCAAGCAGAAAGCTGTTTACACATTTGTGATATGCTATGCTTTGCTATTAGGCAGCATGGCATACGAAGCAAATATTTCATGCTTTCATCGCCATGTTTCAGCAAAGTCGCACAACTACTACGATGTAGACAACAGCATGTCAAAGCAGGTGAGTTCTCTATACTCATTTTCTTCTCAGACATAGAGTCGTTTCAAATATGAACCAATGCATTATCTTTTATAGCCGCAATTAGAGTATTCCGAGCATGTGTAGGAACCAAAGATGATTTTTATTTACGAAACTTAATCAAAAATCAAGTCTTCGAACCAATCATTCGGACATTATTGGATACGCAAGGCCGAGATAATCTTTTGAACTCTTCTATCCTAGAGCTTCTAGAATTCATACGCAAGGAGAATCTGAAGTTACTGGTGAGCCACATTGTCAATCAATTTGGTGATACACTTGGCAGCCTCAAGTACTCGACAGTTTTCGCACAGCTGCGAACAAGATATGATCAGAACGTTGATCCAGACCCTCCAACAGAAGAAGCTGTTGTCGGAACCGGAACGTAAGTCATAGATTGCGTTGCAATGTCAATATGCCTTTTAAAAAAAGTACTTTACTAATACGCTCCTTCGGCTTTAGTACGACAGCCGCTAAACATGAAGGATGGGGCTCAGAGACTGTCAACGATCAGGAGGAAGAATACTTTAATACTTCTGATGAGGAAAGCAATGAAGCAGCTGGCAAACCTTTGGTTGATTATGAAGATGAAGAAGATGAAGTCAAAGAAGCGAAGGAAGAAGAACCTAATAATGAACAAGAACAAATTGAACCCGACACGCTAGAGCAGGAAGAAAACCAAGTCACCGAGGAAAAGCCTGAATCAACAGAGGAGGTCAATGAAGAAGATAAAAAAGCAGATGAAGTCAGTCAGGGAGATCGACCTCCACCACCACCGCCCAAACGACAGCACTCGGATGACGACGATGATGATGGTAACTTGCTGGCAGCGCGAGCAGCTCGACGCGTAGCCGCAAGTCTCAATACAAAAAAGCAAAAGTTTAAATAACATAGCCGTCATGCTCCTATATACCGTTTTGTTTACTCCCTCTTCCTTCATTCATTCAGCTTCTCTTCCCCACATTTTTCGCCTGTCAAAGCAATGTGTATAAAGTCGTTTTTATATAATATTTCACCGAATACTCTCTATAAGCGACAGATTGTAATGTTACATAAACCATAGGGATTACTATCATACCAGTTGCTACTTCTGATGCGTTTCGTCCGGTCTAAGTGTGTTACAAGGTGGATAATTGATTTTTCCTTCAAACCTCGGAGTGCGAATAACCTCGGTTACAAATTAAAAGTTAAATTTTGTCGAGAACGATTGTTCTCCCATTCTCTCTGCTATGTTAGCCGTTACTTTTCAAAAACCTTTCGAGGTGGCAGTTTCAAGGATCGAAAAGCCCACAATTAAAGAGTCTACAGACGCTATCGTCAAAGTCTCCTTAGCTGGATTATGTGGTATAGTTTTTTGATCAATTGAGAAAGTATAGTAGACGCCACTAGTCTAACTGGTCAATTTATGCGTCTATGCACAGGCAGCGACCTTCACCCTTATAGGGGAGCTGAAAAAGGTCTTGACCCAATGACAGTGATGGGACACGAATTTGTGGGACATATTGTAGAAATAGGTGACGCAGTGAAAGGTTTGAAAGTTGGAGATCGAGTAGGATCTGGATTTACCACTTGTTGTGGCGAATGCTGGTACTGTACTCGCGGTCTAAGTTGTCGCTGCGATCAAGGACAACTATATGGTTGGTAGGTTATAGAGAGTGAAATGCAAGTCGCGTTCGATTGTGCAAGTAACGTTTTACATTAGGAAATCACAGGGAAAGGGCATTGACGGTGCTCAAGCCGAATATGTGCGGGTTCCATTAGCTTCTGGGTCACTTTTGAAACTCCCTGACCAAGTTGGAGACGAGGAAGCTATTCTTCTTGGTGACATTCTCAGTACCGGATTCTTCTGCGCTCAGAATGGCTTCTCTGCGCTTACTGAAATGGATGCATCAGAAGCAGTGGCAGTAGTAATTGGTTGTGGACCGGTAGGTATGCTTGCCTGTATAGGCGCTAAGGAACATGGTGCCAAGCAAGTCTTTGTTGTCGACAGTGTGAAAGAACGACTTGAAGTGGCAGCCGAACGTTTTGGCGCCATTCCCTTAAATCTGGCGGACGACGTGGAGGCTACCGTCAAGGAAGCTACAGGCGGACGAGGTGCAGATATTGTACTGGAGGTGAGTATTTCAAAACCGTGACAAATAATTTTTATTCGAGAGTGAGCTAAGGAACGATAATACAATACAGGTTGTCGGCCAACCCAGTGCTCTGTCGCTTGCATACGCCGTGATGCGACCAGGTGGAGTGTTGTCTTCTGTAGGCGTGCATACTGCTCCAACTTTCCCGTTCTCGCCGGGAGATGGGTACGACAAGAACCTAACATATAGAAGCGGACGTTGCCCTTCACGAGCCATGATGGACAAGCTACTCCCAATGCTGATGGCTAAGAAGTATCCAGTCACCAGTATCATCAGTCATAGAGCTTCTATTACAGAAGCTGTAGAAATGTACAAAAAGTTTGATGGTAGATTAGATGGCTGCACCAAAGTTGTGTTTACTATGAACTAGACTTCTCAGTAAAATGTCATTTAAAGGCTCCACTGTACAACTGGAGACGCGCTGCTCGAAGCTTTTTCTCCAATTTTTAAGTGAATACCTGCAATCCCAACGCGTACAAAATTATTTTTTGGTGCCTGATCTTTTTTGTTAGCTTACTTGCCCTTTTTGAACCCCTCACACACTCCGCCAGTCCATCATGAGTGGAGGCAACATCAAGGTTGTAGTCAGATGTCGCCCGCTCAACTCCAGAGGTGATACATCAGCTGAAATCTTGTGTCTGAAATGCTTAACAAAAGAACATCATACTGATCCAACACCTAACTTCCAAACTCTTCACTGAATGCAGAGCAAGCGCGCGGAGCTACATCCCTGGTCCGCATGACGGGCAACCAGACCATACTTACGAAACCACCAGAATCACGCAGTGCTAAGGATGAGGAAATCAAAGCATTCACGTTCGACAAGTCTTACTGGTCAGCAGATAAGAATGACCCCGAATATGCCGATCAGGCGACAGTTTATAATGATTTGGGAGAAGACTTGTTGGATCATGCGTTTGACGGATATAACTGTTGTATTTTTGCTTGTAAGAACATGGAGTCTAGCTTATGTGCTTTATATATATTATATACTAAAATCTTGAACTCGTCAGATGGCCAGACTGGCTCAGGTAAATCTTATTCGATGATGGGATATGGCGAAGATAAAGGTATCATCCCGCGAACATGCTCTGAGATGTTCAATCGCATCACTCGACAAACAACAGACAACTTGACGTATCGAATCGAAGTGTCATACATTGAGATTTACAATGAAAAAGTAAGAGATCTTCTCAACCCCAAAAATAAGGGCAATCTCAAAGTGCGTGAACATCCTAGCCTGGGTCCGTACGTTGAAGATTTGTCGCGGTTGGTGGTCAACTCTTTTGCAGACATTGAGCATCTCATGGATGAAGGAAACAAGGTAATGACAGCAATTAAACGTTTTGTGTATAAACATTTGGCATTATGCTACATTTGTGCCTCATGTGGCTAAACTCAATTTGAACTAGGCACGAACGGTCGCGGCAACTAATATGAACGAGACATCTTCACGATCACATGCAGTTTTCACACTCTTATTGACTCAGAAACGCCTGGATGAATTAACAAAACTGGAAACTGAAAAAGTAGCGAGAATCAGTCTGGTAGATTTGGCAGGAAGTGAAAGAGCCAACAGCACTGGCGCTACCGGCCAGCGGTTGAAAGAAGGTGCGAACATCAATCGATCGTTGACTACCCTCGGAAAAGTCATCGCCGGATTAGCAGAACAATCATCACTCGAGCCTGCGAAGAAAGGAAAGAAGCAGAAAGAGGTCTTCATTCCATATCGTGATTCTGTTCTGACTTGGTTACTCAAGGATTCATTGGGTGGTAATTCGAAAACAGCTATGATAGCTGCCATTTCACCAGCATCTGACAATTATGAAGAAACTCTGAGTACATTGAGATATGCTGATCAAGCTAAAAAGATCAAAAACAAAGCTGTTGTCAATGAAGACCCCAACGCGAGACTTATTAGAGAACTCAAAGAAGAATTGGATCTTTTACGCGACAAGCTTATGGTGTACGCGCCGGAAGAATTAGAACAAATGGCTGCCAGCAGCGCTCATCTCAAAGGATCATCTGGCCCGATGTCGCCTAACACTGCTCGTCAGGCCTTGCTCAAGCAAGAGATTGTCATCAAAGATCAATCAGGAGTTGAGCGTAAGATGACGCGCGAAGAAGTGGTAGAACAGCTACAGTCATCTGAAAAATTGTTGAATGAACTAAACGAAACCTGGGAAGAAAAGTTAAAGAAGACAGAGCAAATTCAAGTAGAGAGAGAAAAAGCATTAGAGGAACTTGGCATTGCTGTCGAAAAGAACAATGTTGGTGTCTACACTCCCAAGAAGATGCCACATCTTGTCAATTTGAACGAAGACCCTCTGATGTCCGAATGTCTAATGTATCAGATCAAACTAGGTAGTACGCGGGTTGGTCGACAAGACAGTGAAGTGCCTGCAGACATCAGGCTTAGTGGGCCCAATATTTTCGACAATCACTGTCAGTTCGAGAACATTAATGGCATTGTGACTCTGCATCCCAATGAAAAATCTATGACCATGGTGAATGGCATGCGAATATCTGATCCCAGGCGGTTAAGGAGTGGATATCGTATTATTCTCGGTGATTATCATGTGTTCCGCTTTAACCATCCCGAAGAGGTCCGCAGAGAACGAGATCTGCAAAAGACAGCCGTTACTAGAAGGAGCGGCACCCCAAGTGATTTCGATGACGAGCGACCTGACTCTCCAACAAACTTTTCAGAAAATGCCAGTATTGTGGGATCTGAAGTAGTTGACTGGAATTTCGCAAAACGTGAAGCCGTGCTCAATTACTACAGCGCTGAATCCAACTTTGGTGGCATGAAGGACGAAGAACTAGAGAAATTATTTGACGATATCACAAAAATTCGCAACTTGAGAAAGACTAGATCCGAAAGTCGTGCTGGTGACTTTGAAGACGACACATCATCACGAAACTCTTACCAGAATGGTAGTTCATCTACTCCGGTCACAACTTTAGACGACGGTTTAGAAAGCGTTGATACAGATAATACGCTTGTTCAAGCTGAGCTTGAAGAGAGACTTAAGATGGCAAAAGAACAGCTACAACAGCAACTAGATGAACAAAAGAAAGAATATGAAGCCAAAATTAATCGCATGTCACTACAAGTATCCCCAACTGGTAGCACCATGATGAATGGCATGGCATTTGGTCCACTGTCGGCATCAATGGAATTCTACACGGCAGATCAGCTATCTGCGGTAAACAAAGCTATTAGGCACTGGAAAAAGCAAAGGCTTGTCATAATGGCAGAAACATTGTTGACCAATGCAATTATGCTGAAGGAAGCCAATATCATCTCGCGAGAGCTCGAGAAGGATGTTATTTATCAATTCACCGTGATAGAAGGTGATAATGTCTCGAATCCATCGTCTTCTTTGGAGACGACATCAGCGTTACATCAGTACAATAACGACGGCGATGCTAATTTGCTATCGTCGAAAACACCATGTGTTGGCATCCTTGTTCTTGATAGCAAGCATCAGGCATTTTACACATGGTCTTTAGAGAAATTAAGAATGCAGCTTCATCAAATGCGCAACCTGTACAATTTCGCCGATAAACCTCAATACCGCAAGCACTTCAACTGGGAAGATCCTTTCTATGAGATTCCATCGCCAAAGTATTCGCTCATAGGAAGAGCTATAGCACCAACCCGTAATTTGGTGTACCAGCAGCCTTTCAAGACCAAAGCAAATGTTTACTGCAGATTTACTGGAGAATGCAAGGGCTCATTGGCCGTATCTATCAATCCTATTGCTAGAAGCGGCATCACTACATCTGAAACAGGCGAAAATTGGCTTCGAATTGGTGAAGAATTGACATTCCAAGTGCAGATCATGGAAGTAGATGGTATATTTGAATCTGAATATAGTCAAGTCCATGTTCAATTCAAATTGTCATCGTTCGGAAGCATTTCACCACACTCAGTTGCGGAAAAAGTGTTTTGTACTGAGCCTGTTAGCGACTTTGCTGCATCAACTCTTCAATACGATTATTCTCAAACCATTGCAATTACAGTCGATGAAAAGGTGTTGGAAAGGATGTTGAATGAGCCTCTTGTGTTTGAAGTGTTTGGCGTAGCTCAACCTCGCACACTGAATCACCTAGAGCTCTGGAGTGCTTCACGCGAAAAGCCACGAGTTGGTGAGCAGCCTAACGGATTATCACCTCAATCGACCTCAGCTCAATCATCACCATCATTGAATGGGAATGGTACAGTCGAACGTCGATCCGAGGAGGAACTTTTAGCAGCTGAAAGTCATGATGTTCTCGCATGGGTTCAAGTTTGTGAACTTGCTCCTGATGGCAATTACAATCCAACTCAACTTCTTTCTCAAAGCTCTGTTGATCCGGGGGTATTCTTACTTCACCAAGGTTTGCAAAGAAGAATATATTTAACGCTGTCTCACACATCCGGACGTCAGTTTCCTTGGACTCGCGTGCTGAAAGTCACCATTGGCAAAGTACGCCTGTTGGATGCTAAAGGCAGAATTGTAGAGTCTCCCGCTCATGAAGATATTCCTCTAAGACTACTCCCTCAGCAAAAGATAATATATTTGCGGGATGGCACGAGCACTCTCTCCATACAGTGCATATGGGACAGTTCGTTACATGATTCGCTATTCTTGAATCGAACCACTGCCATGAACAGTCGTATTCTACTTCATTTGAAATGGGAGGTCGAAGCAACGAAATGTATACAACCTGTCAAATTCGGGATGGATATTGCCGTGCAGATCCAAGGACGAGATAGTAGCAACCCTTCCAAGTTACGCAATCTTTTAGCTTCTCATAAGATGTTGAAAAAATGTAGCGGAATTTTTTTGGTAAAATTACGGCCACCTATGACGCGAAAAGTCACGGAGCTATGGAGGCTCAATACAGCGAGTAAACCACTACGCGCTGAAGAGTGCCTTGGCACCTGGCAGCCTCGTGGTGTTTCCCTTGTTCACGATTACAACAATATGAAAAAGTTGTTGTGGAGAAAGAATCAAGTGGCTCTGACACGACAAATCTTAAATCTCAATCAAATTACTGCCGTCGACGACAATGAGATAACCGCCACCTCCCTAAAGGTGTCCACGGCGAACGATAGACAGTGGAGCAGCAAACAAATAGAGCTGCTCAAGAAAGTATTGGATATTTGGCGCACCAAGCCTTACAGGTGTAAAGAAGTAATCATCACTTTGTTATTTGGTCTAGTATCCAAATGTTTTAAACTAACATCCAAACCACCAGATGATTATAAGCCAGGATCCACCCAATGCGGAAGATTCTACCGCATCCGAACCACGAAAAAAGACAGCACGAAGTGACTTGAAACTCACAGCGGAAGTAAAGCAAGTTACGCAAAGCGACAGTATTTCAAAGAAAGGATACTTGATGTATCAAGAAAATGCAGTAGAAGATAAGTGGGCCAAAAAGTGGTTTGTCATACGCAGGTACGTCTGGTGTCATCGATACTATCATGTCGGCAACATATGCTAAAGATTACACCAAAAAAAATAAAAATTCATAGGCCCTACATATACATATATGCAAATCATTCAGAAACTGATGAACACGGTGTGATCAACTTGGCAGCCGTTAGAATCGATCATCAAAAGCATATCGAAGAGTTACTGCAGGTAAAGGCATATGTTCTTTTCTTTTTTTTTTTGTGTTATGGACATTTGAAAAACGCGCAATTATCTTACAAGCATGTGATGTTCTCTTTCAGCGTTCCAACGTATTTGCGCTGTACACCAACAATAATGCGTATTTGATGCAGGCCGCCAACCGTTCAGACATGATTGACTGGATTAGTAAACTTGACCAATTTTACCCTGTAGACAAACTGACATGATACCCCCATTTTTACCTCTATCAAAATAATTAACACACTTCCTCTCCTTCATATATATCATATATTGCTTTTCCAATACCCTTTCACTCTCTTTGTGCAACTGTTCTCCACTTCGGAGTTGTGAAAATGCGGGGAAAAACCTGTAGAGAACACACCACCTTTTTATATCGAGCACAAAGTCGATTAGTGAGCCCATATCATTTCCCGTTCAAACTAGTGTCAACTTGATAGTGGCTGTCTGACTTTTTAAATAATATTATCTCTCTTAAATCCCGTTTATTTCCCTCTGCTGAAAAAGTGCGGGGTATATAAAGCTGCACTTTATCTTCCAATTAGCGAGAGCAATCACATGTATCCTTGTTCGCGTATACTTCATTGATTATTGATAGGAGAGAGGAAAGAAGTCTCGGCTTTTTTGCAAAAAGCCTTACTCTTTTCACGTGTAAAGTGCTACGCTAGGCATGAGAAAACAACTAGGGCAGGTGATCCTTCAACTTACCCATTCTGATTGGCATAAATCACGTGATTTCCTTATATAAGACATTGATCGTGCTATGGGCGGACAGAATTGAATATCTCCCTCCTCTCTTCTCCCCTCTCTTATTGAATCATATTCAAACATGCCTTCCTCTTTGCAAAACCAAATTATTGTTGTGGGTGGAGGCTTGTCAGGTCTTGCTGCAGCTCATACCATTCTCGAACAAGGTGGTAATGTCCTGTTGTTGGATAAAAATCCATTTTTTGGGTAAGTCACAGTGCGAAATTGAGGCAAAAAATGGGCTGAGACTGAGATAACGACGTGCACCCCCGCAATTTATACTAACCTTAATTTCTTCCTTTACGACAATAGCGGCAACTCTACCAAGGCAACTTCCGGTATCAACGGTGCTTTGACTAGAACACAGGTTAAGCTAGGCATTAAGGATTCTGCAGAAATCTTTTATGAAGATTCTGCTAGATCAGCTCGTGACTTATTGCGACCTGAGCTAGTCCAAGTCTTGACCGGAAAGAGTGCTTCCGCTGTTGAATGGTTGCAAGATAAATTTCAGTTGGATTTGAGTTTGGTTTCCCGTCTTGGTGGCCACTCCCAACCACGTACCCATCGTGGTAAGGAGCAATTCCCAGGCATGACCATCACCTATGCTCTTATGGAAGGTTTCGAGGAAGCTGCCGAGAAGCAACCTGACCGTGCAAAGATCATCAAGAGAGCTCATGTCAACAAGCTCATCCAAGACGAGAACAAGAATGTCATTGGTGTCGAGTATACTCTTGTTGGCAAGGGTGCTGATGGCAAGACTTACCAAGAACACGGTCCCGTCGTTCTGGCTACTGGTGGCTATGCTGCTGATTTCACTGAAAACTCCCTGTTGAAGCAACATCGTCCTGAGCTCTTTGACTTGTAAGTATTCCGATAGAGTTTACCAGCTTTTCCGCGCGCAGCTTAACCCGTACCCGATATTCACATACCGCTCTTGCACCATAGATCTACTACCAACGGTGATCACTGCACTGGTGATGGTATCAAGATGACTGCTGCCATTGGTGGCAAAACCATCGATTTGGAAAAGGTTCAAGTTCACCCAACTGGTTTGGTTGATCCCAATGAACCCGATGCTAAGGTCAAGTTTTTGGCTGCCGAAGCTCTCCGTGGTTGTGGTGGTATTCTTTTGAACGCTGAAGCTGATCGTTTCTGTGACGAACTTGGCCACCGTGACTATGTCACTGGTGAGATGTGGAAGAACAAGTTCCCGATTCGCCTTGTTCTTAACTCTGCTGCTTCAAAGGAAATTGAATGGCACTGCAGACATTACACTGGACGTGGTCTCATGAAGAAGTTTGCCAACGGCCGTGAACTTGCCAAGGACATGGGTGTCTCCCCCGAAAAGTTGGAAAAGACCTTTGAATCTTACAATGCTATTTGCAATGGTAAGGAGAAGGATCCCTGGGGAAAGAAATATTTCCATAACTTCCCTATCAAGATGGACGACTACTTCTATGTTGCTCACATGCAACCCGTCCTTCATTACACTATGGGTGGCATTGAGATCTCACCTGAGTCTGAAGTTCACGATGCTTCAGGCAAGGCTATCCCTGGTTTGTTCGCTGCTGGTGAAATGTGCGGTGGTGTCCATGGCGCCAATCGTCTCGGCGGCTCTTCCTTGCTTGGATGCGTGGTCTTTGGTCGCGTTGCTGGCGCAACTGCTTCCAAGCACCTGTTCGGCAAGCTTGTCAACAACAGCAGCGCTGTAGCTCAACAACGTCTCGGCAACATTGCCCAACACTTGAATGGAGGCATCGGCATCAATATCGTTGTCAACCCCAATGAGCCAAAGGTTAACTTTGAGATTTCATGGCCTGGTGCATCTGGTGCTCCTCAAATTGGTGCTCCCCAGCAACAACAGCAGCAAGAAACCTCTGCTGTTGAGCCACCTTCTGGTGACATCAAGAAAGAAGAAGCCCCGAAGAAGATGGGAGAGTACACTGCTGAGGAAGTTGCTAAGCACAACAAGCCTGATGATTGCTGGGTCATTGTGAACGGTCAAGTGCTTGATGTAACCGAGTTCTTGCCCGACCATCCTGGTGGCAAGAAGGCCATTCTCATCTTTGCTGGTCGCGATGCTACTGATGAATTCAACATGCTTCACAAGCCAGACGTTGTCGAGAAGTATGCACCATCTGCTATCATTGGCACTCTCAAGAAATAAGCATGACATGATCCAATTTCTATTATATCCAAAATTTGAAGACTAAAAAAAATAGGCATCCAGATTGTAGATTTCAAACCGTTTGTCTCTCCATTATAAGACACATCAATGATTGCCACTTGGCTTTGTACGGCCGAGGAATAAATAAAATAAATCTATCCATACGGTCTGTTTCAAATTTTGTTTTGAAGTAGCCATTTTGTCTTTACTCTTGAAATTACCTGATCTTGTTCATTATCGCATATATACTCCCTTGAGAGATTTAGGTTTCGTATCTATTATTAGTGCTCGGTTACATTCATCTACTGTGCCTTCGATATTTACTGTGCCATCGATATGATGACCTTCTTTATCCCTTTTGAGCGCTGAACGATTAAGCACGTGACTTTTCAACGTCACAAACCGATTGGTTTTTTTTTTTGGTTGCTTTAAAACACATGGCCCTGGAGAAACCGCAGCTTTGACATAGATCTTTTGACTTATAAAGCAAAATGGGAAAGAAGAAAGGAGGAAACAGGAAGAAAGACGACTACTGGTACTGCTGATAATAACATTTTAGCGATTTTATCGTGACATAGAACTAACATTCAATAACTTTAGGGATGAAGAGTTCGCCGAAGACGCCGCTGCTACTGGTGCTGCTACTGAGATTCCCCCTCAGGAAGACGAAGAAGCTGTCCAAAACTTCAACTCCAATACCTCTGATTTTGGTGTGTTGGCCAATGTCGATGAGGAAGAAGGTGACAGGTATGCAAACTGTCTTTCGAACGACTTGAGATTCCAATTCAAATCCCTACAGACACTAAACTTGTAATTACTTTTTAGTTTGATGGCTCTTATGAGCAAGGCCGCCAAGAAGAAGGGAAAAAAGAACAAGAAGGCAACCGCCGATGAAGATTTGGACGATACGCCTGCTACACCTCCAGCTGCTCCAGAAGAAGAGCCAGAAGAAGATGATTATGACTGGGCAGACCAGCCTAAGAATAAAAAAGGCAAGAAGGGTAAGAAGGATCTTGACGCTGGATCTCAGGCCTCAGACTCTCGATCAGCAACCCCTCTTCCTGACGAGAATGGCGAAACTGGAGAGATCAGAATCTTGACCAAGAAGGAGAAGGAAAAGCTCAAGAAGGAGAAGGCAAAGGAAGCCAAGAAGAAAGCTGCTGCTAACAAGAAGACTACTCAAAAGGCAGAGGATGAGGAGTTGGATAATATCCTAAATGCTCAAAAGGAAGAACAGCCAACTACAGCTCCAGAATCGGCCCAGCAGGAAGCTGATGAGGCTGCTGATGAAGCAGAAGGTGATGGAGATTCTAAGAATAAGAAAAAGAAGAAGAAGAAGGGTACAAAGAAGGCTGAAGCTGTCGAAGAAGCTCCTGTTGAGGCTCCCACCAAGGGCAAGAAAAAAGGTGGTGCTCCCATTGCCGCTCTTAGAGTATGTCTTTTTTATCATGTTCAGCCAGCACGATTACTGTTTTACTAAATGGAAGCACTTTAGAAAATGATGGAAGCACAGCGTGCTGCTGAAGAAGAAGCTCGAAGATTGGAGGAAGAAGCTAGAGCTCGCGCCGAAGAAGAGGAAAAGCGTCTTGCTGAAGAAGAAAGGTTGAAAGAGGAAGCCAAGCTGAAAAAGAAGGAGAAAGAGAGGGTAATGATTGCAAGTCGACAGATGTTTATACTATCAGTGCATTCCGGGTTAACAAATTCCTGCTCAAATAGGCTAAGAAGGAACAACTTCGCAAAGAAGGAAAGCTTTTGACAAAGGCTCAAAAGGAGGCTCAGCAGCATGCTCAGCGTCGTTTGCAACAAATGATCGATGCTGGTATTAAGGTTGAAGGTCTCATGAACAAAGACGGTGATAACAAAGTCAAGCGACCGGTTTATGATAACCGTAAAAAGAAGAAGGGTCAGCAATCACAAGAGGAAATTGCCAAGCAACAAGAGGAAAAGAAACGCCTAGAAGAAGAGGAGAAGAAGCGCAAAGAAGAAGAGGAAGCTAAAAAGAAGGAAGCTGAAGAGGCTGATGAAGGTATAGTTGGGATTAAGCATATGCGCCATGGATGAAAGTCGTAATATTTGCTGACTATTCTCCACAGAGGAAGATTCGTGGGAGAACGCTGCCGATTCTGAACCTGAAGAAAAAGCAGGTGAAGATATCAAGGACAGCTGGGATCAAGAAAGCGAAGAAGATGTCAAGGATAGCTGGGATGCCAGCAGCGCAGACGAGGAGGAGGCACCAAAAGCTGAGGCGAAGAAAGAGGTTACTGCACCCGCTACTAAGCCTGCTCCTGCAAAGGCTGCCGCTCCTGCTAAGGCTGCCGCAGCTACCGAAGAATCTTCTGACGAAGACGAAGAAGAAGATTCTGATGAAGATTCAAGTGAGGAAGACAGCTCCGATTACTCTGATTCAGATGACGATTCTTCAGATGAGGAGTTGACTGCAACTCAAAGACAAGCATTGCAGAAGAAGGAAGAGGCTGCCGCACGCCGTATGGAGCGTCACAAAGAAGCTCTGGCAGCTCGTACCAAGGACGACCTTCGATCACCTATTGCTTGTATTCTTGGTCACGTCGATACTGGTAAAACCAAGCTTCTCGACAAGATTCGTCAGACTAATGTCCAGGAAGGTGAAGCAGGTGGTATTACTCAACAGATTGGTGCTACTTATTTCCCTGGTGATGCTATTAAGCAAAAGACTGCTGTTCTCGGTGAAAAAGCCATTGGCGAGGAACTGAAATTACCTGGTTTGCTCATCATTGATACCCCTGGGCACGAGTCTTTCACCAACCTCAGATCTCGGGGTAGCTCCCTTTGTAACATCGCCATTCTTGTTGTCGATATCATGCACGGTTTGGAACCACAGACCCTTGAATCTATCCGTTTGCTTCGCGATCGTAAGACACCTTTCATTGTCGCTTTGAACAAGATTGATCGTCTCTTCGGCTGGAAACCGATTCCCGACAATGGTTTCCAAGATTCGCTTGCACAACAAACCGAGCACGTAAAGCGTGAATTCGAAAACCGTGTCGAGCAGACTATGTTGGCTTTCGCTGAGCAAGGTTTGAACTCCACCCTCTACTATAATAACAAGAACTTTGCCAAGTACGTTTCTTTGGTTCCAACATCAGCCCATACTGGTGAAGGTATTCCAGATATGTTGAACCTTTTGGTCAACTTGACCCAAACTCGTATGAGCGACAAACTCATGTATATTACCGAGTTGGAGTGTACTGTTCTGGAAGTCAAGGTAATCGAAGGTCTTGGCACCACCATTGATGTCGTACTAGTTAACGGTTGGTTGCGTGAAGGCGACAAGATCGTTGTATGTGGTTTGAATGGACCTATTGTAACGCAAGTACGTGCTCTGTTGACACCACAACCAATGCGTGAACTCCGCGTCAAGTCTGCATATGTCCATCATAAGGAAGTAAAGGCTGCGCTTGGTATCAAGATTTCTGCCCCAGATCTCGAAAAGGCAATTGCTGGTTCACGTCTACTTGTTTGTGGTCCAGATGATGACGAAGATGACTTGAAAGAAGAAGTCATGTCTGATTTGACCAACTTGATGAGTTCCATTGATCGAAGTGGGCATGGTGTCTGGGTACAAGCATCCACTCTTGGTTCCTTGGAAGCCTTGTTGGAATTCCTTAAAGTGTCCAAGATCCCCGTGTCCGGAATCAATATTGGACCTGTCCACAAGAAAGATGTGCACAGAGCTAGTGTCATGTTAGAAAAGGCTCGCGAGTTTGCTGTGATGCTTTGTTTCGATGTCAAGGTCGACAGGGAAGCTGAAGATCTTGCGAATGAATTGGGTATCAAGGTGTTCAAGGCAGAGATCATTTACCATTTGTTCGACGCTTTTACTGCTTACCATCAGCAATTGTTGGAACAAAAGAGGAAAGATCAAGCTCCCCAAGCTGTGTTCCCTTGTATTCTCAAGATGGTTCCCCAAGCCATTTTCAACAAGAAGGATCCTATCATCATGGGTGTCGATGTTGTTGAAGGTGTTTTGCGCATTGGTACGCCGATTTGCGTTATCAGAACTGATCCTGAAACGAAAGTAAGAGAAACTATCACCCTTGGAAAGGTCACCTCCATGGAACAGAACCACAAGACTGTTGAGGTTGTAAAGAAGGGATCTTCTGGTGGCGGTGTTGCCATCAAGGTTGAATGTGCTGTCTACGAATCACCAAAGACATTCGGAAGACACTTCACTGAGACCGATGAGTTCTACAGTAAGATTTCAAGACAATCTATCGATGTCCTCAAGGAGAGTTTTAGAAATGATCTCAGCAAGGAGGAATGGGCACTTGTCGTCAGGCTGAAAAAGATTTTGGGTGTTGACTAGTTACATTTAAAGCACAATTGGCATTTGCAGCAATATATTCCGTTTTCCATATTTTTTTCTTTATTCACCAATGTATTTTCGTTTCAAAGAAAACATGAGTAACACTCATTTTTGTCTCAATCAGGACTTCACCAAAATCACACTTTCTGAAACTTTGAAAAACAATTTTCAGTTGCTAAGCATTTGAAGTAATAATAAATGAAGAGATTAGATGATGCATGAATACTGCAGGACAATTCGTGGAGGATGCGGGCATTGTGATACGTCCGTACCACACAGTATTCACTCACAATTGTGAGACGGCTGAAACATCACCTGCCGGAGATTCCAATTTGCATCAAAATTCCCGGCAAGTTGGTAGGGCTTTTTTTTTTCTTTCTAAAATAGTCGGCGAAATAAAGACAATAATTCTTAATTGTAATAAAGTAATTTATATATGTGATCATTAGAAATATACAAAGATCTATACAACTTCAGATGAATGTGATGTACAGTTATGCGCTGGATTGTTCGGGACCTTGATATGTCTGTTCCGATGCCTATGTACACGAGCGAGATACCAGCTGAACCCTAACCAATTACTCTGATAGGTGCAACTTGAACCGCATCAAGGTAGTTATCAAAACGCTGGACAGCGATCAATGTTGTGTAGTTTCCAGGAGGAGAAATTGCACACTCGGGAACAGTTACTTTAAAGGTCTTTTGCTGGGATGGTCCACCTCCAAGTAGGGTGGATCGGTTTTCGCTGAAGAAAAAGGCAACCGTATCACCATCTTTAAAGTCGCCGGAAATTTGAATTGTCTGCGTGCTTCCTACTTTCCATGTTTGATATTTGTGTGGCTTCGTTATTTTGAAAGAGTTCGCTAGAGTACCAGCGATAGCAAAAAGTGCTAGAAGGATAAAAACGAGTTTCATTGTTTTAAAAGTGACAAAGAGCAGATTGGAGAATTAGACTTTGAGAGGACTAGAGGTTTTTATATAAAAGGAAAACAGTTGCTAGAAAACGGTACGGGAGAAATACTGTTTCAGTTTAAACAGCTCGCGGATAATATGTTTTAAAGTTTGTTTCATTGTTTCATCGATCGCTACAATTCGTCCCTGGGAGATTTTTCGACCGGTGAAAGTCTAATGTCACCTTTGTAATCCCATACTGCAAACCGACCAGCAGCAACAATATCTAACCATGTTTTAATGCTATTCTCATTCCACGCTCCCACGAATGGTCGATAAACCTGTTTAGTTGGTTTGACAACCACTAGTGTGGGATAATCCTGAGACATCTCAAACTTGGTAATGATGGATTTACCAACATTGGCGTCGGCCCATTGGAACAGGAAAGGTGAGAGGTTGCCATTCTTTTCGTTGTCAAGCCTTTTCACTTCTTCCAAGATGTGCAAAGCATCGGCTTGCTCCTTCGATGATCGTTCATCTTCTGCGTCCACAGCAGGGAGAATAGCAATGACGCAAATTCCGCTTTTTGATAGACATTGATCTTCAAGGTCTTTGTCTGTCATTAAATTTGCGACCTTGGGATCAACTAGTACGTTATGCAGCTACAATGTCAGCTCCACAGTATTCACATGAGGCTCAAAAAAGGGAATTTCAGCAGCAAACTTACAGGAAGCAGAATTAGATTCACTGGTAGGGTCGTCCTTTTGTGACTTTGATTCATCTTTCTTAGCCTTTGATTTGTTCTTTTTCTTTGATTGTTCCGGAGCAGGTAGAGCATGTTGTTTCAGAAAATCTTCAAGAGCATCTTTTTTTAGCTTGCCACTATATTCAATTGCACCTGAATCGGGTGTAAGAACGACCAAAGTGGGATATTTGCTGATTCCGAACGACTCTACTGCTTCTTTCACTGACTTCTTCACTTCGCCAAACAGCATTCGATCGGCAAAATCGACAGATAAAGCTTTGTAAAGGGGAGTGGTGGTTGGTTTATCCGTGAATAACAAAGCTTTCGGCAAGGTTGAGTTCTACAAAATTGCAGCCTGGTTATTACTTGTCTCTTCCGTTTCCCTTAAATCAATAAATTTTCAAAGTTCCTTACGTCGGTGTCCAAAAAGTCGTTCAAGCTGATGGACTTCTTGGACTTGACCTGTGATGCATCTCCTTTGACAAAACGCACATTGGATGGCTGTAGAGCAAGCAAGTGGTCCACGATTGGTTTGGCTTCGCGAGGTCCCTGATAGTCTGATTTAATTGGTTTAGGAAATTGAAGTAAATGTTACCAGACTTTTTATGCCATACCAGTTGGTCGCTTGGTAGCTTTCTTGGATGGATCGCTACTAGGTGCAAAAAGCTTGATGGTAGGGAAGCCTTGAATGCCATATTGGCTGCACAATGGCTTGTTGGAGTCTTGATCACAGTCAACAGCCCCAACTTTTACAAGCCCCTTAAGATTACCAGCGGCTTTTTTCCAAGCAGGTGCTAGTCTGTCATAATATAAAGATCTATCAGTTTAGCGAAAAGTAAGTCGTTTCTAGAAGCTATATTTCAACCTTTGGCAATGACCACACCAGGGAGCATAGAATTCAACTGCAACCAGATGCTGCATACATAGACATTAGCTCTTTGAACTGTCAAACTGGCTCGAATGAGTTCCTCATATTACTTACCCCATCATTCATGACCTCTTCCTTGAAGTTTTGCGCTGTAAGTTCTAGGACAGGACCATTCTTGTCGTAAAGCGCTTGTGCAGATGTCGCTAGCAAAGTTGCGCCAAAAATCGTCAGCAGAGAAATTCTCATTATCGTGAAGTAGATCCAAAGGCTTGCCCGAGTAGTCAGGGTCCAATTTATCATTTTGAAAGGCAGCCACTCAACGCGGCCAACTTTTATTGGTTCTCATTTGAAAGCATTGTTCTGCCAGGCGCAGTGCTCCACATTGGTCATCTTTAAAGTGACACTGCTATATACTTAAGGCACCATCTTGATGTAGTGCTTTTATGTTGCTTCCATGATAATTCTGCCTCTCATTGGGCTTCAGGGTAGAGAATATACATTGATAATGTAGAAGACTGCAGATATCAACAATACGGAAATGAAACTTCCTATGAATATGGGGCAAGTCAGTAGCTACTATATAGTGATCAAACTTTCTTTGTGGTGCATTTGGTTGAGCATAGGAAGACTGTTCCTTCATGTTTTAAACAGTTCATCTAAGCATTTACACACACAAATTATTTATAACATCTTAAGCAATTACAATAGCAAGCGTCAATTCAAGGCAATAATAAGGCATAAATTGGCCGCATTTGAGCTGGGAAACGTGGAAAGATGTTTGAGGATTGAGCTTCGCGTTATGTTGATCATTATGAAATGTGAGCTTAGATAGAATCTCCTGTGAATACAAAAAACCCTTATGTTCCGAAATTACGATAGAGGCAAAATTGTACTCAAAATTAGGAGATGTCACTTCTGGATATTTCAGTAAAGAGCCATGGAATAGCCATGGTAATTGCCATGTTAGTATTGTCTACGATCTGGTCTGAAGACAATGGCCGGCCGAATATGTTGGTAGTTATGCATTTTTAAAAGAAAGCACTAACATTGCTGCTAAAAAAAAAATAGTAGCCTATATCATCGTGTATAGTGGCCGCTCAGAATCCCCAACACGATAAAATAGCAGTGTGAATAGCTGAAAGTATGATTATTTCTTGCCTAATTTTAAGGGTTGTGTAACAAATCGGACTTTTAATTTTCCAAGCGCAAAAGGTTGTCCAACCGAACTAGCTCGGATATGTGTGAGAGCACAATCCGCTCGTTCAATTAGGGCTTTGAAATGCGTTTGAAGGTCGATATGATGATATTACATTGGTCCGTGTTGCTGAGACGGAAGTAAGACCCCGTCAACTGAAGTGAATCAATGCTTCTGATCCTTCCTTTTGACAACATTATCGGGTTCAAGGTGTAAGAGGCTTGCAGAATTAAAGTGTTGCCTTCACATAGCGTTGCTTTCAGGTAGTGCTACCTTAATCTCTGCTAATTGCTACAGTTTAAATTATTATCCGACGAGGATGTTTTTATCTTCGGACAAACGCCGATACCAGCTTCGGGGTAATGTGATATACATTGTCAAGTGAACAAAAGGAGGCATTATTGCTCGCTTCAAATATTTAGATCCAAAGCCTACAAATGGTCTGGGTATCTGTCCATTGGTCATTCAACAAACACATAAATTGAATCTTATTTGGAGATCGAGCTACAATACATCAATAAACATAGAATGCTTCTGTGTTTTCGATACTTTTGTTCCTTACAGAGGATTTTTTCTCCTCTTGGCGAAAATTGGCAATGACGATGTGCGCCTGGCACCGATCATTGGAGGTGGAGTAACAATTTTTCCTAAAAAGGCAAATGATGATAGACCGATTTCATCATTAGTTTTACAAGTATATAAGGGATATGTAAATTTTTTCCTCAACAAACTAATAATCAGGAGTTGAAGTCTCTTTCCCCACAAATCAAATGCGCTTCTCACCTTTCAAATTTTCGAAGCGATCAATACACGAAGAGAATGAGATTAGTAATGAAAAACCGCAGCAAGCAACGACAGACAATGTCGATTTAGAACGTGGAGACACATCCAGCCTTGACAACGTATCTAGCGATAGCGATGCCTCTGACCAAAATCAGCAAGAGCAGAAGGAAAGAAGTCGATGGATAGGCGGTGTCAGCACCAAACATCGTAAAATAGTCCGTATCTTTGGCCAAATTGGATTTTGCGCAAAAGGCATGGTGTATGGGTAAGTGGACGATGAATGGAAATCATAACCTGTAAAAAAAGTTTTATTTCTAACAATGTCCCTCCACAGCATTATTGGAGTACTAATTTTAACTAATGTGAGCGGTCAAGAGACTCCCAACAACAGTACTGGCAACGAAAGTCCTCAAGGTGCTTTCTTACTGCTTGGGGGTATTCCTGGTATTGGCCGACCCCTTCTAATTGTCATGGCAATCGGATTGCTCACTTACATCATTTGGAGGTAAGAGTCTCACGTGCGGAACACTTGAAGTTTTTCAAACCAATTTACTAACAGACATTCCAAAGATTATGGGAATCATTTACTGGTCAAGGTAGCGACGCTTCTTTTAGTAAAAAGAAAAATTTCTTCAGATACCGATTATCACCATTCGTTTCTGGCCTTGTATATATTGCCTATACCTATTACATCATGAAGATGATCTTTGAAACACCGGAACAACAGCAATTGACAGCTTCGAACAAACAATTTCCAGCTAGTTGGGCCAACAGTAAAATTGGCATGGCCGGATTGGGCATAGTCGGAATCGCTTTTATCATTGGAACTATCACACAATTGATCAATTGTATCGGAGGCGGCTTTATTAGCGATCTACGAACATCAGAACCCGATTTCCCTAGAAAATGGGAGGCGGTTATAGTTCACACTGCTGGACGAATTGGCTTCTTTGCTCGCGGCGCTGTGTTTTGCATGGTGTCAGCTTTCATGTGGAAAACTTTGAAGGACCCTGTACCAAGTGGCAATGTCAGTGTCGTTGCCAAAAGTATTAGTTCGCTCAACACCAATGGAGGAGGCAAATTTTTCCTGGTAGTAGTTGGAGTTGGCTTAGTTATCTACGGTGTCTTTGCTATATCAAACGCCTACTATAAATACTTTCCTACACCACCTCCATCAAGACAACCCGAACGTGGTGTCGAAGCTGGAGAGGGACACTATGACCCTGATCGTAACCCTCAGGAAGCTGCCGACGAACAAAAGAGGATGAAAAAGGAAAAAAAGCAAAGTCGACAGGATGCAAAAGATAGACTTAAAGCTCATGAATCGCACCTAAGCAACCTTAGGAAGTCCATGCAACAAAGTGCTGCTTCCGAAAACCAAATGTTTCCATGAATATAACACTGTAAATAATGATAATAATCGAAGATATTCCCTGAAGAATGTATTATTTGTTATTAGCAAAGCTCTTTTTATAAAAGAAAGTAATAGAATAAAATAATATATACCACATCAAAACAAGCTCCTCACGCAATACCATTCATGAGAGCATTTCTCACAAAATATATCTTGCGCAGTAAAAAATACATCTTACACAGTTCAAACTATGGAAACCAGTCTTTTTCAGGAACTTTGATACGGCAGCAGGCTTGAATTACAAGTACTAGAAATGAGCAAAAATTTCAATGTTAATTAGGCGCGCGCGTAAATTCACCAAATTTTTCAGTTCTTATTTTTTGTACTTTTTGCTTTCCAACGCGAACTTGCGAACTTTTCCAATGGACAGTGGCATTGACGATCCCACAGACTTCAACAACCTTGCGTTCCAGGGTCTCGATGACCATCTTCGCTGTCCGATTTGCAAAGAATTCTTTAATACTGCTGTTATTTTAGCCACATGCTCGCATACATTCTGTTCGCTTTGCATCAGGCGATCGTTGAGTGCAGAAGAAGTCTGCCCATCTTGCCGACACCCTGCAATTGAATCCAAGCTACATAATAATTTGGTTGTAGATTATCTAGTAGGGATATGGAAGGCAAATAGGTAAAGATCCCCGTCGGGATTTGCCGGCTACCCTGCATTCGACTAACCGGTGAATCATTCTGTAGAAAGCAAGTTCTTGATCTTGAGAAAGAGAGTGAAGAGACAAGCTTAATGAGAGATAGCCCTATGGATACCTCAAGTCAGACTTCTGCGAACCCTACATCGTCGACACCTACACGAGTAACGCGGAGTTCCTCGCGACGGTCAGCATCTCAGCCCTCCTCTGCTGAGACAGAGACAGTAACCGAGGCTGTAGCAGTGACGCCAACCCAAACTTTAACAGAGACGTCCGTTGAAGTCGAGTTAAATGGTATGTATAACGATCTTCCACAATCAGGTATTTATTGCTGACTGTCATTTGCTTCTATAGATAATAGTCAAGTGAATTGTCCGATATGCTCGCGGAAAATGGAAATGCGACATTTGAATCAACACTTGGACTTGTGCATGCAGAATAAACCAGACCCAGTTCTAGACAAGAAGGAAATGACACCGATAAGCGAACTACAGTCACCGAAAGGACAGTTAATGTTTAGAAATCCGCAATCATCGGCCAATTCCCCTCCGTAAGCTCTTCTAGCCATGCTAAGCTTGCAGAGATATGGCTCTCACAATTACACCATTTTCATATCTCAAACAGGACAAGGGTGAAAAATGTAAATACTGGACCGAAGCCGAAACGAATAGTGTATAATTTGGAGTCACAAGCGCGCTTGAAGAAGGAACTTCGAGTAAGATCACAATTCCGAATTGCCACCACCATAGCGTCTCTGTTAATTTTGAGATATTGGTATAGGATCTAGGTTTACCTGATCATGGAGATAAAGCAGCCTTGATACAACGCCATAAGACGTATCTTTCGATCTATAGTGCGAATGAAGATTCATTGAATCCCTTAGATGCGAAAGCTTTACGGAAGAAGCTGGCTGAAGAAGAGGAGATTCAATCTAGAGGAGCCGGCAAGAAAGTTGAAGATAACGACATAGAGCAGCACAATATCCTTTTTGAGCACTATGAAGCATGAATGATTCAAATTTCAACTAATCACTAGCGCAGTATCTTTGACCTTCATTGTTTACAGCGAAAATATGAATCCGAATTTGATAGTCTAATCAGAGTTGCGCGGGAACGCAAAAAGCAAAAAGATAAGGAAACTAGGCAATTGAATGAATCCACATGTGAGTAACACGATCGCTCTCACCTCGAACTTTTCAAATTAGAACATACATTTAATATTAGTATTTAGCCAATCAACCTACTACACCACCTGTTGCAACAGCACCGCCGTCTGCGAGCACTTATGAGCCGCTCACTGACGAACAATGGTAAGTACATTCTCAATCAAGCCACCCAACCACCAGACCATTGTCTCTAATGAAATATCAGGAAATTGCTAGAGGATGACAGTTTCCAGCCATAACCATTCGTTGATATGATCATTTAGACTTCGAACTCTCAAATCAGAATCTTTACATGTATTATATACGTTTTCGCCACTATTGTTATTGTAAATTGTGTATATTGACAACGTCTACTAATCATACAAAACTATTGTTATCTATGTAAATACCCTCCGGAAAACATTTAATACAGAAAGGTTGAAACATTATCGCTGTCGTTCATTTTTGTTTAAATTTGTGGTGCACTGAACTTTGCGTAAATGTCAGTTTCCAGGGTTTTAAAGAGTTTCTGCATTTCAAACAGACCAAGTTTGGCTAAGATGAAGGGACAACGTGTTAGATTATGCCTTGAAGGGAACAGTAAAAAGTGCACTTACGTATCATGAGGTTCATATTAAGCTTTTGGCGTACAAGTGTCTCCACTTGCAATATTTGATTCGATGCAAATGCTATCGCTATCAAAGCGGGCACTTCAGTCTTCTCTGTTTCGCAAACGTATTTCATCAAGGCATTCCGTTCGCGCTGCACAGGCATTAGCCAACTATGACTCTCTATGATGCAGTTCAAAACATCACTTACCAATGGCAGCCGTAAAACTTGTTCAGCACATATTAATACGAAACAAAGGCTAAGCTCTATAGACCTGAATCCAATAAGGTTGAGCAGACGTTGCAAAGACCAATATGATGATAATTAAAACGTACCGTGCTGTCTGAGCCTTGCGAATGACTTGAAGACAAACTCGGAACTGTTCTTCTGTTGCCTTGATACCAAATAATCCCAATACGCCAATTATTGCTCGCAAAAGTTTTTCTAACTTGAGCTGATCGGCATCTTCTACACCCTTAACAGATAGCTGGTAAATTCGAAATGTTATCATGTGTAGGTCTCATTAAATATTCATACCACTTCTTTCATGGCCATATCGCAAAGATGGTTCTTCATAGTTGCAATGTGCGGGGCAACTTTAGAGGATTGTGATAATATCCATGATGGTAAACCAGTAAATTCTCCATTTAAAAAGTCTACCTGCAAATACTGTTGTCAGGGCTATGTCCCGAAATTCTCTATTACTAACGTTCTCAACTTACATCGTCATGAATATGGGAGATTGTCAAACGCAGAGCGAGTTCAGGCAATATTTGGGCTTGCACTAATTTGAATCGTACAGCTAGTGCGCGTTTAGGGAACTGTTGAACGAGTGTATAAATGCTTTCACTAGATACCTTGTTAAATACTGTCATGTAGTTTATTGAGACTCTTTGTATAACATACCTTATATGAAAATTGAGTTGACTAGAGCCAGTGCTTGCAGCTTGAAGAAGAGTGTCTACGATCTAAGAGATGAATGCTAAATCAGTTTTTGGTTGCGTCTGGTTGCTGCGATATCAGAGCATGAAGTTTACCAATGCAAAGGTAGCCTCGTCGTAGGAAATGAGACCATTTAATAGTGTAACTCGTGTGGGCAAGTAGATGAAGCACTTTACTAGAGGCTAATGTTCACGTTAGTACTATATCACTTGAGCACCAAGCATTTTATTAAGATCGTTACCTCAAGAGATTCCGTTTCATTGTTTCCATCCAGCTCCACGAACCAAGTAATCAACCAAGGAAGCATGTCATATATGTCGTTGGCTAAACTCTCACTTCCTATGCTCGTCGCACACGACTTTACAAATTTAGAGGATAATGCGGCATTTCGACCACGTTGATATATGGTGAAAAGGTCGACCAAAACGGCTCTTCTCGAGAATATTAATATCTATAATGTAAGAGAAGAATGCTGAAAGACTGGTGACAAATTCTTACATTGCACGTTCGTCATATGACATTTCGCTCCATTCTGCAGGTACAATGGGTTGCCTCTGTCATGTACGAGGTTTTAGTTTCCATTCTTCATTCCAAGTAAAAGAAGTTCAGATATATCACCGTATCCTCCCATCCTATTTTGAAGTAGTTTTGCTTGTATTCTGAATAACGAGTGGCTATGAACGCTGTATCGAACGCGCGTTGTTCTGCCATAAATTGTTAGGTAAAGCACAATGGATCAGACTTCTAAATTTTTGGCAGCTCATTTTGAAATAAGCCGTGCGAATCTTTAAACTGTAGCTTGTATGCTTCGCTGTCGTTTATTACAGCCAAAAAGAATCGCCAACGACCAAGGATTGAATAAAGCATGTTTTGCAGCAGTTTTTTCTTCATCTTCCCTGTTTGAATCCTTTAGCAATGTTTTTAGGATATATACAAAAAGAACCACAATTGCGACTATAATAGTTCCTATGATACAGTACATCCCAACAGAAAAGGGTGACATTTGGCGATACACGCTCAAAGCATTGGGATTGCCGGATGATTGATCATAAGTGTCCGAAACATTTGGACCCTCTTGCTCCAGAAAAGATGTTGTTGTATAGGCCGAAATGTATCCTATACCCCCACAGACCTCGTAGGTATTTCCGGAGCAGGCGACATCACATAATTTGTCGTCCACAGGCTCTTTCTACGAAAATACGGCAGGTCAACATGTGATTGATAAGTTCAATAAAGCAAAAGTTGGTTTCCAATTTACCGATGGTAGTACTCTCGAACAGAAGCACATTATTCCTTCTTGTACAGCCATGTAAGGGAAGTTCATTGTGGAGCAATAAGCGCTGCACGAGCTGATGGAGAGTTGTCCATCCATGTGAGGACCATTCTGTCCCAGGCCATTGAAAATGGGCTTTCTAAGACTGTCCTCGTAACATCCCTTATACTTTTGCGCCAATACATTGACAAATATGGAAAATAGTAATAGGATGTGGAAATGTATAGATACCATTGCTAATTTTGCAGCACCTTGAGCCGAAAGATTATTGCTCTGTGCTTTCAAAGAAAATAGACAAAACGGCCCGATACTGTAGTGGAAACGGATGGAATGTAAAGCATGATATTGGAGCTCTGATTGTTTTATGTCGCTCGGCATGCAAATCTAAACGCTGGCATTACAGGGTTCCAGAGCAGGATATATGAATATTCAAGGGGGGGGGGGAGGGCAATGATTCCAGGGACCATGAAAAGGATTTAATAACACATTTGATTGCCAGTAATATTTTACTTGAGCTTAATGCATTAAATCAGGCCAATGCTCATGCCTGACACCACATGATGTGCAACAACAAAATTCCATCGTACAAAAGATAACCAAACACCAGTTTCATTGCAACGAAAATGCTAAAATCAGAGGAGATCCATCTGACAAAATATCCATTAAAAAATGCAATTGTTGCTGATAGAGCTTAGTTTGAGCAAATGGAAAGCATTTCATTTAGACGGTGACAAAGTGCTATTGGTGTTTGCTATTAAGATGTAGGCATCGTCTTGGTCTCACAAGCCATTTGATAACGTGGACATTCAAATTCAAATTATAAACTTTGTATTCCCGGGAGAACCATGCTGAATGATAATCAGCCATCAAGGCGAGTACAGTGAGGTTACCGTTGCAATAATTTGTACTAAAGGATCTTGAACAGCCAGTTGAACAGTGGTATCATATAATATATACCTCCTTCTTCCACAGCTTTGTGAGCCACCACTCGCACAAAAAGCGCGAACGAGCGAACCGTGAGATGCAGGCAATGAGGCTGGACGCATTTATCAACCAATCAGGCGGCAGATTCAGGGTTTTTTTATATTTTTTTTCTGTGACCCTAAGGTCCGACTTTTCGTCTGCCTGTCGGGTTTCACACTCATTCACCCTTTTTTATCGATTTCTCCCTCCTTTTGCTTGTACCATCTAACCCATTCGGCGTTGTCGCGCATTTGACCATTTGATTATCAATGGGGTCAAGGACGATTCGTTCGCGAACGCACCATAGTCCATATGCGACGAAACTCTTATACACTATATTGCTCCTCTTTGTCATCTGTTCCTTAGTTAATGCACAGGCTCCAGCTGCCCTCCCAACTATAGACGCCCCCGATCTAAACATTAAAAAACTGGACAAAGATTACTCCAGCACTCCAAACGAGGGTACAACTACCACTAAAACCGTTGTCATAGTCATTACACCCTCGCCGACGGGTAAAACGCACCATGGTGACAACGACGGCAACGACGATTCAGGAGGGTCAAATAACCCATGGCAGAATGGTGACCCTGTTGAGCCATACATGGTCGCTCCTGGTGACTCCAGTTCTACTGCTTCTCAACCTGATAATACCGCGTCTGCGGGAGATGGCACTACTCCTACTGACGCCTCCAGCCAGGACGCAAATACTAGTGATAATCCTACTCAATACCAAAACGATGGAAGCGCTTTGAAGCGTATGGTCCTCATATCATCCATAATGGGCACAGCTGGTTTTGTTTCCATTATTGCTGTAGCTACACTCTTGTTAATACGACGACGAGACCGAAAGAGAAGAGAACTCAAGAGATCCGCCGATATCGAGCTTCAACAGCCAACCGCCGTTGTGAATAGTGATAACGGTGGCTATAATAACAATGGAAGTGACCGTGGCAATGGTAGCTCGCCACCACACACCAGGCAATCCACAGCATTCAATTATTTAGCAGATGGCCAGCGTTACTCTGAATACAACCCATCTGCTCCCATGTTGGCGCCTTTACCGCCGGCGCAAACCAGCAACAATGCACTTCGTACGCATTACCTTGACATTCCTCAATTATCTGATGATATATCTCGATCGCGACGTAATACACATACTCTAGCGCAAACTCAGGCCATACCACCTCCGTCAGCGCCATCAGCTAAAGAATTAGGTGCCGAACATGAACACGACCTTCATTATCGACCTAATAATTATCTGCCATCGACTAGTAGTCAACAACCATCCAGTAGTCAGTCATCACGACCTTTCCGAGATGATGCTTCCATAGCGTCTAGTCAAGATGCACCTCCTGCCTATACACCCAGTGCTCCACCATCATATCTGATTCCAGATTACCCTAGCACGGTCCCTAGCAGGCATCGACAGCAGTCAGATTCCACGACCAATCCGTCCCGGATACGGCAGGACTGATTTTTTCTGTATTTTTTTCTTTTGTCATTTTTCCCTTACAGCATTTCCTTATGGCAGTGACGTCAGTCACCTTCTTCACACCTCTCTCGCTCCTACTCACTGTCATCCTCTCATCTCTGAAGCCAATTATCAATTTCTATTCACCTTTTTTTTTAACACACGTAAACCCCCTTTTTTCTTGTAACAGTACAAAACTTCTCATTTCAAAATATCGCAAGTGGTAGTGACAAGGTAGCCGGGTGCTGCCCACAATGTCAATCCGCTTCGATAGCCTTTCTTTTTCTGTTTTATTTGATACCCCCTTTATTGGTACCCATTTTTTCTTAGTTTGCAAAATTCATTTCTAGGGAATCTCGCATGTGCAAAGTTTTATGTGCCCCTCCTGCCTTTTTGTTTTTCCGTTTAAAGTTACTGAAAACAATAAAAAAACCAGACCCATACTTTTGCATCGAAAAACCTTTATTGCAGAGTAGAGGAAAACAGAAAAAAAAACCATCCGTAATATTTGTACTATGGTATCCTTAGAACAAGGACAACAGTCCTTGCACATGTATTAAGCATTTTCATGAGAAGAAACTTGAAGATATGTTAAATACGAAAGCAAAATAAAACCACTAAATATCAAGGTATAATGAAGCACCTGCCTAGTGCTCAATGTCTTCCCAATCACGACCTTTAACTTTAGCCAGGGCTTCGTTGGTAAGAGCTTGGCCGGTAGAAAAGTAACCAGAAGCAATTTTGGCATCTATCTCGACTCTGTTCCAAAGCCAGAACAACTGATCAGTACCAGCTCGGATAAACTCAACAAAAAAACCCATATCTTACCTTGAATCTGCTGGAATTAACTCGTCTGGAATAGGAACACGCTCGAGAATCGGGATACCCGAATCAACAATAGCGTCATGTTTCTAGTAATACCATCTCTTTTAGTACAATTTCACATATCACAAGCATGAAATTCGTTGGCTTACCATATTGGACATTGACTAATATAGTGCGAACATGGATGATATGATTGAGTACTTGTTTCACTGACTACAAACATTATAGATGCCAAAACCTTACCATCATGCGATCAATTTTTTGAATACCTAACCAATGCAAAACATCGGGCATCAGGGCCTGGAATCTCATATCTTTGACGCCAGCAATGCATTCAGTTCGCAGGAAATAGTGATCGGCTGTATCTCCACCCTCCTGTCTCTTGCCTAATGAATTGTACTTGTCAGCATGTGCAAACTCAATGATTTATCGATGGGAACAAGCACTCACGAGCATTATATACTAGGTACTTGGTGACTTCTCCCAACGCACGTCCTTCTTTTCTGACTAAAAAGACTGATATTAGAATGTGTTCACGGGCAAATACTGATATTGAGAAAAATACTTACAGTAAACAATCACACCAACACCGCCTTCCTGTGCTTGCTTGACGCACTCCTCCATACCAAAGATAAGGTATGGACGACAGGTACAGATATCACTTCCAAACACATCCGAACCATTACATTCATCGTGCACACGAAGAGTCAATTTCTTGCTGGGATCTATTGTTCATATTTTTGGGGATGGGGAAGATATAATCAGACAATAGGTAGGTATAACAGGCATAATAACACTAAATGCACGTACCAGAGATGTATGCAGGATTTCCAAATATGTAAACGCTGATACCACCAATCGGAGGTAGAAATACTTTCAGGTCAGGTCTTGTGATAAGTTCGGGATACATGCCGCCTAATAATTGTCAAAGTTTATAAAACAGCATATCAGCGTGTGAGATTTATGATACGACTGAGATTCATTGAAAAAGCGTAGATTACCGGTATCTTCGCTAGAAACATGTCAAAAGGTTATCAGTGTGCTGAGATAACAGTGCAACTAAAACAAAACATCGCACAAACTTACAACAAAGCGCGACGCAGGGTGCCTTCCTCAATACCAAATCGGCTAGCCACTCCTGGTAGATACCACACGGGCTCAACTGCTGCTTTGGACACAGCAAGTTCTCCAATGTCGTTAATTACAATTTTTCCATCCACAGTGAGTCGGCCTTGAGCAGCACTCATCTCCATTTCGGCGAGTTTCATGTGTGCCTTTGTAATAGCGATAGTCGGTCTACAGGTCCAAGAAACCCTGTTAATTATATCAGAGCTCTTTTAATTAAGCTCAAACCAACCATTACCTGACATCAAGTCCGTTGTTGATCTGGTCACGGTAGAGAGTAGAAATCATATGTCCCCATGGGTCCAGGGAAACGATCTTGGTGGGATCTACCCAATTGGGATATGGACCAATATTGAACGTGGGTTCTGTCATTTCAAAGTTGGGACGATGGTTGGAGGGCAAGTCACCAATAGCCACGGCTAAGGCTCTGTAGACGCAGTACGAGCCACCATAGGCACCAATAGCATTTCTATAACCAAATACACGATAAGTAACACATCTTTCCTCAATCTATGATTCTCAAAAACGTAGCATACCTCAATTTAATACTACCAGGGTGACGGGATGCAACCACAGGACCGCGTTTATGTGCATCTGCAGCACCCCAGTCTAACGCCACGGGGTTGATTCCATGCTGACCAGGATAAGCTGAAATGTAAATTTAAACGTAGTTTTTAGAGAACCGCCCAAGCCTCCCATCAATGGCAAAACCTTGTATAAGACTTACTGGTAAGAATGACTCTTTGAGTGTAAAGAGACTTGGCAGATACAGATTGTGGTGGCGAGATGGATGCTTTGTCCACGTTCTCATCCTGCTGCATTGGGATGATCGACGGCGAAGGCGGGATGGCCGAGCTCGACAGAGCAGGTGAGTTTGTTAGCTTGTTGTCAGCCTCATTCTTCAAGGCAGAAGATGAACCATTTTTCGACTGAGCTAGCATAAGAGTATCAACCTTTGCCAAACGTTTGCGAAGCAGCGAGTTAATAAAGATGGGAGCATGCAAGGCCTCTTTAAAAAAATTAATTGTCAAATTGTCTCACCTGCATGGATAGTTTGAGCTGTTCTTCTCTCAAAGATTGCAGGCAACCTAAAACTTGTTGCAACACTTCATTATCACTGGTAGTCATCATAAAACGGAAGAAAAGAGGAAAAGTAAGGAAAAGTTGGCCGCGGCAGGAGTTAAATTGACAGGCGGATAGGGCAGCTGACCCAACATATAACATTTGCCCTTATCAGTCTGTTGTTTGCTTTTCACACGAACTTCAACCTTTTATCTCTTCCTTTATCTTGCTACACTCATGTCGCCTATAAGTTCTACTGTACACATCAGTTCTCATCCTGTTGTGGTCTCCAAGTTGACTATTTTGAGAGACAAAAACAGCTCTTCAAAGGTGTTCCGTGATGTTATGACCGATCTTTCTGTACTACTAGGCTATGAGGCAACGCAGGATCTGGAACTTGTAAAAAATGAAACGGTAAAAAGCACTGTGTTTTTTGGTGTATTAATCATCACTTTGTCGTAAGTGAAAGGGCACGCTTCTCCAGCAAAGATACTTATTGGCTCTATCATGTTTCATACAAATTTCTAGTTAGAGAGCCCGCTAGAGTCTTTTGATGCGTCTGCGCTGAAGGAGAGAATTGCGATCATACCAGTATTACGATCTGGGCTCGGTCTTGTTGAAGGTAAGCAAAGGTATTTAGTTAGTGTTGTTCAGGAGTCCAGTTGTACTGAAAATAAACATGGCCATTAAGGTATGCTGAAACTACTTCCTGAAGCTCATGTCTTGCACCTTGGTCTGTTCAGAGAAAAGGTAACTTTCAATTCGTCTTGAAATGCACTATGCAATTAACACTGACTCGAGCTTCGCGTTGCTGTTATGTTAGATCTCCTTGCAGCCTGTGGAATACTATAATAAACTACCAACAACACCCAATGTGGACTCCTGCATTGTATTAGATCCTGTTATAGCCACAGGTGAGTTAACGTGTCAAGTCAAGCCAATGAGCATAAGACAAGAATGATAAAATAACATGTATCATTAGGAAACACTGCTGTCGCTGCTATTCACATATTAAAGGAATGGGGCATTAGTGGAGATAAGATCAAATTTATTGGTGTCATTGCGGTAAGGGCGATATCTTGATCAAAAGCTATTACAAGATTTTTTTTCTCACCAAGTGCTTTTTTCACTGTCCTGCAGTCCAGACAGGGTGTAGAAAATTTGACAAATGCTCATCCAGAAGTGCGTTTATACCTCGGTGCAATGGATGAGAGATTGGATGATCATGGGTATGTGTAATTGAAAATCAAATTTCACCAGTTTTGTTTATGTATTAACGGACTCGTCCATGACAGTTACATTCGACCTGGTATTGGAGATTCTGGTGACCGCATGGTATGTATTATCAATGTTATACCGTGTTATATCTTCTAACGTACCATGTTATATTAATCATCTTGACTGTATAAAAAGTGGAGTACTGATGCCTAACTGACACAAGCACGAGATCAGCAGGCATGTGGCCGCCATGTCTCAGTCTACAAGGAACTTGGAAAGTACAACGAAGTATAGCTTCAAAAATAATAGGAAAGCTAGGATAAGAAAAAAAAAATGGAACTATACCAATACAGCAAGCTGATAGCAGTTTATGAATAAAAAGTGTTGAAAAGCATGAAATAGAAGGCTAACGCGATTATTGTACAAAAAATATCCCCGGCATTAGCCCATTGTTCTACGTGTGGGGGATGACCGGGTGTCAAAAAATTATTTCCCACCCAACTAGCTGTGCGGTAGTGACTCTCTTCTTACAATGCTGCGAAGAGCTCTTAGTACAGCATGCCCTTCCTCAATACCCCGAGCAATAAATGGCACTCTGCCGTACCTAAAACTTGGTACTGTGCCATATGGGAAAGCATTGGCGTTGCAACGCCATCTCGTTCAGCGTCGCCACGAACTTAACAATGATACCACCAGCTCCACCGATTCCTCTATACGAGACATTCTACTCTTGGTTGAACACCCTCCCACATTCACGGCTGGACGACGATTCAAAGGCAGATCGGAATTGGAAGAAGAGACACGCCTGAAACAACTTGGAGCAGAGTACTATGAGACACTACGTGGAGGACAAATAACTTTTCATGGGCCTGGACAACTCGTAAGTTATCCTATCCTAGATATTCGGGATTATCAAGTAAGTTGCTATCGTTATTGCGTTTGTCGGCAAGCTTTGTCACCGATTCGACTCTTATTAATTCTGTGCTTAGCTTAATGTCAGATGCTATGTATCTTACCTCGAAAAGGCGGTCATCGAAACATGCCGGAGATATGGCATTTCAGCCAAGACTACTGAGAACACGGGAGTATGGGTGGATGACAACCATAAAATTGCTGCATTAGGTGTGCAATTGCAGCGATATGTCAGCTCCCATGGTTTGGCCATCAATTGCGATGTAGACCTTTCATGGTTTGACCAAATCGTACCTTGTGGTCTTGCCGACAAGCGAACGACATCGTTGTCAGACCAATTGAAGAGGAAGGTCACCGTGGACGATGTCATTCCTGAATTTGTAGATAGCTTTGGCGTGACTTTTGGAAGGAAGATGGTGGATGCCAATGAGATGCAAGGAGGGCAGCTGTTGGAGGAAGAGATTCACGATTTTCTGGCTAAAAACGAACATTCATAATGGTTATATAAGATGATTTCATAATGCAAAACATTTTCATAGATCAAGAGGAGGCATGGCTTTGACATGGTTTTTACAAAGTGATTGTTAGTGCAAGTTTATGTATTTATAGGTTGTACAGATTGATAACAGCGTTGTCAATGAAACAAAATGTGATAAAAAAAAGTAGAAATATAAGAAAATCAATATGAAGTATGAAAAATATAATAATCAACATGAATGTTATTAATAGCAATGTTTGGGATTAATACTGTTCTCACTGTAACATCCAACTATTCGGCATGGAAAATGATGTTTGTCCTCCAAACATACTATTGTCCACCAACCCTTGTCTTCTCATCTCTATCATACGTCGCTCGTCAAGCAGTCGTTCCACCAGATCTGCCTTCTTACCATTGGTCGCCTTCTTCCTTTCACGAAGCATGTCTTTCAATTCAGACACCGTAATATCATCGAAATCAATCTTCATCAAGCGTTCATCCAATATCTTTTGTTGTTCTTCGGCAGACAGTGATGCAGATTGAGATGGCGCCTTCGAATTTCTTGAGATTTGCATAGGCATTGTGCGAGGTGGAGGAGTTCCAGGCATAGAGTATGGGCTTGGTTGTTGCATATGTATACCGTAATTAGGTACGCTGGATGAGTAGGTTGAAGCTTGCATTGGCGGAAGCGAAGTAGATCGACGCCGTTCTCGCTCCATGTAAGGTTGTTCCATTGGGGTAAAACTACTTGACAGTACAGGCATTGGAGATCCAGTGAATGTATCCGAAACTGGCATACTAATGGGCGACATGGGCGACGATGTTGTCATGGTCGTATCCATTGCGTCTGGAGTCCCAGCCATCTGGTTCATTCTATAAGCTGTCTGCATATCTGATGGAGGGTTATGCGCGTCCATCAGTGGTAGTCCTGCTTTTTTGATCCTAGGCGAATGCGATGGCTTTTTTCGTATACCCAATTTGCCATGAGCTGAAGCAGACCTTCGTAGCGGCTCTTTCTCTACCATATGCGGTGGGGCTTTTGGATGAGCTGGAGAAAATAGAGCACGAATTCCTCCTTGCTCACGTACCACAGGTGCCATCCGGCCTCTCTTATCAGATGGCCTAGCTCCTGAATGCGGTGGAGGAGATGGCGATGAGTAACCTCGGTTTGCTAGAGGAGATGACTGAGTTGGATGGTTGAACATATTGAAATTGTGATTATTTTGTGCATAACTTATTGACGGGCATGATTGGGATAAATCAGACGCTGTGTTGTTGCCGGATGAACTTATGACATTTGGAATTGACATGGGTTGGATATCCTCATTGACCGATTGGTCAAAAGTGATATTGGCCCATAGGTCTTCAATAGAAGTGTCATACATTTCGTTGCTAGGGACACCGAAATCAGTCGGAGGAGCATGAGCGGGCTGTGCTTCAACCATAACATCATTTTGCTCAGCCGTATTGGGGTCTATATACAAGTCGGCAGTGAGGTCTGTGAGAAATGGGTCTATGCTGTCATCCAGATCCAACTCCAAGGCATTGAGATCCGGAGTGTGTTGATGGTTTTGTGAGTACGGCAAGAATGTGCCAGAGCCAGTTCTTTGCATGAACATTTATATGAGTTCAGTAATTGGCGATAAAAAAAAGTAACAAGTTTGAAAGAAAGATGTATGTATCAGCAGTAAACTTGGTTCATTTCCTCTCTCCCAGTCAGATTGTATGGTGCGAGGTAAAGTGAATGGAAATGTGGTTATGAAACAAAGATTCGAAATCACCAGACAAAATAGGTTTCATAAGGACATCGATATTATTTCTGCGGTCTCAAATTGTTTTCCGTCACGACATAATGGTAAATACAAAGAAGAAAAAGATTATTGTAGCAAATATCTTGAGCATCAAACTTCTATTTGACGAAATATTGCGGTAATATCGCAAAAGCTCACTCTGTGCAACGTTGATATGGCTCTCAATATCCTCAGTGTTTTGTCCGATTCTATAAGAATTCCACGCCTTGACATTAGTTCGACTATAAATATTCAATTTCACGCAATTTAGGAAAAACTTGCCTCTGCACAGTTTCACGCTGTTCTGCCACCATTGTCACTAATTGCTGAAACAAACCACCGAGTTCTTGAATGGTGTTTTCAACACTTTCCAATGCATTACTTCGAGTTTCTGTATATCTAGATTCAGCATATTGCTGTTGCTGAAGTTGTTGCTGTTGCGGTGTTAGCATAGGAATACCTAGAGACAATGTCGTCTCTTCTTCTTCCATTGGTACTTGAGCTGTATGAGACAATGTGCGAGAATTGGTTTTGAGAAAGGTGCATTTTTAATACATCACTGCAGCGGATGGGGTACATACGGGTATAATTTTTTCGTCGATGTAGCTCTGTTGGTTCAGGCGGTGTATATGAATGATTAGCAGGAGCTGGAGGCGCCGGGGATGCTGATCGTTCTTCATTAGATTGAAAGAATTGATCTCGCCTTTCTTTCGATGCTTTCAAGTTCTAGCAAATTTGGAAAAAAGTCTATTAGTACGCGCACATTATCACCTTTGAACGACCCTAATCCCAGACAGTCTACCTCCGTTCGTTGTTCCAGCACCTCTTTGAATGCCACTGAAGCATTCGCTAATCTACTTTGAAGACCGCTTATAACTTCATTATGATGCTCAACTACTTGATGGGGAAACCTAGCTCCTTGTTTCGTCGTACTTTGCAATGCCGCTATACCGTGATTCAATCTACTTATATTTTGTTTGATTACATAAGTCAATTCCTAGCCGCCAAGTCAGAATTTGAGTATAAACAAGATATATATATATCGCGAGCAAAGGACGTAACTTACAGATATCTCGACAGGCTTCTCGTCAAAAAGAGTACGTCGATTTGTTACTGCAAAATTTGGCGAACAGTCGGCATTAGTTTGTGTGCATGAGCGGATATATGCACTTCAGCTGTAGCGAAGGATAAGACTAAACATGGAACCAATTCAACTCACGGCTTTTTAACTTTCCAAGCTCTTGTTCCGTGATTCGCATGTGACGAGCCAGCTCTCTAGCTGTCACTGTGAATGCACTGACGTTTCCGCGTTTTGGGACATGTTGAACAAGATTTATTTGCGCACGTCGATCGTTTGGATTAGTCCGCGATGATAGTCTTGACGCAACTGCTTGAAATTCTTCTGTACGATTCCGGATCGTCATGCCTTGCAGCTTTCTATAGATGGTAGATGAGCTGGTGGAGTTGGCCAGGCGTTAAAACGGCTATCGGTGTTTGGGGTACCGAAATTTGTGAGCCCTTACTGGTCTTAGATGAACTCAATTATCAGTAACCGAATGTTCTGTTGTGCAAGGCTGCATATGATTAAATTGAGCAATGTTTTAATAAGTTTGTACAGAATTGTCATTACTTTAGCAAGTTGTGCTCTGTAAATCAATTTGTCACGTCTTTGCAAGCTGGCAGATATTGATCTTTGACCATGACTGACAGCTACTACATGAATATACACCATTGCCTTAGCTCTTTTAGCCAGCACTAAAGAGAATCAAAACTGATGATGATAGTTGTCTACAAAACGTACACGTTAAGTCACAGGGACACGATAGACTTGCACACATATCATCTCAAAATTTCAACATCAGTTTCTCCATTCTGATGGATATAGAGAGTCACGGAGATATTTGCTATAAAAATTTTTCTGGTTGGCCATCATGCTTAATCGCCTCTTTCTTCTCCAAGTAAGTTTTTTATGACTATTCAATCACGGAAGCAGCCATGACCAAAGGATGCAAAACCTTTAACGTCCTATGTCCATGAAGGACTCCTAAATATATACTGATTTAATGAAACTGATGTTCATCGGCTGCTTCCAATATCTTGATCAATTGACCATTTTCTCCATTGTACTAACTCACAGCCTTTATAGTTACATTTAGTTCTATCAATATGGTGAAGGAGACTAGCAAATTAGTGATTGTAGAGTTGTATTGAGTATCTAAGCTGATTGTTTCAACCGGGAAACTCGCTCTGAAACTGTGAACCTCAAAGTGAACCATTGACATTATTACCATTGGGTTTCCCTGAACTTCAGTGCTGGTGGATCATAAAGGCTCGTTTACGAGACATGGGTTGCCGCCACTATTCAATGTAGAAGAGCGGGATGAGTGAGGTTGCGGGAAGGTTGCAAAAGAATGTATACAGTATGTGACGGCGTTGGTAGGTAGATCTTTTATCAGAATACTTTATGGAAGAATCAAATCAACGTTATGCAAGTAGCAGATAATGAATTTAGAAAGAATAAAAGCAATTTGTAAAATATTTAATATTTTGGAGGTGGTGGAGGCGGATATCCTCCTTGAGGTTGACCGTAGCCGCCTTGCGATTGACCGTAGCCGCTTGGAGGTTGCCCGTAGTTACCTTGAGATTGACCGTAGCCGCCTTGCGACTGGCCATAACCCCCTTGTGGTTGACCGTAACCACCTTGAGAGTAGCTTCCACCTTGCTGACCCTGGCTAGAGTACCCTCCCTGAGGCGGTGATGAGTATCCACCCTGAGGAGGATATCCTTGAGGTGGGTAGCCTTGTTGCTGTTGTTGTTGCTGAGGAGGAGGGTAATCACTATATCCTCCTGACGATGGCGGCGGCGCATAGTCATAATCCTGGTTTCTTGGCGGTGGTGGGGGAGGATATTGTGAATTCTGAGAGCCACCATACTGCGGAGGTGGTGGCGCATTGTAGGACTGCGATGACGGCGGGTAGTTGGCAGGTGGTGATTGAACTGGCTGACTCTGACCTTGGGCTTGCGATGGGTATGACTGCTGTGGGTGAGAAGCTTGCAGGCTACCGCCTTGATAGCCGTAATCATCCTGCGAATAACCGGTAGCGTTTGTGTCAGAGTACTGAAGTTGAGGTCTATCTGGAACAGATGTAAGGCCGGGAGGACAATTGATTTGAGCACCATAGCCAGGAGTTGGTAATCCAAACGACTCTTTCTTGTGCGTCATGGAATCGGTTGCAGCCAGGTTCAATGAACCTTCAAAGTTTGCATGAGATTCCATGTCCCACAACTGATTCAAGTTGTCAGTCTCCTTTCGATTATATAAGATGATATGTGCACCATCCTTGGCATTCTCTCCCTATTGTGCATGGATAAGCATCTGTTTGACTCGTCTGAAAATATGTCATCCACAAAAGCTAACCTTTATATCCAAGACAAGACCAGGATACGCAGAGTTATATATAAAGCCGTTATCATAACCAAACTGGTAAACAAATTCAAAGTCAATAAACGATCTCGGCGACGCATCTCGTCATTGTTCAGCTCATACCTGCTGTTCTTGTTTACCAGGTTTCCGGGTATTCTGCACAATACTTTTCTCTTTTTTAAATGCCCCTGCAACAAATCAGATAAATTTCATGCCCACGCAAAAATCGAAGGTGTTTAAACGATAAGGTACTTACCAGAGCTGACATCCATCACTATGATCGGAAATGAACAAATAGAAAATTATAGTTAGCATGTGAGGAGCGACGACTTGAGAACCTTCCCAGACGAACTCTTGTGTTACCTAAGCCGGACTTCTTGTTAACAAAGTATCCATTGTCGAAAGACCATAACCTGGAAAGGTGAATTTTTAGAAAGATTGGCCAAAGGCATGAAAGTTACAATATGACGTGCATAAAGTCTTACTGGTTCTCACTATCGTTGAACTTTTGTGGCCATACAATAATATTAGCTCCATCCTGAGAATGAGTCGTGTCAGTAGGTTCCAGCATCAGTCTTTTAAGTTGCAAATACGAGGTTTATAGTATGTATACCTTGGTTTGGCCATCAAAAACATCAAGAGAAGAGCCGTTCTTTCGCGAGATAATCCAAAAGTGGCCTTGTGGGATTGACATTTTAGGCGGAAGAACGGGAAAGGATAAGTAACCGAACCACCACTTTTGTTCAACAAGTAAACGCACGATGAATTCGCGTGACTGCGTCTCATGGCCATCGCCATTTTAAGCAGCTGCTTGGCACGCCAATTGCAAGCATCACAATGAGTCATTTTCCAACAGGCTGGTTCTTTGTTCAATCTCGATGCAGCCACAAGATGGTGCTCGACGTTGAGTGGGATTCTCTGAAAGTAAGAGCATGCTCGGGTGTTATGGCATGGCACTCTTGCACTTGAAAATAAAACCGGGTTTCTAACTTACGGTGTTAGACCGCGGCTAGGATTGTCGTTTGGCCGAGAAAAGACAAAGCTTACAACAACCAAGTGAGTGGCACCGTGTAGCATCCATTGTATATTGTGAAGGGTTATTTACGTAATTTTTTTGTAGCTCTGGAGCTATGATAATGGGCACTTGATCAATAAGAACTCAGGATTAGGTAAGATATCTTGCTGACTCCATGCATGAACGAGCGAACGCCTTTATTATTTAATCATCACTGTTAACGGAGCACAGTTTTAGATATATATGGTGGTGAGTTTTCATTTTCTCATACATATGGCTGCTCTAATGTTGAGTAACATATTGCACTTCCACATTACTAATGATCTCATCCGTTTCAGGTGCGGCGTTGAATGATAGGCAAGTTATACAACAAAGACGTAAAGTGATAGATGGTAGTGACGATCAAAAATGGTTCTATCGTGAAGATGGATACTTGTATCCTCAGAGTGATCCAAACCTTGTCTTGGACATTCGGGTAAGGCAAACTGCTATGTCGGCGGAGTGTTGAGCTACTGTCAGATGTTAATTTGGTATGGTCAATGCATCTAGGGAAACTCTGAAAAGCCTGGAGCTCAAGTCCTTCTATACAATAGAAAATACGACGATAACTTGAATCAGCTTTGGGATTTAATACCGGAATCTAATACCCTACTGTCGCAAATTGAGTTGTCAAATGAAGACGACGATGATGACGATGAGTACAGCTTTTCAAATGCTAGTTATGAGCTCTAACAATACCATGAAAAACATGCTCTTTTCCAAGTTTATTTCGAAATATGTACTATTGCTTTTGCTTTCGTTTCACTTTGTTACTTTATGTTTAATACAATGAATAATGCGGATTAATTCATATTTTTATATTTAAAAAGTAGTATTCGGGTATGGTTGACAATTTCGTAGGACCCTTAGTATAGACAAGCACCACATATGAGGCATTGTGGACATATTAGAACTCCCAAGTTTCGTCATACCCAACGCCTTCAAACTCCCAATCACCGTCCAAATCCAGTGCTATTTGCGCAGTGTTTCGGCACACTAGATCATATCCATCTTCGCCTCCAAACAAAAGCTCAGCAAAGGCGCAGGAGCGGACAACTTTTGTGGCGTGAACCTCATTGATATCGATAGCACGCTTGAGGATTGTAAGCCATACATTGGTGCTATCCAGCTTTTCATTTCCGTTATAGTTTTTAAGCGCGTCGGCATCGATTGGTGGGCGACCGCGAGATATATAATACACCAAAGAAACGGCCAAATGTGATTTTAGAACCGATACGGCGTGTGCTGGTTCAAGTGTATGAGCATACTTGTAGGTGAATATCACAGATGTTAAGGCATGCATCCTGTAATTTTTGCGTGAATTAGCTATGCTGTGCGGACAAAGGTTTCCCCATCGATTAGTGTAAACTTACAAAAAGAAGTCCTGCTTGACTTTTTTATTGCGCAAGCCGCTTCCACCAACTGCTAGCACGCATGAGATAACTAGTTCTTTCGACTTGGCGTCAATATCTTCAAGGTTTTCTTAATATCGAAAGTTAGTCAAATGGTGGAAAAGTTTATACGAGATTTAGATATCGTATAGCAAATACCTGACACATGCCATTCAGCCAAATACTGATTCAACTTGGAAGCTACTTTCTTGTTCTTTGCGACTTCGTTAGTCTTATTACCTAAAGCATAGCTGGTCACGTCATCCAAGTCATGGTCTTCTCTGATGGCCTGTAAAATTTCAACGATGGTTTTTCCGACAGAATCGGATTTGGAAATGGTCAACTGGTCGGCGACGGTGTTCGTAACCTTCTCCAGAGAATTGGCGGGTCGCACCACAAACGGAGCCATCAAAGTCGAAGTGACAGCCGCCATAGCTAACCCTTCAGCCACAATACCATCGGTTCCAAATTCGAGACCATAACCCACATGAATCAATGGATGAAACGCGCCAGAAAAAGCTCGCCCGATGAAATCATGATCAAACATGTACTTCGTTATTGCCTTAACACGACCCAACTTGATCACTTCGTTACGGAAGAACTGCAAATATGAAGCATAATATGACGCATCCCCCAACTGAGACTTCCAATCGGATTCAGTAAATTGGCTTTTGATGTCACCGATGGGTCGTTGCTCAGCTGCATGGTGATCGTATATCTCTCGCAGGCGTTGTGGTGTGGCTCCTAACGCATAAGCTGCCAATACGCCATGCGCCAAATGCGTATGGAAGCCTTTTTCATTGAAAAAACAATGGTATTTGATGTGCGCTTTTTGCAATAGTTGGGCAACAGCATCTCGTGATTCGCTGGTAATTCCCGGTGTTGCAAAAGTAAGTGTGTTGGAAGGTAACTGTGGCAAAAACAAGTTTTTATCGACGTGTGTGGCTTCAGTCATGATTCGACGAGAGATCTGTGATCTTAAAGCTTTAGTGAAGAATATTTTGGGCAGAAAATAAAAAAGGAAAGGGAAAATTGTATATGATTTTTTGGCAATGCATTGATCTCTTATATGTGCGGTTGGTCTCAATTTTTCCAAACCCGGTTCGAACAATTTGCCGGATTTATAATCTCGGCTTCGTCAATGATGACAACCGACAATGGGAAACTTAACGCTGCCACATGCACGGGCTATTCCATTTCCATACTTTGCAGCCTGTATTTGGCAATAATTCACACAGTGGTCTGAATTTGGATATGGTTGTTTAGTCTTCATTAGAAACATAACGCAGTTGGAGAAATATAAAACTAGTGTGTACAGAAGAAAAGAAGTTGAAAATGATGAAGCTAACTAGACTAGGGAGAAAGGAATAAAATGAAAATAAGAAGTGGTTATAATGGTCCTTATGTTATGCCATAGAGTACAGTTCGAATACAAGAAACGAACTGAGGGACTTGCACACTTGCAGAACAAGATGGAAAAGTAACAGGAAAAAAAAAAAGAGATCTCCAAAGGTTACAGTTGAGTAAAAAATAAAGGCAAAAGAGACTACTTCAGAGTGAAAAAGTATATAATGACAATGGAATGACTTGTACAAGGAGGTTTAGGGATGTAATGCTTGCAGTTTTACCGAAATAGCTCTGATCAGCGCGAAACGGTTGCCTCAATAGAAATATAACATATGTTTTATCTCCATCATTAGACATCAAGTAAGGGTGTCGCTTCGGTAGAATTATCGTCCATAACGTTTCTCTTGCATATTGGACACTGGAAAAAGCATAGCAAGAATATTAGCATCAGCTGAGACGACTGCGTGTCGCAATACAAAAACAAATCACAGTAGCTACAAACTTACAAATTTCTTTCGTGTAGTTAACCAAGCATCTACACAACCCACATGGAACTCATGACGACAAGGTAATATCCTCAACTCCTCTCCATCTACATAATCTTCCAAACAAATTGCACATTCTTCTGGTTCGTTTTCTTTTCTCTCAACTTGTCGAAATATCTTGACCGGCAAGTTCGTGACGACATTTTGCGGAGCCAGATCCTTTTGTCGGCGTTGGCGTTGGCGAACTCTCCATGAGATATAGATGAAGATCATCATTATTGATGGAGACAATATAACAATGACGAGCACGTCTAATAATGGCCATGTGAGAAGGTCATCAGGCAGCAATTGAACAAGCATTGGAGTGCTAAACAATTTGGAAAGATAAAGCAACGCCAAGTACTCGTGCTGAGATAGAAATACAGAAGGAATCTGAACATCGGAGGTATCACCTACAAAACAAAACGATGAGGTTAAGAGAGTGTGCAAAGAGATAAGCATATTATCACTGAAAGTATTATATTACTCACCTGGGGCAAACATGGTGGTCCAGCCTACATGATCAGGATCACCCACTGCTACGGCAATGGCGCCACTACGCTGCATATTACGGACCTTCTCGATAAAAGAACAACCACCTCGTTCTACCAATGCTATCCATTTTTCTGATCTTTCAGGCTGAACAATAGAGCAACCAGATCGATCTGATGGTTCTATCAAAAATCCATAGATACCGTCTTCTTGGATTCTTGGGCCAAAAGCGGCGATACGGTCTAAGTACGTTTCATTTGTAGCCTAGCGAAGAGTCATTAGAGAACGGATCTTGGCACAATACGTGTACTGAGTAAACGACTTGGCGACTGGCCAAGTGGAGTTGAGACTGGGAATGAATGCGCTCATGGCCAAGACAATTTACGTAAAATAAATAAATAATACTTACAACTACGACTACCGTAGAGGTTGCAGATAGTATGCAGCACGAGAGGCAAGCCAAGTAGACAAGCCAAGTGTGCATTGCGACTGAATTAACAGAAAAAAAAAAGGGAGGAAGAAAAAGAAGAGAGAAAATCGAAATAGAAAAAAGACGGAAACATGGGAGACGCAGCTTATTCCCATTTGCCATCGTCACACACACATTGTGGACTGGCAAACACACGACACACGCACAGCTTTAAAGCTGACTGACCCCATGATGTATCAGAAGGCTCTAGTATAGGCTGTAAATACAATTTATCAGGCTTTTTTCATTCTGTGTGCTCCCCCATCTGAACCAGATGATTTTGAACGACAATCGACCATATGAAACGCAATTCCTTGTCCAATTTCGGCTAATATAATGCTGTTTAATTTTTTTGTTTCTTCTTTTTCCTGCCAAAAAAGCTTTTTTTGTGCGCTCAATGAATATCCCACAAATGAGGCAATTTTTGACTTGAAACTCAGCTCTCCAACTGTATGACGCGAACTGTTATATGGTGGTGGTCAAAACTGGGATATTTCATTTGATCTGTTTGGACCCGTTTGTTGTATATTTTAAAGTTACATGCGACCATCAACTAACCACTCGTCAGTGGGAAGAAGAAGAAGAGCTACTACGTCGGCTTCTTCAAGCCCATTCATAGACAAACAGACTGCAGAAGCTCGAGTTGCCGGGTCAAGACGTTTGCAATCCACCGAATCCATACCATTAGATACCTCGTCCCATAATTCACCCAATTTACCATGCGTTGATATATCTGAACAACGAAGACGCTCGTTCTCACCGCTGTTTCGAAAGTCCTCCAGCTTATCACCCGATAACTCTACAGTTCCATACCCCAATGCTCGTGAAGACTTGACGTTTGACGCTCCATCATGGTTCATTCCTCGATCTCGACGGTCATCACGGGCATTTGCATCCCCACCACCACCACCACCACCAGAATCACCACCCCGTACGAAACCAGTTATTGAAACTCATACTATCAATAAGGAATATGATCCATTAACAGGGAAAAAGATGATCAACGAATATCTAATTGTGCGAGAACTGGGCCGAGGCGTGCACGGAAAAGTCAAGCTTGCTGAAGATATGGAGAGAGGCTGCTTGGTGGTGAGTTATCTATCTTAATTTGACAAGATATATTTCGGATCAAATCGTTTTCTGTCTCTCTGTGTGTATGTGTATGTGTTTGCTCATTGTTTATTGAAACCCATGTTAGGCAATTAAAGTCGTTGATAAGGAATCTCGTAGACGCCAACTGGGAGTATCACTTAGAGGAAGCTTGGATGACGAAGATAGACCACTGGGACATAATCCTTCCGAACAAAAAATTCAAAGGGAAATTGCAATCTTAAAAAAATGTGTTCACCCTCATGTAGTCAGGCTACAAGAAGTAATTGACGATCCAGCTAGTCGCAAGATTTATATGGGTACGTAGATGGTATAGATAAGCAGATTGCATGATGCATACCTGTTAACCGTTCATATCTAGTTTTGGAGTACATGGAAGGAGGAGAGATCCAATGGCGAGATGACGAAGATCACCCGATATTAACGACCAATGAGGCGCGAGCTGTATTTCGAAATGTTGTGAGTGGTCTAGATTATCGTAAGTTTCTACCAATATATGAAGACTTGATGGGTCTTATATGTTTTGACTGACTCTTGATATCACCTAGTTCACTACCAAGGCATCATTCATCGTGACATCAAGCCGGCAAATCTGCTTCTGACAAGCGACCGTGTCGTGAAAATATCCGATTTTGGAGTTTCATATTTTAGTGAGTTACTTGCCGGTGATGTTCACTCGTACACGGATGTGAACGATCCTGCGTCCCGCAGTCGAATAGCACGCGAGTTGGCCAAAACAGCTGGTAGCCCAGCATTTTTTGCACCAGAATTATGTACAATAGGAGACGAAACAGCCTCTCGCATAACCAAGGCCATTGACGTGTGGGCATTAGGAGTGACGCTTTATTGCTTGGTGTTTGGAAAATGTCCGTTTGAAGCTGAAACCGAGTACGAGCTGTTCAAAATCATCCCTACACAAGAATTGGAGTTCCCTTCGCAAATCCCTGTTGAGGATGGGCTGAAAGATCTATTGTGTAAACTGCTGGCCAAGGATGTCGACCAGCGCATCACATTGGAACAAGTCCGAAACCATCCATGGGTGACAGCGGATTTGGAGGACCCCGGACAATGGAAGGAAGAAGCTGACCCAAGGCATTACAAGGCTGTAGAAGTAACTGATGAAGAAGTATCACGAGCTGTAACCATAACGGAAAAAATACGGCGCGGTATTCAGCGACTGTCTAGCTCCATCTCGCATTTTACGCAAGCGTTTGATATGAAGCGACGAGGGAAAAGTTTGTCAAATCAGGGCCAACCGTTCACTACCAAACCCACACCTGACAAAAGCACTCCAGAACTAATCCAGAGTCCTGACCAACGTAGCGGATCTGCAAGTCCATCCATACCTGAGCATGTTCACGTAGCAAGGGCCGCACCTGTGCCCGAGCGTGCTTATATGCCGCCACCAGCCAACTTTCAGACGCTGGAGACAGATGAAGTTTCAAGCCAAAGTGGGTTTGATAGAGACCTTGAATACGATGAACAAAGTTCCGCGTTCTATGACGATGGCCCTTGGCCATTGGAACGCAAGGATTCCTCCGCCTCGACACTTTCTGGCTTGGTGATTGGACGTCAGCGTTCGGCCAACACCGAGACTACCACCAATTAACTTATATCTAGAGAAGACTCTACTATAAGAATTACTTGTACATTTTCATATATATATATTTTTTGTTTATTTGATTTTTTTTTTGACACATTGCAGAAGAATAACATACAAAGACTGACTGTCTTTTTTTCATGATGTACCCAAACCTTTTGACCATGGTACTGTTTTTGGGTTTTTACGCGTGTTTCTACGCTTTATTCGGGCCTATGTGGTCTCCATGAACACAAAGAATCGAATTGTTATATTAAGCCCGCTGCCCGTGGCATGGGGGTCCGGTAAGGAGCAAATTTCGGCTCTTTACGGGCTGATAGCGGTTTCATTTTAATGTGAGAGACTGTTGCATGGAATGTGAGATACTCGTGATGGGGGTGATGTGCAAGGTACGGCTGAAGGGTGACAAAAATCTGCTGTTGTTCTCAAATAATCATTTTTTTTGGAATGTGGGACATCAAGTAAATAGGTTGGGGTAATACCTGGGGTACAATCCCACGCCACTGGTTGAAAAGCCCTTTCTAACATCATCGCAAGCTTCACTTGACGTTTGAACGATCCTGTCATAACCACACTCATGCAGACCGATGTAGGCACAGTCAAGTCCTAGCATGATATATATTGTTATCAGTGATACACAACTTTTTTTAATACGGACTATTTCGGATACTCATTTTTCTGATAACCCATGAAAATTGCCATACATGGGCAGACAGCCACTTGGTAGATAAACACTGGTTTATGACACCATCTCAGAACATAGTGAACTAATCAAAATACTCTTGAAGGCAACAAGGCTGCGATTATTGTTTTGATTGATTGGTTTGTTTATAATTTTTCGTCAAAAAAAGCTTTGACAGATTACTATAGGATAAAAAAAACTATACAGAGAATCGTGCAGATGATGTGGGGTATATCTCTGAGCGTTTGCAAAGAGTGTTTGGGAGGAGAGGAAATCGGAAAGAAAAAAATGCTATGTACGGTACAAGATATTGTGTGTAATGTGATGGGGTTTGAAGTGGATGGCAAGCAAAAAGAATTGTATATGTTTGCTTGTTCAAGGACCACTAGGTTAGTAGCTTCAAAAAGCCAAGTCAGACCATCCCATAGCCATGATAGAAGGGTCGACAACTCTAGGTTGATCTGGTTGTAATTGATATGGCCTGCCCGACGTGCTGTTCTCGCGTATCAGATTTGTTTTTAAGCTTTCTGATAAACAAGGCTCTTGATGTCGGTCAGCTAGTTGGTTCAAATCATGATAAACGGGTGCACGGGTTCGTCGTAGGAATTTTGGAGGTTCAGGGTTTGGATTAGTTGCAAGCATGGAGGAGAGCAGAGACTTTTGTGGGGTTGGTTGGTGTTGTGTTCGCTTTGCAAAGTAATTGCCAGCAGGTTCTGGCAGGTCACAAGGAGAGGCTGGGGTGGAGTAAGTTGACGAAGACGAAGAGCCACTGCAGCGATAGTCCGAATCCCAATCTGATACTTTGGGGGATTCAGAACGTTCTGCTTTGCGTCTGCGATGTCGCGTACGGTAAACTGGAACCTCCTCATCGTCTGAATCTTCTGAGTCTGACGGGATAAAAAACTTTCCAGTATTATGGCGAGCATCTGCATCGGAAAATGAGGTTGTTGTTGTTGTTGTAGTAGTAGTAGTAGTGATAGTGGTCTGTGGAACAGACGTTTCGACTTGAGGTTTTGACTTTGATAACGTGTATTTGGTAGGAATGAGTTGGTCATCAGTGCTTCCAAAGGTTGATACGATTTCTTTGAATGAGGCAACGGGCGAAGGAGGTTCTTCAACCACTGGTTGGGTAGATATTTGAGGGGTAGTGGTGGTATCGAGTGATGCCTGAGACAAACTGCCTCTAGTGGTTTGACGATACCAAAGTCGCCACGACATGTTTTCTAAACGACGTCCATGTTGTATACTATCTTTGCACCTTGTGAACACTAAGATATGGAGGAAAACAAAAAGAGATAATGAATATTTTTGCGTATTGATCATGTTTGGATTGCTTAAGAGTGATAACGTACCAGTCCACAAGTCGCTAACATCGATCGAGTTGTTGTCCATTGAATGCAGAGTAAGAGCCAAAAGAGGCTGCTCCATGGTGAATGCCATCGAGATTACAAGAGATGAATTTGCAAAGGAAGATGGAGAGGAAAGTGGAAGGAGTTAAAATAATCTGGAACAGTGTCTTTAATATTTTTGTGCCTTTCAACAAGGAGATAGAAAAGATAGGATTTGTCGTCGGAGTTACATGCCCAACATCCCCAACAACGCGGGTATTCTGTGTGTGTAAAGCAAAGTATAATGGGGACCGGCTATTTTGTGCGTGCTTATTAGCAGCATAATTTTTTAATCTTCAAAGCAAAATGCTCGTAAATATTATAAAAAGATAACACGACGGTTGATGGTGGTTAGAATATTGATCGATATGAGACAGCTGTGCTTTGGCTATCTCAAACACTTATTCGGGAGAATCCGTGCTGGCTGAGGAATCTGAAGTAAAAGCCGTTTTCAGGGTTCTCGACAGCGGAGATCCAAATCTGGAGATGGGTGGTGGTGAATCCACCTCCCCCCCCCCCTTTTTCCAATCTGCGGCCCGCCAGCCAACCAGCTTTAGCTAACCAACAGCACAGCCAGCCTGTCCTTAGCGCAGGAACTCATACCAAAGCTCCCCGACCAAAACACAGCAGGCCCCAGTAGCAATCACAGGCATGATAACCATATTCCACTTGAGAAACTGAAAGTACTTTAGCACATAAATTCCTTTAGTCTTGAGAATATGATCGAACCTAAATAGATGACGTTTTGGTTATCTGTTTTCCATATCGCTCAAAAATATTGCGTTATGGGTTTGAACTGGGGGAGGTATAAAAAAATATTTTATATATACACAGTGTTTAAAGTAAAGTTTGCTTGGCCCCAATCTCCACGTTCCTCTCCCCCCAGATTAAAATCCAAACAAATATTCAAGTTGTCTGGATCCCTTTCATCGTAAACCCAAAAATAACAATAAAGAAAGTAAAAAAAAAACAAAAAGTACAATATTCAACTTACATAATACCAGCAAGACTGCCGACTAGTGTTAGGCATGCGCCAAGGTTACTTCCGATAACCAGCGAAAATATGCAACCTTTGAGTACCACAGGCGTTACATTGGGTGCCGTGGTGAAATTTGGATGTTGCATAATACGAGTGAATAAAATCGTCATTGGTAGATTGTTCAAGAGTTGACATGCTAGGAGACTGATAAACGTGACAGCGAATACAGCCGAGACATAATCCGGCGTTATACGTGCCAAGGCAATGGCAAAGATCGCTGTCCAGCCTAAATCAGAAAGTGCCTCGACTAAAATAAACATGCCTAGCGCAAACGGGAGAATTTTCCACGGCATGCGCATGGCAATGGCGTACAGTGTAGGAAATTGGTCTCGTACTCGTTTTGGTCTTATTTGCTCGTTTTGAATGGTCGATAAGCTGGCCAATCCCGTATTAGTTCGACTAAAAGCTTTACTTGGCGATTGGGTGTAAGGATCGATGCTGGTTGATAAGCCTGGTGGTGCGTGCTCAGCGCCGGAAAGATCTGCTAGTGGGATAATCTGAGTTTCAACAACTTGATCCTCAACAGCTTGATCCGAATGCACTGATTGTGCTTTCCGTCTAGGGTATCTATTCCTGATCCTATTTAGAATACCATGATTTCCATCGATATCATGGATCACATCGCGGATGAGCATGACCACCGCAAATGGTAAAGTAACCTGCCATACTTCCACTCCAATAAATGACGTTCCTATTAACGTGCCCAAACAGCACCCTAAAAGGATCACGCCAAATACTGCTCCAAACGGGTCCACGAGCACGCTTTTTGGGTCAGCGTCTGGACATGTAATTGTCCTTGGTATATATTTGTTATTTCTAAACAATACACGCATTGTAATGTAAGCCAGTATCGTGCAGACCACAGTAGGAAGTAACATCCAAGCAGAATATTCTAGAAAGCCAATGCCATATGCTTGAGATACCACAACATTGGTGGGATTACCAATATATAATGCCATTGAAGCTGTTTGAGGATATGATATGTAATGGATCAGCAATTTTGATCCAATCTGGTTCAATGATGTGGCAAATTGAAAACAAACCTATGTTGGCTGTGGTAAATTCACTTATCAGAAATGCTGTCGGATGTATATCCGAGACTCTGGTAAAGTAGGACAGGAACACAGTTCCTGTCAGGATAACCACATCATTACTGGTAAGGGCACTCATGACCGTGGTTAGAATGAAAAATGCTGTGAACACAGTTCGACCGTTGGTTCCAGCCCGTTTGGATATCCAGAAAGCACAAAATTGCAGCATGCCTGTGAGATCTAACGAGATACATATATATGCCTAGACAATACAATTAGCATCTGTCGTTTGCATCGACTGCGTAGAAGCACTTTTCATATTATTAGATAGTCAATTACCAATGAATAAAACTAGACGAGTTAAGAAGCGTGAGAAATGGTTATTACTGCTCTAGCTTTCGAGATCATTGAATGTTTTCTTACCAAAATCATCACACCCCAAGGCTGTATACCGGCCGAACCCAGAAATCCTCGTAGCACAACCCACGGGGGGATTGTGGTTGTTGCCATAAGAAACAGAATGCTCAAGATCGGAGCAGTGGCGAGGTCAAGTTTGAACCTCCAGTTGGGTTTTCCACATATGCGCAACGACACAGACACAGGGAAGATCACAAACACAATAACAACAACAAATGTCACCAATGCAACCCATGAGAAGGCATTAAGGTTACTGTTCTCGGCCATGAGCTTGACTTTTGTGGAATGAACGTTGAAATGTTGGCTTTGGAAATATAACACAAGGGGAGCTGTGGGCACATTTTTTTGTCTGACGATTCATGAGTTTTTTTATTATTATGCATCATGGCTTACACCAACACTCAATTGAATAATTCTACTTTTTGAAAAACCCTTTAGCTTTACCAAGTAGCCCTTTGTTTTCGGTCGATTCTTCATCTTCACTACCACTCCTTGGTCCACCAAAGGCCTTCTGTAATTCCATAACGCTATTCATGTCCATTTGTATTCCAGCTGCCTGCATATCCTGCGCCAATTTAGCTGCGTTGGCTTTGATGTCAGGGTCAGACATAAGCTTCATAATCTAAACATGAAGGAATCATCAGTGAAAAACCACTCGATCTTAGTCGTGTTTAAGCTGTTGTCATGTCACTAACCTGTCCAAATCCTGGTTGCTTGCCGCTTGAAACATCCAATCCCTTTTCCTGAAGCAAAACCGTGAATTCGGCCAGTTGCTCAAGAATATGAGGGTTTTTTCGAAGTTGTTGTATAAATGGGTGATTGGGGTCGATACCTTGCATGGGATCTCCAGCTTCAGCTGCTTGGAATGCAGTCATGTGGAAGGAATGACTCGACATGACAGGCAGTCTAGTGTATATGGCAGGTCTGGCTGTTCGCAGCACAGAAGGTCGAGTGTATGGTTGCAATAAGCGACCACCCGCTCGGCCGGCGAGACGCAACGTTGACAAGGCTGACGAAGACATGAAGAATAAAGATAAAAACGAACACACAAATTATCCAAGTGTCACTTTTGAGCAGGGCGTGATTTTTTTTAGTGGAAGGTCCGATTTTTTGGTGCAAAAGTACCGACAGTCTCAAAGGCTATAAACTTGAATTTTTTCTATTATAAATGCAGTTTTCGAGGAACAAAAAAAGGTTTGATATTACTAGTGTTTAAAGCTATTAGTTTTTAAAGGAAGGGTGTAAGTGAGTTTTGGACAATTGTATTTTAGATGTACAGGAATAGACCTTTAGTATGCGTTAGACATCGGTCATTTCAGATTGGCCCTGCAAAGGAGTGGTGTCGCTGTCGCCGTATTGTGTAATACGCTTGTTAGGGTCGATGAGTTGACCCTCGCTGTCGTCATTCAAATCACCAACACTGGACATCATCAATATGCATGGAAGACAGCAACCTGTGCAGCAGAGAACAAGAGACTGACAGAATGTGGCATTAGCATATACGATGGCAAATTATTAATAACTAGACTCAAACATTACTCACCAAAACAAGGAACACTGGAATCAGAACATCGGACATCTTGACAAAACTTAGACCATCCAAACGTCTAGCTATAAGGCCAACCAGAGAATAGAACAAGATACTGACGATAAGCAAAGCAATGAATCCTAACTTGACGGTTGTTTTGCCCTGTTGGGCAATCTCTTGCTGCGGTATGTACTGGAATTTTCGATATGCCAAGCCCAATTGAATGGCATACTTGAAGAATATCAAATACAGAGGTATGAAGATTGCTCCCCATGAGCAAGTGGTAGCTCCATCGATGCGGACGACAATGAGAATTGCTTGGATCAAGCGGATAACGAACCACCAAAAGCTATCGAAAACAAGCTGTGCTAACTGCTTCCAGCCAAGTTTGTGATTTTCTGCCGCCATGGAGATGACCTTGAAATTGATGGCAAAATCGACGAGCGTGAACAAAAAGTTGAATATTTCAAGGATAAAGTATGGCACAAACACAGTTCCAGCACTCCATGAAACTTGATCGTCAAGTCGCATGACAATAAAAATTTGGAACAATAGGACCAAAAACAGGTACACCAACGAAAGAGTGCTGCGAGCCTGCGATAAGCGTCGCTTTTGTCTTCGTCGAGCCGCTCGGCGATTAGTGCGTTCTTCATCGGTCTCATCTTCGTGGCCATAATCTGCCTCCTCCTCTTCTTCGTCATATTTTCCCTCATCATCCTCCTTAAATGATCTCAACAGATGAGTGAAAAAAGACAATATGGCAACGGCACTACATATCCATAGTGGTATCCACACGACTGCCCACGTCCAACTAACGTAATTGTCGATTTTCACCGAAAGGAAAACAAAAAAGATAATGAGCAAAGCAAATGTAGTTGCCAAGGTCATAAACAGTGTACATAGCATCGATTCGATCTCCGGGTCGAACAATGGGCTGGCGACGGTGCCCATCATATTCAATCCAAGCTCTCCATAACGATCGTAAACTTTTCTCTTCTTCTCGTCACTAAGAACCTAATGTTTGCATCAAGAAATATCCAATTAGGCGATTTCAGATTGCTTTGGAATGTTTAAAACATTTCCTTACCTCGTAAGCATGGCTGATGTCCTTGAACTAAGTGGACCCGGCGGAAAAAGCAGTTTGTAATCAATTGAAAGAAGTACAAAATGTTAAATCCAGATATGCATGAACTCCTTTGTGCAATGCTGCACAAAAATAATCGTCAGCCACATTTACCTGCTCAGCACTATCAGGATTCTGCCAAGACAAATCCAAGATAAAAAGGAAGCATATGTGAGTTAGTCAACATTCAATCAGAGACTATGGCAGCAACATTTCCGAATTGCCTTTTAGGCATTGGTAAAAACATACCTTGTCTGGATGATATCGAAGTGCAAGCCGTCGATAAGCCTAAAAAAGTTGAAAGCGCAGTAGCACGTCAGCATCCGTCAAATGAGCGGTGATTTTGTCCAAGAAGCGATCTACTCGGCCGCAGTTCTTACCTTCTTCACTTCCTCTGGAGTAGCTGACTTCGAGATGCCAAGCGTATCATACAACGCTGTGGTGTTGTGATCCATTAGCAAGTTGTAGGATCAACAATAATGAATGCAGCCAGGGACAAAAAATGCGGCGAAGAGTTTCGAATTTTTTTTTTTTATATATTTTTTCAGATCCCGTCATATTTGTCAAAGGTTGACGAGGAAAAAGTTACATACGGAAATCATATACAAATAAATCTTATTGATGTGTGGAGGAAGGGAGCTACTACTACAAATTATACAGTCAAACTTGCATGTCGTTTCAAAAGCTGACGAAGACAAAAGTCAACTTCAAGGCGTTCAATATCTTGTTGTATTATGTGTCGCCTATCGCTGTTCCAAACCGACCTAATTTCCAATTGTGACTTGAGTTCATTTTTCTTCTTGTCTATGCTTTCCATTCGACGACGGAATTGGTGAAACAATATTTCAGCACGTTCGAGAATATCATTCAGGTCCAAAGTCATCGATAGATCATTGACATACTAGAAAATATCGATCAGTTTGGGAGCTAGATATCTCATAATAGTGGAAATTAAATGTTATATTGGACTTACTTTTAAAATTTCATCAAATTGGTCAAAGTTGTCAATTATAATATCCCTATGCTGATCCAGTATAGCCAAAGCGATGAACATATGATAGCTAGTGCTAAGATAATCTGTCCAAATGCACTGAAAAAGTGACAGGTTAGCTGAAATTGTCTATCGTATATCTCTCAGCGTCCGGGCATTTACTTACCTCCCACAGCTTCATAATATCACCCCACTCGAACTCACGCTTGAACCACACTAAAAGCCATCGGAAACAGAAAAAGAGATTGGTGCTTTCTGCTTTTTCCAGATGCACTGATAGCACTGGATCCATGAATCGTATCAAACTTTCCAAGGTTGTCAATTGACTATGCATGCCGGACTGGTCAACATAAAAGTTGGGTTTCTACAAGTATTGATATATTTGTAAGCACATGATAAATTAGCAACCATGTAGGTCTCGAAACTTACCATACGGTCCATAAAATGAGTGAATGCCCAGAAAGTCATAGCTTCGTCTCCCATTACCACAAATATGGGGGCAATCAGGTCAGACATGCCTTGGACATAGCCTAGTTCAGGGTTGTAACCTATCACATATGTCAAAAGCATATCTTTCATGGTCTCAAGATTGGCATTAGTTCCCATATTCGCATCAGGATCGGGATTAGGTAATTCTTCTCCAGCAAAGAACGCCACTGTCCGGTCTGTGCGGTGCACGTCCTTGGCTAGTTAAAAATGCTACATGTCAGTAAAATACCACTTTTTATAGCTTTTTATAAACACCATGACTTACTGATTCTATGCTTTTCTTCTTCAAACTTGGTTGTTCCTTGCATTTCCGCATCGTTGAACCATTTGCTTTTCAATTCAAAGTATTCTTCAGTCTTGCTTCGACGTATGGCTTCTCTATCATCATAGTTGCATTTCCACGGATAAATTCCCAGTAGATATTTCCAACCTTCTATGCGCAGATCGGGTTCTAGGCCACCTTGGAAAATCAGCTGTCGAATATCCGCTTCATCAACTTGAAATTGCCCCTCAGAGTCCATCAGAGTCAAAAATTCTTCAGGACTAATAGGTGGTCGTCGCGTGTGTTCGACATTCTCTGCCTCATTTGCTAAGACAATTTCGAATCCACTGAGAAGACTACCATCGAGTTCTTCTCTTTCCACACCAATCGGTACACGGCGATTGAAAGACTTCTTTTTGCTAGCTTCGGGTTCCATTCCCCTATTTTAAAAGTATTAATTACCCAGAACATATTAAAACCATATGCTCAGTCAAAGTGTGTTCCTACCATTGAGCTATATAAAGACTGGCAGAATCATAATCCTCCATAGTCTCCCGTAGCGTCGCATTATCTGCAAATTGTTGTACTTGAGGAGGAAGAAACGGCATGATTGGCCGCGCATACGGATGTCCTAAAACTTGATCTTCAAAAAATAATTATTAGCTATCAGTCGAGCAGATGTAGGCGTCAAATCAAACATTTTGCTTACTGGCTGCATCTCGTGAGAATCTTGTAATATGCGATAATCGCTCCAAAATATTCCATCGCGCGGCTTCTACTCGCTCGACAGCCTGATATACGTTATTGTTTAATAATTATATACAATACAACAAAGTGAGGAAAAAAAAAAACTTCAAGCTTACCATTTTCACTTGGTCTCTAGGATTGGGTCGAGATGACGATGGACCCGCAATAGTGCCTCCGAGTGATTGTTGATATTGTCGTCGGAAATCGTCAGCAGACTTGTCTGCCACGCTATATACGCTCTCGTCATCGTTGCTCCTGCAATACCGGCGTCAATTTACCAGTATTAATATTCATCTCAATTACGACACCACTTACCTATCCACACTGAGAAACAGTCGAAGTACTTCAATAACATCGCTGCCAGCCCACCAGTTGTTTGGTGAGCTAGAGGGAGAGCCTCGATACCATAGAGATTGCAGAACATCACCTTCTTTGGTAGTGACAATAAAACATCCATCTTTTGCTTCCTTGGGAGCGCTTGAATACAATGAATGGACATTGGAGAGTGGGGTGATCTGCACAAGATCATCGTCTCTTTGTACCTTAATGATGGCTGGCTCTGAAATGGTCGGAGAAAACGTTATTACTTGATCAATAGCGGATATGCAACAAGTGTATGACTGTTATATACCTTTAACATTCAATGGGCGCTGGCCATCAATAGCAAGAATTGTTTCTAGATCATCAGAGTCTATGAGGTATTCGGGTATCCATAAAAGTAAGTAGTCGGTGAAAGGCTGGAGAACATGTGTTAAAAGTAATGTACGATTCAAGCATGCTTTATGTAAAAAGAAGAATATTGTACTGACGCTTCGAGCAACCATCAAAAATCCATCCACATATTCATTTTCATTGGAATGAGGACGAATGCAAAAGTTTGATTTGGCATACACCAATTCGACTTCGTCTTTAGCGATTTTAGGTGCTTCAAGGGTGTATTCGTCGGTCGCTGATTTAGAGTCCTCAACAGGATCAATTATTGGGTATAAGCGATTGAACTTTCCTTCATTTTCGGCGTTCTGTATTGAAAAGAGTCAGCACTAGAGATCAGGTACCATTCAAGTGGCATTGCACCGGCATAAAAGCTACTGACCGAGAAGTCTGCGATCTCCCAGCTCCAAGTTGGGCTGCTTGGTGCTTTGGAATCTGGAGACTCAACCAACTGTTTTTCCTCGCGAGTATTTAATGTGCGTTTAGGTGGGGAATTACTTGGACCGCCTCCCATAATTTGGTTGTCAGGTAGGGTATGAAACGAGAAAAGTAAAGGCTCTTGGCGTAGCCAAGACGATCATTTTATTTTTTGGCTCTGTGAGGCCGGTCACGTTTCATTTGTGTGGAACAGAGTGTTGGCCAAATTTGGGCCTTGGCAAGGACTTTCCAGCACAATCTTTTGTTGTCAACCTTTCTCTACTCCTGACTCTGCTGCTTGCTTGAAATCAATTCTTGGCTGTTTGGACTTATCCTCATATGCATATTAAACAGACTACAGTGCAGTCAGTGCGACACTATAGTTTCCAATGGCATTTATGAATATCAAGGCAATCGCTATTTCTACTTCTTTTTCCATGCAAAGACAGCTTAGTACATGAAGGCATGTGTATGCAACGCTTCAAAGATTCACAACTGCTGACACTTTTAAAACCTCAAAGTAAAGCCAAAACCTTTTCAATAAAACTTGATCTCTGTTTTTGTTTGAAAAAGTTGCATTTTTATTTGAACGTCTAATCAACGGTAATTTTAGCATCCAATTCAGCGAATTCGAGGAAGAAAGCCTGAAGAAAGATATTGATAAATATTGTAAACCAAAAAATCACAGCTTATACATGACCGTCGTTGTACTTACATCGAACAGCTTAATGGCATTGGGAATATCTTCGGTACCACCAACTTCACGAATTGAGTGCATACTGAGCTGAGGGTTACCGACATCTACAATAGAGGGATAGAGCTCAGCGATTTCGAAGATTCAAGATTCTCGAAATGAAAAACAAGGCAACTCACCAACAGTGCGAAGTCCCAACTTGGCACTCAACATGGGTCCGATAGTAGAACCGCAAGATGAATCGTTACGAACAACAAATTCTTGAACAGGGATATTATGGGCTTTGGCAAGTTCCTTCAAAATCACGGTAGTGACAGCGGTAGTGGCATATCGCTTTTATGAACAAAGGTATTAGCAACCAAAATCATTCACTTGTATTATCAAAAGTTTGAACAGATATTTACCTGGTTGGCGTTGATCTTGATGACTGTGCCTTTGTGCATCTCAACTTTGTGGTTGTCTTCGTGCTTGTCGCTGTATACATATCGCAAAAATTAGTTTGCTTTCGGGTATGATCAGTTCGCTCGTTCACATCATACTTACGCGTAGTTGGGATGCACCGCATGAGCCATATCAGCACTAATGAGATAACTCTTGTGCAATGATTCTTCGAAAGCAGTGGGAGACACCTTATCATCGCCAATTTGAGTAGCAGCAAGTCTTCTCAGAGTAGTAGGCAACAAGTTGGAGTTGGCACCATGAGCAGTGGTGCTACCAATTTCCTCATTGTCGAACAAGGCAACAAGGCGAATGTTGGGCTCGTCGGCCAATTGGTCGGCGGTATTGATGAGTGACTATTATAAGACGCAGAGTTAGTTTAGCGGCCGCTTCGCACAACAGTGGTTTATGATGATAGCGCTTACCTTAATGGAACAGAAAGACATCTCAAGGTTATCGAGTCTAGGCGAATAGACAAACTCATTGAATGCACCGCCAATGGTGGCAAGCTAGATGGGGTATTAGCTTAAAAACTAAACATTGCTAGATATTGGAAAAGTAAGCGAATTTTACCTGAGTGTCGTACAAAGCCAATTCAAAATCTCTAATTTGTGCGGCTAAAGGTTTGCAAATAAGGCAATTTGAATAAAGATATAGTAATAAACATTCGCCAGATTAAAACTCCGAGCTTACGCTTGACCTTGAGTTCTCCGGCGAGAACCTTGATAAGCAAAGGATGATGGTTTTTCTCTGACTCGGCATTCTCATCACTAGGCTTGTCTGTGCCATTGAGGGTACTGTATGCAAGATTTAGTGCTGATGGCTGATAGCTGTGTGGCTCAAGCCTGGATACTTACGATTTCGTGACAGTGGCCAAGATTGGGGTCAATTGGACCTCAGTATTAAATTTAAACTGTAAAAAAAGACGATGAGTTCCACAATCATATCAACTCATGTTTCTGTAATCCTACTCTGAAGTGAAATTTACAGCTTCATTAGCAGTGCGATCCAAATGAATGGCCAAGGTAGGAACACGGAGAATGGGTCTAATGTGTGGAGGTTAACGATGTATTCAGGGCAAGCAATCATTCCCATTATACGACTTTATACCTATCAACTTTGACCAAAGTGTGCTTGAATGTACCGTCCTCGTGAGCAATCAAAACACGTCCAGCGACACTCAGATCTCTATCAAACCAAGTATGCCAAATGCCACCACCATACAATTGAACGCCAACTTCAAGGTATCCAGCCTTCTCTTTCTTAGAGACAGGCTTGACCTTCAAGCATGGAGAGTCGGTATGGGCGCCAATGATGGAGATACCGTTTCCAGACTTGTACTTCTCACCGACGGCGAAGGCAACTACAGAACTACCATTGCGGGTAAAGTAGTATTTACCACCACGCTCGATCTTTCCATCATTCCAGCTATCACGTTCTTTGATTTCAGTGAATCCAGCCTGAAGGGTAGTTGTGTGCATAAGTTGATGCTATTTCATTCCTCAAACAGTAGCAGCTCTCGCCTTACCTTGCGCAAAAGCTTGGTTGCCTCGTGGGTAGCATGGAACGGAGATGGGGAAGCGTTGACAAAGTCGATGAACTCTGAAGCTGAAACAGATTGGCAATTGTTAACTTGATGTTGCGATGATAACCAGCGTTTATGTGCATATCAGTATACCTTCTTTGGGGGGAGTCATGGTAGTCATTAAGCGTGCGAAAGATGGTGAGCGACTCGCTGGTAAAAAATAACCCATTTTGACAGTCACCATTGGATATTTAGCGAGGTGTCGGGCAAACATTTTTATTTTTTTATTTTGCTGCAAGTAGGGATTTTCGGTTCAAGAAGACGTTGATATCAAATGAGTTGGAAAAAAAAGTAATATATAGAAGTTAAGGATAATTTACGCCGCGAACGGTCAAGTCACCCTTTTTTTGAAAAGACATATTTATACATTAGCTCCTGCCGTCATGAAGTGAGGTTCCTCTGGAACTTGAGGAGCTGCGCGCGATTTGCGAAACTTTCTGGGTGTAGATCTGATACCGCTTGGGTTTCTTTCGAGTCGATGAGGAAGCATTCCAAAACGATTGACAAGTTCGCGTTCAATCTGAGGGTATATTTCGTCACTAGTGTTGCCGTGCAAAGTTACCAGAATATCTTTGTAGTGATCAAGCAGTGGTTTGGTCAACGATCGATGATTTTCAAGTCGAACTTTGAATGTATCTGGGTTATCATCTGCTCGCTTTGTCAATGGCTCTCCAGTTACATCGTCTCGACCGGCTACTCTTGGCGGGTTATATGAAAGATTGTACACACGCCCGGAAGGGATATGAACCCAGCGATCTACCAAGTGATAAGAAAAATGGAGTGTGAATTTTTCCAGTCCGAGGGATGCAAAATAGAAAAAAAATATTTGACTGGCAATGAACATACCCATGATTCGACCAAGTATCACTTCTTCCGGGACAGAAAGATTGATTACCAAGTTCAAAGGTTGGAAAGACTTGTTTAGCATTTGATCAAGGATGTGAGCCTGATCAATAGTACGCGGAAAGCCATCCAGCAGCCAATTCTATTGAAGGATAGTGATTGTTAATCAAACCTGAATATGAAATGGCTGACGCTAATGGTGTTGATGATTCACTTACCTCGCTGTTTATTTGATCCAGCTCGTTCTTGATCACGACTGTCATCAGGTCATCTGACACAAGTTTCCCGTTGCTCATAGTAGACGCAGCTGCCAGCCCAACCTCAGTTTTCTGAGCAATATTTTTCCGGAGGCTGTCTCCACTGGATATGTGAGCAACTGAAAAGTTACTCTGGATACGTTCTGACTGCGTGCCTTTTCCACTCCCCTATTGAAGTACATTTTGTGTAAGAACGTAACACTGGACGGATAGGTTATTCTCTATCTATGACGTACCGGGCTGCCTATGAGTAGCAAGCGCAAGGGCTGTGCAGCGTTACGAGGGCATTCAGCAACGTGCACAGCGTGTTTTTGAGTATGCAGATATCTCGATAAATTCAAAATACCATTCAAACGACGAAAATAGGGTCCACAGGTAGCGGTTTGCATGGGAGCAGAAAAAGAAGACCGTACTATAGCAAAAAACCGATACGCAGTTTGAAATATAAGAATCTCATATCTTATCTCTTGTCACGTGTACCCCCGCATTTTCGTCTCCCGGTGGGGTCAATCTCCAAGGTCCCCTTGCGTGCAACTGCCCTGTATTTGATTTGAATATGTACGATTTCCAACGGCTGCAGACACTTCTCTTAACAGCCAAAGACATTGAGTTGTTTAATTTTTGTATAAATAACTTGCCATGTACAAGTTCATATCCTCATCGCGAGGCATGCTACTTCTAAATACTCATACGATTGAAATTCAGTGATATATGATTTATCAGCTAACAGTGCAGTTTAGAGTCTTGGCTTTTCTATGCACGGGCAATTTGACCCAATATGCATGCTCAGCGTGCATGCCACAATGGCTGGCTATCAGTGATGTCACGGTCACGTGCTTGAATGCTGTCATTCACCTGCCATAATGGTATATCATTTGTTCCTTCAGAACAAAGCCCACTGGTAATAGCTCTTTCATCTCCTTCGGTAATGTCAAAAGCTGTTCTCGAATACTACAACGTTATAATACGCCATGAGGTATAGTAGTGTATGATCGGTACAGAGGCGTGTAAGCTTGATATTAATCTTCAATATGTACTCTTGTTAGGACCTTGACACTCTCAATGATGGTGAATGGATAGCGGATACTATTGTTGAGTTCCATGAGGAATACCTTGAACGTACCGTTCTTCACAATACTAAAGCCATCAAACTTTTACGTCCGAGCATGGTTTATCTGGTGGCAAATATTCAGGACGCATCAGAACTAGCTTCAGCGTTGCCGCCTGATCTATCTTCATGCCAAGCTGTGTTCATACCGGTAAACGATGCTGCTGACCCCACTCGTGCCGATTCAGGAAGCCATTGGTCCCTTCTTGTGTATGCGCGACCGTTCAATTCATTCTATTATTACGATAGTCTTGGCGATTCAAATCTCAACGCTGCCTTAGCTGTTGCAAAGAAATTTTCTACTTTATTGAGCAAAGTCAAGCCAAATTTCGTACATCAAAAGGATGGCCCACAACAGGTCAATGGAGCAGATTGCGGTGCATGCGTTATAGGAGCCACTGATGTGTTGGTCAATCGACTTTTACAGCCTCAGACCCCTGGGACAGCGTTTAGTCCCGACGCCATCATGCATTTGACCGAAAACGATGTCCTCCCACCAGCTACTGTGCGTTCAACTCTCAAAAATATCATCATGAAACTTGCAAAGGTTGCCAATTCGACGCCTGGAACTGCTATCCGGGCTGGTGACAGTGTTCCTGTTAGCACCGCTTAAGTTGAATGATGTATACCTTTCACTTTGTTTCAATGTAATTCAATTTTTACTATGTAAATAGCCATGATCAATGAAATCTCTGTACAAAGCAAGTGCAAAAAAGTAAAAGACAAAGAAAACAATTATTTCTAAATTGAAATAGATATCCAATTGCAGGCTTGTGCATGATTGATCGTTATTGCCAAATGTCGATAGCTTATCCGAATGACCGGTATTGAAACACAGGCGGTTACCATACCAGGAAAAAAACCCATCACGTACAAATTGTTAGTGTGACCATCAAGTTGATTGCGATATATGCTCCCCGCACTACCCCGTTCGATTGTTCAGTTTTTTCTGTTCTCACTCGCTGCAAATTGTGAAGGAGAAAGTAAGGCACCCATGGCATTGACTCAGGTTGGCTACACTTCCAAAGGTCTCCAGCATACATATGTTTCTACTCTTGTATCTTTCATTTTCAATAATCTAACTTCGACAGAATTTCGTTCGTCAATTGTGCCTGGCGTTACTAGTCAAAAACAAACATTTCCCAGACATCTGATAATCAATGGTGGATTGCATGAGCTAGTTTGAAATTGGTTCTTAATGGCATATTTCTCACACGGTGGTGTTAGCAGATAACCATGCATGAATACAAAGACGTTTTGAATCACGATGTCAGCCTATGTCAACCAGTGGCTGTAGGCTTTCAAATTAAAGCTCAGTTTGGTGCGAGCCATTTGAATTTCTCATCCTCAGAATTTTTGGCCACGCTTTTTAATGTTCAATTTGTTAGTCGTTATACCTCGACGATGAATTCCACAATAACGGCTACAGATGCTGTCTCTTACCTGCTAAAGGGGTTTGGACGTCTGTTTTATATCGTCAACCCCAAGTCCACCTCGCCAGGGACGTTGCAAGAAGTGCCAGACTATATTGCCGAAGCTGTTCCGTTTTTTGTCATGACCATTGTGATGGAGTTCTTGACGTTACTATTCAGTAACAAAGGTGAAAGTTTGAAAAAGAAAAGGACCTGGTACGCTAACCGGTTCTCAATCAATGATGCAGTCGGCAGTATTGGGGTAATGATCATCAATGAATGGACCAAAAACGTTCATACTCTTAACTGGTGATTTTGACATACATTTTTCTCACAATACAGGCCGGCATGTTGCAACAGCTTTCTCAGTTCTTCATCTACAATCTCACCCTGGCCTCGTATCTATACGTCTACAACAATTTTCGTCTAGTTGATCTTGACCCAAAAAACATCTATGTATGGATTACTGGGTTTTTGATTGTTGATCTTGGATATTATACCTTTCACAGAGGTGCTCATGAGATTAACCTATTTTGGGCTACTCACGTTGTATGTATGGGTGGTGTATCGCATATAGCCAATTGAATCAAGAAGCTCATTGTGTTTGGCAAAATTTTAGGTTCACCATTCCTCGGAATACTATAATCAGACCACCGCTTTGAGACAAAGCATATTTCAGTCATACTGTTCCTGGATCTTTGATCTCCCAGCCGCGTTATTTTTGCCACCGTCTCTGTTTGCTACTCATAAGCAATTCAATACCTTATTTCAATACTGGTAAGTTTATGAACCCATAACATGCAGAGAAGAAGTATGAGATTAAGATCGTTTGGGGTTATAAAAGGATTCATACCGAAATGATCGGAAACCTCGGTCCCTTGGAGTACGTTATCAATACACCATCAGCCCATCGAGTTCACCATGGAAGAAATCCTTATTGTATCGACAAGAACTACGCTGGAACTTTGATTATTTGGGATATTTTGTTTGGGACATTTGATTTGGAAAGAGTACCGCCTGCTGTCAAAGCTGGTAGCAGCGATGTAGAACCTGTAGCCTACGGATTGACTCACCCGATCAACACATTCGATCCTTTCACTATACAATTCCACCATCTGCGTCATGTCTTGACAACATGCTGGGCGACCTCCGGTTTCTCCAATAAGCTGAAGGTATTATTTTATGGGCCAGGATGGCATGAGGGCACACCTAGAACTGGATTGTTAGAAGAGATTCCATTGATCGCCAAAGATGTGCCACCGGAAAAGCACGATCCCACTGTCCCAAAAGCTGTCAATATCTATGTGGTATCTCACTTTGCGCTCTTGATTGTGATTAACTCAATTTTACTGGACATGAAGCATGTACTTGAATTCAAATACGCTTCAATAGCCTCTGCCTTCGTATTTTGGACTCTAACATCGTTTGGTTGGATCTTTGATCATAAAAAGTTTGCTGTGGAAAGGGAATTTCTCAGGACTATGATCGTTTCAGTAGTGCTTTCCTGGGCAAAGCTTAACAACCTGACAAGCGATGTTGCCAATTACCTAATTGCGTTTCATGTCGCAAGCGGTTTGTGGCTCCTAGCAACACAGCGAAACTATACCCATATCAAAGGAAAGAAAGATTAATTAAAATTTATTGTATCAATGTTCAAAGTTGCTACCGTCTAATATATGTTCGGCATGAAAGCTGATTTAGCCTCAAAGCGTTCTCATGTTGTTAGTATTTGATTTTGGTGAATGGGTATCTTAAGTGTGTTCCTACAAGAGGCAGCAAGTTTTTGCCAGTATGTTGCATTATATCATGAGAGAGCTGTGCCTCAAGAGCAGACTGACATTTTGGAGCGAGTCTGCTCTTTCTCTTTAATGCAAGGTGAAATGCATGCAAGCCTAACCAGATGACTGAAAGTGACGAGAGTTTCCTTTTTACCAAGTGAGTAGTAGTCAGCACAATATGCCATATTGCCTTCAATAAAAACTGTTCATCGAGGTAAGCAACGCCAGTATATTTCAAAATGGAAGCTGACGCGCAGAGTTTAAACGCGCACAAGAGAAAAGCTTCAAAGATATTTCGAGAAATTGTTTCTGGTCTGTTGAACATTTTGCTCACAAATACTGGTCGAAGTTTCGGTTTCATGGTCCTGTGAGATGATTAGACTTGTGTTTTAACGCTACCATCACTCTGTAAATAGGCGTACTTACAACATGCCCTTGTGTACCAGTGTCAGCCCTGGATGTTTATTGAATTCTGTGGTTAAAGTATCTTGAAGATCTGTTCACGTTTTGGTCAATGTTTGTCAGCGAACGAAAATTTGAGATACCTCAACTTACGACACGTAAAGTATTGCTGGTAATTGGAGTAGACCTCCAAATCACGGGTATCAATGAGAAATCCGCACCAAGGAAATTCTAACTTGAGAATTAGGACACTATAGTCGCCTCTGTTTCGATGGCGGCCAAACACTTACCAAAAGTGTTCTCCAGCTTTGCAACCGAAACACCGTTATACATCATATCAAAATTGACCAAGCTTTTGGCATGAGAGACAAAGCAACCATATTTTATGGACCCTGTCATCACAATAGTTAGATCAAACCTACAAGCTATCACGGAAAATTGGATCATACCTTTATGCATTGTAGTTGTAAATTTTTGCACGGTTGCTTTGTTTGGACTAATACAAATGAAATCATCGACAAACCGCATCAATAGCTAAGATTTTACAACAAGTTAATATAGCGAATCATTTATTGCATCACCTAATAGTCAAGCACTTACAGCATTTTGGTCGTTCTTCAGAAAGGAGAGTTCCTCGTTCTCCATGCTCCCGTAGAAATAACTGGGCAATCGTAAGTTTTGACTGTATAATCGATTTAAACTAATGCTTATACCACTATTACCTGCAAAGCATTGTAGATAAGCATGAACCTTGTGGTATCCCGACAGTCTGTCTGTAAAATCCTGACCCAATCTACATAGCAATGATTGATATTGGATCATGAAAAGTTATAAGGCGTTTCTGATCTAATTACCTTTACAACATTGCATTTGATGTGCCTTCTGATGAGCTCCAACAATTCGTCCCTATCTTCAAATTTATGAAGAACCTATTCGAGCAAAGTAATCATTAGAACAGAAAAAAAAGCAGTAGGATGATGTTTATAACCTTACGTTATCCACAAATATTGTATTTGGTAGGGTTTCAGACATTTTCAAAGCCTGCGTTTGGAAGCTGTCGTAATCATCTACAAATGTTCCAGCATTAGTAGAAACAACATACGTTGTAACTAAACCCGAAGCAGAGACATACCAGCGTTTTGAGCGTATGTCTTATGCCTAAAATGAATCTTTCCTCCAGTAGTTGCAAACATTGTCGAATATCGTTTTATAATATACTCATCCTTTGATGGTAAACTTTCTCAGCATTTGGCACTACCGAGCCTTCGCAAAGTATTTCACTATATCTTACCTGAGATAAGATTTTATCAAGAATTCCCAGAAGAACATCTTGTTCTATAGAGTCAAAGCAGCTTTTAATGTCAACTTTGGCAAAATAGAGATTTGGTCTTGAAAAACAAGAGTTCAGTAACAAGCATACACTTATCTCACAACAACCAAGTGAACAAAAGGCCTACCTTTCTGAATTGGTCTTTTCTGTCGACAGGTACCACTCTTTATAGTTGGCAAGAGTTTTGTAAAATTCCTCAAAAGACATGATGGAACTCCCAAGTAATTCAGGAATCTCTTCCTATGTAAACGCAAAATTAGTGTTTAAAAAGGTATCATCTCTAAAGTGGATGCATTTACATACCTTTTCGAAGGTCAGTGCTCGTAGAGCATTGGCCAGAACATTATTGGCAGACTTGTGTGCTGTTTGTTCAATTTGTGATCCATTTGCGTCCTACCAGATACGGTGATATGTAAGCACGAAAGGGGGCACAAGGATACACACTGGTCTAAACAATCTACCTTTTGGAAACGGCGTTTCATATTTGTGATGGGACGAACATTAGCGCCTTTGGGTAACAATCGCAAGCAGGAAAATTCAAACTTGGAGGCATCGAAAGTGGTGAAATTGACGGAAATAAGTCGACTCACAGCAGGCTGGGAGATATCGTGCCAAACGTCTTTACGAAAATAAAAAGTTCGGTTGCGATATTGAGAATTGTCAGTGATAAAGAAGGTAGCCTGCAAAGATATTTGATTAAGTACACCACTCTTTTAAATGACTACGTTAGCTCACACGTCGTTCGCCTTACCGAGAGGAGAGGTGTTATATAATACTGAAACAGCCAAAACAGAAACTCTTTCATTATCTCTTCTCTTTTCAGCATTTCGGACGGCGCTGGATGGGTGCTGATAATAGTCTCGGGAATTGATTTTGACAAATAATTACAATGTTTGAGCTGGGTTGACCAGGTAGTTAATTACTTGAAATGCAATCGTTCAGCTTCATTGGAAGGCTGTGCTAACCTTGAAAGATCGCATTAACTGGGCTAACGATAGCGTCTCGAATTTCCGAAGACTGACATACGTATACACGGCTAGCATCTGCAGCATGAGTACCAATAATGATAGCAAATGCTTGTTCAAGTCCGTCAATTTACCTTTTGAAATGGTTCGAAAATTTTCTTGGGATCCCCAAATGCCATAGGGAAATATTTCCTTCAGGCACTGTAGCACAAAAGCACAGACCTAACTTACATTCTGATTAGGTATTTGTTGGACTTTTCAATGGAATGCTTCATCAATGCTATACCTGGGCATGTGAAGAGAATTGATCTGCACCAGATCCACTGTGCTACGAGATACATTAGGCATATTGAATCGCATTTTGTAAAAGTCTAATATGCACACCTTGGTAGGACAAACTCGGTCGAGGATCCGTTTATAATCCATTTTGCTATGTTGTTGACAAATAATAGCAAAGTAATTTTTGAAATGCTGAAGGCGAGGTGGTAATCTCCATTTTCTATAATAAGGCTATGAAAGATATGAGTTTCTCTTTGAATCTATGAATAAACAATTGTTCAAAATACATACCTTCATCACAAAAAATGGATTCTTTCTTTGCAAAGTGGCGGGCTCAGTGACTGTGCCTTGCAAGATATTCGGCTTTCTGTATTGCTTTGGGAATATATAAGTCAGCAGTACATCCAAAGCAGCTGAAGATAGCACATGATTTCTCGACCGAGATGACGCTGCGTTTCGTAGTTTGCTTACTGGTAAAGTAAGCATGTCTAGAAGTTTGATTAGTTAGTTTAATGGCGAAATTTACATTTCTACATATATTCTTCCCAGGCTTACAATTTCTCGGCAGCTTCATCGAGATCTGATTCTGTTGATTAGCTTTCGGCTCTCCATAAAACATAAGGCATCTCTTGAGAAGACGGGTGGAAGCACTAACATTCGACAAACTTTTCATTCTGGCCATAGCGTTAACATCAGTGTTGCATTGTATAGAGATGGAATACTATAACATACCTTTTAGCTTGTTCCACGTCACTTTTTCCCTTTTTACAGCTTATCTCAGCTTCAGTATGTGTTCTCTTAGCTGATGTTATTGTCATTCCCGGAGGCGTATCTTTATCATTAACGCTATCGCACACCATAACGTGGCTGGATGTGGAATTTTTCATGCTCGATGTTCGTTGCCGTTTTCGCTGTCGCCTACATGACTTAGCATGAGATATATTCCTGTTCTCTTTCTCAAATACAGCATTCATAAAGTCGGCAGATGATTGCAAATTAGACTTGATTTTTGATTTTTGGCTTCTTGATCGCTTTCTCTTCTTTACACCATCAACCTTTTGCGTTGGTAAATATGAAGATTTTGTTGGCATCGTGGCTGCGCAGCATGACATCCTTTTATTAGGAAGGAAAACATCATCTAAGCAAGCAGGTACGTGGTGTGGTACCGGCATCGGTTCGGCAGCGATGTGTAACTCGTGAATCACAGTTCCTACCATAAATATTGGTTAGAATCAAAACGCAAATGGTGGAATTCAACCGATTCTGACATACCGGTCAACTGATAATAGCTATTGTTTTTCAAGGGTATAAAGATACAAGTGTATCGAATAAGGTACCGCATTAATACCGGGCCAATACTGAAAACGTACATCATCAGTAAAGCCGCATGTTGAGAGATATGAATGGCTTGGTACTCACATTTGCAATAGCTCCCTCCAGTGAGGCTGCTTCAACTCGCTTACAAGTGTATTACTATATGCTTGCTCAATTGGTAATTTTGCTCCCTTGTGTCCAGATATGCTTGATTTGCCACCATTTGTTATCTTCGAATTTCACGTTGACAAATTAGAATGTGACTCGTCTCAAAAGATCAACACATCATCTCATACTCACAATCCTATATCCTCTTGACAATAAATGTGCTCTTTTCACTTGCGCAGAATTAGGAGAGGATAGAAGATCATTGATGGTTTCATGGATAAGCTATGATTCGGACAGCCACATCAATATGAGTTTGATATCTAATAGGTAGTCTTTCCATTACTCACTTCATCTTGTTTGATCAACGAGTTATTCCTGTCCCACCACATATCTTCACTTGTGAACCGATTATCTCTCGAATATTCAATATCCCGGCCCTTTTCAATACTAGGGGTATGTGTCGCCAAAGCGGTGTCCAAAAGCTCTTGTAAACGCGTACTGGCGTTTTTAAGCTTATCTGTAATTCCAGCGCGACAAGCACGATGTTGACAGATATAGGTTCTCAACGACACCGTTTTTGTAAAAAGACTTTTAAGTACTGCACATTCTTGCGGATTCATTATGCTGCATTTCCGATTAAATTGATTTATGTGGTTGTTACAAAAGGCAAGGTTTTATTTTTTTTGCTTTATATATTTCTTTTTTGGGCAGCACAAAAATTCAAACATCATTCAGTGTAACCGGACAAAAACTCCTTCATCCCTTCCCACTCGGCTGCATCTACAGTATTCTTTTGGCCTATTGGTTTTCGCGCCCATATCATATGCCATTCTAGATAGCTATGATATTTGGGCCCTTCATTGAATATGGTCTCGCTACGTTGTTTATATTCGTCAGGTGTTAAGCCGATTACCTCGCTAAACCATGTGCCATATGCTCTGAGAGCGTTATCGAGGTTCGTTTGAACTATGTCACCACATTCGCCCCATCCGACACCTATGGGCATGACTTGGTGATGAATATCGACCAGCTCCGAGTGATTAAAGAGATTGAGTAAGTTAGGAGCTAGCAAAGGATCAATGTTTCGAGTTGTTCTCATTGCCAGGGTAACTACATTAATTCTGTTAGTCTGAAAACTTACATATTATTCTGCTTGCAAAGTGGAAGGGAACTCACATTGTGTATTAATAATATTATCGGTGACAGGTCCGGGATGCTTCACGGTTGGATCCACCTCTCGAAACTCAACAAAGCCACCAGGCTTTAGTAGCCTCAAAATGACCTTCATCAATATCTAAAGTAGGTATTAGAATAGGTATCAATTCACAAAATAAGTTTTAGGTTTTTTTTTTTAACTTACATCCCACTCGAATACTGAGAAACATCCATATACATGTCTTACAAATATATAATCAAATGATTCATCATCAAGTAACTCGGTGGTAAGTATATTGTCTTGTAGAAAAAAGGTATTGCCTGGTTTGATATCCGTTGGGTATATTGCTGAGATGTCCACGCCGAAAAAGCGTGCATCTGGGAACTCCGATGCCATTTCCAGAGACCTAAATGTTTCGAATTAGTGAGAGGTGCTAGTCTTACAAATATACTCCATTTAGTACATACCAATGCCCTGGCCCACATCCAATGTCCAAAACTCGGGGCTGGTTGCCGTCTGGTTTTCTGGAACTAAGTAATTCTGTGACAGGAGCAGAGAAGTTGCTGCGAAACATATGCTTGAGCAGGAAATGCTGTTTAAAATTATCGAGAATTAGCCAGTAGTCTCTTCGAGCTTCGCCCTTAAAAAAAAGAGTACTAACCAGAGCCATCATTCTATCCTGTTCCTCCTCATCACAAGGTAAGCTGTATTTTGAGTGTCGACAATTGTGAAATGTTCTTCCTTGAACGGAAGTGACATTTCCATGAAGTGCAGACTGTTTACGAATCGCTGGGTGAATGGTTGGTGATTCGACGTATTCTTCTGATATCGAGGATTGCGCGCTGTCTTTATCCAATGATACAGAAGAAAAGAACGAAGGTGTGGAAGATGATCGTGTAGGGGTTAGGCTTCGCAAACGCATTTTAGCGTAGTGCATAATATTTGTGTTTGGTAACGATGCCCGTCCTTGTTCTGCCGTTGAACTGGAGTCATTGGATGCTTGACTGATTGGTAGAGACTTAGAACGTGCACTTGACGACGATGGGGCGTTGCCCATATGAGAATATTAAGTATCGAGTAGTGAAGAGGTTTGATAAATAATATATTTGAGAAAGAGAAGGTTTTGATTCAAGACACCTCCACATGCTTTAATATATACATGCTTTAGTTTTTGATCTGAATTTGCCATGTCTTTGTTTCAAGTGACGCTTTTGGAATCGAATGGGAGAACCTCGAGTGCACTTTTACCATATTTGGAACCGTATACCAGCCTTTATAAGCTCTCAGTTTTAAATTACTCTTTCTCTCATGATCGTTTTTTTGGGTTTTTACACAGATCTCATCTAAACAAAACCCACCAGTCTTCTCTTCTCCTTCATCTTTCCTTTACACATGAACATAGACCTTGATTGGTGCATCGTTTGCGACTCTCGAACCGACGTAAGTTGTACAAAATCATATCAACGTCCCAAACAGAACTGAAACTAACTTGTATTTTTTGGTTCTTCAGCGGGGGCTATATTGCTCAAACAAGTGTTCCAGTCAGGACAAACAAGCCAACCAGCAATCCTCTGCAACACACGTAACTGAGGTTGATGTCTCGGTACAGGATCAGGCGCGGCCTCATCATAAGGAGGATAGCTTATCCACCTTTTACGCAAACCACGCACCGTCACCACCTCCTATGGCTAAGTCGCCAACACCCTCCGAGATATTATCCAGCTCATACACCATATACTCCCGATCCAGGCGATCAAGTGTTTTGACTATACCCTCGCCATCTCCCTCAGGGAAAGGCACGTACTTCATTCGAGACTAGGTCTCTTTTCAAGCGCTTTTTCGATGATGTTAATGTTCTGTATAATTGAAATCTCGCATACCTCCACCAAAAAGTCTTTTCTTGTTTTTAATTAACTGCTACATTTCCCTTGCTAATAAAAGGGACTCTTTCTTTCACTTATTATGTGAATCTGCTGCCCAACTATCATACCCCACTCTTTTTGTCCCATACGTTTGAATCGGAGATTGAAATAGGCGAGCTTTTTTGACCCGCTGATTTTAGGACCGGCTTCAAATTTTTCGGCACAGAGGTTACCCCGCGAATAGAGAAGGTCATTAGCCTTCTATCACTTGCGACATGGTATCGGAAACAAGAATTCCCATTTATCCTATGTCTTTAAAAAATGAATTAGTCATATAATAGAAGATTTGGTTTCCAAAGGCAAGCCATGAGCTGACATCTATGGTGACGCCGGGTCATCCCACTTTATGGAGCATGAACGCTGTTTAAAAATACCATTGTTATATAATTTTGTTACGATGGCATGTTCAAAGGACCATCAATGAGCCTTCCAGTGGAATGAAAGGAATTATCTTCCTTCTTTTACCAATAGCGAACATCACATCGTGACAAAGATGAAACAGAAACCACGAAAATGCCTAAAAACAGGCAATGCCGCGCAGCCATTGTGACAATGGTTGTCAAAGTCTTCTTTAGCAAATGATATGCTCTCCCTTGCTTTTTTTGCAGAATTAGTATAGTTTAGTACAATACGTCCATTTCGTCATCCAATCATAAAATTAATCGCTCTGAAACAGCAACCCAGTGGATAATGGTAAATCATGCAAAACCCACCCTGTCGCTGGATATGGACAGATCTTGTGTTGATAGAATATTTATAGAAAAACACGATCGCTTTCTCCCTTTACTTCTCTCTTATTCTTGTTTTTTCAATGCCTCCTAACCCGGAAGTACCTCTTCACACCAACAGGCGGTTCTCAATAACCGCCCTACCTCAAGGCATCTATCTCGGTCTTGATATAAGCCATGACATTCCATCGCACACTTTTCACTATGCTATATCTGTACACGATGGAAGCTACAGCACCGACTACTACACCGATAAGATAGTAGTAGACTTGACCATGGGACATGCTCACGGCGTGAAAGATGCAGAAAACAAGCTCATTGCAGTTTTAGCTAATTTTGCTCAAGCCAATCACTACAAAGTTCAAAGCGTTGGTGTTTCGTTACAAGTTAACGATGAGGACAGTCGCGATTTACTCTTTCATCCTCCCAGTATTACTAGTAAATTATGGTTCGAGCTGGATGCTATTCCGTTTATTATGGAAACTAGAGGTAGGGATTTGGATGAACGTGCCAGTGCTGCAGTTCGAAAATCTGTAATTTGGTAAAGTGGTATTCTGTAGGAAATATGGCGTTGCGGCGTTCATGAAATAGTAATACGTTTTCTTCACAGGCTGAGTCCCCAGTACCCTGGAAACATACCTCGCATCAGTGTTGGGTTCCGCCATGTGGTAACGTATATTTTTTGTATTTGGGAGATTGGAGACGCTTCTATCTATATGAAACACACAGTTCTAATATACTTTCCATCTGTCTGATGTTCGCTCCGGTATTTAGGTTGAAGGTCAGTCTTACTATATCTCTGATTTATTAAGAACTCTTGGCAGCTCCCTTTTCCGCATTACTATTGCCCGAGGAGATGTCATTATTGAAAAAAATCATCAGAGTTTTTTTTGAATATCTTGAACTAAACATATTCCTTATTTGGCTATACAGTTGATCTCAATGACCAAATTCATATGGTGGACTTGGAGAACTACCAAAGTACTGTCTGTGATGAGACTTGGCGTGTTGTCACTGAAATTGCCGAGGAAGTCAAAGGTCGTAACTTGCGCTTATCCTTTTTCAACTCCACTCCCCAAGGAGGCGGTGGTAAGCTTAAACTTTTGTTTCATCAACAGACTCTGTCTTGCTGGTATAATGATTAAACGTTCAACCTTTCATAGTTGCCTTAATGCGCCATGCCCTTATTAGATATCTAAGGTTATTGGGTATTGACGTCAGCTGTAAGTAGGCCTACTTTCTATACACCTAATCCGATAAATAATATTAACCGACCTACATTCGACAGGGTACGTGGCGCGGCCAAAACCAGAAATTTTCGACATCACGAAACGCAAGTTTCACAACGTTCTTCAAGGTGTTGCCGACCCCAAAGTTAGATTAAATGATGCCGAAAAGCAAGCTTTTATTGATTGGTCGGACGAGAACGTCCAAAGATTCTGGGGTGATCAAAGTGGCCCGCTGCAGAATTCGGATGTCATTATTATTGACGATCCTCAAGGTAATTGATTGATATTAATAGACCTGATACAGAAGAACAGCCCCAGAATTCTGGCTTATCCATATCTTGCTTCGAACAGTTGCTGGCATTATCCCTCATATTAAACGCTTGGCGCCAAAATCCACTCGTATCATCTTCAGATCCCATATTGAAATACGTGCTGATTTGATTCGGGATGATCCTACTGGCCCGCAAGCCGAGACTTGGAAGTAAGGACTTTCTTTTAAAGTATTGGTCAATCACTAGCAAGTTCGTATCACTAACAAAACAGTATAGTTTCCTATGGAAATTTATTAAGCATGCGGATCTTTTTATATCTCATCCTGTCAACAACTTCATTCCTGATGAAGTTCCTCGTCGCAATGTTGTACTGCTACCTGCCTGTACCGACCCTCTAGACGGTCTAAACAAGGAAATCAAGAGTTACAATCTCACCTATTATCGATCAGTGTTCAATCGTGTATGCATGGATCAAGGTGCAAATGAAGTTGACTGGAGACGTCCTTATATTGTACAAGTTGCCAGATTTGATCCATCCAAGGGTGTGTATTACAATAGGGTTATGAAAAAAGAAAATATTATATTGACAGATTTCGTAGGTATACCCGATGTGCTCGAGTCATATCGGCTTTTGCGCGCTAAAATGGACAGTGATGAGAGATTCATGGACGAAGACATTCCTCAACTTGTTATCTGTGGACACGGTAGTATTGACGATCCTGACGGCACACTGATTTACGAGATGACACACAAAACCATGGCAACTGAAGCGTATGAGCAAATTGCCTCTGACATTATAGTGGCTCGCATCCCACCCTCCGATCAACTGTTGAATATCATCCTGCGTGGCGCCTATGTTGCGCTTCAGCTTAGTCATCGTGAAGGTTTTGAGGTCAAGGTCACCGAAGCCCTTGCTAAAGGCGTTCCTGTCATTGCTTACATTGCTGGCGGAATTCCACTTCAAATTCTTGATAACACAACTGGGTATCTTGTCCCTATCTCTGATGTTCAAGGTGTTGCTGACAAATTGTTTGGCCTGTTCGAGGACCCTGACCAGAGGGAGACTATGAGCAAAAACGCAGTAAAGTACCTAACTGAAGAATACTTCACAGTCTGGAACGCCATTGCATGGTTGTTTATGTGCAACGAAATAAGCAGGAACAAAGAAGAGAGCGAAGGGCTAATTGGTGAGGATGCTACACGTAACCGTAATGGCGGATTAGGTGACGGAAAATGGTTACGCGACTTTTGGCAAGCAAAGTATCAGTATAAAGGCAAAAAGCATGCCAAAGATGTTGACATTGCTTAAATCAATCAAGGGGATAGTGTACACAATTATAGCTTATTGCCGCTTTACCAATTTCTTTCAAACTCTATATATATGTATGTACTCTAAATAGCCATTAAAGATCAAACCACGTCACTGGGTCTCCTTGGCATGGTATAACAACTCTTTAACTTTGTGCTCTAATTCAAACAAATGCTCATCGTGGGATTCTGGAGCAATTTCTCGTAGTGCTTCAGCAAGATTGAGAAGGTATTCGGCATTAGCTCCCGATGGTCCTGAATGCGGTGTAAGATATAAAACAGAATTAGGTGTACTATAGTTTTATGACCCATTTATAATTTATGGAATTGTACTTACCATGCGTTACAGCAATTTGTTTAGCAATATCGTCCAACGGAGCATTGCCTACGTAAGCTTCGTTATCAGTGGTAGCAATATAAACAAGTGCCTGTGAAGTGTAACAACTAGAGCTTAAAAAGTCTTCTACCATTACGTTCGGAGCGAGGAAAAAAGCCTTACATTGCGGACAGCTGGTTCTGTCTCATGTGCCCGATATACATCTACTGTATGCACACTATATCCATTCTTTAACGAGATTCCATGGTCAGTAAGGCTACATTAACAAAAGTGCCACGCATATAAATCGCTGACGAACCTTTTCTCGGTGATCCAAGTATGCTTTTGTCGTTTCTACGTCAGTGCCTGGGATCTTGAATGCAACTCCCCAGCAAACATCGTCATCTTTATGCTCATGCTTAATTCGGTCACCTCAAGAGTTAATAGTTAAATTATGGATAGTTTAGTCAATTCAATATGGTGACTCACATAGTCATTCATGGTCTTCCACTCCTCGTGTGGGATAAGAGTTACTACTCTCCCGGGAGCTTCGGGAGTACCTCTGTGGTCGGTGCTATGCTATTTTCGGTCGTTAGACAGTAGAAGGTAAAGCGAAGTGACATTGTGAGTATCGTACAGTACCTGCCAAAACCTTCGTACATAGTTCTTGACATAGCCAACAACTCTATAGACAATTGAGTCATGTATTCTCGTAGCAATTTTACATATCGGAGACAGTATGGCATTTGCCAATGAATGTCAACTCACCTGTCTTCATAGGCAATGGGAGGTTTCCAAATCAATGACCCGTAGCCAAAAACCCAGATACCTGGCTCTATGTCGCTTATGTTCTGATCAACTGCCATGGTACCAGAAAGATTTAAAAAAGGGCGAAGTCTGGTCTTACTAAAACACTGACAGTGTCTTAACGAGACGTAAGACAGTCACAAACGAACAATCCATAATGCGGTCAGCTGAAACCATATATTTTTGAAAGAATTTCATCTGAAAATGGTGAATGATCTGACACAAAACACGTACAAGTGCTACTATTAGTGCTCTATGCCCATAACTAAAGTATGTAGGAAAATGTAGAATTGGAAGCAATCATAACAGCGAATCAAAGAATGAGACGTAACTTACAGAGTCTGACAGAAAGTTGGTGGTTAAATTGCGGAGCCAAAATACCGCTTGGACCATCGCATATCTCGTGAATCGATCAAGTACAGGTTGTGAGAGACGAGTAAGGGCTTATATTCCACCAAGTTTCGATGAATAAAGATTCACAAGGGTGTCAAAGGGGATGAGGCAAGTTTCGAGGATCAGCACCAAATATAGGTAATTATTACCAACATTAGCAAAAGAACATTAGAGAAAGTCAGTGCATAGTTGGTGGCAGAAATTAAAAAGGTGTATCTCAAATGATTGTATTTATCAAATTTGTATTACAAGAATAAGAATTGGTGAGTGCTTTTAGAACAAAGCGGCAATGACAGCAGCAGCGGCAACAGCGGGGACAGCCATGGCAGCAGCAGCTGAGCGAGCGCCACTGCTGGTGGAAGGGCTGGCAGAAGGAGCACCACTGGCGCTGGCCATGCTGCTGTTGGAGGAGCCAGAAGCAGATGCAGAGGCACCGCTAGGGGCAGCAGCAGTAGACATGGCAGCAGCAGTGCTCATGGGGACAGAAGCGGTGGCGGCAGCACCAGATCCAGAAGCGCTAGCACTGGCGTTGGCTGCAGCCTTACCGATAGTGAAGTAATCTATTTTAAAAAAAACCAAAGATATCAGTACCTGCTGGCGCCTCAAATTTGTGAAACATGAACCGTAATTGTGGATTTGCACTTACGAGAGTAGTAGAAATTGGGAGCCGAGCCAAAGGCAACGGTATAGTCAGCGCCGTTGGGAGTGTCCTTAGGGACAGTCCAGGTGTACTTTCCGGAGGCAGCACCCCTTTGCAAAGAGAGTAAAGAAAAAATAGTAATTAGAGGGTGCAAATTATGTCCCATCATCGAGTCATCAAAATGCTTACTTGACTGAGTCAGAGATGGACTCAACAGTCTGAAGCTGAGTGGCAGCACCTTGCATAAGGGTGATTTGGACGTCACCGGAAGCATCATCGCCAGTAGCGGTCCTATTGAGAGAGGAGAAAAAAAAAAGTAATTTGTTGGTAACCTATTCCTGGACGGGCAAAAGAACCAAATATATTTAATGATTTACCAGGAAATAGTGGCCTTGGAGCCCTGCTTCCAGGTGGTTCCAGCAACAGGGTTGGTGATGGAAATGGCGGCCATAGCAGCCTGAGCGAGGGCGAGGAGGGCGAGGGAAGCGGTAAGCTTGTACATGTCGACGAGGAGAAAAATGAGTGGAAAGAGGAACTAGATTAATGTGGTGGTGTTCGCCACCCAGGTTTATTCTAATTTTTTTTATTTCTTGTCCCTCGACTGCCGGTTGGACAAATAATTGCATTTAAACACAGACTGGATCCCGCCTTTCAATAAGTTACACTAACACGTGTTTCAGGTACCGATCAAGATTCATGACGCTTTTGCCTATCCATAAAGACTCGGGTCAATACAATTAAGGCAAAAGCGAGAAGTAAGGAAGTTTAATATCAAGACTTGAGAAGTGAGAGAAAAGATGGAAAAGACAATAGTACAAGTGTGGAGATAGAAAAAAAATGGGTTGTATAATTTGACAGTAATTTCAAAATGAACAAAGGCAAGCGACTGTATGAAAATACGAATACATCCATTCTTGAATATGAACGATTTCTTCTTTTCTATGCGTCCGCTATCTTTGCTCTTGCGTTAGTGGTAGATGGGTTGGGTATCCAAGGCGAATAAAAATATATATGTTTTGTAATCTGGTGTTCTTTTTCACTTTTTTCGCAAGATGCGAGAGCCTTTTACGTTGCGTGTTTGTAGACACTCTCTTTTTAAGCTGATAATGTGGAAGGCCCTGCATTATTCGATGAGCTTATCACAGTGTCCAACACTTTCGTGACATCGTCGATAACAGTTAGGTCTGTCAAGAAGCCAATAAGATCGGTCAACTCTGTATCGTGTGGATCATTGAACCAAGTAGAAACAGGCACAGCGTTCGAAGTATGAAATATATAGCTTGCGGGAGAATTGTCTAAAATCATCGTGCTCGCTAAATTACGACCTAACTGTGATAGATCCTATAACAATGGAGATACAGATCAATGATCTAGGCAAATATGTGCTTTCAGAAATGATCTGTAAACCTACCTTGACATAGGTACCCTTGTGATTATAACATGCATCTCTGCACAGCCGATGATTGATGACTTTATGTATATCCAAAATGTCCAGAACCGGATCGGCGTACTTGAAAAGCAACTGTGTTAAAATTCTCGATTTCGTACGATCGGGGATCGATGGCTGTAGAAATATGTTTACCTTGGCCACACTGGCTGTAAATACAACTATTTCATACAATTCACCCATACGTCTAAGAAACTCGTCTACACCAGGGCGTTTCAGTACGTACACATTGTGATATTGGTTTTCAATCTCGACGGGTACAATGTAATCAGGATTCGAGATAAACTGTCAAGTGGTGAGTTAGCAATGAGATCAAAAGGGGGTGCGCTCTCTCGGTAGCATACCTTGAATGAACTATGAATTAAAGTTTCGTCTAAATCTAATACCAAGCATTTCTTATTTTCGTACTCCTCGGTTACTGGTGGCAGCAACGCCATTGAATTATTCTGTAACACCGCTTAGAAACAGAACAAATGGAAATTGTATAGCATAAAGGTATGGGTACTTTACCGTTATGGGACGTAGAGCTATTGGATTTTCTATCGAAGAAGTCCCTTCATGTTGCGTAGACGGTGTTAACTCGTCTAAATTAGATACAGGCTGTGTTTGCGATGCGCTGGTCGTATTCAACGAATCGGCTCGATGTGTAGGTCTATCAAGAACCCTTTCGCTTTGAGGCTCCGAAGCGGACACATCGCCACCTCTTGAGCCATCCTTGTCGTCAAGCAGTGATCCGGAGCCAAATGAACAGCATAATAATAACGAGAGGAAGTTGTTGCTTCGTTTTGCTTTTTTACGCTTTTTAGAAGTTACTGATGATGCAGTCGAGGTCGATGGCGAAGGAGGGTTAACAGCATCAGTTGTAGGGTTTCGGGGATGCAGGGTTTCTAATAGCAAATGAGATATGTTAGAATAAATTTAAATATATGATCATGGATTTCTCTCTTTTTTGTAAGAAAAAAAAAAGTAATCATTCATGTCACAAGCTTTTTTTTTGGGTGACATTGTGATCGCCAAAGATATGCACATTGTATTATCAATGTGACGATGTGGCGGATATACACCTTACACAGCATAAGTGACAAGAAATGAAATATAACAACTCTTACCTGAGAAGTTAGCAGGCGGTTGCGAAGAGGTGATTAACTCTTCAGGAGCAACCTGAGCGGGATTGCTCAGTGTGTTAGATGTGGATGAAGATGTCGGGTTCTCAGGTTTTGAAATTTGTTCCAATGGCGGCACAGATTGCTCTGCTTCCTGCGAATTGCTCATTGGTATTCGGACAGAGTGATAGTTTCGAGATCGACAGTGACCCGAACTCTTAAAGACGAAAAGGAAAGGGAAGGGTGGGGAGTGTAGATTGGAAAGAAGGGAGAAGCCAGTAGACGGTCTTTGATTTTTTCGTATTTTTTATGTGAGCGTGTGTGCGCGGCTTGGGGGCGGTCGGCCTTGTTGAACAAGTGCTACCAAGAATTTACCAAGGAATGAAGTATACCTTTTCTGGCTTTTCAATGAATTGGTATAAAAGCGATCTATTATTGATTAAGACTGTAATGAGAACACTACACTAAACTGGCATTTTAAAATGTCATAAGACTTGGGATTTTTTTAAGAGTCGTCAGCCGGCTAGCTAGCCTACAACTGCTGCCCTCAACTCCTCCATGTGATATCTTGTATTTAAGGCCTTTGGCTCAGTTCAATTGCACCCACAGCTGAGCATTTGAGTTTGCGTAAGGTAATGCTCACTCTGGAACCACGTTGTATTTGCTCCCCATGTATCACATCAATTTCTCGTGCTGGTATACCATGTGCCCAATCCCATCTGGCAGGGCCAGTTAACGCCAATACATCTCCCGGCCGCAAATGAATCGATATTCCTACATTATCTGCAATTTCATCATTTTGATAACTGCTGGCGTTTTTCAGTTCTTCGCTAGCTGGTGTCATGATCATGACACATGAAGATAGCAAAGAGATAATGAGAATACCATCATCGAACTTTTGCAGATCGACATGACTGCGAATTCCCTCTCCTAACACAAGAACAATCGGATGCATTAATGACTATGCCCTATATTCCTGTGTATGCATTTGTATATCTAATTACCTGAACGATATAAATTGATGATAGCTTGATTAAATAATGGATGGCGATCAATGTCGTTCAAGAGATCTGTGCAAGATTTTGCCCATGTTCCCACTTTTGCGAAAGAGTCAGGAAGATCGCCAAAGTGCATAGCTTGATTCGTCGTTTCATTCTGAAAATAGTTTGCTGCTATAATGAATTCTAATAGTGTGCTTTGAACAGCATGAGAAAGCCCTTGTCGTACTAAACGTAGGCCAGGTATTGCTGTGAATTTCTCAGAGATGACGTTAACAGTTGGTAGATCTAATTGGGACTTGGTGCCTTCTTCTTCGCTAATGCTGTCTACATCCGACCCAAAGAGCTCGTCCAATTGCTCGCTAGTCAGCTCACTCATTCAAGGGTGAACCAAAGTTGGCATATACGGCCAAAAATCAGTGCAAGAAATAGAAAGAAATATAGGATTTATTTTCGAATAATAGTTGATGTCAATTTGGCAGTCGACAAATTGAATAAATATCACCTGCATCAGTTCATTTTCTCGACTAAAAAGTCCATGCCACCTTCATCACGAAGGCGTTTAATAAGCACATCACCAAAGGCAGTAGCAGGTGTCAGAATGCCACCCTCTTTGCCTGGTAGTTCATCGTAATTATCCACTAAGCACAGTGCGGATTCGGCCACCATACGGCAGGTATCTCCGTATCCCGGGTCTTTACGTCCTGGACATAATATATGTTAGCTCGAAAACAATGGCAGATCAAACGAACTGTAATACATACCTCTCACAATACCGCGAACGCGGATAGGTGTGTCATATGGTTCTGTTTCGGCATTGGCCACAAAGTGCATTTCATAACCGCCTTTATTGATTGCTTCTCGACTTGGACCAGTTCCTCCCTTTGGTAACATCCAGCTAAGAAATCGGAGAATGGGAGAAATACGGAGAACGTAAGGTAAAATAGGTAGAATACCAGCAGCGATAAAGGTCATAATGAAAGCTCCAATAGCAGGGAAAGACATCGTTTCTCTGAAAAAATCATATTTCATTGTAAGTGATAAGCTGTCCAAGCTCACGACTTAGCTTTGTTGATTGAACTTACCGGTATCTGAAAGCTTTTCCATAGGTGCTGTTCTTCTTGGTGTAAATACCATAGCTTCGCCGGACCACCAACTCATTTACCATAGCCATGATATACAAACTTTGCCATTTTTTGAAATCAGGGTCCCAGCGCATCCATGGTATTCTAGGTTTGTCAATTCCATTGGCTGGTGAAAGATAATAGGGATTTCTGGCAGCAGCACCCGCGTCTGAGTGACTAAGCATCCCAAGAGATGTTTGAACGGTGCCGCCTGAAAATCCTCCACGAAGTCGTACCACTGATACTTTGACGTCGGCTGTATCAAGACCATATGTATCTCGAATGTGTTTTACCACCATGTAAGCTCCCATATCACTTGGCACACAATCGAAACCACAGAACGGAACAATTATCACGCCGTTAGCGATAGCTTGATCATGGTATTTGTCGATGATCTCTTTTGCCCAACAGAATTCGCCCGTAATGTCAACGTAGTGGGTGCCTTGACGAATGCACGACTCAATTATTGGAGTACCATACTTTACAAATGGTCCTGTTAAATCGATCGAGTACCACGATGATATTTAGTTCATCGATTGCCTGACGTCCATTTCGATACTTGTGTAATATACATACCAACAGTAGCGATTACAACCGTTGTTTGCTTCAAAGCCTCGTCGATGGATTCTGGGTTGCTTGCTTCGACAACAAGAAGATTCAAGTTCTACGCCATACGAGTTGTTAGGGATAAGCTTCATCTTAACGCATACACGGTCCAGCTCCATTACCTTTAATTCTGGATCGATGGATACGAGTCTTTCTCTTGTTTTTTCCAATTTTGCTATACTTCTGCCGGCTAAAGCCCACTTCAGGTTCTATTTTACGACAAGCGTGATATTAGGTTCCCTTGTGTTTGCATACAAGTGGCCCTAGACGCATATATATATACCTTGTTATGCAAGTTGGCTATGTATTCAGCAGTGTAAGCACCAGTGAAGCCTGTAGCTCCATAGACGACTGGAAGGATGCATTAGAAACATAGCATAGCAAGTTATTTGATATGTCTACATACTTAGGTCATATTTTCTGCTTCCAGCCATATTGTTACCGATAGAAGAGTGAACAAAGATTAAAGATAAATTTTCCCCGCCTCGTTTATGTAACATTTTTTTGCCTCAGTCGGTGGATTACACGTGCAAAATTTTGGCCCCTCTTACATCTGTTAAAATGTAAGCGGTAACGACGAGAATACCATGGAGAAACCTCAATATTAATCATTTACCAGTACTATATGAAGCTCACAAACCGAATTTTTTCTCGATAACAGTTTCGGATGTGTCATTGTTGTAAAGCTTCCTATAATTCGAAACAAAATACGAGTCACTTCAAAATCAGCCAGCTGTGGTAAGCTGATATCTTCACACTGCAATGCGTATAATTACGTGTCCTCATGCATCAAATGAATATCCAGAAAAATAAAAAAATTGTTGTTTTCAGGCTGCAGAGCCTGATATATATTGATAAACATGTACTAGGCTAACTTGTTTGATATGATTATTGAGTACAGTGTAGAATATCCAGAAAGTATATACAGATTGCTTTAGGAGATCAAAAAGTAGGGATTTGTATTATAGGTTTGGGTATAACAAGTCGATAAGAAATGCAGTGTTGGAAGCCGTGCAGAGCAGACACATCCTTATGCAGAATGTTGCTGGCCCGCATCGTTCGAATCATCGAATGATGTGGCGTCGTCATCCTCTACTTCGTCATTGCTATCGTGTCCTCGCTCTTCTCGCGCCAGCCGATTTGCTATTATATTCTGATTAGGAAGGCTGGAATATTCTGGAGGTTGTGAATGGGGAACATGAGAGGTATGATCGAGAGCTATCAATGGCGCATCTTCTGGAATGTCTTCACTTCTTGATCTCTCAATCGGCGTCCTTGGCACACCGCTTTGAAGAAGGATAGACCCTCTTTCTGATCCATAGGCTGGCGGTGGAGCGAGTGTACCTTGCATAGGAGCCAAACCCCACTTCTTTACATTGGCTTCAATAAACACAAATCCTATCGAAGCAAACACGACAAAGATTTAGTCATGGTCATAAGGTTTGATAAATTAACTATGACATGGCCAAAATGACGTACCTCTTTGACCAAGGTTGACATGGACTTGACAAGGTCCATTAGCGCCAATTGTGGGGAAAAGGTTCCATCGTAAACCAGAGTAAGCATCCTCTATTTTTCGACCATTTCTAGTGAAGAACACCGTTCCTGTTCGATGTCTATATCCTACTCCTACAACGTCTCCCTCGTTGAAAGGCATACCATAGGACTTGCCCTCAAACGGGTTATTGAACATTTTGCATCCATTGTGACTGAAATAACCAACAGAATGCTTGTTCCAGCCTGCAAATTGACACGGTGAGTAGATGTGATAGCGCTGTTGGTCACTATTACCTGATAACATACCTGGCATTCTCCAATTGGGGAATGGTTTAGTGGATACACCAACAGCCACAGTAGTTGAAATGGGTTTCTCGTACATTTTAGCTTCAAAATAATATACGTCTTGGTTTTTGGGAAATGGTAAATTGGTTTGAACACAACATTCACCGCTAAAGAACTGAATCTCCGTTCGACCTGAGATGAATGCGTTTGTTTCTGCCATATCAGCTTCAAACTCAAAGGCTGCAACGCCTTTCTCTTGTATAGTTAGGTATTGTGAAAGGGTTATTTCGGTTGCAACGCTCTCTGGAGGATAGGCGGTTTGCCAAGCTATGAGAGTGAAAACTATGTTAATATCGACTCGGAATGACTGCTCCCAAATTAACCGGTCGTTCAAAATATCAACCAGTGCACATGAAAGGGTTGTTCAACGAACGCAGGAGCAAAGAGACCAGTCACTAGTTGAATAACACTATCGTTGGTTGAACGAGGCCGTGATAGATTCCGATGTATGATTCCGAGGTAATTTGCCGAGAAAACTGGCTGCACTCAAATTGCATCCCAAACTCGAAGAATTCCAAAAATAATTTACCTTTTGCTCGTTCGTAACTTAGTCTGGCATCTTCCGACAATGTTTCCAGCATGGCTGGAGTTTCAACGAATTCCGTTCCCAATTCAGGGTCATTGGCGGAAATGCTTGTAAATAGCTGACTGCCGCTAGCTCTAGTGAAGCATAACAATACGACTATTATCAAAAAAAAGACAACTATGCCGACAATAAAGATCCAGGCGTAAGAATCCGCCATTCTTATAGTCTGGTACTTTTTATAAATGTATAAAGAAGAAAAGAGAGGATTGTGGAGCACTGGTCTTAACAGCACACTCAGTATGATATCAGCCGGTTCCAATTTGGCTCAGCAGATTTCCACCAATGATATTTCATATCCCAACGTTTTTACCAAAATAGTCTTGTTTCAGCACCATTGACAAAACTTCGCGCCATTGATATTAAGTGGATGGTTTTGCTACTTCTGTAACGATGTTTATATTGGTTCATTGCCAAAGATAATCTACATGCTTCAAAGCTTCTAATGGTTTGTCTTTGAAATAAACAAAATGGCCTTGCAGACTTGCTGTGCTCACAGATTTACCCTTGAGAGCCTGTAAGAATTGCTCTGCCAGCTCTGGTTGATCCTCATAAAATCTTAAAAACATGCCTCGTATCTGTGACTCGGAAGCATTTCCAAGGAACTCTTTTACGTCAATGCGCCCTGGTCGAACTAATGCAGGGTCAAGGTTGTCCACATGATTTGTTGTCATGAAAACAATGCGTTCTTCTGCAGAGGCAACACCGTCCAAAGCATTCAACAAACCACTGAAAGTCAGCATGGATTGATAGCCTTGTTGGTCGGTTTGTTTTCTCTTTGCAAATGCTGCATCGATATCCTCTAAAAGCATGATGCTACGCTCAGGCACGTTGCTCAGCAGGTGATTCAGGCGATCATCGGTCAAACCACGTTCAGACAAATTAAGGATGCAGATGTTATATTCTAATTCTCCCTATTAAAAGAAAAGAAAGCATTAGAGACAACCATGATGTAAAAAGATTGAAACTCGACATCTTGCTTACTGCCAAAGATTGTATGAAGCTGCTCTTTCCAGACCCGGGAGGACCATAAAGTAAATATCCTCGTCGATACGGTATACCTTTGAAAAATAAAAGTGAGCAATGGAGGTACCAATGTTGTACAAAGATAAGCTTCTTTTCCTTACCTCTATCATTGTACCATTTCCCGCTGCCAATGAAAGCTCTCACATCTTCCACAATCCTGTCTTTCACTCCGTTATCCAAAATAACGCTTTCAAGCATTCGTCTCTTTCTTGGCATGCCGAACGGACGCCATTCTGGTCCGTAAGAGGTATATATGACTGTTTTTCCTTCTTGTTTGGCAATAGCCAATTTCTGTGCCTCTTGAAGAAGCTGCGTAAAGACATCTCTATCTCTAGACAAAGTTGTGAGAGTAATTGTTTCCCAAGGACTTCCAGTGGTTAGATCCATCATCTTTCCATCTCTCTGTCTCTGAACCTATATTATACATGGTCAACGAAAGCAAGTCACAGTATGTATCCTTGATGAAGCCTACCTACCTGCAACCAGACTCCTCTCCATTTAAAAAAGTGATTTCCCGGTCCTGGAACTAATCCGAAAGTCGTAGATACACTTCCGTTGTCATGTTGTTTATATGTTGTCTCTACCGCCAGGTGCTGAGTCCTTCGCGCAGATTGTTGTGACATCCATTGTAAAAACCACAGATATGATTTGTCCTTTGAAGGTATTTCTAGCGTCACTAACAGCCTTCGGCGAAGCAAAGTCGCTCCCACATTGATTCCCTGTCTAAGGACTGTAAGGCCAGCACCAACACCAATCAAACCGAAACCAGCGGAAAAGTAGGGATTGCTCGTGATTGTGGCCCATAAACCACTTTCATTCTGCGTCTGTGGTTGTTGAACAGTCGAGCTCTGTTGCGATCCGGTATTGTCCACATTTGGAGATTGCCAGTTGTTGCCAGTGACTTCTGACATGACAATGGATTACAAGAACTATATGGTAGAGCCTGTATTAATTTTTTTTGGAAAATATAAAGGGTTGTATTAACAAAATATTAGAAGCCCGAAGTTGATAAGCTTGACCCCATTGCTACAAGGAAAAGCTTCAATAAGGGTTATACCATCACCCTTTTTGCAACACACGTAAATATCTCTCAGAAAGTGAATCCTTTTTCAATATCTTCTGCGACTGTCTATGAAATCCATCCTATTAATTCAATATACCATAATCTTCGTATTGCTTTACCTCGATACCTCTGTGGTCGAAGGCATTGGAAACCCATTCCAATTTAACTGTTCTATAGGGCCTCCTCATGTTCCCAGGTGTACGACAGCAACAGTATTATTCGAAGATACATTTGTAAAGCGCGATATCCTTGGCATAGAACTGGCAGCGTTCTGTCTAGGCATTACTCTTACAATGATGGCAATTAGCACTAAATATTCTCTGGCCAACGAAGAAATAGAAAACCTTATAAACCAAGATATTGAATGAACAAGATACCTATACTATGATAGGCCATTATTACTTTATTTTATTATATTTCATCGATGCGATTGGGAATAAACCCTTTGTGAATCCAAATTTGAGAGAAAATTGCTTTCCGCTGGCAAACAACTTAGTTCAAAAGATTGTAGGCAGACAAACCGCTGGTGTACAACAAGGTGAGGAGACCCAAGTAACCGAAGCTACCACGCTGGCGCTTACTGGGGACACCAGTGCTATATCCTTGAGCATAGACGATTTTGCCCAAGATCCAAACAACACCAGCGGCAGCAGAGACGACGGGAGCGCTAATACCACCGGTAAACAAGAGAGTCAAGAACATAGGATAGCCCTCAAGGGTGTTCTATCAAAACCGAGTAAGTCATTATGCCATGTCTCAAAAACTTCTTCGTCCCTGAATCTTATACTAACCTGGTGAGCACGTTGAGTACAGTTGAACACGTTCTTCTTGTGATCCTTCTCGGATTCCGACTTCTCAGCGTACACTAGTGTAATCGTGTAAGCTTCAACGCGTTCCGCTAAATTTAACAAGTCGAATTCAATAAAACTTACTGTATGGGTATGGGATCTGAGCAGCCTTACGAGCACCACCAACCTATATTTATGTTAAGTTGTGAGCTTTATTCAAGGGGAGCTAGGATTGTTTCATTTTATACATACCTTAATGCCGAGGTAAGTAACCATCAGACTTGAAGCAATTCCTGTGGCAATGACATAGCCGTATTCGCTAGCGATTGTGATGGCAACCATATTATTTAGTTGTGAAGGATAAAAATGAACCAAAGCTTGTTTGACAGAAGATGGTGGCTATTTAAGGCGCCTCGAATTAATTGAGGATTACGTTTGCTGGCGTAATTAAACTCCGCACTCTTTCTGGGTCTTTCTACTGTGTATATTTCTGACCGAAGGAAACTTGTATGCCGAGTTTTCTGGATAATGAGTGGCGTACCATATTTTATTGCTTCTATCACTCTCTAATGCACATTTCCAATGCGAAGAAATGATCGGCTATGAGGACTTGTCCATTGTAATATTGGCTGTCTCTTGGTCAATTGCTGTTAAAAGTGGATCCCCGCAGCGGGAACATGTTTTTCCTATTCCGGGATTAAGCTAGCGAATTACGTACGCCTACGAATCGCATTTTGTTGATTGATTGAATTAAGTTCAGGCCAATGATTTCAAAATTGAAAACCCATATTTTTGGCGCATCGCATTCTCCTGATGAGCTCAAATATGAGTAATTATATTTCAAAGTCCAGTACAGTAGCATAATTGGATAAAGTTGATGTTTCCAATTCTGGTGATATTCTTCAGCTCATTATTACAATATATGGTTATGCTCAGACTTTTGCGTTATATCCTTATAAATTATAGCATATTTACAAGCTAGTTCATAGAGTAGTACCACACTGGGGTATTCTAACGTTAATAGATCAGCTCATTAAAACTTGTTCTTGTTACCCATCATTCTATGACCGCCCTTCTCAGTTCTTCAAAATTAAGCTGTGGTCGATAATTTTAAGGCACGACATGAACATGATATGTCACCTGGCACAAGCTATATTCTAAGTCTGCAGTTTTTTTATGCATTCTGGAGTGGATCGGATTGAGACGTTGAGCCCTTAGCACATATGGAATTGTTTCATGTAATTGCAGTATCTATGCTAACCACAACTTTGAAATAACAGTGCAGCGTAGAATTTCTGGCGGAGCAATAACAGAATGACAAGAGTCTTTCCCCGTCGATTGAGCAACTAATTTTTGTATATGTTATTTGACAGCATATATTTATTGATCTACGGCATTACCTATTATCACTTATTACGACCGCAAATTTGTCCATCCTAGGCAAATAATTTGTTTGTAATCCATCTTTGTACCTACTTTTCGGTGTTACAATCAAGGTAAGCGTTTCTATGCCGCTTGATAGTTATACAAGCCGGTGCCAAGGCTCATGCATTCTTTATATACAAACCTAAGCATGTTATGCCGATTAGTGATAGTCTGTCAAAGCACGAACTGCTAAGTCTCCATGGCGACACGTGACGTCCAAATGAGTCACATGTGGTGCGGTAACCAAATGTTGGGCCAAATGACATTTTCTCTTCAGTAGGTATCGTAGGTGTCCAAAAAGGAGTGTTGTTCTGCACTGCCCGCCACACGTTTCGAACTTTGCCCCTAGTGAAAAATTTGGAAATACCATATTTGGGAGAGCTCACTCTGGTTCAATACGCCGATATCTCACTGAGCCTTTAAAAAAGCCAGTGGAGTAGGAGTTTAGTACTTTGTGTATTCTTAACCGAATGTGTTTCAGACAATGTAGCGCTTAATTACGCATTTGGCTAATTACAAACACTTTATTTCCAGGTTTCGAGCAAATATCGTTACACCGCATCTTACTAACGTGAGCGGTCTTTGAGTCAATGTCAAGGTTCTCTATGTTAAGAGAAACCCCCCCCCCACATCTCAAGGTTTGCTCGGGAAAAATGGGATGATTAGGTCAGCCAAATCAGGGAAATTCCTAATCTTAAAAGCATTTGGCCAATCCATCTGCAGTTTTATCTTGGGAAGGTGATGATCTCCTACTGTGTTTGGAAAACTACATAGCAAAGAGACCACCAACCAAAGGATCAAACACTTACTCATTTTTAAGGCGGCCATAGAATACAGAATAGTAATGTTCAGTCTGCAGGTAATGAAAATAGTTGCCTGTCACATGAGTGAGAAGCGTGATGAGTAGTTTACCTAAAAATGAAAAGATGAGTATCATCACGCAATGGGCTGCGGCGAGCAAGAGTATAGATAAAGAAATATCAATCTCTTCCGACCGACCCATCATAGCTTTCATGTTTACAGCTTGGAAGAATAGCTTATCAAAATCATGTGGCTACTCAATTGGTCTAGCGGGAGTGGCGAGATATGCTCTGTGTTAAAAAAATGATGATACATACAGTTGATTGAAGAGTTTACAGTACTAGAGCAGCCCAGATACAGATTCTTGGCATGCTGTTATGCGAAATATGACCACAGTGTGCAGATAACCATTCACTCCTCCACCAACCGATAAAAGAACCATGTGCGGAGTTTTTGCATGTAATTTTGATAGTGGATTTTGCGCCAGAGACCTTTTTTTTTTTGGAGGTGCAAGCCAAGTTCCCATAAAACCTTTTTTTTATATATACACTGTTACCTAGCGATTACTGTTTCCTCTCGCTTTTCCCTTCTCATTTCCAGTTTTCTACTTTTGCTGCAATTTACTTTGCTTCTCTTGCTTGAAGTATACATAGACTGGAAGCAAGCACCGTCCATATCACAGCAGTTAAATCCGTGAGAACTAATATGGCTTTTGCCACGGACGAAAGTCGAGAACCTAAACCAACTAAACGATACCGGGAAAATAACCAACACTCATCTACAAGACCCCCATTTAGACCAGACATGCAAAATTCCACTTTACATAAACCATCCGCCTTGCCCTCTGCACCAGTGATGATCCCCAACGACCTGAATAATGTTGATCATTGGAATAAACCAAATGGATTCTGTTTCATACCCCAACATCAGAACTTGGCGCTGGAAACCATTCCGCTATTCTCGTCGGCCTTTAATTTTTTAAGTGACCTTCATACACAAAACGTTGCGCTAAGTCCACCACAAACACCACTGCCAAATAACTACATAAACACTGGTCTTCCGTCAACTCCTACTGAGTATTCATCCGCGGGAGACTATCCAAGCTATGACCCTGACACTCTAATGCCCGCTTCGCCTCCCGAAAGTTACGCCTCAGCGAACTCTCCCCGACCAGCCACTGAAATAATGCTTAATGAAGCACTTTCGAGTTTCAATATTTCTTATGGCGAGTCTGGAATCAGCATGGAAACAAACGTTTCTAGCGCCAGTGGTTTACGATCATTAATCGACACTTTTAATCAAGTGGGCATATCTCCAAAATCCCCATCTGTAAAAAGTCATATGTCTTTCAGTAGCACTGGTAGTGTAGCGTCAAACAAGAGCAACATACTTAGCAAAAACCGGCATTTCTCAGCACAGCCTGTCAACTTTTTTGAGAAATTGGGAAGAGTATTGTACAAGAACCACCAACTGGAACAAACCACCGTATTGAAGCAGCAGATTATGGCTGGTTGTATAGACACTTATTTTTCATGTTGGATAAGATACTCCCCAGTGATGAATCGTCAACAATTTGATCAATGGTACCAATCTGAACCGGATCCTCTAAACTCTTTTCTTGTTAACGCCATATGTACATATACTGTGAAGCACATGATGATCCATCATCCTTGCGCAGCTGCATCGGAATTACCTATTGCACATGCACAAATCAAGGAAATGGAGGGCTACTTTTTTGATCGTGCCAAAGCAGCCTTAGAACAAGACTTTGATCATTCTGATAGATATTGTGTCATCGGTCTTCTTCTACTTGCCTTCCGAGCCGAAGACAAGAAGGCCAGTGTTTACACATCGATGGCGACTCGAGCTCTTCATGATCTTGAAATTTCGCCGCGAATGTTATCTCAGAAAAACGATATATCATTCAATGACGAAGACTATGAAAAGGAAATGGACACTCGATTGTGGTGGTTAGCATGGATCACCGATTTTGCTGTGTATTCTGGTGGGGATTTTACGAAAAATACCCCTCAAACCCGTTACCGTGGCGAAATAGATCTACCTCGTGTTTTTCCTCAGGATAAGGACGAAGCCGAACATGCCGTTCTTATGTACCACCATGGCATCAAAGTGTGGCGACTACAATCCAACATCATCAACAGCCTGTACGAAAGTAGTGACGATGATGCGTTGACGACCGAACAATTAGATAGCTTTGAGCATTCTTTGCAAGAATTGCGCCAGAGCCTGCCCGATAAATTCAGACTAGACACCAAGTTTCAATTTACAACCCCGTCCGACTTCATTGGCTGTTTGCGAATTCAAATCGAATTGTGTGCCACACACATAATATTACACAAGTTATTCCTACCAGACGCTCACAACATTGAGCAAATGTCAACAAATTCTTTAGTGTCGTTAAACCGATGTTTATATTCTGCTATTCAGCAATTGAAGATGTTGAAGACGACTTTGGAACTCCCAAAGGGAGGATGTTCTTTTGATCGAGATGAATTGTGGCGTTCAGCAGAGATTATCTCACTGGCTATGACTATTCATAAGCAATGCAGACCGGACCAAAGTCAGCTTATTATGGAAGGGATTGATATGGCAGAAGTACAAGGTGGCTTACCACTAGCTATTCAAATCATTCGCAACACTCCGGAAGAGCAACTCAAAGCCAATCTGAATTTCAGCCAATTGAAGGATTGGATTGAAGCAGAAATTACAAAGCATGGTTTGGCTATTCCCGAGCCTGTGATGTTTGCTCAGCATGGCAATCCTGCACCTGCTGTGGAAGAATCACGACAGCCGCCACCAACGGCTAGGAAAAAATCATGCACTCGTCATGACTCAGATTATGATTTTGTATCATTCACAATTTCTCCAACGCCATCGAAAACGATATCCAAATCAAATATATCACAACAACAAAAACAAATACCTTCATCTCGGTCCAAATCTCATAGCAAATCTGCCAGCACTATCGCAGTCCAATTCCAGAATAGTTTTGGACCTCCACCATCGCCGGCTGTTTCATCTCCTTCGTACACTAGGGCCGAAAGCAAAGCACAGAGCTTTACACAGGAGCAAGGTTTCGTTAACCAAGTTGGTTGGTCTTCAACTTATGTGAAAGGCCAACCCAGGTTCCGATATTTTAGTCCCAAGTCTTCGGACAAGCTCATGTTCATCGATGAAAATCCGATGGCTTAAGCCATCCATTATGCTCTAGAGGCATACCACTTTTGCTCATGAAAACTCACAATTGTGATACAGAACTGCTTCTTGTTAAATACTTTCTTTTATGGTGGAAAAAAAACAACTTTATATCTTTTCATCTTTTCTCTACGTAACTTGTATCTTAGTACCTTACCTTTCTGCCCTTGACCGCCAGCATTCAATTATTCCCCATCTTTTGTCTCATTCGCTATACCATATGAAGCTGTATCTATTTCTCGCTCTTTGTTCTCCAAAGACACTCACGGTAAATTAAACAACCCATTTCTTTCAAAGCATGTTTGAAAAACGTTTCCCCTTTGTATGTTATTCACATTGATGTAAAAGACTTGCAAATAAGTACAATAAATTCCAAATATCTTTCTACTATACAGTTTGGTATCCTCTATACAAGATTTGGTCCTTTGGAGATATCAATTCTCCTATCAACCTGTGGTCCGCCTCCACTTCCAGAAGACCCGGATGACAGATGGTATCGGTCATCCAGATCGGTTGCCAGAAGGTTATTTTGGCTACTATCTACATCAGCATACCTTTCTGTATGTGGGTAGTCTCTTCCACTTGTCGGAGCAAAGTCTAGACCAACTCGAGGAGCAAATGGTTCATCACTTGCATCGCTCCACAATGGTGGATAGTACTGACGATAGGCAAAAATGGCAAGCCCAGTCCCAAGTATAGCACCAACTGTCACGTCTTGCCAATGGTGTCGGTAATCAACTGTTCTCGAAATAGCAACCAACAGCGCCCCAATCCACTGCAAGCAAGCGTTTGGTTAGGTTATCAATTGTAATGTTTTGCTGTATTCTTCAAAATTTTATCTTACAGGTCCAGCAAATATGAATCCCTTGTAGGTATGGCCAAGTTTGTCAAAGAGATGCATTTTACCAGCTAGATATAAGCTCAAATAGCCCAATCCAGCAAAAGAAAATGAGGAATGGCCACTAGGAAAGCTTTTAAAAGCATCTTTCATCAAGTAACTATTTAGGTCGGTGGTACAAATGGTGTAATTGCTAAGACCTAGTGGCGGATCGACGCTTCCTGCAGCTGGCTGACAGCGATCAAGCATATCTGGGCGAGGTCTGCCAACTGTAATCTTAACAATATCAGTCATCATGATCGTCATAGACAGGCCGAGGCAAAGTCCTGAAAATTAATATCCGGATTAATATAAGTTACATCGAGGATGACATTGCTATCTACACTCACCTAGTATGCCATTATGGAAATCTCGAACGCTTTTACGAACTGCCAAGGAATATGCCGATATAGTCAACAAAGGCACAATAAAGCAGAGTATCTAGAAGACGAACTGAGTTACAAATTTCATTTCATGCATTCTCGCGATGCTATTGACGGCTTACCAGCAATAGCCACACAGGTACATGCTCATGCTGAGCGTACGGATACATGATAGTTTTGTCTTGTAACGAAAACAGTCTTCGAAATGGAGGAAGTTTATCTAGACCAAAGAATATCGCCGTCATCAAAATAACGAATATCCTACAAACAAACTTGTTCAGCTGTCCAGAATTCTTCACAGCATGTCAGCAGCAAACAATTCACATTACCAGTCTTTAAGATAGGTTATAAACAGTCGCTTGGTGCGAGGAGTTCTGAAATTACTGAACGGCATGATGCCAAGAAGCGAGACAGAGGATACGACATAAGGTCGCCGCCACTGGCGTTGGCTTTAGGCTCGACTCAAATTACAGTCACGTGTACCGTTTGTGATGCGATTAGCCGTAGAGCCATTTCATACTCTTAGATCAGCAAAGACTAAGCTTTGTGATGACGACAGTCATACGGCAGCTACCTCTACTTAATAGAACTTTTATCAAAAAATAATTCTAACAGTCTGCATATAGACAGAAAAGTCGCTCAAAAGTCACCAGTTTTGCAGCAAGGCTGACGGATCGGCCATATTACATATAATAATTTTAATTAATTTTAATAGCAATTTTCGAATGAGTTTAGCGAGAACAAGTAACTACTTGATTGTGAAATAAAGCTTGATCCTTATGCTACTTTAGTATCGGTAAATCAAGAACATGACAATAGACTACAAAGTAGATAGCATATTGCAAAGTCTGCATCGTCAATGATACCTTCGATACATGCAGAGTTCCCATGTGAAATCGGCAGAAAGAACTGCTGATGGAATACTGTCGCTTTCTCACCTTTCCATGATTTCAGCCCGATACGAACATATTGCAGCAGTCGCGAAAATAGAAGCTGCACCTGGCAATCGTACTTGAAGTGACCTACATCTCGAAAGTATTACCGATTGATTTGCGTTTACCCAGATGTTAGCTTTGCCATCGAACATGATTGAAGTCAATAATATTTTTTTATTATCTTTCATTTATCGCTTTCTTATATAGACTTTATGCCATTATTGACTAGTAATGGCAACTCTTTGCTTGGCAGTGCATGCCTGCCCAGACTACTATTTGGTATGTTGCTCAATTGTCAGTGTTGCTTAATCGATGCGTTTGAGAGAAGATTCCAGATGATTTGTGAGCTTAGTGTTCTCTGTAGCCATTGCTAATGTTGAATGCAGTAAGCCTTTTTCAACATCAATGGAAAGGCGCCGAGCAAATTGGGTAACATGCGGAGACTATAAAATTGGCCGTCAGATATGTGTATCAGCAGAATATTCGGTATTAACACTTTTCATGGCCATATCAAATACCTTCGCCGAGGAGGTTCTTGCTACAGATACTGTTCGGACTTCGATGGTGGTACCATGAATGCTGCCCTCTTCTACGCTGACAATACCTATTAAACCACCAAATTAAAGGCCATGCAAACTTTAGATCCATCGGTATCGATATGAGTATCTGTATAATACCTGTGGGCTGTGAAATGACCATCTCGACTGTGATAGGGTTTGAGACACGTATATAACCAGTCTCGACATGTAGGGGCCTTTTTACCTCATCCAAAGTCCAGCTCCTTTGTCTAATCGCAGAATGGTTGTGCCAAAACTTAAGTCAAATCAAATTCAGAGCATCAATGATTTAATAGTCATTTCATCTTACGAATAAGTTAGAAAGCCCTTGGGAGACGGTGTAAAGGATATTTCTTCCTCGTACTCAAACGAAGCGATCGTGGGATACACACCTATGCTCCGAACCGAGTTTAAACGTCAGTAATGTCACCATGCACAGATTACCACATACTGTTATTCGAGCCAATGTCTACCTTTTCCAGTGCCTTTCCATGTTCCGAAGAGAAAACTCAAAGGATGATTGTGGTCGACCATAAGGCTGTGGGTCGCAAAGGCTGTTCAGGCTATGGCGTCAAAAAGGAGACATTTCAAATTCCGCATGGACAATCCTGGCTTTCGACCTGATCTCACATTGGGTTTCAGGGCGTGTCTCCCCTCGCAAGTCACCTACATATATCACTATGAAAGCTCAAATTGGAAACTCTGGGAATAATATAGGAACATTGAAACCAATTGAAAGCAATCGAACAGGCCAATTCCTTGGCAAGTATGCGATATACATATTTGTGAACACTCCCATAGTTCCCTCGCTAAAATCATCAGGAGGTATCTCAGAGAACAATGTATGTGCATTGATTTATTTTCTTTTTGTTGAAAACTTGTAATAGAGATTGTAAAAACATGATCAAACGGACAAATACGATTGAAAAGTGTAGTTTCATCCAACAATGATGAATAATCGACCTGGTGGTGCTTGGTTGAAACATGCCCTGACATAATGACCGACGGCTATAGGACACACATTATGCTTATTAGAGTTTCATCGAGGTTGTAACTCACATGAGCATACCAATCTTTATTTTTCCTCGACGAAATATTCACGGCAAATAAAAAAGCGTACCTGATAAATTCGCCGCGTTTTTGCTTGTTTTGGAACTCAGACTTAGCATATATAAATGTGTATTTGTTGTCCAAGAACGTACCTATACATCAAAAAACATTTCAACAAATAAAACAAAATGCACGCCCTAGGACTTCTTACCTTGCTAAGCTCTGCTCTGCTTATAGCTGCTCAAACCGCTACTGGTCCCAGCGAAAAGGATCCAATATTCATCACTAATCCTGTCGAATCGTCTGACATCAAGTCCGGCAAGGTGAGCATTGAGTAACAATTTATCATCATCATTTTCAAAAACTAACTGTACAAACACTTGTATAGTCATTGAACATCAAATGGTCTTCCATCGAGCAAGCACCGGAAACCGTCAATATTGAATTGTTGGAAAACCTCATACTTCACTCAAGAATCGCGGAAGGGGTTGATACTTCTGCTCATGGATACCAATGGGATGTTCCCGATGATTTGGCATCCTCAAACAATTATGCTATTCGCATTGGAAATGGCGCATGTAAGTATTATATATATGATAGGTCGTATCATATAAGTTACTAATATAAAATAATCACAGACCTCTCTTACTCGCACATGTTTGCTATCAAGGGCAAAGGCCCTTTGATTGCTGCTCCATCTGCAGGTTCCCCAACCACAGGCGCTCCAATGACCACTGCTTCTGCTTCGTTAGGTAGTGCATCAGGCAGTGCATCAGGTAGTGCATCAGGTAGTGCTCCCGCCCAACTATCAATGGCACCCTTGTCCAACTCCGTGCTGCCCTCTGCTGCTCCAAGTGCTTCCATGGAAGGTTCTGTGTCTAGCGCTGGATCTTCTTCTGGATCTGCCAAGCTCAGTGCTGTTGGAGCCTTTGGAGCTCTTGCTGGTGTGGCTGCTGTTGCTGCTAATCTATAATCATTCATCTATTTTTACAGATGAAGATTTGCCATCATTAATAAAGGTTATCATGTCATGAAGGTAACTAGTCGATTAGCTTCTTCGTTTCTTAGCTTATATGTCACAATTCTACTATAAAAAAAATGAATAATAAATATTCCAGCAAACAATAATGAACCGATAAGAGCAAATTTGAAACAAATGATTAGCCAAAGTTTGCCGAGAGATGAACACGATTGTCAATGTGCCAAAAAAGGCAAAATAAAACACAGTCCTCTTCTTCCAGGCTAGATACAGTAGGCGAAATTCTTGGGGAATACTATTTCGACTTGATCTCTCCTCTGCCTAAATCTTCTTAGTTGTCTATAAATGTGGCTAACTGATGCACAAAGTAAATCTAGCGAGATTTCGATACGTTGTTCTTTTGCGCCTCGGCTAAATACGATTGATTCTTTGTAGAGATTGGTGCTGGCCTGACTGCGTTCGGCACCTTTTTTATGTTCATAGGCATAATGATGCTTTTTGATGCAGGACTGATGGCCATAGGAAATGTACGGAAACTGCTATTTGTTTGATAGGACTATTGCATTCTTTATTTATTGAACATATCAAATGTCTAATTCCTATTGCATAGATCCTCTTCCTATCGGGGATAACAATTATCATAGGACCACGCTCAACATTATTGTTTTTCATGCGACGAGAGAAGATACGAGGAACGATATGTTTTTTGGGTGGAATACTCTTAGTATTTCTCCGGTGGCCATTCGTAGGGTTTGGTGTTGAGATTTTTGGTTTCCTTAATCTCTTTGGGTAAGTAACAAATAGTTTGGGATGATCAAATTTACATATGAAACTAATTGGTTCATTATAGCGACTTCTTTCCTGTCATATTTGGCTTTTTAAGGCGTCTGCCAATCATTGGTACCATCTTATCCCATCCTGCTATTTCAAGGGTAATTATCATTGAGGTTTTGTTACCGAGCTTTGTTTTTGACACCCATCATTTAACAACTTTGAACCTCCACAGTTTACACCACGCGAAAGTCGAACACGCGTTTAATGCATGAAATAGAGCAGGGCAGCCTATACAATAAAAAATAAAAAAATAAATTTGTTGCACAGATTCTCAACTGGCCTTTCAAACCTCCTTTTTCACCCCTTTTACAACAATACGATAGCTTCAGGATCTTTCTTGAACAGCTCGACTCTATACTTTATGACGAATGCTGAAAAAGGCGGATACTGCTTCTGTCACTCCTGCTCCACCTTTGTGGTTTCCGCATACCAATACTGTGGACGTTGTTCCTGCCAATGACGACCATCTGTTAATGACATGGGTGGTGCAGCAGATTGGATCCTTAGAAAGTGTAGATGCGGTAACTTTACGGAATTTGGTCACTCAGGATTCAGTATTGACACGGCTATTGTCAAGCGTCACGATACTTAAAGCGGGTCAAAACGATTGCGGAAGTGACCAAGCATTCGAAATGGCTAGACAGTGGCTGAACAAGGATATGCCAGACATTCAAACAACTAGTATATCCGACGTTAGTTCTGAAAAGGTAGCCGAATTCGTGCTGGCCATGTTACTGAAACATTTGTGTGAAGCTCTTGAACGCGCCTTACGTCAAACCAAAGTTTGGACATTTATCGACCAATCGGTAAGCCATAGCTCCTAGCCTAGCAGTTTTACTCCAATATCTTTATTTACTGACCTGCTTATATTTCAGACTCTTTCTGACACCTCCTACCATAAAATAAGACAACTGCTTTGCTCTTGGTACCAAACTATCACACTTGAATACCTTCCAGTATGTTCCTGGATGGAGGACGGAAATGATTTTTTGACCTCATGGAAGACCGGCGCCATACTCTTACTGATATTACATTACTCTGATCCCAATTGTGTAGAACTTGAATGTGCGCAGGAAGCGCGCTTAGCTACATCCCAGTCGAACATGAGGAGCAATGTCAGTAATGCATTGAATATTGCATTGAAACGATTTGGCGTCAAGAGGAGATTGACAGAGAGTAATGTTATCCATGCGGAAAACTGCGAAATTTCAACCATTATATATCTTTGCGAACTCTGTATCGCAACTGTCAGCCATGCTGATGATTTTCGAGACTCGAGGCAGAAGCAAATTTTTGACAAATGTCATCAAGCTGTCAATGAAGTTGATGATCTGGCGAGGGTCTCCGATTTGACGATAGTCGAAACACCTGATTCGGCACCACCCGATATAGTGGTGACATTAGATAACCTTGAGGATTACGCCATTAACATTAGACAGATGGTGTCCATTTTGAGAGTAAAGATGGATGATTGTGTACCCCGTAGATCAATCGCTTTCAGAAGAGAAGATCCAACCTTAGGATGGATGAGAGATCGCGCTGCCACACCTTCCACCTTTTCTGAAGCAAGTGGAGCTAGCGCATCTGTGGACGATGACGACACAGCATCATTACAATCAACACGCACTGTTCATCCTCTACAAGCCATGGACGAGGATAAAGGAAGCTACAAAATGACATTAGATAACACCATCCACGCTATTCAGGCATATCGAAAGCATGACATAAACAAATTTTATGCTGCTGCACACGAGCTACAAATTTCAGCACCAAGCTCCAAACAACGTGTCCTTGGACTTGTCAACAGCATTGATGAATTGGATCAAACCTTAGAGCAAGATATCATCATAGCCACGGATGCTTTTCAGTTGTTTGACAGAGGATATGGCTTTTCCAAACAAGCGAAATCAATAAGATTTGAATTGGATTTCATTCAAGCAAAGATGGTCAAAACAACAACCACAAACACTGGTATCACTGAATTGGAAAATCGGGCTCAACATGCGTATGAGGATATTGGCCAGCTTGAGCAAAGCTTTGACGATCTACTTGATGCAGATTCTACAGATCAATCATACAGAAATATTTTGGAATCTCTTGTACAGAAATATGAACTCGTGCAGGCATGGGTTGAGGAAGTTCGAATTTGGTTTGCGGAAGCAGAGCGTATACGAAATTGGATAGAATCGAGAATTCAAATGTTAGAGGAGAAGGAAGTTGAAGATTCGCTGGCTGAGAAAATCAACACTACTCAAACGGAGGTAGCGAAGTTAAATGATGACCATGAAGCACTTGAGCATGAAATAGAATCATTTAACAAAGAGGACATGACCCGTCTTCGAGCGCATGTCAAGGCTTTGACTGGCTCAGAAAAAGGCGACAAGGATCTTAGCCCAGCAGATACCACTACAATTGAAATTACACTCACAACCTTAATGACACTAGACCGATTAATGCATCTTTTACGACAAAAAACTCACACACTTCAAGTTCTTTCCATAAGAGTTTTATGGGAAGCTGAATACGCTACTGCCACCAAATGGGTAGAAGACGGTCATGCCCAGACGACTCTCTTTGTGATTGAGGAGGCTAGATGGAGAGCAGATACTGATATGAGGACTGTCTCGAATGATGGGTCAGAACAGTTTCTGCCCAGGGATGACAGTATCGAATTAAGGACCCAAGTGATCAATAGTCTGTTAGCATTAGAACATTCTATTGCCGATTTTGATCAAGGACAATTTACTAGTACTCTGGAAATATTTCAAGATTTTGAAGATATCATTGGTGACGATAAACCTCAGCACTTGGAGAGCAGACAAGCTGGACTTGAAGCCTCATTCCAAACATTGACATCTAGAGTCCAATTTGCTAGAAAGGTAGTAGAGCAGCGACTGACAATGATGGAGTTTATACAGCAATATGTTTTGGTCAGAACGGAAGGACAGTTGATATTACATGATTTGGAGAACATGATAGCCACAATCACATATACCATGCAATCAACTGATAACATACAACGAGTTCAAACGTTTCGCAATAATCTTACACATCTTACGGGCTTTGTTGCAGGCCTCGTCACTTATCCTCCACACAACTGCGAAATGGATGAAGCAAGCAATGATAGATCTAATGATGAGATTTTTGATTTCCTGGAAGCCAGAAATTCAGAACTTGAAGATTTATATGGCACGATGTTCTCCATGCTTGATAAGCTCGGACAACTGATACAAGACCATAAGGAAGCTCATGCTATCCAACTTGGATTACAACTTATGAACGATCAATTGAGTGAATCACAGAGTGAATTATTGAGATCTCCAATAGATATCGCAGTGAAAAAGCTCAAACTTACTGAAAACGATGTCAAGAAATGGAATGAAAAGCAAAATGATCGTATAACGCATTTTGAGATCTCGAAGGATACGGAATTCGACAGTTTAAAAATTCGACTGGAGAAACTCTCAAGCTCTTGCGACCGCCAAACATGCACCATAGATTTTGCTTTTCTTGACAACGAGGTTTCTAGATTGACAATTAAATTTGACGAGTTTTCCGATGCTCTGAACCATCAAAATCTGTTGCTAGAGGCACTCAATCATCGACTCAATTGGGAGACATCATTCTCGACAGCTTCTCAACAAATCTCAGAACATTTTTTTAAAATAATGGAATATGCCAAGATGTCACGTTGGTATCCGACTGAAGAAACACGGGTCAACAAAGAAGATATATCCAATATTGCCAAGTGGAAGCAGACAATCACAGATTCGGAACAGCAAATGAAGGCATTCCAAAACGATACCTTGATGCCAGCAGCTAGATTGGCCACAATCTTGCTAGCCTCTATTCACACTATTGAACTTAAAAGTAATATCCAGACAGATCAGTCCTTTGTCGCTTCTGTGCAGCAACAACAATCAGAACTCGCGGAGAAATTCGAGGACCTGTACAGCGCTCTTGATTATCACCGTGCTCTCGTCGAGCAAAAAAATATCATCCTTGAGCTTCTTCGTGAAACTGAAAAATTTGAGGACACCGGCATGTCTTGTTTGGATCAAATGAAGCGCTTGATTGAACATGGGCTACAACACCGCTATGTCGACTTTAGTGGTCAGATAAAGGAGTTCAGCCGCGATGTGGAAGAATTGTTCACAAATCGGATAGCAAAACTTCCCCCTATCCAATGCTCCCAGTTGAAACATCTTACAAGTTTGTCCAACGATAATGACCGAGAAACGAATACCGCAATTGGTGCTTTCTTTGACAGTAGAAAGGAAGAAGTGCAAAAATTAATCTCAGAGATGAAAGATATGCAAAGTAAATATATCGTAACACAAGAGCTCAAAAGCAAAGTTTCGCAGTACGAACAGGATGCTGCGAATTTATGTCATTGGATACTTCTGCAAAGTGAAAGTTTGGCAGAATGTAAACAAGAGTTAAAATGCATTGCTCAAACTCTTGATCATGATCGGCTTGATACTCTAATCAATCTACAGAACGAACGATATGAGCAAGTTGATGGATATGCAAGAAAGGAACTTGATAATCTTAGCGCCAATATCAGCGAGCTTGCAACTTCCATTGCCGAAGTAAATGCATGCAATGTTGATATGTCGCCAGCATCAAGCACTTACGATCTTGCAGTCGCGGACATGGCTATACTCATTCACGCCATGGAAGGACATGGTAGAAATATTGATGCCAGAAAGCAACATCTCGTCTTACAGCAGCTCCTCTCTGACAGCCAAAATGAAGCAAACAAATTTCAAATTCAAATTACTGAACTCTCCAACCAACTGGACACCTTGACTCAAAATGATGAAAGCGGGGTTTTCCATCAGACCACAGTGTTGAGCATCTCAAAACAGTGCGAAGACATAGATGTGGAATTAATAGCATTTGACAATCGAGTTGGCGCCGAAATTCGATCCAGTTTATCAGATTTGGAACGATTATGTTCGCAACTGCTTGAACCTGTGGCACCACCTGCTGACCTCAGTAACCGCATCATAGAATTTGATGACGGTTATATTAGGCTCCGAGAAAATACAAGCAGCCTTCGTGCCCGTATCCAAGTTGTTATGGATTTTAAAAATTGTCTTGAGAAAGCAGATAGCATCTATGCATGGTACCATGAACAGGAAGATGTTATGGAAAGATTTTTAGCTGATACAGCACGCTGGAACCCAGCTACCGGATCAGCTCAAGTCAATATCAATCAAATTAGCGAAGGAATTGATAGCATCAAAATCAGTGTAGATATCTATGAAAGCCAACACATTGAGCCCTGTCTCGTTGCATTGGACGAAATCAAGACATCGATAGCAGAGACCAGTTTTGTCAACCTAATTGATCGACTGGAAATCGCCAAAACTTCGCTGCAAGGTGGAATTCAAAAACTTCATGATCATATAGCATTTGGAGAAACCATTATTGCACAAAACCGTTCTGCTACTTGGTATCTCGCTCGCGTGAATGAAATGCAAATGCAGGCAGAAGCAATCAGAGCCAATTTGATTGAGCACAAAAACGACTCCACTTATCAGCTGGATGATTTGAATGTTTTGGAGGCTCAAATGCCTGTCACTCTACAGGAATCCAATATGCGCATAACTTATCCCGTGAGATCTTTTGATGGTTTTCGTAACGAAGGTGCAGAGAAAGACGTCAAAACCAATGAACTGCTTAGTGAAACCGTCAGAGAGAGGAACCACCAATTACAGCAAATTATGGCTAACATCAAAGAAATAGTGCATTTGAATGATGTTAGAATGAAACAGTACTACTTGGTTCAACAGTATTCTGAACAAGCAGATTCTCTGAAACTATGGATATCAGATCAAACTTCCAATCTGCAAAGAGTGATGAATACATCAGCCGATGCAACCTTGGATGAAACCAAGGCTCTTCTTGCTAATATTCACACAGTATCCAAAGATCTAGAAGCACACCAATCTACATATGAAGAACTGAAAGCCAGATCATTAGAAACAACACGATTGTTGTTAATGCAGGGAGCTAGTGATGAAGGCAGCAGAGAAGCTGATGTTGCAGCTCTTGCTGATTCGATCGATCAAGCACAAAGGGGCATTGATAATAGCTGGGATACAATGACTGACGATTGTATAAAAGCAATCGTGAGATTGGAGGCCGACTTTGATGCTAAGCAACTTGGTGAATCTCTGCAGGAGCTGTTGAAACAGCTCGGAGTTTTGAACGAGGATATCTCTGCAGCTGAGGAAGATACTTCAAATGAAATGGCCAACGATTGGACTGACAGGCTTGCCACTTTGTTATCGCAACCTCTTGCAAGCTTGAAAGAGCAAGACGAACTATTGAAGTTGAAAAGAAAAGAATGTGATATACCAAGCTACGAAAAAAATGAGCTTCTTTTCAATCAAATTGACCAACAGATAGTCGATGTGAATGCTGACATTGAGAAATTGGCTGAAATCAGGTATCAAAATGAGTTGCTTGAAAATCATCTTCGGAATGGATCCCAACTCATTAATGATGTGAACGAGATCAACTGCATGTTAACTCCAACAATTACATCTTTATGGCATTTGACAGGCGATGATACTGTTGACTCAGCAACGCAAGTTAGCATGAATACAATTATGAAGGAAGTGCAATCCAGATTCACAATTTTGGAACAGAAATGTGCCAAGTACTGCGATTCCTCTTTATCCACGCATGAAAGTCCTATACAACAAAAATCAGACCTGGAGAAAGCATTGTCAAATTTTAACAACCAGATACTTCAAGCACAGAAGATAGCTCAGGATTACGAAAATGCATTTGCTCAACAAAAGATGTTCAACAATGTTATGCTTGAAAGGCTCCCAAAGCTTGATAATGTGTTGCGAGATGCTTCAGTTACTGACAGTGATCTTACAAATGTCACTCAAGATTTGGGTGCAGTGCGTGAAATACTACAGGAATACGAAACTATACAATCTTCGCTTGTCGGGATGGCAGAACCTCAAAATGAAATCAACTGTCAACAATTAGAAGCTTGCTATGCTGAAATTAGAGCTAATCTTGAGCGACGCGAAGCAGAAGTTTTGGAATTGAAGACTAAATCATATAAAGCAGCACCGCTCGCGGAATTTCAGAGAGCGTGCACCAGACTGCGAGATTTATGTAAAGAACAATCAAGGTTGTTAAATAACACCATGGAAGCAACAGGCAAATCGCAATTCTATATCAAGGATATAACATTCCTTGAACGCCTATTGCGGCAAAACATAAGCATACACTCTAATGTGGAAAGAGAACTCAAATTGTTACGTTCACAGACTGATGTGCAATCAGCTGAACTGGAGCAACTAGATGCCGGCCCTGAACTGCATACCTACTTGGAAGGGGCACGTGAAGAGCTAGAGCAACTCCAAACCATTTTGGATACTGATCAAAAGCAAATTGACTTTGTACGGAAGATATTTGCTTTCGCTAAAGCGTCTAGCCAGATTTACGCATGGATGGAAGGATGCAAGCGTGCTATACGTGGCATTGATACGGACAGCTTAAACGAAAATGAGCAGCAATCTGATCTAACTGATTTAAGCATCAAGATGAATGGCTTTGAACCGACCATGACAGCTTTCAACAATATGGTCTCGGCTATCCTTAAAGATAAGAATGATGAGCCAGTCGACTTGAGCGAGATTCAAATGAAGTCTGAAGATGTTTCAGCTGCCGTCAACATGCGTTCTGGTAGAGTTTTGGGAGAATGGGACGCACTCAAAAAGCAATACGCCCTGTTGCAATGGAATTCAGAATCATCTATTCAAGGTACGACTATTGCGCGAAAGTCAAAAGAAATCATGGCTCTTGTAGACAAGATTAAGAGTCATCTCAGATCACTCTCTGTTACACGTGTAGCACTTGAGACACCCGTTATTGTTTGTAATATTCCTCTACTCGACTTACTGTCGGAACGGGAAGTCATCGTTGTGGAAACTCAAATGAATAATCTGGAGCGAGAAGTAGAATATCAATTGAACAAGAAAATCGATGCGCTGGATCAAATCATTGCGTTGTCTACCACATTACAAGATGGAACATTTGTTCAGCAAAGAGCTCATATTGCTCAAGTCGTCAACGAACTGGTTAACATGATGCAAGAAAAGCACCAAGAAATCACGGTAGCTCTCAAAATTGCAGGCTTTGTCGGTAAGGCTGACGAGGTTGAAGTCTTGTTGAGCGCAATACAAGAAACTGTCGATCCTTGTGTAGCTCAAACGAAAACTGAACGTCTACAGAGTAAAGCTGACTTACAAGCATTACTGATTGAACTGGATGCGCGTTTCAAATATTATGGACCGCGCATTCGCGAAAAACTAGAAGAAACCAAAGATATGGCCCATACATTCGAAGACAATGAACGTGTCACTCAAAAATTCACTGATATAGAAAAACGATGGAATGGCTTGCGTGAACAAGCAAATCAAGCTAAATTGTATTTAACTTCGAAAATCGCCGGTCTGAGTGCTACCACACCATCGCCCAGGTACATGGATCACCAGGGTCCGCCGCGTCCACATTCGGTCGCTGATGTGCGAACTCGCAAAATTTCAGAGAAGACCATTGCTCGTGCTATGACACCAAATCCCCGGTCAAGCACATCTAGTCAGATGTCCACTCGTGGACTTGGTAAACTTGATTCACCAGTGACTCGTATGCGACGAGCCACACATACACCAATGACTTCCCGAAGTGGAAAAGCAGCGTCTGTGCCGCCACGATATATCCCTGATCCGAAAAGTGATTTGGATGTACAGCTGGGCAAAGTTGTGAATGAATCACCTTATAAAATACGAATCAAAATGGTACCGGGCGAAGTGGGAAAATATTGGTTTGGCGATATCGAACCGCGGCTAGTATATTGCCGGATTCTACGCAGTAACATGGTGATGGTACGTGTCGGCGGAGGATGGACAGAACTGTCTCAATTCTTGCGCGACCATGCGTTACTGGAAGGGCGACTTATCCCCAACCGGTTTGAAGAAGAAAAGCGAGTGAACGTACGAGATGCGTATCTTCGAACTAAACCTAAACCGAAAGACGTAAATACGCAGGAAGATCTCAAGAAGTCTGGCAGTGATCCAATCAAAAGTTCTCGGTCGGCGCCAAATCGGGCTACTAATAATGCAGTCAATCAAGCTGGAATCAAGGAGGGAAATCGATTTCTCATGACTGTGGATGGTCAAGGAAATCAGTTGGAAATTTCCATGAAAAAGGCCACAGATCATGAACCTCGATTGCACACATCAACGCCACGCAGATCACAGCAATGACTACACAACAGTGTATGCAAATGGAGAGGTGGGGAACACAACGACCCAGGAAGAGGGTAGATAAGAAGTAAATGGTAAAAGAGACCATTCGGAGTCAGAAACAATAATAATAATAATAATAATTTGGGAGGTTGAGAAATGACCCAAAGCCCATGTGTCGATCTTAGGAAAATCTATGTTACACGCTAAACAAGCCTCAGCCATTTGTAGCATTTTATTTGATGCATTACTTGTACATTTTTGAAGGAAAAAGGAAAAAGAAAAAAAAAATAACTATTTAGTTTTCTTCCGAATCCCATTTTTTCACCGTGTTTTATTTTTGAAGAGATATCGTGTATAATAAACTAAACATTATTAGCCCCTCATAAGTTGCTCACTACGCCCATCCCATCTGTCCGTGCGCCAATTGGGGATATTGCTGAAAACCCAGTTTGGCTGGAATTGGCCGTACGACCATATGCGGTTGTTATTGCCGCAAATGGTACGATGTGTTACATAAGCCTTATTTTTTTCTTGGAGAATTTTTTTATTTATTTTACATTACACTTGAGGGTCTTGTTAGGCACACAACAAATATATACTGTACGATCAACCGTCTGATCTAGACATACTGGCTAGTTACATGGCAAGAACAATAAAATGTATATATTCGGTGCTGAGCATTAAATAAAGCACGGTTGGGGTTGTTACTATGAATATCTCCCAGAACGCTGACCCAGGCTAATTAATCAGACTATGCGCCAAATCCTAATCAAGAATCATCTGATGGAACCAAACGTCAATTTTTCCATTACTTTTTGCCTCATGTTCATAAGCAAAGTGAGTGAGATGCGAAATAGCAATAAAATTCCATCATATTAGAATTATATTTATGTATTATCGCGTACTGTGACTGCAAGAGGACGTGCTTTTTCACGTTCATCTACGTTTCGATGGTGGCTGACTGGATTCACTAGACTTGCCACTTTAAGCCCCCATACGAAAAGAATGCATGTGCTTCGAGTGCTTTTATAGCGAACAAGTTTTGGGCAATGCACGGATAAATGTATCACGTCCATCTCGATAATCGCTCAGGGCAAAGAGAAAGAGAATAGTTTGTCCTTTCCCTTCCATTGTGTTGACAATGTATCACAACACAACGTAGCGGAAAATCTGGTAAGCGCAGAGGTGGATGTTTTTTTTCTCCCCATTGAGCTTTCTAAGTTTATTCCTCCCCTCCCTCCCCCCACAAATACCACGCGCTTCCAAAATCAGCACTTGACTTAGGGAGCTGCCGCCGCTCGTAGTTTTCTTTTTTATATTTTTATTTTCCTTTGCTTGCAACTTTTCTTTCTTCCTCATCTTCATCTCGAATGAATGGTCTACATAGAGAATGGCAGGCACCCTCCCTTATGTCTGACCAAACACCTTACCCGTTAATGGACTCTGGGTACAGTCTACCTTCACAGTATGTCAATTTCGCCTTTTGCTTCCTCTCTGAGTTCACTGTATAAACATATATCAGTAAAGCGAGAGTTTTTTGTTTGTTTCCTGACCACCTGACTTTGCTATAATCTATACAGCCGTGATTTGTCGCCTTCCGAACGCCCCGATCTCGCATCATCATCAAGGTACGTCGTAATAGTAGCCATTATGTCTTCACCGCGAGAAAGCGCCGCGTTAATCTAAATTTTGCATTTGTAGTACTCGTGTTTTGTCTCAGCCAGGTACACCGCAACCATCTGGAAAGGACTCATACAGCGCCAGTCCTCCAACTAGACATGCGCCTTACCCAAGCTGGCTTGCAAGTCATAAAAAAAAGCGCTCTCAGTCGGATGCTTCCTTGTTGGAACCGACGCCTGATCCTGTCCATAACAGCCCAATTTTCACCACGAAAGAGTGTTATGGCAACCTTTACGCTCTTGATCAATCAACTGTGTAAGTATTGAAAATTGGGTTTCCATTTTTTGGTTTTGGTTTTGGTTTGGTTTGGTTTGGGTTCTGTATAAGGAAAGGAAGCACATATGCACTTTCGTTTCTTTGGTACGATTGCCACGTATATTTAGCATTATGCCCGGGAAAACATGGCATGACAAAAATAATTACTTTACCCCTGGACTGACCTCATCCCCCTTAAAGGTTTGAACCTCGCGTGGATGCCAAAATCGATAGAGGATTCTTTTTAGCCGATAGTGACTGGACTTGCTATCGACGTAACTATTTCCAGATCAGTGCTACATTTGCAATTGACGGTTTGGGTAGCTATAACGAACACGAAATTCCTTGTCTGATTGATGTTGGAGGAAGGCTTCAACGCGTACAACAATTTATGCTTGGAATCAGTTCTCATATGTACAATAGCCGAGACAAGACAATCGACTTGATTCAACATACCGCTAAGCGCGATCGTGGTCCTCGTAACACTCCACCACTGGTACCCATAACTGCTGGAGGTGATTTGAGGCTAAGTTCTATTGGAAGCACTCAGGCAATTGCTACCTTTGAACGAGTGCAGTTCAAAACTGCAACTGCTAACAATGGTCGTCGAAGGGCAGCACAACAATATCACATATTATGTGTTGAAGTTTATGCCCAGACGGAAGCCGGTCAGCAAGTCAGGATATGTGTAGCAGAATCTGAACGATTAGTTGTGCGAGGCAGAAGTCCAGGACACTACAATGACCATAATGTCAGGTACTCTACGCAATATAGTAGGAAGCAATCTGGTGATTCCGTCAATCAGGATTACCCATCACCTTATCCCAAACCTCCAATCATGTCACCAACAGCTGTGACTCCTACTGCGGAGTATGGTCCCACGTCGTATCCATCTTACGGCTATCCTGCTTTCAGCAACATGGGTTCCCCTTATCATCAACAAAATGGTCCGGCTTATCATCCGGTAGTAGTGAATGGAGGTCCTCCTTCGCAGCCTTTGGGTATACCAAGTATTTCTGACCCGTCATCATCGGAATCATCATCTCCTGACCTCAACAATGCGGAATTTGCAGATACTAGAAACGGACAAGTCTACCATCAACACCAACCTCCATCTCCATATGAGCAAGTCGGGCGGCCTGTCCCATCAAGTGCTCCTTATTACGGACGAGAAGGTGATGACCCAAATGCGGATTGGCATCGGTCTCGAGCTGCGTCTGGCTCCAGTATGTCGACCGACCATACTGCTTATTCATATCCAGCGTATAACCACCATCCCCATTATGTCCCGCATAATGACCAATATGACCTGCGGGCAGGTCAAACATCTCATATACAAGAATATTCGCCTAGAGATCCCCCGCCCATGCGATGGCAAGCATCCCAGCCTCTCCCGCAAGGTGATTATGTGAATGAGCCAGACCACTATCGATCTCGCACAATAGCGCCGCCATACTCTTATGAGAGTGCCAAAGGAAGACCAGAAGTCTCATCAGAATCACCTCGCGGAAAAGATCTGCCTGATTTTGATGAAAAGAATACGGCTGAACGACAACAAATGTCATAACGGATGAGTGCCTTTGAAGCAGTCTGATATCTCGCTTTTACTTTTCTACAATCTACTCCAGTTTTACTCTCTTCTTTTCCGTTGGCTTTTTTTTTTTATACTTTATTTCAACTTTCTGAAATCGTTGTCTTATTATCGTGTTGTCATACTTTCTACATCTCCTAGCCTTTACGACTTGCAAACAGCCTACCTTACCTTCCTTTTATACTTTGGCTTGAGAATCACAATTTTAAAACTTTACCAATAACATTATTTTACCTATCGCTACCATTATACCATAAACCCTCTTGCCGCTTTGCTAAGCGATGGTTGAAGCTTTCAGGTTCTTTATGAGACGCGTACAAATTTTTTTGACTCAGCCCAAGCTCTTGCTGGAAGTGTCGTGAAAAACGTAGGAAAGTCGCGTTTGTTCATGGACTGGCAATGCTTTTTACGTTTGGTCAGCCTTTGTAGTGACGAAAGCCAGTCAGCCACAAGCTTGAAGCCGTATGATCCCAGTCAACTAGCAGAGACCATTGCAGAACTGGACAAATGTTTCGAACTCTTCTCCGAATTACTCGAGGTAAATCTTGGATTACTCTTGCCAGGTCCTTGAAGACTATTAACCACGCTTCAGAAACTTCGAGCTTGCCAATCTGTAGAGGAATGTGCATCCAGATACCCAGAAGCAGGCTATATACTCACTCGTGCTTCGGTATAGACAATTTCCAATTTCACGGTGTTTCCATATCTTTAACAGTCTGCTAACACTGACACTGACACTGTCCTTCCTTCTCACAGCTAAATGCTATTCTTGCTGCGAACAAACAGATCAACAGGCTTATTTTGCAATGTCTTATGGAATACTGCAAATTGTGGGACGCTCCAGACCGTAGCCTGGATCAACAAGACGCGTCAAAATTATGGTGTCTGACTCGAATGCGTCGGCTCATGCACAGACCTCGAGCCACTGATTCGGCTCTTGTTCATCTAGTCAAAAAGATCACAAAGTCTGCACAAGTTCGGATGTTTTCTCTAGGAGTATGTGCTTTGGTCATATCCTTATGTGTACCTGAATTATTAACCAATCGCCTTATAGCAAACAGAGATACACGAGTTGTCAAATTATTGTGTTCCTTTATTACAAAACTCTGAAACACATCCTATCGTCCTGCAGTTGGCTAAATTAGCATGCAACGTCGCACAGCGTCATCATGATCGTGAGACTTACTGCACCCTCTCGCCAATGTTTGTCAATACATTATTAGAACAGCATCTCAGGGTCTATGAATCATGGGATCTGCCCGTAAAGCAAGAGTATGCATGTGATACATGAGACTGGCATTCGTTCGATAATACTAACTTTTGCATATGTTAGTTTATGGTCCAATTTCACCAGTTTTGTAGACTATGAGTTAACCAACCTCATCGAATCCGTTTTCCTACATAACGGTCAAGTTTGGCATAAAGAAATTGATTTGATTCAGCGGCTGCAAAATAGCTCAGAGAATTCGAGTGGCATATTTTTGGTGACAACGCAAAATCGTAGCAGCGTATACCGTCGAGCCTTTCCCCTGATGGCGGCAATCATGCAAAATGGAGTTGACTGGCGTATCTTGCAAATTCTTGAAACTATACATAGCATGGTGGTTGCACAATCGTCACCGCCGCCACCTCAGCATACCCCTTTCTCACCACGCGACAACCCACTGCCTGATTTACTGCACACATATTTGCCACACTCGATAGGACAGCTTTTGATTAGAGAGTCAGTGCCTTCCTACGTCGCCTCTGTCCAACAACGCATAGACCAATGCCTCTTTAAAAAACTGAATGATTATGAACTAATTCGAATGCAAGTTTGGCTGTTGTTAATGGTTTCTGGGTCACTGCTCAGTTTGTTTGCATGGCACGCAGTCAACCCTGTAGAGGATGAGGAGGTATGTGTGAACATTACTATACAGGTACCAATTCTTTTGTTATTGAAGTTATTTCCGCCTGTTTACAGACGGTTGCTGCGTGCTATATCCTCAGCTGGCTATGCTGTCCTTCTAATGACGAACGACAGGGACAAACCAAGAAAGCAATGCAACACTGGCTAGATACTGTGATCGGTGAGTTTATAATTTTAGCATGCAGTGCTCGCTAATGCAGAGATTAACAGAATTCGTGAACACTGGCAGTCAACAAAGGAGATCTACCATACTTAACATCAGCACTCAAACATGCAAAGGAGAACATCTTCAATGGTAACCTTAATTGCTGGTACCACTGCCTGTTTTGGCTGCTAAAGCCACATGGCATAGAGAACATTCGCGAGGCTTTGCAGATCATCCTGGATGATGACAGGTAAAAAGATCATAGCTTCTATTGAATTACACAAGATCACATGCCTGACTCAATGAGATCTCCCTAGCACTGCTTTACAAGTCATGATCTGGAACCTTTCTCATAGCTATTGTCCTCTAGAGTCAAACGTATCGTTAGAACTCATTCGTCACTTTCAATCATGCATCACTCCACTACCCTTGTAAAAATACCAGTATCCTTCGTAGAAATGATAGAAATTATAACAATTGTATGCCCTTGTACACTAAACACTTTTCGACAACCTCACGAAATCAATCGCTTGTCTCAGTGCATTTCTGGTGTCGGTGAGAGATAGAATGGCAAATGTCATTCTCTTTCCTTTAGTGACTAAATCATAAGAAACAATGAAACATGTGAGGAGGCAAACTTTTCTTTTGAGTGGTATAAAATAGTGTACAGAGCGAATAGAAAATGAAAAGTAAAGATTTTGAAGTATAGATGCTGGATAGACGCTACAAAAAGCCTGATTCTTGTAATAAGCGAGCGATTTTTTCATCCTCACGTTCCCTTTATAGCAATACATTAGCAACGTGCGCGCATACCGTAAAAGTACCAAAAAGCTGGTTTTCATCTTACTTTGGTTCCAACGCGACACTAAGGCCGTATAAGACTTCTTCATCGCGGCTGTTCTCCAAATGAGACTTTATAAAGAGCTGGAGTTCGCGAACTGTTTGAAGGTGGTATGGTGCGGACTGATATTGCTGAATCTCACGAATAACTTCAGCAGCTTTCATACGTTTGGCAAAATTGATCAAGCTCTGTGATTTCTTGAGATAGTTACTGTTGCCATCCTCAATAAATGTCAGGTCTTGCAAGTAGATACCAAGGAATGGGATGCATGGAGGATTGATAGAATGAATAATTTCACGATACTCGATGAAGTTCTTTTCATGGCCCATCATTTTACGAATCTGTGCTAACATTTGATTTGTACGAGCACCGACAATCTGCAAGCCAAAATTATTATCATGCAAAGTGATGGATTGAGATCATAAAGACATTTAACTTACCTCCCATGTTCGCTTTAACCGACCAATAGCGCTGTTATCAAATGCGGACAGAACAGCCATACAGGTGTTGAAGTTGCCAAGCGTTCGACACCGTTCCGCAACCAGCACCCAATGTTTGAGAATAGCAGCACGTTTCTTGGCTTCATGATGGCTCAAAATCGAGTCTGACACCCATGCGGTGACTTGATTACAGAATAGAATAGATGCCTTAACATTACTGGCCGTACTGCCAGTTTCATCATCCCGTGACCATGCTTTGTCCAGGCATTCAATAGGACGGATAGCGCTATACAACTTAAAGTCAATGATAGTCAGTTGCCGTGCAAGTTCTAAAGGTTCAACATCAAGTAATCGGATGCGTTTCATGTTTCGAGGTAGTTGAGGTACAGGAGTTGGCGCATTAACGTTCAAGACCATTTTCTTCAGATCAGAACCACAATCGCTATTTAGTCGTCGATCAATCAACCGCTCAAGCTGCTCAGCAGCAAACGTCAATGTGTCGCGAATAATAGTTGTCGAAAAGTGCTTGAGATCTTGTAATACACCAAAATCTTCTTCGTAATAGTAATTTTCTATCCACGTTTTCAAGACGTTGAATACTCGTAATCGCACAAGTTTTAGTTTCTTTTCAACCCATATTTCCAATTCTTCCATAGTCAGCTCCTCCGGTGGAGCCAGTGTGTATCGTTTTTGCAGTAATGAGATTAATTCTTCAGTCTTGCAGAATGACCGGTAGGTTAACAGAAACGTGGCGATGAAGTTCATATCAAGGTAGTCGTGCAACGTTAATCGCTCTACTAATGTTTCAAGCGTACCGCCACGCACACTGCCTTCCATATTGAAAACGATATCGTTGGGCTTATAATCGTATCCAAGGTACCAGACATTGCCAGTTGCGTTTGTCTTGGGACTATAATTCGTCGCTACAACTGCTGCTGCAGCTGCTGCATCCTCACCGAAAAACTTTCGAAGCTTATCAGTGGGAGATCTAGAGGATGCTAAACTTGATATTTCGGCAGTCTGATCTCTTGGTAGTGCTTCCGATACCCGGGATGCATTATCTGAATGCTTCCTGTATTCCTTATCGAATTCGTCAAGCAAAGAATCGTCTGAAAATGCATCGTCATCCTGTTTTGCAGCAACTTTCATTTGCTCTTCATTGACACTGCCATCCGCTATTGCCAGTGATGTAACCTCGGAGGAGTTAGAAGCTAAAGTTTCGGTGTCTAAGCCTTTACTTCCTCCTTCTTCATAGATTTCTTTATAAAGCTCAAATATGTTGGTTATGCTGGTAATTAGGCCTTCAATGTCCTTTGTTACTTTGATAACCTCATCGACATCTGAAGCTGAGCTTCCAGAACTCACTATTTGAATAGTTGAGCAAAGAATGCCGCTGCTGTCATATAGCTTTTGTTTATACACTCTAATAAAGTTTCGATCCAACTCTTGTAATGATTCCAAGTCAATAGAGTCGAGTAGATTTAACCAGTGACCAAGATGTTTTGTGGACTCCTTGAATTCTGCCAATAAAACTGGTAACGCGAGCTCAGATGTTGAATACAGATCGTCTTCATTCATGTCGGACTGAAGTTCATATCGCGCAATCTTTTGCAAACAATTTACAAGAGTCTCAAGACTACTCTGTAATTGTGTTTCGTATGTCTGCAGTCGAGTGACCAATTCTTTTGAGAGCTGTCGCCTGCCTCGTTTTGGCGGTATATGGGTAAGCTGACCAGAGCTAGCCGTGTCTGTTCGTCTATGACTTCGTGACTCCGCAATCTGATCCACAATTCTTGGGTCGACATGTCTGATACCGATATGCATTTCTTGACATTGGCTTACAAAATTTTGGACGGTATTAAGCAGATCGGTTGATTCTTCCTTAATTTTGATGGAAAATTCGTCTCTTTGAGATATCGTTGATTCCGAAGCAGCTTTAACCGACAGTACAAGCTTCGATATAGATGTCATTATATTACGATGTTGTAATTTTAGATTCCGACTGTTTTTGAGATGGATTGATTCCTTTTCCAAAGTGTGAGAACCAAATAGCATCGATCTAATTGCATTGACGACAGCACTGACTCGAGTATCGTATTCTTCAATGGCACCTAACTCAATAACAATATCAAGATGCTGTACCGCTAGTGATATATGCGAAAACATGCGTGCCCACGTTAGCGGCTCATTTGTATCCAGTATGCTAAATTCTGATTGTTTTATGGATTGACGTGACCTCGATCGCGGTGTAATGGGAGGTGCATTCGTATTGATAGACAGTGGAGAGGCGATATATTGTCGTGAATGTGATGTCTATAATGAAATTTGGATGAGAATAATAAAATGCTTGTAGAACGTCAGAAAAAATTCATACCGAATGGATTTGGTTACGTGAAGCTTGTAGCACACTTTGCAAATCCCAAACAACATCTTTCGTGATCTCATGTTTGAAATACGCCTTGCCTTCCGGAGTTACTCCACTGATCCAGTGGTCTGGAAGCTGTTTAATGGCAACGCCTCAGATTACATGTAAGCAAACGGCTAACGATAGTAAAGTTATTACCTTGACACCTTCCATTGGATTTGATACTGGCGTAATGGAACCCTCATACATGCTGGCATCATCCAAACTTTCACTATATGAGCTGCGGGGGCGTCCATCTCGGCTTTCAAGATCTTCAGTAGGGTCCAGGAATTTGTCTTCCTCGCCCGACTCACTAGCTGAGCCCTCATCGTCATCCAAGTCCAAATTATGGCGAACTTCCCCGGTGATCTCATTATAAAACACATGCCCCTGATCAGTAAGTTGGAGCCGCCAACCAGGGGGTAACTGAGAGCTGTTCCCAAGAAATATCTGTTCTTGATCGAATCGATTGTTGCTCCCCTGATCAGTAGTTACAGTATCATCAGTACCCATTCCTGTGAAACTTAGACGATGATGTTTTGTATCCAATGGCACACCATTCCTTGATATGCGCTGTGTTTGCGGTTCATCTGTAGTTCTCCGATCTGATAATAAACCTCCTGGTTCTTGTTCCGTCACATCGTCCAGAGAAGCATTACTAGATTCACTGGCATCATCAATGGCTTGAACGTAGTTGCTTGGAAACCATCCTCGTTTCCCGTCGCACCTAGAAATTTGATCAAATGAACGTGCATAAATACGATTGAACTCAGGCACAGTGCACGGTCGGAGCAAACATATACGCACCATCCATCCCACCAGCCCGAATCCAATTGAGCCAATACTTCTATAATATCGCCCTTATTGAAATTCAAGCCTGTAGGTTCGCTTCCCTCAAAGGTATATAAAGCTTTCACTCTGCACAAAACGATTGGTGATGAAGTCATGGTAAGGTCTGAAAGAGACAAGACCAGCAAGGACGACAGCAATTGCAATTACAAGGCTAATTGCTAAGAATGTGGGAGATGGTATTACTCAGATGAAGTGAGGAAGAGTTATCAAAGGTGCAAGACAAGTAGTACGACACAAAAATAAATAAAAACTGGCTTGATGCGCGTGTACAGTCAAAGCGGCTTAAAGCGGAGAATATGATTTGCACGCCCTTTAAGGTAACGAAGCTTCAAAATAATGCTACACAAGAGGATATGGAAGTGGAGCAAGGCCCTCCCATTCTTCTACTTTATCATCTTCTATATACCACCAAGACCATGATTTCGTCCGTTGCTTTCCTGATCTATTACTAGCCGCCAGACCAGTTTCTTGCATTGCCCTGGGTATGCGGATCCATTTATCTGATATAAATGGTGAATTAGATTATCAATGCTTCTCCAGTCTTGTGCACTGATGTCTATATTTCATATGCCGTGTCACAAACTAACCTGGAATTCCTAGGAAATAATCCAAGATGGTTTCACAGAATCTCGCTTTATATTTGTTTGGTGATAGCACTGTGACTTCCTTGTGAGGTTGTAGTGCTGATTTGCTGGTAGATTCAAGCTTTTTGAACCACGTAAAGGTGCCAATAAAATCTGAAAAGGATACCAGCAGATTAGTTTGGTGTCACACATCCATTTTGGCCCATCTCTTGTTATCCTTTTTGCCAAAAATAGGTTGTATTGACTTTTTCAAATCTCATCAACTTATCTTGAAAAGAAAAGAATCCGTTGCTTACCGACAATTCCAACGATCATCTCTTTTTTATCGTCATCGATACCAACTAGCAAAGAATAATCCATAATATTGCATTCCGCCAGAAAGTTTGCATCGTTATGCAGCGCCTGCTCTATGACGGTTTTGGATTGAGCATGAACCATTAAAGTTGCTCGGAACCCTTATTTTACATGCTGTTAAGATTATATAACTTGGGCACTCCCCGTATCACCTTGATCTTGTAACACAAATACCTTCTACCCAGTCTGCGTCCCACAGAGTCAATTCTGCTGACTTTTTACCCTCTTCAACATGACGTCCCTGGATTCCTTTCAAGTCAAATCGCTGCAATGCAATGCTAACAGATTAGCGGGATTGCCTTTTCTGATCTCGGCAAAGAAATTTTTTAAAAAAACAACGTACTCGGCCTATGTTTTGATGGTAGAACAAATGCTCCATTACTAATATGTCCATCTTCAGACTGGTTTTCTCTTCAGCTAGCTTTCGGATTTTGATAGTGTAGAAGCCGAATATTTTGGCCAGTACAGATGGTGCCTATAAAATCCAAAGAAATATTTTGATATGAGATTAATTTACAGTGTTCTCAGATGGGGCTTTGTGCGAGCTCATGTCATGCATGTTCATGCACTAGATTTTGCAGAGAAGGGTCACTCACACCAGCCGAAGTCTTCAAATATGTAAAGTACTTTGGTGCAAAGCGCAACAGCGCATCTCTTTCCGCAACATTCCATGACGATACCATTTCCTTCAATACCAGTCGGTTATCTGTAGTCGATATTATTAGTACATATGTATGTTACATGAATTCATGCCACCGAGAATAAATTCAGTAATGACCTCTGGTTTTAAAAAAAGAGCTTTTGCTCTTTCCTCCTGTTGCTGACCATGCTTCACATCGACTAAGTGACTGCACGATGAGTTTATCAATCCCACATCGCTTTCTTAGCTCATCGAATTCCCGTGCAAAATACACAGTGCAACTGAATTGTGTATGGTTGTGCGTATATTCTGCAACATGAAAGTCTATGTTTAACGATTATATGGTGCAAATGCAGCATCATCTTCGATACCATGGAACTTACTGTGTTTGATATGTGGTGATAAATGACTACCCCCTTTGCTTTCGAGGCTACTATCGGTGGATTTGACAGATCCTTGATCCTTGGAAGACGTCTTGCGATTTAATGGCGGCTCCTTAATAACTGAAGTTACCTTCACTTCAGTAATTAATGAATTGGACCGCTTCGGCATTCCTCTTGCAGCAGCTGGCGGAGATAATTGCGGCGCAATATCTAGGACCTTATGAGAAACATCCTTGACGCCTTTTGCAACATCAGCTTCCATAGTCTTTAAAGCCTTATTATCCATGCCGTTGGGCAGTAACGTATTTTGCTGACTTGATGCTACCAACTTGTCACTTAGCAGCTGCAAATCTCTTTCGCTTGTTATATTTTGCAATTGTCCAATTGTGGACATTCTGGACCCTAGTCTTTCAGTGACATTCATATCCCGGATGGTCTCGAGCAAAGTCGCTCGTAGAGAAGCAGGAGCGGTAACATTAGCAAGAGTAGTACTCAGAGCAACTGTTTCTCTGCCGACTGTAGAATAAAAGCCATCTAACAATTCTCTATGTACGGGCTCGGTCATTTTCCTCGTTGACCCTTCCTTATCGCTCAATTTCTCAGACTGTGGTTTTGCCAAATATTCAGAACTCATTTGTCTAGGTGTTTTAGCTTCAGGAGATTCAGTGAACAGAGCCGCAGCTGAGGATGACGTAGAAGAGTTTAAAGAAGATGTGACTATAGGCTTTTGTTCTAGTTCTTCCTGATAGTCTCTGGAGCTCAATGTGTGTGCAATAATTGAGCTAGGCTCGTCTTCTCGTACGGGTATAGAGGATCCAGGGAAGAGATGAACCGCGGTAGATTTCATCCAGTCTGGCATTGGATCCCAAACACATTTAGCATCCAACTCTGGGCAATTTGTTTGCTGCCATAAATGCAAGCTCTCCAAGATAGATTTCACTTTGATTGAAAACCATCGATTGAAGTCATTCATTTCATCTCCAACTAATTTGTCCAACTCTCTTAGTAAGATAAGTTTTTCGTCATCAAATATCTGCACAAGTTGATCTAGCTCCCCTCGAAGCACTTGCGATTTTGATGAACCCAAAAAAAATGTTGCCGATTGCCTTTCCAGCTTCTCTTCCGCTATGAGATATTTCTGAAGCAATTTGATGTGCCGTGCCACTGCCGCAAAAAAAGAGTCTACTTCTCCTTCTGCTTGCAGAAGATTCTCTTCACATGCCGTCAATTCTAAGGTGACATCTTTGGTGTGCACTGGCGTATCAGCTCCACTCTCTTGATCGTCTTTGTCCGACGTTTCGGCAGAACTATTCTCAGGTATGACAACTTGTAGCCGGGGAACACGCATTTCAAATAGTTCTATATCCTCATATCCAAATTGAACGATGACTCCTTTGTGCTGAAAGCAATTTAATATTGATTCCTTCTGCGTAGCATGCTTGCACATCGTCTTTGGCGGCAAAAAATCGTAGTCGTATAGCAGCAATTCCAAATACTTTCCAAAAGAGTATTTGTAGGTGGGGAGTGACATTGATAATGGCTTCATCTGCTCATGACATATTTTGCAAGCATTCCACATGACTATATCTAGATTACTACTGTCAGTTGTGAACGTGTGATTTTCTTCGCGAGATTCACCGTCAGTAACTTGATATGTGCGATCCAGTCCAATGACTGCCGTGATTCGGCTATTGCCATGACAAAAGGTAAAGATATGATCTTGTATTGGCTTTGGGCATTTGGGACATCCACTGCCACGTTGCTGGCTTGGTTGATCCTCTTTACTGCGAGAACCATTAGTTGATTTTGGATTCTTTTCCGGTCCAGCACTATTTACATCAAAATCACTGTTACTTTGTCGAACGCTAGATTGTCCTTCATTGCTGTATACCGTTGATTTGCAGGCTTCGCTGCACCAGTTTAGAATTACTTCTCCCAATGGCTTGTCACCTGCGGGATGATAGCCAGATGAATAGCGATAGAAGTCAATAACATAAAGGCTTGGACCTTCACATCTGATCATAGTCTTTCCTGTACAAAAGCTTGAGAAGCTTATGGCTATGTTTTGATGATTGAATACACTTTGTATGGAGTCCGTTGAAAGACTCAAGTAAGAGAGCTCAAGATTGGCATCCAGCGCCAATTTGGGATTTCTTAATGTAGAGTATGCAGTTATGCTTTGAGGTATTGATGTATTAGATGTTGCATTTGATGTCGTTGACCAAGTATCTCCTGTTCTCGCTGTTGACTTTCGAGATATCCTTCCTCGTACCGGTGTTTCTACAAATCGCTGTAGCTCTGTCGCTCGAAAACCATTCAGTGTTCGAATGATAGCTGCATTATTAGGTCGCAAACAAATCCATGCCTCGGCACCTATTGAATTAATGGCTTCTTCGTCTTCATGCAAGCGCACTATCAATCTTGGAGGTGGGTATACGATTCCAGGTGTAGAGGATAAAACTGCCTGACTCATTGATTTTATCAAATTTGAGAAGTGATGCATGGCAGATAGAGGTATACCCAATTCGTTCAAAAGACCTTGTGACTCTCTTCCGTTTCTGCCATGTAGAAAATTAGATAAGTCCAGCGCTTCTTTCGTCAGTGGCCCAGATTCCAGGAACGGAGTAGCTTTTGGTGTTAGAGAGGTCCGGCGGTCTACTTTGCCGTCTACTGATCCACGTTGCTTGATCTCAGTACTTTTTGGTTTGTCACCTGAAAACCTTTCAATCAGTTTTCGAACAGAATTTTTCTTGGGCTTTGCGTTATTGGGACGGATCCACCCTAACAGCCCTGTTAGTCCAAAGGAATCGGCTTTCCCTTCATTTGTCTTTGATGGCTGCGGCGCCGTCTTTGAATCACTACCATTATGAGATATAGATGTTTTTTGTTTGCTGCTACCTGGTCTTGTGATGCGGTGATCTCGTAGCACACAAGCATCCAAAGTTAAATTGTACAGGGTAAACATCATTATCCCTAAGACCTGAGCTACATCTCGTAGCACATCTAAGTTATCTCCATGTAGAGACACAGTTCCGCCAACAAGTTGAAAGTTACCATGGTCTTTTTCTATCTCACTAGCTAGAAGTAGTTATTTTAGTACAACATCTCATGCCAGCTTATATCCAACCAACTACTTACAATAATATGACGGTAATTGTAGTAATGGTTTTCCACTAAATTGATCTGGAAAAAAACCTGACGCAGATGGCTGGCCAGGACAAGTCATTTCAACAGTGATACAATACACTGCCTTCTTCGCCGCCATATGATCGTCATTCGCATTTTTCTCGTTATCAGTGGTGATATCGCTCTGCCTTAATTTATGTAAAAGTGGGCTGTCCACAAGTCCGATCACATGGGGATATTGACTTGTAATAGAGCTCAGTATATCAGATACCACTTTCTCCCAAGGGTGCCTCGGTAGCTGAAGTTGGTCAAAAGAACGCCTCATAATCACTCTCGCATGCTCTACCGACCGGGTATCTAATGGGAGTAGCAAAGCTGCACTTGGAGTTCGAAAAATATGCCCACGTTGTTTCTTGCTGTCCATAACAGATACATAGTTTTCCGCAGGTAGCGGTGGTAACGGCTTCGAGTAAGTCCGAGGTCTATCCCTCACCGTCGGAAACGAAGGATTCACAGCCATATCTGCTCTTCGAACGATTGGTGACTTCGACATTCCAACCAAGTGAATGAAGCAAAGGTCAGTAAACAAAACAAACTTTCAAATAAGCTAAGGTAGGACCAACTGATATTTTTATTGAGTAACGTCATGCACATATAGTTTATATCCTTTCTACCACCACTAAGTCGCCTGGCTAACATGGTCAATTCACCAAAAGTCTTCCCCTCTATTCACCTTCCCGGACCCACTCTGGGACTTTGAAAGTTTGCTGAGTGACTGGCAGGTAGGCGGGCATACAAAAAGAATTTTTTGTTATTTTCGTGTTCCAACACCTTTCATCCCTTTTCACAACAGGAACTGTCAATAAGACGTAAGTAAACCATTCAATATGCTCTATTTCTCATCCCCTTCCCCCATTTCAAGTTTGATACACTCTGCCGCCGTCCCTTTCTCAATGGACGGTGACAATTTTTTTCACAAACAAGATACACAGCCCCATCCTATTGTGTGCTCTGAATTATTCTGTAAAGCACACTCATAATGAGTGCTTATATACATATTGTTTTCTTATGCTTGATACACTAAAACATATTATTCACCATAGGTCCTTTCAGGGTTTAGTTCAAAATTACAATAATAAATCTTAATATTTAATATCCAAATGCTGTACAATCTATATTGAACCGAAAACTTCGTTAATCGTCTAAATCAATGATCTCGGTTGCTTTCTTTGAAGAAGGATTATCCGAGTCTTCCCAGTCTGACATGTCACTAAAGACAGAAAGGTCGATCTCAATGCCTTCGCCTACACTAATGGCGTTATTTTCATTCGAAGTATGACTTGATTCTGCTGCAGAAGGCTTTGTCTTTGTCTTTGATCGTTTCTTCGGGCGCTGATTATCATCTGTGTCTTCATCTACAAGAAAATCCATTTCAATTTTGATGACTTGTCCGTGTCCATCGCTTTGATCTATGTCGCCTTTTTTCAGTGGCAGTATCTGTTTAGCGATTGGACCAGGCTTAAGATATCTAGAGTAATACCATTAATGTTGATGTCAGAATTGAGGGCACATATTACGCCAAAAACTTACGATATAGAGCTGTACGGGGTGAAATGGAAATCCTCCCACAAATAGCCGTCGATTAACAATCGCATCAAGATCATCTCAAGCTCCTAATATACAAGTTACTTTTGAGTCAGTCGTTCATGCAGCAATGAGAATGTTTACTTACGGCGTCAGTCCATTTTCCCTTAGTAGACTGTACATCTTCACTCTTAAATAGGCTTTCAAGGCCAGCTTTCTTATGCCCTCTTCCTCTCATATAGTTGATCATTTTGATCATAGTGATTCTATCGTCAGTATTCTTTCGAGTAGCGTGTGCAATTTTGACCGCTGTCATAGTTTCCATTGTGATATCTTTCTTTATGATAGATTCCCCTTGATGGCGGCGAAGACAGTTATCGCATACATTGCAAGGCTGATCCATTGATGTTGTGTTCAGAAGTCTTCCAGAATACTGAGACAAAGAAACAGTTGGGTCGTTGGAGAAGTACGATTCAAAAAATATCTTTCGACAAGTGCGATAATCCTGTGCATAGCGAACCATTTCGTAGACTGCGGACACAGAATGAATTAAAGCACTGACCAACATATAACAACGGTGATATTAGTTGTTCTCACCATTTTCTTTCCCGTTCAAATCACCAACCACCAGTGTTGTAAGTCTTGTAGCTATTAGCAAAATTAGCTTATGAACAATAGAAATACAGCAACAACATTTACGGTATCGTACCATCCTGTCCGCGATACAATGCAATACAATCCGCTGGAAGACCATCACGACCTGTCATTTTGTTCAGTGAGTGCCACTAATATCACGCGCACTAAACAAAAATAAAGCTTACCAGCTCTTCCACTCTCTTGGTAATATCCTTCCACAGACTTCGACATTGAATGGTGTATAATAAATCGACAATTTGGATGGTTGATGCCTAGTCCAAATGCGATTGTTGCTACTATGACATGTAGTTTGTTTTCTCGCCATAATGTGTGTATCTCTTCCTTGTCATCCTGTTATCCGCATCTCAGTATTTTCGCAAAAGTTACTTTCAAAAACATATTGGGGGTAGTTCATACCTCAAACAAATCAGCATGATACACGCCGCACTTGATCCTGCCTTGACTTTCTTGTATGATGCTCTCGCATACAGCGTGAGTATCCTTCTTTGACAAGCAGTATACGATGCCAGATGAACCAGAATGGTGCTTTTGTATCCATTTCACCATACCTTTAATTACATCCTCATGCTTTTCGGCTTTAGGTAGCACTCGGTAGCGAAGATTTGGACCTGTAAACCAAATATTTGTGAGCGGCAATGTCTCGACATATTGAACACTGAACTGAAAGTTACTGACGATGAAGTGGCGCAGAAAATACCAAAGCTCCATTTATGGGATCTGACGGGTTCCGCATACCGAGTATGTTCATTACATCGTTCATAACAGTTGCTGAGCATGTTGCCGTCAGGGCCATGATAGGTGTTTGCGGGAACACAGTCTATGCCATACTATTAGTACGCGTCATGCATTATTCGTGGACAATATGAAATTAGTTATATTACCCTCAAGACATTTAACTTCTTGTAGTCCGGCCTATGTTTGCGAATGAGTAAATCATCCCCACTTGCAGTCTTTAGGATGATCAAATTTGACTTGCCTGAAATCATGGCCAACAACTGAACAACAATGAGCTTCGTCTATGACAATACGCGCTAAATTTCCGTTCTCATATAGCTTGCCGAGTTTAGTCATAAATCTTTTGCTTTTCGCAATCTTCTCGGGAGTTACATAAAGAAGCTTAAGTACATTTTTGGTCATGTCATCCTGTACTTGATTGACTTCCTCCTTCGTAGAAGCTCCAATGATATACGCTGCTTTGACACCTGCTTCCTCTAAATGATAACACTGATCTCTAATTAAGCTGATAAGTGGACTTATAACAAGCGTCAATCCATCTTCCAATAACGCAGGTAATTGGTAGCATAATGATTTTCCACCACCTGTAGGTAAAACAACGAACAAATCCCGCTTGCGGTCTAGCGCAGCGTTGATGATTGGTAATTGAAGTGGTCGAAAGCTGTGAATATTAAAATGCTTTTGCGAGTATTCTACTAGCTTCGAGTGCCAGGAGAAGCTGGTAGTATCATAGTTGGGCAAGCCGACCTGAGGTTTAGGAGCAGCCTTTGTGGATTCACCAAGTTTCGTTCGTAATTCTTGCAGTCGAGACAACAACTTGGACTTTTTTTCCTCTAACATAGAGATCTCAATATCAACCAAGTCGACTTGGTGCTCAACATCTTCCAATTGTGCCTGCAAATTGGACATTGAGTTTCGCGACGGTCAACCACGGTTTTGAACGCCATTTTTTTTTTTTTTGTAAGTCGTCAGGGAAGTCTGAAGATTCAGCTTATAAGATTTTGTTTCACCCGTTTAATTAAGCAGTTATATGACATCGTTCATAGATTCAGAGCCGTGCGTTATCGTCGGCGACGAAGCTGTATCCAAAACTGCCATTGAAGAAGACGTGTTCCTCTTAATTCATACTTTCGCAAAGGCAAATATCAACTATCGAATAGCACTTCGAAATCGCAGTGAATGACAACTATTAACACCGTGTTTAGGAGAAGATCCGAACTTTCGCAACCTTTGCGAAGATCTGGAAAGAAATGGACTTCTCATTGATTCACTTTGGTTGTCCTGATCAGAATGGTCGACCATACTTTATGCAAGCCATCAACGAAGCAATTATAGGCAAGTATCGCTTTGTCTAACACATTCGCTGCAACATGGAAAATGGTTTGTTAAGCGGCACATACATACATTTATGCTAACTTTTAAAATAGAGCATTTCCATTATACCAATTCGGCTGTACGATTAGGAGTGATGTTTGCCTTGTTCCTCATGTACTTTTCACAGCCAGATATTTGGCCACGCCAACAGATAAGAATGACAATAAGTAAGTTGTAAGACGACTGATTACAAAGGGCATGTTCCTGTAATAACATGTCCTAAAAATTCAATGTAATGATCAGAAACGTGGTCTCCAATTTGCCAATTCGCGGAAGAATGCTCTAAAGACAGAACTCTAGCAGATGGTTATATTGCGTTCATCAAGTTGTACGCAGATCATGCATTTGCGTTCTGTGCCCTCTCTACTCAAACGTATAGCAATATTTCTGATATGGCGACATACAATCAATTGGAATCGTAAGTCGTTTGACAACATTACCAAATTGCTCTGACTAAATTCTAAACAACCGTTCGAAGATTGTACGGATTTTTGAAGGAGATAAGGCAACTACACTGGAACCGCAATGTCGTAAGTATGACAATAGTAAATGAATTGCGGAATTTATGTTCTTATATCATCATTATTATTGCAGAGCAACTATCTTGATGAAAGCAAATTAGACCATTTAGAAAACCTTACCAAGATGTACTCGGATGCCAAGAAAGAATTATTTAAAACGCGTCATGCTACTCTTGCAGCCCAAAAGTTGATGAAAGATTTGGCGAATATACACGAAACCAATGCAACACATCTTCAAAGAGTATTAGAAAGTAGCTCTCTGGGCAGCAGCGAAGATTTTGCGTCTGCAGAACGAGAGCTGGTACAGCGTTATGAAACAGCTCGATTTAATTCAATTTTAAAACAGAATCGTAAAGCTGTTAATGATACATCATCATCAGTTTTGAAAGAGGGCAATAATTAATGTTTTACCTTCGATAAAAGCTTCTTTTTAGTGCATTGCTATGTATTACACACTGCCACCTTCATTGTACAAATTCAATATTAAATTGTATATAACATCTTCACTACTATATTTCATGATAGCTAGATATTCCATGAGACAATGCAATGATCATCCCATCCAATCCATGCGAGATGAAAGGACAGAAATGCGAGAAAGTTCGATAACAAACCTCCTCGCGGGGAGTATTGATCAAGGACCTGTAGCAGCTCAATCAAACCTCCTAAAAAAGTTCTATCATACGGTACTCGGGTGATGTAGCGTTCATTCAGCTGCTAATGGGGCTTCACTACATTAGCCGCCTGTAGCACTTAAATAATACTAACGACCAGTGAGAAAACTCTGTTAGCGAAAGTATGGCACCGAATATTCGAATGTATAGTGATGATGGGTCATATATACGTTTGCTCTTCAGATCTCGCTTGAGGTTTCCGATAAAGCTTCAAAACTTTTGACTAGATTGCTGCAATCCTCATAAAACTCGTCCCTCATCGACAATGACGAATCTCTCTGTGATAGGAACTCCTGCCGTTGTTTCCAAGCGAAGTTTTGTAGGATCAAAATATCGTCAGCAATGGCGAAAGAATCTTTGTCAGATATCAAGCGATATAATAGCTGCTTTAGATCAGTTAAGTATGGATTTCCTTGGAAGTGATGACTGCACCATTCGAAGGTGTCGCGTTCTATTGGAAACAACGATACTTCGTCTCCGCTGATACAACCTGAGTAATGATGGCCAGTCCTTTTTTTTCTGGTATATATTCCTTTCTGGAGCTTTCTAAAAAGTCCACATATTGATGGAAGAAAGCTTTAAACCGGAAGCAAATCGGAAAGACTTGTTATTAATATCCAATTATTGTTCACTGGTGTAACCTCATGATCCTTCTCGTTTATAGGCTCCAGGGTTACTGCGATATTCGCAGCATCTCCAATATGAAGACGATGTGTTTCCAGTGTCATATTTAGATAATTCGAGTTGAACATTCGATTTCAAGTAAACAATATTCTGATAGAATTCCAAATTCGTCGAACTCATTGATACTTTTAGCATGCTCGAACATGTTCAGGTACAATTCGCCTTGGTCTATAATGTGCAAGAACTTGGAAGGATGCCAACAACCGAAGTCCAAATGATCTATTCTAGCATAAACAGTCGCACTCCGCGTTTGTAAAAAGCTATTTAGAATCATCTGGCTCTAATTGAAGCAGACACATCGGAAATAAAGGCATATCATCTGGATCATTTATCTTAAAGTATGGAATAATGATCCCAGACAATGGCATCTATTCAATTCCTGCTGCATTTGCTAACTTTGTATATAAGGTGATCCTTGTTCTTTATAGCCTCGAAAATTAACAGGAGGCATACTTTATACAAATTATCGAATATTTGAATCTCTAAATCATTAATTAAGGAACGGAGTGGAGGATAAATAATGAATATAGCTTTGTCTTGACATATTTGTCGAGGTAAGCATCATCAACATGGCGGATATCAGCTATAGCCTATTTATTCGGGCTCATTTGTCAGGCTGACAGCCATGACTGTTACAGACAGTGCTGTCAGTGCAGCTACCGAAAATGTGTGCATGAACAGTAACTGTATAGCAAGATTAGTGACCATATCATAATACAGTCTAAGGCTGATGATGTTTACCTTGTTGTAATTCAGCACGTGGGGGTCAATGATCGATTTGATATCAGATATACTTTCTATATCCAGAGTCTTGCGCTTTTGGTTTTTCATGTCGTCCATATGCTCTTGATCGAGCTCGTAAAGGGGAACTTGTCGCTTGTTTCGCAACGCTCTTCGAAAACACATTCCTGCTCTGCCAGATAGTATGTAAAAAATGCACCCGAACACACAAGGGAACACGAGAAGTCTATACCACCGGACAGTATGAAATACGAACGTCAAGGTCAAAATAAGGATCACTGCCAATAAGAAGAATAAGCCCATTGAGTAACGGAAGACGATACCGTCATATCTGATATTTTGGAGCGCGTGATGTAGAAAGCTACGCAATGACGACTGTTCCATGATCTGATAAACTTTGTCATGACATGCGGCAAAGACATCGGGATGGGTCGTTCGATTGGCGTAATACACGATATATCTGCGTAAATAGCCATCGATGTTCAACTCCTTTTCTGAATCATAGTTAAAGAATGTACGTAGGGCGGCGTTGACTTCTTCACGGAAAGGCTGGTTGCGTGGGTCTTTTTCATTGATCTCTGTCGATTGTTTTTCTGTATTTACATTAGTTGAAGTTTCATCCGAATGGCGTGAAGATCGGATGCTAGGTTGCTTAATGAGTGCTTCGAGGGGTAGAGCGTATGAGGCCACGCTCGGTTTGTCTGCAGGCGGCTGAGAACAGGCTCTTTCGTGTTCAGGGAGATTGTAAAAACGTTCGCTGTAATCCAAGTACCAATAATAAAAGTCCAAATTTTCAGCTGAATGCTCCTTGTTTTGGAGATAAAGTTTGAATTCTCTCATGGATATTGGTTGGCAAGTATTGCCTTTGAGGATGCTGTCTATTATAGGAAACTGAATAAGAAAATCTATAAATTATGGTTTGAGTACTTCGGGCTATACCTAATGACACATCTTGGAGATCACTTTGTGCTTGTGTGAACCAGCGAGCAAAAGTTTTGGCTAGACCTTTAGGCAATGTTATAGGTGGCATAATGGCATAGAAGAGCTGACAGTTAAATGAGTGGAAAAGTGAGCAAGATTGTTCGATATCGAAAGGACGGTCTTAATATATCCAGAAAAAAAAAGTAGCAGGCAAAACGTCAGGAGAAGAACAAACACGAACTCCGTAACTCTACCACAAAAATTATATGGGGATTTCGTATTCAGGAGATCCCAGAGGCCGTCGACTGATGAGGGGAGTGCCGCGTAAAGTCACCTGCTATTGGTATAGGTATTTTCCCTGACGTTAATGGTTTTGTAGCTCCTTCCCGCTGGCCATTTTAGAAATCCCAATACCCAGTTGAGATATTTGCATAGTATACTAGCCAGCCTTTAGTGTACTCCAGTCGTTATGGAGAAATTGGGCAGTTGAAGTTATGGTACCGTTAGACCTATAACATTGGATGTCGGACACACTATAAATGATTGTGTAGCAGATTTAAGTATAATCTCACTTCTGTCCTTTTTTGAAGTCTATTGTGTGGAACTGCCAGAAATTGCTCATAGTAGGTATCTACAAACCTTAAAGGAGTCCAGCCCAGGGCTGTGCCCTGAAATTTCAAGGTTTACCTCATATCTGCTAAACCCGCATAACATGGATAGGAGCAGCTTTATCTGGACCCCCTACTTCGCTACTGCCTATAATCTGCATGGCGTAGAGTGAGCACAGGCATTTAATGATCTACAACGATTTCCAGGAAAATAAAAGTTTGTAATACAATGGGTAAGTTGTACATAGAACACTTAAAATGCATGTGATCGGCACTGCAACTGACTCCATATATGTTCAAAAATGAACATTATACTTGCTTGTCAGATTAATAGCCAGAATAAGTCATTTGTAGCATAAATGTTTTCTCCTGAACTACAACAAAAGTGCCGATAGGGACGTGTTATGACATTGTCATAATAGTGTTGTCACGTTACATTGTTTGAATGTGATGCTAGTTTAATTATAGATCGAACATATGTACTATCGACATTTGTAGCTGTAAACGATTTCTAAAACTACATTCAAGTTTCCTATGGCAAAAAAACTAGATTGAAAGAAGTGAATACAAACCATTATGGAAGCAAGAACGGAGCATGTCTATGATTTTGCAATATTGCCAAATGAGTTCGCATGGAGTGATTTATCCTATGGTAGGAGTGTGCCACGCTATTGATCATTTGCCGATGACTCCTTCGGTCCTAAGCTCAGACACTTTTGCCGAGCTATATCCTAAGATTCCTTCAAGGATCTCATTTGTATGCTGACCAAGAACTGGTGGAGCCATACGAATGGATGGCTTAGATTCACTATATTTGACAGGAATACCAATCACTTTGATTTTTCCAGCTCTAGGGTGATCCACTTCTTGTATCATATCCCTCGCTAACACTTGCGGATGATGGAAGGTTTGTTCGATGTTGTTAATGGGAGCAAACGGAATGCCGGAACCAGTGAGAGCCTCTAGCCAATGTTCCGTATCCTCTTGAGTGAGTCTATCTTCCAATAATTTCAACAACTCGACTCGGTGCTTTACACGTTCACCATTTGTTTTGAACCGTGGATCTAGCAACAATTCTTCTCGATTGATAGATTTACACAGCTTTGCAAACTGTCCATCGTTTCCAGCTCCTATCATCACGAAGGAGTTCTTGGTGGGCATGACTTGATATGGAACAATGGACGGATGAGATGTGCCCATTCTCTGAGCCTCCTGATTGCCAACAAGATAGTTGGATGCAATATTTGCAAGCGAAGCTACCTGACAATCTAACAATGAACAATCGATATGCTGACCTAAGCCAGTTGTTGCTCTGCGAATGATTGAAGCCATAATCGCACCATGTGCGTAGAGACCTAATATATGCCCATTAACACCTATTATAATTACGTTGAACCGTGCATTGCAAATGGTTTACCTGTTGTTAAATCTTTGATTGACAAATAGTTAGGATAAGTTTTGCTTATAAGAAATTACACCAGTTCCAACATACCTGTAATGGCTACGCCAACTTTCACCGGCTGGCCATTTCGCTCTCCCGTGATATGCATCAAGCCAGCTTCAGCCTGGAAGTAACAAATATGTAAATTCCCAAAACGTTAGTGGTTTTGAATTATTTTCAAGTAGTTTACCTCGATCATAACATCGTATCCTGGTCGGTTAGCATATGGTCCATCTTGCCCGTAACCTAAAGGAAGTTTAACACAATCATTGGTTGTTAGTGGCTGCTTGTTAAACCCCGCATGTCAGACTTCATATTAGATAAGCATGAATAGCGGCACTCACCAGTGATGGACGCATATATCAACTTTGGGTTGATCTCTTTCAGTTGCTCGTATCCCAATCCCATCTTCTCCAATTTACCGGGCAGATAATTTTCTACCAGAACATCACAACTCTTCACCAGTTCGTGGATGATTTTTTTACCACTTTCTGCTTTCAAATTGACTGTAACAGATTTCTTGTTGCGGTTAACGCATAGGAAATAAGCTGATTCTGGTAGATCAGTATCTGCAGCGTCTAGACTGCTTGCCCATGGTGGACCCCATGCCCGCGTGTCGTCTCCGCTTTTAGGGTTCTCAACTTTGATTACCTCTGCTCCCAGATCACCTAAAAGCATGGTACAATACGGTCCAGCTAACACTCTGGTAAGGTCTAGAACACGTATGCCTTGCAACGGGCCGTTCGACACGCCTTCCGGTACAGAAGATTTGCTCGGTGGTACGAATTCCTTCGATACATACTTGGTAGTTGAGAACGAACTTGTTTGCAATCTCGGTGCAAAACTTTTTAATACAGTAGTACTGGATAGAGGCTTTCTTGCCAGAGAGTAGAATGAGGAAATCATAGTGTGAGAGGAAAAGATCTAACTTCGTCATTTCCCGATCTTAACGTCGAGACGTTTTCCCCGCAAACTGAGTGCCTGGCGATTGTCAGCCAATCAGCATTACTGCTGACATCAATTCAATGGGAATGGTTAGTGCCAATTGTAACCCATTGTTTCCAAACGGTAATTCCCGCCGGCCGGCTCAACGTTTAGTAGCCTCCATGAAAGATAACTCCTGTAATATCCAAGTAAATACATTTTATAGCTTCTAACCAACTGATCAAAAAAAAAATACATATAGATGCAATGATCCACTCATTGAGTTGGGAAATGTACATTTTATAAGGTTTAATGGTACAAATGAATACGTTGTTCAGACAAATTAGGACTTTTTGGATTCACTGTCTTCTTTGGCAGGATCAGATGTATTAGCTGAAGCTGAATCAGCAACTGCAGATGATGTAGAATCAGCTGTCGTCGTCGATGGCGAAGAAGCTTTGACTGCCACACCAGCAGATCCTGTACTATTGGTAGTAGTAGCAGTCGTGGTAGCAGTTGTAGCTGGAGCCGTAGTAGCGGCCATAGTAGCGGTCGTAGTAGCGGTCGTAGTAGCTGCAGGCGTTGAGCTTTTATTGGCATTTGCTGCTGCTGAGCCTTGACGAAGTGCGGACTGTAAAGTTGCTGACAATTGACTAGCTAGCTGTGGTGGAAGTTGGGCAATAGCTTGTGGAAGAAGCTGTGCAATCGAGGCCGGCAAAGGATAACGCACAGGATCCAACAAGTGCTGACGAATGGTATTTTGCAATTGAACTTGCAGCTGTGCTTGAATACTTTGAGGAGTAGGGTACGCCGATGTGATGTTTATTGCTGGTGCAGCCGTACTATTGCTGGTTGCTGCCTTCGAAGCAGGAGCAGTGGAAGTAGCGGCAGTGATTGCTGACTTGGTGGTTGGACTGGAAGTATTGGTGGTGGTGACGGAAGCAAGCGTTTCGGATTGAGATTTCTTCGTTGTTGTAGCCTGCTCTTCGCTTTCAGTTTCCTCACGCTTAATCTTCTTTTTCGAAGGATTGGCCTCATAATTGGATGGTGTTGGCGTTTTTGATCCTGTTCTCCTATTGCGCTTATACACTCCGTTTGTAAATTGACTCTCAGCAGCAGAATCTATGGTCCAAAAGGCTCCTTTTCCAGGTTCACTATCACCTCTTGGTACTTTGACAAACGCTTTGTTCAACGAGAGATTATGGCGAATGGAATTCTAAGACAAATTTGTAAGAAAACAAATAGACTTTCCATATTTACTTGTCTTTTAATATTACCTGCCAGCCATTCTGTGCCATTTGATAGTATGGGTAATGCGTAGTTATGTAGTTATAGATGCCGTTCAGCGTCATTTTCTTTGAAACGGTGGAATTAATGGCTTGAGCAATTAATGAAGCGTATGAATATGGTGGCTTGGTGTCCTTATTGTTATACTGGTTTCCATCAACATCATTCATATCGTCTGAGGCCGCACTATCGTCTTTACTGTTATCATTGCCATTTACCGAGCTCTTTTGACCAAATGATTTGTTTTCAAGCTGTTGTGGTGTCGCAATATATCCCAGACTTTCAGCTTGAGGTGGCTCTTCGATATCCATGCGGGGCAGCAAAAATAGGAAAGATACCTCGCCAATTTGAATCTTAGTTCTAAGAAACGTGACCCTTTAGCACGAATGTAGAACGATGAACACATTGGCAAGCTTGACTTTAAAATTACCTATTCTCTAAGGGAACTGTCACCCCTTTTTCTACAAAATGCTCGTTGACAAAAGCTCCATTTTTGCCAAAAACCATCATCTCAAATCGTTGAGTAGTGAAGTTGTAAAATAAACGAGCATGTTGTCTCGAGACCGACTTGGTCGTTCCCAGTGGTATATCTACATTCTCATTCTTGGAGCCTTTTCTTCCAAGTGTCACTTGCAGCGTTCGGATATAATAACAAAATTCGTCTCCTTCTAACTTTGCGTAAGCTTGCACAGGTCCAGAGTCCAAGTTGGAAGTACTTGGCTGTGAGGAGGCTGGCTCTGCTGCGTCAGGCACTTCCGTACTAGTTGTGGCAACTGCAATATTGGAATCTGCGGCGGTCATTCCTTTACAGACGCTCTATTTAGCTTATACAAGTATAGCTTTCTGAATGAGTCAATGGCAAGTCACCTTTGCTTCTCAGGTGGTTTGTTTGTTTTTCTTTTTTTTTTTGGTCGTGCATGTTTACTTTTGGAAAGCACGTGCTCATGTCATGTGACTCGCCATAACCCGGCACTCTTGGCTCTATTTATACCTGGAAACTATGGTTATGCTATTTGTTCAAGGAATGCAAGACAATAGGCATACTTTTGGAAGGGATTTGATAATCGTAGGCTGATAAAGTGACCTCTGTTCAAATCAATATTACTCTGCATAGGGTCTTCATAAATTATTTATGAAGAATGGCTTCAGAACAAAAATTCCTGAAACTCAGCTCAGTTGCTTTGTTACGCTCATTATGGCAAAGGGAAAGCAGCCACAGGGATCTGGAGGTGGAAAGAAAGGAAAAGGCGGTGGAGATGGTGGGTTAAAAAGTCTCAGCGCTGATTGATTTGTATTACTTGCCTAACAGTCTACTACCAGATGAATCTAGTGGAGGAGGCAAGCTGAAAGCCGCCACCAGTGTCAAGGTTAGTAACTTCGAATTGCTACTTCACCAAAAGATAACTTTGACTTACATTTGTGGCTACTAGGTTCGCCATATTTTATGCGAGAAACACGGTAAAGCAATGGAAGCACTCGCGAAAATAACAGAGGACAACATGCGCTTCGACAAGGTTGCTGAACTGTATTCAGAAGATAAGGCAAAGGCAGGAGGATCACTGGGATGGATGGTCAGAGGATCCATGGTTGGTGCATTCCAAGACGCTGCTTTTGCCTTGCAACCCAGCACATGCGACAAACCTATATTGACGAACCCTCCGGTGAAAACCGTTCATGGCTATCATATCATTATGGTTGAAGGAAGGAAATAAGCGGTCGCAACCATGTAGGCGCAATAGAAACGATAGTGCAATGTTGTGCGCACACTTGTACAATAACCGGTGAGCGATTCTTGAGGCTTGTGAGCCGTAAAAATAAAATCAATTGTAATGTCGAAAATGGGTTCTGGAAAATTGTTTAGTCTGTAGCACTTCCTCAAAGATTGCAAGGAGATAAACACTGTTGACGAATTAAAAACCGATAAATAGACTATATTCAAATTGATCGGGATTCTTTTACACAGAATGGAAGTTAGCAATAACCAGAATGCGCCCCCAATCGCGTCAGGCGTTTGTTGTCTGGTATATTGTGCAAAAGAACAGGGAACCAAACTCAGTTAGTCATTGATGAGCTTTGCCATAGAACTAATCGAAACTCAGGCAAAGATCATGCAGAACCGGTCACCGTGTGCAAATGACAATATGCACGAGCTCAGTGAATAAGTGTGAGCACAAAGTCTGGAACTTACGCAAGTCAATGTATAGACAAAAACCACTTATGCGCGGTTATCTTCTTTATCGTTGGTAAGAATTATGGTATTAAATACTAGTAACATGATAAAAACTATGCAGTCTCTATCTTGACAATGTCATTATTTATTTTGGAATGCCCGCAATTATCAGCTTTTTGAAACTAGTAAATCAGAAAAAAATTTCATCAAAGTTCCAATTGGCAGATCAAGAAATCCAGGTAGCTATTGAATTAGGCCGATTGGCTTAGTTCATTCTAGCGACCAACTTGTTGATGAAGTGCTCACGGTTGCCAGTGTCACCACCCTCGATGAAATGCAAGAACTTTCTGGACTTGAATCCACCAGTGGGGTTGCTCAACTTAATGGGCCAGAGGAAGTTGTTGGCAGCCTTGAAGTTAGGACCAACAGTGAAGATCTCGTGGATAAGATCCTCAATACAGATGAGACCCAAGTGACCGAGAGACTTCTCAATGACAGCGTTATCATGGAGAGGAATACGTTGCTTGTTGACCTTTCCGTATCCACGCTTGTAGACGAGCTCACGGACGGTCTTCAAGTTAGGAGTACCGTAGGCGACGTAGGGCTCGACCAATTGGAGCATTTGAGCGGTAGCGTGGGTAAGACGGAGGAAGACACCGTTGTTGATCTGGAGAAGACGGAGCAACTGGAGGACCTTACGGGGCTTGGGAGCGATGTGGTTGATACCCTTGATACGGACAACGAAGACAAGCTTAGGTTGAGCGGGAACGTAGAAGTTACCGTTGGACTTGGCTTGACGACGAAGACGGATCTCATCGGCCTCCTTGGCACGGTATTCGCGGACATATTGGTCAGCACGCTTGAAGATGACTTGACGCTTAGCGCGTTGAGCCTATTGGAAAGTGATGCTTGGTAAGTAATAAGCTCATGATAACAAATAAATAGATGTGAGCAATGGAAAAGCTAGCTTTGTCAGTCCCGAAAGATGGTATTGAAGACCACATTGCAATTAAGCTAGTCGTTCGAATGGGGTAATCCTTTTCATCATACAAGCAGCTAATCCATTGCTCCAACAGGGCTTTGAAAATTACCTTCTTAAGCTCAGCCTTCTTGGTAGCGGCCTCAGCGGCGGCCTTCTCGTTGGACTTTCTCTTCTTGAGGAGAGTTTCGGGGACGAGGACTTGCTCAGCGGTGGGGACAGTACTGTTTGAGGAAAGGAGAACATACGAGACGTAATCAATACTTTGTTAGTGCCATGTTAAAGTCAATTACATCGGACGTTATGACTACTATACAGTAGTGCACATAACAAGAATAAGTGTAATCCGATGAATGTATTTAGCAGAAGCAATGTTTATATCCAGATGAATATAATATCAATACCTAGCGAGGGATTCGAAGAAAAAAAAATTTTTTTTTCAAATATCGCAAAAGTCAATGATAAGATTTCAACCGGTACATCGCATCAGCAGATTCCCCACTACTTGATTCTTCGAAAAGAACGAGTATCAGGACAACAGCAGACTAGAGAGGTTCTAGTACTGCCACATGATGTTTTTAAGGATAACAGATGTAAAATCCGTAATCCCAGATCCTGAAAATTTGGAATGCAAAGCATAGCAAAGATTCAGACAAAAGTATTGACACATCAAGAGTCTCTTCAATACGGCACAGCAGCTTTATAGGAGCATCGCATCGAGGAGACCTAGAAATAACAAGATAATACAGTTAAGTGCAGGATATGATACTTTACGTGCCAGCCATTTGAATAAGTTGCGGGAAAGAGGAAGATTTAATTGTGCAGGCAACCGAAAAATTTTTATTCTCTGTGCGGAGAGAGAAAAAATACAAGCCACCCCGCCTTCGTTGGTTGAAGCCTGGTGGCTTTGCATGTTCAATGGCCGAATCAGAAGGACTGCTCTATACAATCATGTTTGTGAAAATATCATAATATCTATATATATATATACATTCAGTAACATAGTCAAAGAAATATCTTCGCAGCTTTGCTGTACTGATTTCGATAGAATATCCAACATGGCTATTTGAAGAGTTGCAATATTGACCTGAAAATTTTTGTTTCTATTTGAATTGGAACAACGATATAAAAGTGCGGAGGGAGGCGGCGGGCAGAGCTATCGGCAAATCTATTTCTAAAATGAAGGTTGCTGTTGCTCAAGTAGGTACTCCCGGCACTTGGAAAGTTGAGGATGCAATTGAGAAGCTTCGTAGCTATGTAGAGCAAGCTCATGCTCAGGAAGTGAAGCAGCTAGTATTTCCTGAAGCGTTCATTGGCGGGTATCCCAAGTACTCTACCTTCGGTGCACACGTAGGAGAGCGAAAACCAGAAGGTCGTAAAGAATATGCTCGCTACCACAGTGGAGCAATCGAAGTACCGAGTCTTCATACTCAACAGCTAGAAGGGATTGCATCTCAATTCGACATGGTCCTGGTTGTCGGTGTGATTGAGAAGGATGGAGGCAGCCTGTATTGTACCGTGATCTATATTGACCCAGACGTCGGACTGGTTGGGAAGCATAGAAAGGTGAGTCCAACGTAACACAATCCATGTATTATCCCAACGTACTCAAAGCCGAGACTTTCAGCTTATGCCAACTGGGACTGAACGTCTAATATGGGGGCAAGGAGATGGCAGTACCATGCCTGTGATCGAAACCAAGTTTAATGTTCGCACTGCCGCTGCTATCTGCTGGGAAAACTATATGCCTATGCTTCGATGTCATTATTATTCGAAGGGCGTACAAATATATTGTGCACCAACAGTTGATGGTCGTCAAGAATGGGGCTCAACCATGATTCATATTGCCCTGGAAGGGAGATGCTTTGTACTGAGTGCTAACCAGTTTACGCGTCAGTCAGATTATCCTGACAACCATCCCACTCCGTCTGCAGGAGACGCTGATGCTATAGCCATAGCAGGTGGCAGCATGATAGTTAGTCCCTTGGGTGAAGTGTTGGCTGGACCGTTGCGTAATGAGGAAGGATTGCTTGTAGCTGATATTGATTTGAACGACATTATCGGGTAAGTCAAGGAAGATGCATAGTGTCATTGTTGATGTCTTTCTAAATGCGCTCGTTTCTTTCAGGGCCAAATTCGATATGGATGTTACTGGTCACTACTCTAGATCTGATGTTTTTGCTCTCCAAGTAAACGAAAAAGCTAATCAGTTCAGCAGCAGTCAAGGAAACTAAATCACCAAACCTGTTATCCAGCAGCTCGAACGTCTATCATAAGCATCGCAATCAATTATGCACCAGGTTTATTATGAGGTACTGCAATAAATATTTTATACAAGCGTGATATCTCTTCCTCTGTAAGGCTGTTTTATGGTTCACAAAGGTTCGATGCAGTAGTGGCAAACGTCTTCTACCCTAAATCTCTTCATGTACGCCTAATGCATCCAATAAAGCTAAATAACAAAAATAATATTGCTCTCCTGTTTGTACCATAGTAACTCTTTGTTGTCTGAATGAATCAACAAGCTCGAAAATGAAGTCCCTGCCATCATCTTCAATCAATCCCTCACCAATCATCTTCAAAAGTTCCAGACCAGAGTCGACAACACAAAATGTTCCAGTTCTTCCGCACCCTGCGCTGCAATGAACAATGACTGGAGCATCTTCGTTGTTGACACGGAGCTCATTTGTCGTGCGCACCAAACCTAGAATATGTGATGCTGTATCGAGGGCACTGTGATCCTGCCATCCCAAGAACTTCAAGTGAGAGATAGTGCTTTCATCGAGCACTTGCGCATCGCGATTAACCGTTACCGCGAATCTGCTAATCTCTGTGTCCGCTTCCTCGAGGTACTCTTCATCCTCGCATTGAATTTCCACCTTCGCCTCAGGGTCGATCTCGTACCATATATGGGGCATACGATCCATTGTTGGCCAGTACTGCCAACATTTTCCTCGCCTGACTTCTTGTTCTGGAGTCAAGCATACAATGACACTTGTTTTTTGTTCTATTGTCATTAACCAGAAGTCCTTGGCTGTGTTTTCTAGAGGACCTTGAGTGGCAATATATGAACGACGAATTCCAAACGGCGGTACTATATGGCTTGCATTGATATAGTCGTACGCCTTTGCGTTTAAAATTACACGATTCGCGTCGAATGGTATAATATCTGTATACCGATTTTTACGCTCTGAGGTTTGCGAGAGCGCTGTAACAATTGAGAATGGTGAATGCGGATCGTCCGCATCGCTAATTCGATGTTCTTGCAGCTGTTGTAGTTTCTGAAAGTATTTCTTAGTATATTGCCTTCGCTCTGGAGTTGACAGTGCCAGAAAGCGTTTCAAAAACGTTGGGATAGAGGTGTTACTGGTCATCGATCCCCTCTAATGATTATATAAACTACAAAGTCGTTCACTATTTCGTTGCTCTTTCCTTTTTTTGTACAGCAGCGTGACACGAGATTTTTCCAGCGCCTTTTCCATGTCAATTCCTCAAAAGATAAGACGGTTCTGTTTTTTATAGACTGCTATTCGTTAGTAAACTGCTGCAGCCAGCTCGCCTTAGCATAGTAGGCCATCAGTCAGTAGATATGTTATGACAAAACAACATCGCAAATGTTTGAAGGTGTTCAATATAGTTGAAGCACACAAAGTTGTTAATTTTAATATTTTGTGAAAAGTTAGAAATGTACAAATGATCTACGACATGGAAAATCAGCAAAGTTCTATAATCTCGGTTTATCCACATGGACAATTCTTTGTTATCGCTTATGAAAACCTCCTTGCTCATTCGTATTATGTCCATATCTTCCATCGTTATCATCTTTCTCAAGCATATCCTCCAAGAAGGCAACGCTTTCATCATCATCCAAGCCAAGCAGTTGACCAGATTCATCTCTTCGTGCACGGGCACTGAAAGAAAATTCTGCGACTGCATAGGGATAATTCAAATCTTTGACAGTCCGTAAGCGTATGAATCGATACTTGATAGCTGGTATGTGAAATTTGCAAACGTGAAAGAGCTGATCACCAGCCTCGTTTAGAACTTCGCACGAAACCTTTGGTTTGGGATTTATTGTGTTCTAAACATACTTGTTAGCTTACAAATTGGCATAAAAGGGAAACATTAGCTCAAACTTACCCAGGACTTGCCATTAGCCGAAGTTTGTATTTCAGTACTGACAAAATATTCAGTAGGTTGTGCGATAACCAAACGGTATTTAACTTGAACAGGTATCGGAAGAAGCAAATCCAGACCAAAATAATCGCCAGCCTTGATATCTAAATCTTATTGTGAGTAACTGATATCCTGATTGCCAAAAGCCATCTAGAACCGTTTGCTTCTCATGGAGCATCAATCACTTACTGTTCATAGTTCTCCACGCAGTTCCATCATTGCCATCCACGGCATGCGAATAAGGATGCGCAATAAAATAATCCGAATTATAATAATCATCATGTATACGTTCTGATTCGCTGATATTGACGACCGGCGTATATCGAAAGAGTTTTACATCAGGGAAGGCATGTCTGTTGGTCAACATCAAACATTTATCGTCATGACATGGCGCTCTAATAGGACGGATATATGTTTCAGCAATCGATCTAGCTATAGTCACATATCACACCATGCATTTCTCAACTGACCTGACATCTCTTTCATACAATGTCGGAGCAACCTCCGCTCGTTGAAAATCATCACTACCACTCTTCAAATGGTCGAGCATTCTTGCTAGTGCTTTGTGCTGATGAAAGTCATGTCAGACAGCCCATTCATCATATTATCAATTCAAAGTCTCAACGTACCATATATATTTTGTTACGAATTCTTCCATCTCCAGCAGAGAATGCATTTTCTTGGGGAAGTTCTCGTAAATCGTTTTGGATTTGATATGGTGGTTGATTCATATAGGTAGTAAAATACATGTCGCCGTATGCAAACTCGAGAGGGTCCATTTCCGTTACAGCGGAGAGCTTCAAGAACTTGACAACATTTTCGCGAGACGCAAAAGCGCCAGTACCAACCCATGAAAAGCAAGTATGTAGATCATCGGCTAAGAACCGGATCAGTCCATTTGTCAATTGTATTCATCAGATGAATTGTCGTACTTACGATTGTGATAAAAGCACCACTTCCAATTCGTTAAAGAATAAACATCTGCATTCGTATCTGTATGCACTAGATGAGGAAATCTCAAAAAGTTGGCATACATGCTTCGAAGATGTTGTATTAACCAATCATCGTCTTGGAAATAGCAATATGGCGTCCGGGCCATTGCACAGGCCATGTATCTAGCAATGAAATGCATATTGCCGGGAGAGTTATATATTAATATCTTTGATGAAGGGCATCCGGGCGTGGCCAACATCTGAAATTGTCATGTGCAAATTTAGACTTTTTGTTCAAGATATCAAAGATCCGATCCGTAGCGGAAGAAGGCTAACTCACCGATGAGGTTAAATTCACAGCACCATTGTTATTCCATACCATTATGCTTTGAAACATATCGTATTGGCATAGGTGATCGATGATGATCTTCATGTTTTCGAGACGACTCCAATTAAGAAGAATTGCGGTGGATTGACCACGGCCATGGTCTGGGTAAACTTTTTCAAGTAGATCAATTTCGGTAGGCATGACCTTTACTATGGGTTGTTCAACGGCGTCATGATGGAGATTATCAAACTTTTGACCGGTAAAGAAACCAACGTGCGAAAGTAGCAGTAAGCAACATAAGATGATGCCGATGATGGTGACAATGCGCTGAGCAAAAGTTGCACGATGATACGATCGCAAGGTTCGGTAGCGTGTTCGAGAAAGTATCTTACGAAAACGAGATTCCTGCCATGCTCGGTTCAAGTGTGATGGAATTCGGTGTTGGAAGGGATCAGATCTAATGTTAATCTGTATGCCGTGAAATGCTTGAGGCTCCATGCCAGATTGTTGACGGCGATGTTGCGCTGCAATCGACGGTTGCTTCACTTTTTCTTCGTAATTTTTCTTATCTCTCATATTGATAAATGTATAGTTTACAGAAAGACAATGTATGAGAACGCTTTAAGGACCCAAATCTACAGGCATTGGTGGGGGGTATATGACAGTTGTAAGAGCAGAAAAAATGTTTTAAGCGGGTGGTTGAACAAAATTTATTCCCCTCCAAATGGGCGGGTTCTACAAGCCCTTATTGTAATACAATGTGGTGATTTTTTTACCATCTTCGTCAGAAATATTATGGAATTCTTTTTCCATTTTATCGGTTTTTAGGCTACCTCGTTGTGGGAAGACAGCAATGGCTGCTGGCAGCGCAGTCATTAGCGATAATCCGATCAAGCCTAACGTAGCAATGAGCATTAGCAACGATCATGAATATCAATCATGTGAATCGGAATCGGGAAACTTACCCAAATTAACAGGCATTGTCAAGCCCGGCCGTGCCCTTAAAAATTCAGTCTTCTGTAACTGGCCCATCAAAAGTGGTGGAATAACCAACACTGGAGCGTTGGTCAGGACACGAGAAATAGCAACCTTTTGTGCTGGTCAGCAATAAATCACATCAAGACATTTTCTAATATGACTTTCAACTCACTTGAGACACGGCCGTTAAGCCGGCTACCTTAGATTTTCCAACGGCATTGTCGTTCTCATCATAGACGGCGATACCTTCGCGTACTTCTTTACCTCGCATCAAGAAGACGTTCACAGTTCCTGCAGCAGCCACAGCAGTAAATGGTACAAGTTTCATCAGCAAGCTCTTGGTAGCAGGCGATATTGATTTGATCTTAGGGACAGACTGGGTGAGTCCGACAGCCAGTAAGCAAGATGTGCTGACAGCAGATATATATGCCACTGCGATTGGTTAGAAAGCATGATACCGCACCCATACTATAGTTCCTTCGAAACCGAACTAACCTGCTGTTTCTTGCATGCTCATGGGTGTCGTCTTGTTGGAGTTGGAGTAGTTCACGGCTACATTGAGTGACTGATTGCACCATTGCCAGAAAAGAATGCTTTTTATCTAAAGTACCAGTTAGACTGTGTTCGATACAAGCCTTTAAAGGGAGGCTAATGGCACTTACACTTGGATTGGGCATCAGCATACCAGCGACCACAATCAAATTTGTGGGGACAAAGGCTGACATTCGAAAAGGTAGGAAAACTGGTTCTCCTGTATCCGAATGAATGGTTGACTCGACAGCTATGATGGTACTTAGCCAACGAAATCCATAAAGGCTTTATGAAACAATTCCTTACTCTTTTTAGCCTTCCAAAGTTCCTCAGGCTGCACTCCTTTGATTTTACCAGCATTGTAATCCTGTACAAGCTTTTGTGCTCTTTTAACACCTTCGGGAGACACAAGCAAAGTTCTTTAAATGTCGCTGACTTATTAGCCTATGTTGCCCGAGGGATCTAAAAGGTCCCCCCTTGTCAGGTCTGGTGTCTCACCTTGGATCTGTCACTTCCACAAAATGTCTGATTCTGCCAAAGTAGCTTGATAAATCATATCGTGATTTAGCTATATTCGGATATTAGATAAAGAAAGCGTTTCATATTCGAGCTGATCGCGAATCATACTTAGATCTATCTCGGGTGATGCACTTGTAGCCATGATCGCTGCTAAAAACCAGTTGAAGGGAGTATGTCGGAGATCAAATCAAGATGGATCAATCAACGATGGGCTTTATCAAGCGGTGTTGAAAATTTAAAAAGGGTCCTGTATTCTCCACCCACCAATTTATACTCTTTTCTCACACCTTGTTTTCATTTCATGGATTTACGGGCTTATTCAGACAAGGACTATGACTTTGTTAAATCACTGTACCTCAAAGCTCTATCCGAGAATACAGGAAAGGCTGTGAAGAGTGTCATGTTTCAGCCTCGTATCACTCGATTATTGTCGCTGCTTCTTCCTGCGGCAGGATATATGGTTTTTAAAGGGCTGACCAACTTTATGCTTTGGTCTCCACAAAAGTCATACGCAGCAACGCTTTTATCTATTGGATTCGTATGTCTTCTTATAATTGCGAGTACATATAGCATGTTTGCGGCTGGGATGAAAAGATCGGTCACAGCATCATTTGAGCGAGATATGGCAGACATCCCATCTTCGTTCGACCTGAAGACCATAAATGATGGTCAGTCTTACCACCCCATCAGTGTCTCTAACGTATGGATTGCTACTTATAATGGCGAGAAAGCTGGATTCATAACGGTTCGCAAAAGCGGTGTAAAAAGTTGCGAGATACGGAAATTGGCGGTCTTACAAAAATACCGGCGTCGTGGCTTTGGAGAGATGATGGTTAGGCAAAGTATCCAATGGGCGAAGGACCATGATATGGAAACGGTTTTCTCTGTAAATATTGCAAACTCGCAGATAGCTGCCTGTGAACTTTTTGAAAAATGTAATTTTACCATTGCAAAGCAAAAGCCTGTTGTAGAAGGTTTTGGCTATCTCGCTTACAGTTTATCATTAACGAATTAAATTTCCATCTATTTGGCACTTTGATTGCTTGAATGGTTTACTAGACATTTGTTTAGTGATTTGCGTAACGTCCCTTACATAGTGTTACTATACTGTTTTATTTTAACAAAGCTTATAAATGAACTTGTGATAAAAAGCGGATCAGGGTTGGTGCTTGCGGTCTAGGCATTCATCAAATATTTGGTATTGCCTATATTTCCAAAGCTGAATTGCTGATTTTCGTGAGACACATAGTTCAGATTAGCTTTATTTATGGCTTATAATGAGGTACATTATATTCAACTTGAAATCAAGGTATAAGAGCGTAGGCTTAGCGTAAACGCAGCTGCTCAAATGATAAAGAAAGAATTGGTATAATTGGTATATTCACAGTTCAGAATTCTTATAGTAGATCACAGTATTCATAGCGGTATTAGCTTATTATGGCGGAACATGGTATGCTGTTTCTCGAGTGCTCGGGGGATGAACACGCTGGCGTAATTGATATGTCGTGAAGATGATTAATGTGAGGGTATATAAATTGAAGAAAGGGTAATGATGCGTGTAGTAGCTTTAGTTTTCTCGGAACCAAGGATGATCCATGACTTCTGCAACGGTTGCTCGTTTCTCTGGATTTTTTTCGAGCATTCTTTCCAGTAAGTCTAAGCATGCCTGTGTACAATTCACTCTTGGTGGAGCATAAGGTCCGGATATTGCTTGCTGAGGATCATTGAATGGCACCTCTCCAGTGAGAACTGTGTAGAGAAGAATCCCCAATGACCATATCTCTGCAGGCTCTGCACAATATGGTTTGCAGAGCAGGATCTCAGGTGAGGCGAAAGAGATGGTACCATAAAACTTATCAAAATAATGTGGCTTGATAGCGTTTGACCGAGGTAAGATGACAGCTGAGCCGAAGTCTACTAGCTTTACCTGGAATCACAATGTAAATATATATGAGAAACTAACCAGGCACAGTCTTTTACAAACAGAAAGAAAACTTACAACGTAATTATTGTCAATGACAATGTTTTCATCCTTGATATCTCGATGGCAAACTCCAATGTCGTTGAGGTAACTAACACATTCGATTATTTGCCGAAATATCTTTTTGGATAGGTTTTCAGAGAATTTCGAGTGATGCTCGATGCATTCAAAAAGGTCACAAGAAGTTCTTCTGACCAATAGATTTGGACGAGGTTGACCGTTTTCGTCAATTGGAGGAAAATTAGGTTCTTCGGGTGGTGTTGGTGGACCAAGACTAGCCATACCCGATCCGTTCTGCTGCTGGTCAGTAACAGCAGCCAATTTTGAAAGCCTAGCTTCGGGCGATACCAAAAGCGGGTTGGCTGCAGACCATTGTGTGCCATGCAGCTCCATAACTAGATAGAAAAATCTAGCATCTTGATATGCGTCCAGGAATGCAATAATACTAGGATGTTTCACGTTCTTCAAAACATAGATCTCCATAGGAATCATGCCTAGATCAGTATCGTTTGCCCAGGCATGAGCTGGTACTTTTTCACGAAAGATAAACTTTACGGCAACTTCACGGCGGGTCGACTTTTGAATAGCTGAGATCACAAAGCCAAAACCGCCACTACCAAGTTCCTCGCCTATGCAATATTTTGAAGCGAAAGTTGAATGAAGATTATAATTTTCCAAGTGACGGGCAGAGACTGTTAATTGCTTTTTGTTACACCCAGATGGCGGCTTTGGTGTTTGTGGGGGCGATACCGGCAAAGATTGCTCTATTTTCATCTTTGGAAGGGAAAGTGGTGATAATGTCGATTTGCTAGGAGCAAACGTATTTCGTGCGTTGTTAGATGGAACTGTTTTGCCGTTGCTGTTATAATAGTTGTACTTGTTGTATTCTTCACTAGAAGGTTCAAATCGTTGATTGGGATGGATATGGATTTGGTTGCTGATCATTCCGGTTGCTGCCATGACTACTATTGCTCTTGGTTGTCAATAAATGGATTTAAAAGAATGAAGTTGATTATGCAGTGGAGAGATATTCCAGAAGAATAGGGTCGTGAATAAGAGATTAAGCAAAGGTTGCTGTTAAGTAAAAGAAATTTCAATTGACTTGAAATGAGATGAGATGATATAGGAAAGAGAGGAGGTGTAGTTTGACACTGGCTGGTATGCAAAGGTTATATAGTGCCTAACGATACAATATTAAGAGTGCAATTTAGTGTCCGAGGTCCGATCTCTAATACCAAATGCAAAATCCCAAAAAAAAGAAAGAGTGCGAGCTATTCAAAAACGATGCAGTTTTTATGTATGATCGGTTAATTTCTTAGGGACGATCTGCAAAAGCAGATACAAAGCTAGAGCGAAAATATGTTGACTGTAGATAGGCAGTAAGTGAATTATTTTCAACCTTTCATTCTGTTCCTGATTACACGCATCCTTTACTCCTTAGGGGCAACATGAGAACTACCACTCAAAGAGTCGCTTATTTAAACGTACAAGGAAATCTTTAGAAGGGGGCTGTAAATTTTCATTTTCGGAAGTTACGAATTAGTCAATACATTTTTCGAATTCATCAGTGATAATCCCACAAGTCGCAGAGGATTGACCTATAGAGGGGTTAACATTTCAATCGGTTACCTGAGCAGTAAATTGCTTATCCTTTACAACAGATCGCAAGATAAAATCATGGTTGATTTACATGCAATGGGAGCCTATGCACAGTATATTATGCATCTAGAACAATGCCTAACAGCTTCCTAAACATTGTTGCTGTCATTAGCATGTCGTTCTTCGATATCCTTCTGTATAAAATGAAAGGAGTGTGGTAACGTGTATCAAGGAGTGAATGAGACTGTTGTAGATGGCCAGTTGACACGAGTTTTCCGTAAAGCGAAACTCCATGAGAAGCTGCTGATCCCATTATCACCACAACATTATTCTTGCAAAACTCCTTTCATATCTATAAAGGTATTGATCCATCTCCTGATTCGATTTTAATTTCCCAGACAATGTTGGAGCTTTCATCTATATGTCAGGACCCCTTGTGGACTTGATGTATAACATACATGCTGTACCTGACGTTATCATGTTTAAAGCAGAACCGGTTTAATGATGTGTCAGTATCGTGGCCGACAAATTCTTTCAGGGGAAGTGATATGAGGAACTTAAATGTGCTGATCCCAAGCGCGCGAAACAAAAATGGTCAGAATACACATCGGCGCAAGCCTTTCCATTCGGAAAAATAAAATTATGCACCATTCTGCACCTTGCAATGATAGCCGAACGGATCTGTCTATAATAGTGATTTATCACGGCCAAACTTGTAATATCCCATGGCTTGAGCCAAGGTAACAACCCATGGTCGATTGGAAAACGTTGCACTGATAAAATTTCCGTTTAACGGTTGCTACCTCTGCCTTTGTCAAGAGAAACTTTGTTAAGTGACGCACTTGTAGCACCAAATTGATCGGGTTTGTACTTTGCTTAATGTTTACTCTAGATGACTATTTATGTTTATAGAATGAAAGAATCATTGTAAAAAGAATTATATAATAGTCCAACAGCATCCACAAATGATGAAACTGTCTTTCTTTTGCGTTAATTTTGCTGTTCGCTACAAGAGAAGCCATATTCTAAGGGTAGAAAACAATGCTGGAGCTACCAATATGACTTAAAAAAATAGGAAAGAACATAAATCATCTCAAAATGTATAGACAATATTTTGTCAAACGTGCTAGCTGATCTTGGTATTTGTGTCCTGAAGATGATGCACAAATAAAGGTACAAGGATGCATTGCTGGACATAGCAGAGGTATACCACGAGCATGAATTTACCTCTTTTGGCCAGTGAAGGAGAAACCAACCAACACCCCACCTTTTTCTTACTTGTGTTTTCTTTTTTCAACTTGCTGCAGCTCAATCGCAACACATTTTATGACCGTTGATCCGCCTAATGCTAAACCATACCCTAATGCTTACCCTAATGACACCCATGAGCCGGACTATCCGAATGCCAAACCTTCTCGGCCGAGTGTCGGAGATTCCCACACGACTGAAGAACTGCTTGATTTTCTCAACGCCCAAACCGTTGATCGGTTAGAAGAGCACGACAAACCAAAGATAATTGAATCGTCAAGGTCCGCACGCTTGAGATTTGAGATACCAAAGACACCGTCGCGTCAGTCAGCGCCAATGGTGCCTGATAGAGAACGAGAGCAGCAATCTCCGAAAAGACGATGGTCCAGCCCCGCACTTCGTAACAAACGTCAAGCCTCGATTTTAGAAGAGGGACCCCCTCCTATACAAGTTGGTTCAAAAGTGAAAGTATTGGGCCGTCCTTTGCAAACGTTAGGCACGGTGAAATATATGGGTGATATGCATTTGTTCCCTGGTGAATGGATCGGGGTACTGTTGGACGAACGAGGTAATGTCATTTTTTTTGGGATGCCTCATGATAAATTTTCATCCATATTCATGATTTACATAAATATCAGTTGGAACACACAATGGTACAGTTGATGGTAATTTTTATTTTGAAGCACCAGCGCACAAGGGAATATTTCTAAAACGTTCTCAACTTGAGCCATATTGTCCGCCAGATGGATGACAATTAGGACGAAGACCATGGTGGCGACGGGTTTTTGAGAAACCTGGTCGCTAGCTGGTCTTCGTCGACTCGATGCTTATGATTAATGAAAACGAGTTATCACTCGACAAAAAATTGTATAAAAATTCCTACTCCATATCAATCTAATACACTATTTACATACGACAACCATGTTCCATTTTGTAACATCTAATCGTCGTTTCCTGGAGTAGGGCTGGCTTTTTCGTTGGCACCACTGACATTCAATTTATCTCCAGCTTGCTCCATTTCTTGCTTGGGGTCTACGGTGTCAGAGTCGAATGCAGCATCGCTGTCGACTATTTCTTCAGTATTAGCACTACCGTGACCTTCATTATAAGGTTTTGGAGCTTCTTGTCCTTCTAAATCCTTTGTGACGGACTCTGATTCCTTGCTGGCGCAAACAGCGACGGAGTGATGCATAGTTCTTCTTTGTTCTTCCATGATCTGAGTAACGGTATTTGTTGAATTGACAAAAAGGCTAGAGCCATGGGGTTGAAATAAAGGGCGCAAAGTACTGGCGTTGTTCATACGGCTAACTGGGCAAGGCTTCACTGCGACTGAGGCAGTCTTGATGCAACGTACAGAGGCACGAGTAAGTTCGACGTTCATATTAAAAAATTTGGTTAAAGAGAATACATGATCAAATAATTGTGAGATTTTATAAGTTATCTGAAGAACTACGTTGTCATGACGCAAATGTCTTCTCAAACCAAAAAGCCCAAATTAGGAAATAAGGAAACAGAGGAAAAGCTCCTGGCTGAACTTGCATACAGGATAAAGCTTTAAAATGGATTTTAAAAAAGGATCATGGATACAATAACATCGACAGTTTTTATGTTATGGAATTCATTAAGTGTTATGTTCAAAAGTTCTGAAAGTGAAACAAACTAGATAAAGTAATATGGAGCGGTGGTATAGAGCACCTGCCAACATGATCACGACGATGACCTACTCCTAAATAGAAGCCCTACTCATTTAACGGTTGTTAACAACGAGTTCCAAGAACTGCAATTCGAGAAAAAATTAGCATACAGCTTTGATCCATAGACTTTCTATTGAGCTATAGTCCTTCTAATGAAAGCACATTTGCGATTACCGTACCTGTTCGTAACTAATTTGAATCCATCCATCGTTATCTGTGTCGAATTTTCTGAAGGAATCTGTCAAAGTTTTGACTGTCACGGAAGCTTGCACGAAGTTGTCAAACGTGACATCTCCTCGGCCTGTACGAGCACCTATGAATAGTGAGTGAGAAAGCAGGAGAGAAAAGGCGGGGGCACACGCCAACAAGAAAGTTTTGACATGAAACAATATTATGACTAATTTAAATGATCATCGAATCGCCCAACAGCAAAGGAAAAGGTACGCACCATATTTATCGTATTTCTGGATAAGTTGATTAATGAAGTTATCCGACAGATTGTAACCAAATGTGCGCAGAGCATTTTTCATCTCGTTGCGGTCAATGCTACCAGATCCATCAACATCAAATGTTTGGAAGCATTGCTTCCAGTCTTCTATATATTTCCAAAGTCCTGCAAACTCGTTGAAGTCGATTGTGCCAGTGTTGTCTACAAACGAGGAAACAACAAGTGTAAGGAATTGAAAGAAGCTTTTCACACTGCTTGGCTGTAACCGACTTACTGGTATCAAACATATTAACAATGTTTCGGACTGTCTCAATGTTGAAGGGACTCCAGTCTCCATTTACCAAAGCTCTCTGCAGTTCGTCGGCAGTCAGACTACCAGAGTTGTCAGTATCAACAGCCTTGAACCAACTCCACAATTGGGGATTGGCACCAGGTGGTGGACCTTGTGATTGCGGAGCAGGACGGCCTGTGTAATTTATGAAACGCGAAAGTTAGGAAACATATTGCTTCTGTTCTATTGAAGACAAAAATCCATTCCTACCATAGTTCTGGGGTGGGTAACCTTGACTTGCTGCGGGGGATCCGTAGTTTTGACCAGGCGGAGGTGCACCACCGCCATACATTTGCTGCGAGGGAGGACGACCATAGGATTGTGGTGAGCCATAACCTTGTTGCTGACCCCCTGGAGGTGGACGTTGGTAGTTTGGAGCTGGGGAGCTGTAGCCACCGGGAGGATTCTGGTATGACATTTATAAGAAAAGATGAATTGGTTGACAAGAAGGTAAAAGTGACGGAGAACCCAAATAGCCCTTTTAACACGCAAAGTGGCTGAGGGCCGAAAACGACTGATATGGTAATGGTTTATTCTCGACAAATAAAAAAGAAACTCTATCTACATCTTCGCATTCAGACCATTGCCACCCCATTCTTTTTCTGTGGCCCAGCTTTTAATTAGCTGATAAGCTATTGCGATACCGGGTGGGACGTTGAAAGGACCGTTAGCTTGAGGTGATATTGCTGCCAAGACTTCTCCTCTGGTATACCAAGCCGCGTTTTCTAGCTCCTTGTCGGCCAATTTAATCTCAGTTGAGGATGCCTGAGCAATAAAGCCCATCATCAGAGAATTGGGAAATGGCTGTTGATAAAGAGTCAATAATGGATCGTTATTTGATTGCTTAAATTCGAAGAAAGAGATGTTTTGCTTACCCATGGTTGACTCGAGTGGAAAACTACATTAGAAATATGAACCCCTGATTCTTCATGCACTTCTCGACGGACCGCCTCCTCCACCGATTCTCCAGCTTCGACAAAACCTATTAGGTGATCGCAGGGTTAAAAAAACTTCGTTTTCAAATTTTGAGGTTAAACCTCTGTCATAACGATGATCCTAAATAATCATACCTGCTAAACAAGAATATTGTCGTTTGGGCCAGGCGGCTTGTCTGCCTAACAAGATTCTATCCTCAGTAGGATGGATGACACAAACGATGATCACAGGATCTAGCAAACTAGTTAAATCCAACATTGCTTATTATCATCAATGTTCTTATGAATTGCTTACCGGTTCTGGGATATGCAAAGTTGTGTACACCCTTGGCACTAATACATGGTACTTGCTCGGCGTGCGGACCAGGCTGAGGTGGGCAAACACGCTTGTGCCCAGCCTCAGCAGACACAGTGTTTCGTCCACATGCTGGGCAAAATTGGTTGCGATTGTTCCAATCAACTAAATCATCTTGAAATTAGCCATTTTCCTGATTGTTTATGTGTAAAGCTAAAAATAGGACACATACCCATAGAGCGAGCTTGAGCGTAAATAGCAGCGGTAACACCGTCTAAAGCAAAAGCTTTTGATCGAGGGTCATAGAATTGTAATTCTCGGTTTGACAAGTCTATCAGGGTATCCTACTGTTAGCAACGAAAATGTCTACCAAAGCATGTATACTTTAAAACATACCCTGGATAAACTGTTCCATTTGGCTTTTACGTTCTCCTTTTGGAGTAACATCTAGTGCCCAGTATGCGACACCTTCTTCAGCCAAACCTTTCGTCTCATCAATTCCCAAAAATACCAGAATTGGAAGATTCTTTGCAGTATCATCGTCATTGTATGGATCTCCTATAATATCTTGTACTTCATCCCAGCCTCCAAAGTGCATGGGAGCATGCTCTTGGGAATCATCGATAAGTGGCTTCAGTTCAGACAATAGCACAAATCGTGCCGACTGAGCTCGCAGAAGACGACTGAGCACCGCTTTATCGCTGCGAAACCAGCTATACCTGTGATAATCGGTTGGTGACTGAGCTTTTGACAAACAACTGCGTAGACTTCTTACCGATTAAGTGGACTTCCAGCAAAATAATTTACATTATTTTTACGAAACTTATGCTTCACTTCATTATCTTCTTGTGTAGTACTTTCCATAGGTTTGTCGTCTGGCTTGTCGTCTGGCTTTAGGACCTGAGCCACTTCATCGAACCCCCAAAACTCTGCCATGGCATATGCAGTCTGTAATTAAAGCATTAGTTCAACCATGATTGGTCCTATATCATTTCTGAGCTTTGTGTACCTTGCCCTCTGAATTCACAACGTCTGTTGGGACATTCTGCTCTTTCAAGTACTTTACGACTTCCAGTTGGCCATATCTAGCGGCGAAGTGTAAAGGTGTCCAGCCTCTGTCATTCTTTGTCGAGATCTCAGAAGTATGAGCTTGCAAATATGCGATATCCCCTTCAGCAGCCGCTTCGAATATTGTTGTTGACGACATGAGGAATGAGTTTAAGATAGTAACACTGTGTCAGGTTGTAGCTGACAAATTAGGCGGACATACAAGAAAAGCCAAGTAGTAGTCCGACCGCCTGATACACGTTCCCATGTCTCTTACATTCAGTATGAGACTAGCGTTATTGCTACAAATATTAACGACAGTATATGCGTCCAATATAGTACTACAAACGGAGCAGCAGATATATGGCAACGGGTTTGTTACAGTTTCTGGTACTAAATTTGAGCGACATGGACGACCGTACAACATAGCAGGTGCCAACTATTGGCAAGGCATGAATTTAGCGTCCGACGAAAGCGCGGGTGGAAACATAAGCAGGATAGAAGACGAACTGACGCAGCTTGAGAACATTGGGATCAATAATCTGAGGATATTGGCTGGATCAGAGGGTCCGGACGATCAGCCTTTTCGGATGCGGCCGTCACTGATGCCCTCTCCGGGCAAATACAATGAGGATGTTTTGACCGGTTTGGATTATCTGTTAGATGCTATGGACAGACATTCAATGACCGCCGTTGGTAAGTTAAATCGAGATGGCGGTTTTTTTGACGCAATAACTTTTATCTGACACTATGAAGTCACGTTGAACAACTTTTGGCAATGGTCCGGAGGGTAAGTTAGTCGTTAATGTTTGTTCAGTCATTCATACACAGCATCTAATCATTGGAATTAGATTTGCTCAGTATGTCAGCTGGGCAGATAATAACTCTTTGATACCCTATCCACCTTCATGGCTGCCAGATCCTGAAAATCGGTACAGCAATGGAAGCTATAGTGAATTTTTTGATTACGCTTCCAGGTTTTATAAAGATCCGGCAATCTCTTCCACGGTAGACCATATGTTCAAAAGCCATATCGATACTATCTTAAACCGGAAAAATACTGTTAATGGCAAGATCTATCATGAGGACCCTGTCATCATGGGTAAGATTAAAACCAAATGATACTGATTGCCGTCAGAGAGAACTCGACAATCTAACGTATGTATCAAGCTTGGGAACTAGCCAATGAGCCCCAACTTGCGCCCAAGGAATGGACGTACGAAATTGCTGCATACATTAAGCAAAGGGCTCCAAAGCAGTTAATTACATCAGGCATAGAAGGGAAATACGGGTATGAAGACTTTTACAATACACACTCTTCAGTTAATATCGACTACACAACATGCCACCTTTGGGTTGAAAAGTAAGATATGCAATTGATATTGTTGTTCCAGTTATACATTATATGCATAGGTATTGACCCTCCTCCTTAAAAATATAAAATCTGCAGCTGGGATGAATACAATGCCTCTGATCCAACGGATGCTAGTATGCAAAACGCGTTTACCTATGCATTGGAATATATCCATAATTGTTCTGACTGGGCAGTAGGTATGGGAAAGCCAATAGTCCTGGAAGAATTCGGTATGGCGCGCGATGCATGGCGCTTTCCTTCGGAGCCACTTTACAAATACAATCCTGGTACTGCAGTCTCCCACAAAGATCGATACTATGAACATATCTTCAACATCATCGAGAAACTCACTTCTCACGGTGCATTCTCTGGAGCAAATTTCTGGGCATACAGTGGAGAGGGCTATCCAAGTCAGAGTCCCAATGAATTTGACATGGTATGGTTAGGAGGTAAGTTTCCATATCGAAACTGATACGAAAGTGATGATGCCTTGGGACTAAATCTCACTTGCAGATCCACAGCACGAACCAAGAGGTATTTAGCTTTTTATTACTATAGTTACTATATTGCAAGACTGATGAGCCCTTTAATTTAGGTTGGTACGGTGTATACCATAATGACACTACAATGTCCGTTATCAAGGATTTTGCACACAACATATCTGGCAAAACAGAGATGTTCGTACACATCTGAGAGATCCTAACCTCTCATATTAATATTTTTTACCATTTTTTTGGCCTGGTTTGATGTTTGAATATAAATTGCTTATAAAGAGCTTCGAGTTTCTCGTAATAATCGTAATTGTGGAGTATTTCCAAGTCTTGTCAAAGGTGATGACGTCACAAATTTGGCTGGCAAGTTTTTTGAAGTAGGCCAGGCTGATAATATAAACCTGCCTCCATTTCTCTGAACAGGTTAGATTCCAGACTTGACAACTAAACATTTTGGCTTATTTTGTTTCTAAAGCTCACTCTCGCAATTCATAGAACCTTTGCGGCCTAAGTTATCCCCACTCATGTCAGCAACTCGCGACCCAGTTTTCACATCCACCAAATTCGTGGACCCAACTCCCGCACCAGAATCTGTTCCTCCAGTTGAAGAAGTTGGCTTGACTTCAGCACCCTTAAAGAGCGCAGCCTACTTCATAGGAGCATATTGCAAGGATTACAACAATGACTTCATGCTCTGCAAGAATGAAAACAATGATCCCGAGCATTGCTTGAAGGAAGGCAGAAAGGTCACCAGATGTGCGCTCGATCTGTAAGTTACAACTTTACATGTTTGCTTGTTGTTTACAATGAAGCGAGTGATATTCAACATGATATATATATACAGTATCAAGAAACTTCGCGAAAACTGTGATGCCGAATTTGAAAAGCACTGGAAGTGCTTGGATATCAAGAACCAGGATTATTACCAATGCCGTAAGGAAGAACGCCAATTCAATTCTTGTGTTTTTGAGAAGCTGGTAAGTACACCACACATATCATACATTTCGGTAACGGCAAAAGTGAAAATGGCTCATTGAAAACAACTTGTAGGGTCTGCAAAAGAACATTCCTGGATCACCAGAGGGCAAACCCCAAATTCACGAAAAGACCAATCCCATCATTAAAGCCCATCAAAAGTAGACATAAAATAAAAGCGGCATAGATTGCTTTTCAATACCGAATTGGTTTTATATAAATTGGAATGCTGAGCAACCAACAAACGGATTAACTAAAAAATAATATGTACACATTGACCAGCAGTGCTCTCAGTATATTGGAGATGAAGGAATATCATCTGTGCTCGCGCTATCCACAGTCTCATCATGCCGAGTTGAGTAGTTTTTGGCCATATTTGATGATTGATTCTCTTGCGCAGCTAAAGCAAGCTTTTCCAACAATCGCTTGCCTGTTGGATTCGGGAAAGCCGGTACTACGTCAAAATCGCTAGCGTCCAGAGATAGCGGAATAGTAGCACCTGGAGTATCATTAAGTAACCCGAGTTTTTCTGGCAAAGTATAACCCAATGGATTAGGATATATGTTGTGAATTTCATAACCAACATCCGGCGATAATAGATCAGTGCTTGATGTAGGTATCTCGGATAATGGGCTGGAGTCAGTCCGACTGTGATCAATAGTTGATCGCACAGTATATGATTCTGAGTCCACCACGGCTGTGAACATGTATTTGCCTTTGTCTTCCGATCCGAGTTGAAGCGCAGGTGAAGTGTATTTCAAGACTTTCAATTTAGGGGTGTGTGGTGTCATATCATTCAATGCTTGTGGCGATTTATCACACAGGGTATCTTTTGTATGTAGCTGTCCTGTATGTTCAGCCTTCAAAATTCTTCTGTCAGCTGATTTAAACCCGGTCTTCATGGTAGGCGAGCTGTCCAGGCATTTCTTCTCAAACTGCTTTACTACTTGTGTTTCGGTATCTTCTGTGGAAATCTCCTGGCTAGCAGATTCTGGAGAAATATCCACTTGCTCGGTGGTCAGTGTGATAGCGCCATCTACGAAATCAGAACACGTATTCGTTCGTGTCAATTGAACATCGTCAATAGGTTTTGTATTCTGTAAGCTTCGTTTCTTCAAGGGTATACTTGAGTTCTTTTTCGGATCCTTTTGCTCTTGCCGGCGTAGGTCAGACTTCTGATTTTGTAGGGCTGATTCTGATATACCTTTAGAAAAAGGCACTTTAGTAATCGTGGTAGACAGATTTATCGTCTGTTCCTGTTTCTCCTTCACATTGCTTCTGCTAGAGCCTTGTCTTCTGTTGAGATGTCTAGTGACCATCGTAGTATGTATATCAGCTACATCATGCAATGTTTGCGAAGATTGTGGCATAACGCGCTTTTTCGGTATATGGCTGTTCATAAAGGATGATGGAAATGATGGAGATACAGGCCGATTCTCTTTCGGTACCTCCGTTTTAATATCTAGAGAAGATTCCTTAGCAACCTTTAACAATGTTTGGGTCAACTTGCGAGATGCTGGCTTTTTTAATTGCATTGTCTTTGGCGTCGCATTCCGATGCACCGACGACAATGGCTGTCGTTTGCTTTTGGTTTGTCTCGATGCATTGGAGACCATTTTTGAACTTGTGAGTTCCGAATCCTCTTTAGTTTTTGGTAGAAGCTGGGATTGTTTCGCTGGCCTTCTTGCTTTTTGCCATGTGTTGCTCATTGCTGAGAATACAGAAAAAAAGTCGAAGTGTCGGAAAATGAACGCTTTTGCTTTTTGGACATGTCATCACCAACAATCCCTAATCAACAAGTCGTTCAACTGATCGAGCAAGAGCAAGCTACATCTCCCTCGAAGCTTGGTGTAAGCCCAAGTTCGTCAATCTCTTCGGCTTCTTCTTACACTGAACGTCCGCCTGCTATTAATACAGCAGCTGCAACCAGAACAGCACCCGCTCCACTTGTAAGATCACCACCCAGCGGCGGAAGCAGCCAGAGTAATCGACATAATGAGCTACGATCGCCGTCCGCACCGCCTACTCCAACTCGTCAACCCTCATTCACCGCGAACATATCGCAGTTGAGCCTGGATCGGTCGACTTCATATGCTCCACCGCGCCCTTCCTCACCTGTCAATTCGCCAAGTATCCACAAGTCTTTGAACGCACTAGACGCCAAAATGATCACTCGCGAGATAGAAAGAACTATACAGAGATCTACTTCATCAAAAGATCGTGATGATTTGATCAACTCTCCCACCGGCACTGTGATACAAAACATGTCAAGCATCGTAAATGAAAATAACGACGTCTGGCAGGCTTTGTGTGTGCGAGTACTCCCACTTTTCAATGGAGAAGGCGTCAAAGGAACCATTGAAGATCTTAATGAGCTTTTGCGGAGATGTCTCAAAGACCCATTGTCATTTAATTTACATAGAGACATTGAGGCGCTTTTACGGGATGGAATGTTTACGTTGAATGCCAAGCTCTTCGGAGTGAGCGATGAAAAACTAATGGATCGACTAGTTGAGCAATGGTCCTTCTTTTTCGGCAATGTTCTCCCTTATTTCGAAGCAACTTTCCTTCCCCTCAGAACCGATGTTAGATATGCATCGATCGATGACATGGAGTTTTGGAATGTACGAAACATGGCCCTTCAAAGCTTTCGAGACCATGTCATCTTACCGTTGATAAAACGTTTAGAAGGTATGGTACATATATTCGATAGAGCATGCTATTATTTGTATCTAACTGTCGTTCAACTTTGCTCGTAGATGTTTTTGAGAAGCTTTTTACCGACTTTGAATCATCACAAAACCCAGCTGCTACGGCTGCCAAGATGTTGCAAATGACATCTATTTTAGCCTCAGTTCCTGATCACAGTCAAGAGATTGATCGCATCCTAACAAAATTAAAAGCAAATTGGAAAGTCTTGATGAACAAAGGAAACCGTAGAGGGTTTGTAGGAGCTCGCACTCCAAAGTTTTCCGGCGATCGTATTTTTGGCAGTGTCTCATGAGCTTATCTCCCATTAACTTTATAAATTACTTGACAGTTTACATATGGTGGCCGATTTACACTTAACCCATCCACTTAACCATCCCTGTTTTGAGCAATTGCCATACCCTGTACAACTATGTATCATATTAAGTACAAGCTAATAAAACTATAACATTTTAATCTTATCCATTATTAAGTTATGCTTTTTATAATATACTTTTCGATATTCTAAGTACGCCGCGTTTTGAAAGGTACTGGTGAGTGGACGGTAAACAATCACCTACAACACTGAACAACAACACCAATGATACAACTAATAACAATCAATAGCTACATATAATTTAATAGTCTCTATGATACACGACATAAAATCCATATCATTTCGCCTTGTCCCAAGTTTGCCATCGAAACGAAGGATTGGTTTCTCGAAAATCAGGATTACCAAAAGTGTCGATGAAAATCTGATGACTTTGAAATTTCCTAGATACGTGAGAGTGTGATGTAATGTTCTGCCCAGATGATAAATTATTTCTTAAGGCTAGAGAATCACACAGTGAATTTCTTTTCAGTTGTCCGCACTAAGAAAAAATTAACTTTTATTAAAACTTGGATACTATCTGTTCGTAAGCTTCTTTGGTACATACTGCCAAAGCCCAACGCTGTGACAGGCATAGTAACACTAGTCTCATTTTAGTACTCTGTGCATCAAAAGCACAATATTTTTCCTGCTAACCATTGAAAGAAACCGATTAGAAGCAACGCCAGTCAACTCTGCTGTACGGCAAAAAGCATCATAAGACGATGAATTCCTTGAATATTCCCACTTATACTGCCTCTGAAGATCCTGAAAAGTGGCTTGAAATATATAATGATGCGGCAATACGCAACAAGTGGAGAAGCGGAGAGAAGAAGATGGCAGAAATACCAAATAATGTTGATACCGACGTCCAGCAATGGATGACTAGTCAGGATTTTGATGAGTGGGACACTCTGAAGAAAGAGTTTGTCGCTCATTATAAAAAAATCTACTCAGCGAAACAAACTGTGGAAAGACTAAAATACGCCTATCAAAGATCCACTGAAAGCCTGGAAAGTTATACCGAAACGTTTGAACGTCGCAGAAAACGACATGTGAAAGAGACGACTCGAAATTTGGATTGTACAAAGCTGACGGAGAAACAATTGATCAAATATTATATTAACGGATTGAAATCACAGTCGCAACGACATTTGATCAGAAAACAAAATCCAAAGACTGTGAAAGATGCTCAGTCGCTTGCTGAGGAGTATGATGAAGAGCAGGACTCATCAACAGAAAGCTCAGATAGTGACACTAGCTCAGTTGAAGTTCACAATCCGAATGAAATTCGAATAAGGATTAGCAATAGCAAACCGAAAGAGTTTGACAGACCACAAATCAATGGAATAACAAGAGATCGATACCATAAGCATGGAACTGACGCCAGATTTGATCGATATGAGCGAGTCGACGTTATGCTACTTCAACGGCCGTCGCAGAGAGGTAGATCCAGTTCCGCCCCAGGTACTGTCCCTAGTACACCTGACCAACCATCGGAAGGTAAGCATTTCTGCAGAAGCGTCACTACCATCCTTTGTAGTGCTCACCTTTTAACCCCAATCAAATTTGACAGACAAGATGGAAATCACCCCTCCAATGTCGCCACCAGATGAGTCTGTCAGAAATTATTCTGTAGGAGATGATAACGAATACATGTGGCTGCAGCGAAAGCAAAATGGATTGCGATTCAATATGACCTCAAAGTTCTTGAACGTGAATGCGAACTTTCGAATTGATCGATACAACTTATTACCAGCTGCTCGAACCAGTGCACCTGCTCTGACCAATGAATAGTCGGTTTTCCAGCTTCAACTGTGCATAGCTTACTGTATGGTTCAATCACGTATATAGCCCGGAGCAGTCATCGTGGGTTGCATTTGGAACAAGTGTTTGTGCGAGATACAAACATCATATATCATTCAATTCGTAACAAGTAGTTCATTTTCTTCACTGTATCTATTCTCGTTTGACATAGAGTGATTAAACAAGTAACAAGACAATATGTATTATAAAACTATTGGGCAAAGTTCCGCAAGTGGCGAAAGCCATGGCAGTTGAATTAACATTGTCGAAATATAACCTGCAAGTACTGACAAGTAAGGTGATAGCATATCCAAATCTTTATATTGCATGGAAAGCCACTTTCTGCTAATGTTCTTGCTATATTTGATAAAGAATGTACCACTTCATATGTAGATTCTTCCTGAAAATTTCTAACAATGGCCAAATGGTCTATATTTACGATATAGCACAGTAATTTCTACAAAAAACGCTTCAAGAGATTTTCTGACTACCACTTATGGAATATAACATCTAGCACCTCATCTAGGAGTCTCCTATCTATCATTGCCTACGACACTAAGCAATATTGTCGATTTGATGACATTCGATGTGTTAACAATGAACTTGAAAAAAACGTGGCAAATGTCCTGTCCTTGTAGCTTAGAGGTTAAAGCGTCGTGCTTATATTCCACCTTAAGGGGTATACTAAGGCACGCGAAGATCGCGAGTTCGATCCTCGCCTTGGACACTAATTTTTTACTGGCCGTGGAGTTTGAATTACAAACTCCGTCACTTTCAAATGTTGCAAATTTAGTCACTTTAGTACGTGATGATTGCTATTGATTTTATTTCGTGTTGCGAGAAATAGCTGAAATGCGTTTTATGTTAAATTTGCATGTTCATAGCAGCAGATGCATCCGAGATAATATCATTAGCTTGCTTAATATAGCCTTTGCCGGTCATTTGATCGGCAGGAAGACTGTGAGCCTGCAAGCAAGAAGTAATTGGAGGGAAAGCGTCTTGGATGGCTGAAAGGATTTGGCCAGCAGGGCTGCCTCCAGCTGGCATCGCTGGGATTCCAAATCCAAATCCAGAAGCGGGTTTGGGAGCGAAACCAGTGAAAGTCTTCTTGATGGCAGGAAGAAGAGTTCTGACGGGTACGAAGATAGCTTCAGCTTCTGCTGGTGAGAAAATTCCTTGGACAGCTTGGCAATCGGCGAGAATCTTAGCCAAAGTTGCTGGAAGCTGAGCTGCTTGTGAAAAGGCAGTACCACTTGCTGTCAGATCACCCTTCATCACCTTCTGAGCCGACTTGGACAAAGCCATGAATTCTTCACTAAGATTAGTGATGCTTTGCGCAACGTCAGCAGCTTTTTCGCCGACTTCGCGCTTATGCACTGCTCGAGCCTGAACAGCTGAGGAGGCGACTAGAAGCAAACCAATAAAAGGGGCGAATTTCATTTTTTGTTATAATGCTGCTTCTTCTGCTATGACGATCGGTCTACTTTATAGAAAATCAGTACGATTGAACAGAGGAATGGATATACAATATTTTGGGATTTCATAATATTTGCAGAGATCCAAATACTAGTAGCAAGGCAAGATATTGCATATCCAATTTACCATATATGAAGTTAATGTCAAATGAACATTGATCGCTTTCATTCCACCGGCAGTTTCTATCAATGTTCGGCTATCTTCGTAACAAATTCAATATTTAGATTACAACATTTGCAGTACTATTGGTATCAAAGTCCCTCTTTTAGCATAATTACGCGTTTTAAGCAATAATTGATCGTTGGTTAGCTTCACTAACAACATTCTAACTTACTGGAAGGGTTGATAGGATAATTGAATTATTTTGAGATATCTGAAAGTTGAGGGCTTGCAGCAACACGAGGATTAATGTCATCTAGAAATGTTTTCGTTCGTTGTCAAAGATAACTGTGTATCGTTCAGACTTTTTTGAGTCAGCTGTCTCCTGGCACTTGTGGGGGTAAGATATTAAACCATATCTTTTGGCAATTTAATCACATCTTTGGAAGGTTACATATTTGGCGCAAAATTCATGATTATTGGCGTCTAATGGTCTTCGGCTTCCAGTTCCATTGCAAAATGTATACCACTAAGAAAGATAGATATAACGGCATGTGCGGGCTGCTTTGTCACGGGCTGAACCTATCGACTATGCGCTGCAAGTTCATTCAGAGGACGATCTTGAGCAGATCACTCTTGAAAATCATAGATAGACATTGTATGTCACGATCCAATCCGTGTTCATGATGTCGCCTCGCTTTCAAATCAATGTTGATTACAACAATTAACAATTGATTGGAAGATTGGAAGCTGTCAGTAAGTTGAATGCTAAGACCTTTCGCTATTAAACCTGAAAGGACTGATAAACATTAAGTAATATTTTTTCGTTGTCCAATTATGCCTAAGCAAAATCGCATCTACTGACCCTGCAGAATATGTAAAAAAAAAAAAAAAACTAATAAAACTCTCTTTTATGATTGTGTATCTGCTAACCAAAATATAGCAAAGGAGAATCTTGTTATATTATATCTTTATAAATCTTTCTGACAAGATTGGATGAAATATTGCATTAAAGTACATGTTCATGTAATTATTTACAGGGTATTTTCATCTGGATGATGAAGATCCGTCCAATTAGAAGAGGAAAAAGAGAGAAGGTAGTTTAGTTGATATGCTTTTATGAAAAAACGTGGACAATAGTAATAACTGTCAAGTTATCGGCTCGAAACAATGCCATGTGCTTATCCTTTGGCCATGGGTGGTTGATGCGGAGTTTGATACTTTGTGAGAACTAACTTTGATATTGGATATTTCACAACGTAATAACGTAATAACACAACTTGGAAAAGTCTTTTGTGAATCGATTTGCAGTGACAAGTGAAAGATATCACACAGTCTTGAACACGTAGTACCATTATTCCCGTAACTGAGTAGTAGTCTAGTGATCCCACTGTGCACATTGTCCGTTTGCACCTTTAAAATGACTGACTGGGACATTTCAGATTACGAGGGTGAGGGTCAGAAATTTGATTTGGACGAAACTTCCAGCGATGAAGGTTGGGGTTCAGAAGATGAGCATCAACAACAACTGTTTGATCCCACTCAAGTGACTGAATCAATACCTTTGTTACCTTTTGATAATCAGGTTGGAGGTAATACTTTTCTCTTTTTTGCCGCATTGCATGCCGTTTTTGTTGTTACCATATCAGATATTAACCTTGAGGATCAAGGCCACGCGTCTATTTTTCGATTTTCCAAACGAGCGATATGCAAAGTAGCTTCTCCAGCGGAACGTAGGTTCTATGAGCACTTGTCGTCGGATCACTATCTGCTTATACCCTTCACTCCGCAATATTTGGGCGTGCTCAATGTCTCTTATCGCCAACCCCACAGTGATACACCAGCACAATTGATGCCAGAAGTAGTTTTCGAAAAGAATAAGCATTTATTGAGAGATTGGATGTCACATCAGAGCAGCAACGTGCAATCTAGAGCAAACTCTCCCAGTGCATCTCAGGAACGGCTCACGCGTCAAGCGAGCAGTGGATCAGATTCGATTTCTGATAATTCTTCTGATGGTGGAACGGCGCAACCGACAGGAAAGATCAACAAAATATTTCAGGAGCAGGTTTTGCGCGAGGTTTTCTCACCTCAAGCGTTGCGTGAACGTTTGAAACAAGTGAGAGGTTGGCACAATAATTATACGAAGCGTCGTAAATCGCCTCGCTACGGCATGGACAATCCCATATATGAGCAAAGCTACGAAGAATCCTCATCTCAAACGGGATCTCGCAGACCTTCGACGCTGCGGCGACACTCATCTCAGAACTTAATTGAAGATTTACTCGAGTATCCCCCGGAATCATCTTCTATACCTACATCTCGCAGTTTCTCGCACATCGAGCCAATGTCATTTCCATATTCTACATCTGAAGGAGCCACTCCAAGACAGCCAGGTACACCGTTGCAACGACGTCCATCGTGTCTTGGAGGCAGCTCTTTATCGAAAGAGACGACTTTTTTGAATGAAAATTCTGATAATATACCGACTGATATCACTGGTAGACCGTTTGATAAGGTTTCAATCCAGCTTCGCCGACCAAACATTATCTCGACTACATCTGCTCCACATACCCCAAAAGCAAGCCCTCAAAAGTCCCACCGTCATAGTCGTGGCGATGATATACCCGATATCGATGCATCAGCGGGGAGTGGAAGAGAAGATATTGAGAATGTGTTTAAAATGGAGGATCTTGAGGATGCCTTGCCGTCAGCAATAACATCAAGCAATTCCTACTCTACTCTGCCAGAATTGGCAGTGATTTGTTCATCGCCTGTCGAACCTTCGACAGCATCCAAGTCAAGGCTGCTAAGCCAGGTTGAAGAAATCTCTGCTGTCAGCGATGATATCAACAGAGCTTCCGACGACAACAATGTGCGATATACCGGAACATCTTCTGGAGCTGGCCCTCCATTGGAAAATATTGAAGTTGACGATGCTGATGATGAGAAATCGAAGGAAGGTGAACTTCATTCCTCGACCTTCGGCCGAATCAGTCGACCAAATAATCCCTGGTCGCTTCAGTTGTACAACAAGGGAATACAAAAAATGAAAAATCAACAAACTCAGCAAAAATCAGATAACTCACCTGGAGATCAGGTGCAACAATTTATATTAATAGAGGATCTCACGGATGAAATGAAATATCCGTGTGTTCTTGATCTCAAGATGGGTACAAGACAGTACGGCGTATATGCTTCAGAGGCCAAAATGAAGAGCCAAACTTTGAAATGTGAAAAATCGACAAGTAAATCTCTTGGTGTTCGAGTTTGTGGCATGCAGGTGAGAGCAACATTTGTGATTTGAGTATGAAAGTACATATGATCGACACTGACCCGTATGCTATAGGTTTACAAGCGCAATATCTCGCAGTTTTTGTTTCAAGATAAGTATTATGGAAGAGGACTAAACGCCGTGTCGTTCCGTAATACTTTGATTGAATTTTTGGACAATGGCGACGGGTGTCAGATACACCATATAGTTGTAATACTGCGGAAGCTTCGACGTCTCGCTGGAGTGATACGAAAACTATCCGGCTATCGATTCTATGCTTCATCTCTACTTGTGATATATGACGGCGATTTGAACAGCACTCGCAAGATCGACATTCGCATCATCGATTTTGACCACTGTATAAATGCTAGGGATGTTCGAGAGCATGGCCATGAAATGAATTATCCGCCGACGCATGCCGGTCCTGATAAAGGCTATCTCTTGGGTTTGAAAACTCTTGTCAACTGCTTCGAATGGATCTATAAAACTAGTGGTGGCAATTTAGAAGAGCTTGAATGCAGCGATAGCTTCGACGTTTTTCATGGCGTAGGCGATAGCAGTACCTCTCTGAGCGATGAGCAATGAGCCAGATCAAGCTCAAAGCTATCGAAAGTTTTGAGCCATTGACTTTTGTACAGTTACTAAAATAATTATTAAGAATCAATTGTTCCCTTTTTCACACACTACTCCTGCGTAATCTAATTCGTCAATAAAAAGTTCAAGGCAATCAGTTAGATACTGCACACACAAAAGTTAACATCATCAAAGTGTACTATATCTACTTATACTGAAACATTGATTAAGCATAAGATCCAACTAATATAGCTTGGTGTTTCTTTAAAGATACACAGCGCGTGGAATTGGCTGTTGTATTTCATGAAGGCAGCTTTGCAGCCACCCACTTTTTGTACGCAAATGTACGAATAATGATTGCCCTACAACTTTGAATCAGGAATGTCAATGTAGCACACGACTTGGCATTGTTGGAGATCAATCGAATTCACCAAGTGGATCGCCCAGCTCCCTTTAACACCCCAAATCCCTTCAACACCTCTGGTTCCATATCATAATCATTCTTTTCAGCATCATCAATCGGATAGCCTATATTGCGGCCACAATGTGAGTAAAGCAAGCAATGCAAATGTTTTTGATACGTGTGCAAAAGTTAACGATGATTAATTCTTTCAGGCAGTTTGTCCCTGGTACAAATAAGGCTGTCAAATTGACGTTAAAAAAAGATCAAGAAACAGTATATCTACAAGCTGCCTAGTGTCTATAAGCGCTATTTAGACAATTGGTAATGGTTTTTAGCGAATGAAAAAGAAAAGAGGGAGAAGAAAATGCTGGTCCATTCAAACACCTGGAACTGGTATTTTTTTTTTTTTTTTAGATTTCGTTGGAGTAACCAATGACCTTGGTAAGTTGTTCAAACTTGATGTTTTCTCTAATAACAACAGTCTTGGCTTCGTTATCTTTGTTGACTGGAATTTGAACAATGCTATCCTTGACTTCCCAGTTTTGTTCTTTGACAAACGCGGTGAAATCATCGCCCTTGAGGTCAAGGTAGGACTGCAGTAACTGTACAGAAATCTGTTGATGGGTCATGCTGACAACGCGTGCAACGAGATTGCGAATGGCTTTTTTGAATCCGCTGACGTTGGATACCAATTTTTCGTATGATGGGTCAGAGTTGAAAGTTTCCCAGAACTTGGCGAAGCGGGACTGCTCAAGCAACTGTTGAAGGGAGGTCAATTGCTGAATAGGCTCATCTATGATCTGAGCAAAGTGAAACAATTGTTAGCAAAAAAACTTGAGGCTTGACCACCAAGAGCGGCAAAACTTACCATAGGCTCGGTGAGAAGGTACAAGCAAAGGTTGAAATCGGGAGCAGGGACAGCGGTCAACGCCTTGACGAGAATATTGATGATAACTTTATCATTTGTGAGGTGAGGATTGAATTGGTACCTACGAGTGAGAAAGGAGTGAGTAAAGCTGTACAATTTGAGATAGATGAATCTCAATCTCAATCTCCAACGTCACTTCTCGTCTAGCGACGTTCGCAAATAATCGATATGCTAGATGCTGAGACTTCGATATGAAAGACTGAAATCCTCAAATCCAAGAATCAAACCATACAATTTCAAAGCGGCGAGGTTAGCCATCAGATCATACTCTTCATTTTGGCACTGAGTAGTCAAATACTCTTCGAGAATAGAGATGTTGTCGGGGTTATATCTGTCGACACCGTCGATAAGTGATTGTATGACTTCTGGACGGTTCATTGCCAAGTTTGCCATGTTCAGTGTGATGAGACGAACGCTTGAATCTCTCAAAGGTTCTATTTTTTTTTTCTGAGGCAGAGTGGGAGACGAAAGACAGTCACGGCTCGTACGCTGAGAGCAACCTACTTTGCTTATTTTTGATGTTTTTATTGAGCGAGATTTTTCATGTTTCATGGAGGAGATTTACAAAGGACTAAATGGGTTTTCCACAAGTACAAAAGGATTTTGTGAGTTCACTTATTTCTACAGATATTCTATCTACTTCTCGTCTTACAAGAGGCATAGATTCAAGATTGCTACGATAGCGATCGAACGCCTTTTGAAGGTCGCGAGGCAGTGAGGTATACAACATGCGAGGCGAACCCAATAGAAATAGGGTGGCAAAAACGGCATGCGTGTCGGGAATTTTGGAGCTTTGGGATGGATATAGTGATTCGTATACAACTGGATAAAGTGGTGATGTAACAGTGTCTTGAAAAAGTGCGTCTATGTAAGAATTGGCTGTTGCTGTTGATGGAGATGTGACTCGTTGACCAAGAATATATCTGAACTCCCGAGGGACATTCCTCAGGACAAGATGAACAACTTGCTGCAATGTCTGAGGCTTTTCGAGCCACATGTCCTCTGGAATCTTCTGACAGAAGACTTTTGCTAAAGCCGACCAGTTTAATGAGGTGTTGGCCGAGAACTTGGTGGTAGATTTGCACGCTGATGCTGGCAAGTTCGACTCAATGGTGGTATCTTTTGATACTTCTTGTGCATCCTCGGTAACGTTCGGCGTAGAGGGCACGGGCTGAATGGCTTGCTGTGATTTGGTATGGCAAAGGCTGATTGGTGGATTCAGGTCATCGTAACTCAGCAGAAAGTATCCTCGCGAGCGCCCGGTTTCTTTGTCAATAGGCATAAGAGAATCATATAAAACTTTTGCAGAGCACCAGTAGCTCGGGTATTTGAACCTCGCTGTATCTAGAACGAGGGCTTTGTTGGTTTTGGGATGAAATGCGCCAATAGGTGAAAAATGGCCGTCGCCGGTTTGACCAAGGGTTTTGCGTGAGAATGAAATTACCATATGTTGATCTGAGCTTGCTGTAGTCTTTTCAAGATCTTTTAAAAACTCATCAAAAGTAATGTTTGTTGCTCGTTTTACGACAACATTACAATGGCACTTGGCTAAGCAAGCGAACTGATCGAATGTAATCCCATTCTTTTGCATCTGTTCTTTCGGAGAGCAACAATGTAGCATATCATCTAAGAAAGTTTTCGTCTTTTAGAATGCGTATGGTCACAGGGATACACGAAAGCAATCCATGTTTATAACGTACCTGAATACCAGCGCCAAGCACCTTTCCATATTTTCTTTGGGTCAACATTTAGCGCATTTAGTACGAGTGCCACTGAAAGGGATATCAGCAATTATGATTTTAAAACGAGACTCTTTGCAGGTTAGTTGTGCTCGCTTACATGAAGAAGGGCCACAATAGGATGGTGATGACTGGCTAGCAAATGCGCCGGTCAGCGGAAAGAATCCTTCTGTTTGACCAGCGTCCATTGCCTCTCGAAAAAGTAATTTGCCCTCTGGAGAAGAGACTTTAACCAGCTCTTCAGGAAGCTTTCTTTGATAGAAAGTGTTTTGTAACTCTGGGTTTTCGGTGCGGGGCATATATGCCTTGAATGGGGATTCGTTTGCTTCCGCGGCAGGTTGCTTTACGGTTGTAGAAGTTGAATATTTCTTATGAATAGCAATGATGCACAGCCGGCTCTGTGCAGAACGCTGAGATATACCAAGTCTAACTACATTTGAAAGGGATCGTCTTGGATAACTTTGCGTCAGACTTCTCAACATTTCTGCTGCGAAAAAGAACAAAAACGTCAAAGGTTACTGGTTCATCGAGAAAAATCCATCGCCCAATTACAAATGGTATGGACATAGCACGTGACCAATATAAAAACTTACTTTATTCATTTAAACATGACATCATCTTCTAAATCTCTCAATTCGCCCGCCACACTTCATTAAGTGCCTAGCGGGCAGAACAAGTGAACCTTCTCTTTTTTCTCCAATAGCTATGGATTCTTTGTCACTCCGTGGAACTCTTGAAGGTAATTAGAGGCCATCCGACGATACGTTTGAAGAATGGATGATATGAGATGGATGGTTGATTAATACTTTTTGTTCTCAATTTTACTAGGCCATTCCGGATGGGGTAATGTTCATGTACTAATCTAGGAACCGGAATTACACAGCATTGTATTGACTTTACGTCCTTCGCATTTAAATAGTTACTGCCATCGCCACCACCTCCGAGGCCCCCGATATGGTCTTGTCTGCCTCTCGCGGTTAGTTGAACGATGGAAGAATTCGACATCGATTCTCGATTTGGAAACTAATTTTTTTTTTTGATGAATTTTAGACAAGAGCATCATCGTCTGGCACCTTACCAGAGATGAGACCAGCTACGGTATTCCCCGCAGAGCTCTCACCGGCCACAACCACTTCGTTGAGGATGTTGTTATCTCCTCTGACGGCCAATTCGCTTTGTCCGCCTCTTGGGATAAGACTCTTCGTCTCTGGGACTTGAACACCGGCACCACCACCCGCCGTTTCGTCGGTCACACCAACGATGTCTTGTCCGTCTCTTTCTCCTCTGACAACCGTCAAATTGTCTCTGGTTCCCGTGACAAGACCATCAAGTTGTGGAACACCCTTGGTGAGTGCAAGTACAACATTCAAGAGGATGGTCACACCGAATGGGTCTCCTGCGTCCGTTTCTCCCCCAACCCTGCCAACCCCGTCATTGTTTCCGGTGGTTGGGACAAGGTTGTCAAGGTCTGGGAGCTCACCAAGTGCAAGCTCAGAACCAACCACATTGGTCACACCGGTTACATCAACACTGTCACCGTTTCCCCCGATGGTTCTCTCTGCGCTTCCGGCGGTAAGGATGGCATTGTTATGCTTTGGGATCTTAACGACTCTAAGCACTTGTACTCTCTTGAGGCTGGTGACATTGTCAACTCCCTTGTCTTCTCCCCCAACCGCTACTGGCTCTGCGCTGCCACTGCCTCTGGCATCAAGATCTGGGATCTCGAGTCCAAGTCCATTGTTGACGAGCTCTCTCCCGAGTTCTTCGATGGTGGCAAGAAGTCCCAAGATCCCCAGTGCATTTCCCTTGCCTGGTCCGCTGACGGCACTACCTTGTTCTCTGGCTACACTGATAACAAGATCCGTGTCTGGCAAGTCACCCGTTCCCTCTAAATCATTTAGCTTTGGAGAGGCTGCGTTAATACGCTAGACAGTGTGCAAAAATAAAATAAAACGAAGAATCTAAGATTTTAACATATTTCATTTTGTTCTATTCGCATTGTCGTCCCCATATGTCAATGTGATCGGTGTTTCAAATCCGTGTAAGATCGGTTTGAGTGAGAAAGCCCGTTGTGGTTGTTTTGTCTGCTGCCATTAAAACACAGAATCTGCTGATGGCGCGGCAGGCTTTGCACGTTCGAGTATTTCAACCTTCTGACCATCAACATGTGCAACAGTTGTTTCTCAACGAATCCAAGGAAATGACTAGACGCCTGGCTCGTACATTCTTTCTCAGCTGGTCTACCATGTCGTTGTTATGTGCGGGAGTTGTTGGTATACTGAGTATGGGAACTGCACACAGTCAAGGAAAAGAATCACCCAACAAGTATGGCATATTTTCTGCCGCCATCAGCGGGATAATACTATGGAGTACCAGTATATATTTGACATGTCACTGGTTGACCGGCAGAAAAGTCAAGGAGTATATGCAAAACTCACGAAATCAAGATTTGCTCGACATCGCTAAGTTTTATAACCTCAAGGCAGGTCACAATTCAACATACGAGCCAGAAGGGAAATCAAATTTCTGGGTTTGCACTGCTGGTCAAGAATCACCCTCAATAGTTGGAGCTATTGGATTCCGCTATAACCCTTCTTCAGATGAGGGCCAAGTCCATCGCCTAGGCATATCACCTTCGTACAAGTATGCCATTAATGATTTGATTCACACCGTAGTTAATTGGGCGAAACAAAATGATGTTCGGTCAATCGTCATAGGTTCAAAGCAAACGAAATCCTCACTAGATGATGGTGGTCTAGCCGGCTTCGAAGACCTGGATAGCGTTCGGCATCTGATATATCTTGAACTAATATCGCAATACAGAAAGTCATGAATTCTAGTTTTGTTGAACAACATGTCATTTCATAATAGGGAGAGTAAAGTAGCCGTTGTCATAACCAATGATACCTCAAAGTCATGACTAGTCGAAAATGAAGATCAGGTTCAAAATTACTGAAGCATTTTTTGTAGTCATTGTAAATTTTCTAGCTATGATAGGAGTTTTCGGCTCAAACAGATCATTGGACGGCAGCTTTTTTTGACAATATATTTCTTCTGCACTCTAGTATTTTCGACATGACCAGTATATAAATGCACAATTTTCGCTTGCAGATTACTAGATATAATTTTAATATCGACCATGGATTTCTCATTGAAAGGAAGAAATTACCATGGTTCCCGCAGTGTTTCTTCACCTAAACCGGCAATAACGAGGAATAAAAAAACAAATGAGGGGCTGAAATGAGGGGCAAACAAATATATTTATTTGCTTCAGATCATGCTGAATTACTGCTCTTTCTCCCTTTTGCAACACAATTTGTCAGTCGGCTCGAGTCACATCAACTTGGTCTAGTTGCTGCAATGGGTCAGCTAGCTAGTAAAGAGAAACCGAATTCAATCAAAGTAGCACTTGTTCTTGAACAGTGGCCTGATAGACCCGAGTCGCTACCGTCTCCAACTAGAAGTACGACCGCACCGCCTTCCCCTCGCGCAAGAAAGCCATATATACTTAATGCCTCTATCGATGAGAGCATGTCTAAAGATATGGATTACATAGATCAGAAATATTACAATAATACATATGCGGGTAGCGCAGCCTCCAATCTGAATACACATCTCCCTCCTGTTAGGCCAAGATATGAGAGCTGGAGATATGTCACATATACGGAAATCATGGAAGAGAACGATAAAAGAAGACTAAGCGTTTACGATATACCAGGAATGAAACTATTGCCTACCATTAGATTCCATACATCAATAACTCATATAAAAATGTAAGTAACTTCTGGATTATTATTTGATAGAGAGCTGTTGGCTGATCAGTGTATGGCTTAGAAATTTGGCGAATCTACAAACACTTCCTCCGGAGATTGGCTTGTTAAAGAAATTGATGACTTTGGATTTGGCACAAAACGCTTTAGAGACTTTACCATCAACTATCAGAAATTTGAATTCACTTCAAGAACTGAATCTTTCACAGAACAAACTAGCTCATGTACCATCTTGCGTGTCCACCCTGACAAAATTGAAAATTTTATTATTAGACTACAACAAGATCAAAGAGTTGCCGGGAGAACTGTGCAAACTCTCTCATTTGGAACAACTGAATATTAGCGGCAATCCTATCAAAATCCTTCCAGTGGAGATTTCTCGACTGGAGGACTTACAAAAGCTACAACTCGATGGTTGCCCGATCGCTCGTAACGTCAAATCCACCTCATTACAGCAACCTATGAGCTTACAAGAAATATGTGCTCGCACCATAGTTCGACATAACGTCTGCATCTCATCGATTACTCCGCCGCATTTGATCAGTTATATCTCATCATTCAAAACATGCTCCTTCTGCCAAGGCCCTTATTATGAATCCTTTGTCAAGCGAGGCATACACAGTGATCGCGGAGAGGGCCAAATACTCTCGTTGGAATTCAGGCTGTGTTCAGAACATTGGTTTGATGAAAATAGCAGAATTTTGGCCATGTTTTCGCAGACACCTAAGAAAGTTAAGCCTCTGAACATTGCTACCAGTCAATCATTTATCAGTCACGCTAGTTCAGAGGATAATCTTACTCTGGCCGATAAAAGTACTAGTATTCAAGAAAATACAAGAGGGAACAGATCCTCTGCCACAAGTCCAAAGTCTCCGCCACAATCAAAGATATTATGGCCTTCTATTTCAAGTTTAAAAAAAAACCGACAACATCAAGAGCTATCAGCAGCACTTGCCCCAAGACCATCTCTCGAAAATGGTGTAGTAAATCAAAATTGTTCTATCCTCGCGAGTCATGCCAGTCTGAAGCATGAAACATCAAGTCAGGCTATGGTTTGAAGTATTATGGCATAAATTGGGACACTTATTCATTCATTTAATTAACAAAATTCATTTCCGGACTTATCTATGTAACTCAAAGTCGTTCATTCATCCATTACTACCTTTATTGTAGCATTTACTTGTATCATTTAGCATATCACGTTCACTTCACGATAACTCGCATCTAAGCACACAGGAATAAAAAAATGCCAAATTTCTTTTAAAGTCATGGTGTCAAAGTATGAAGTAAAATATCAAATGATGGCTAACATGAAGTGATAGAGACACACAGATTGGAGGTTTGGGAGGACAGGGATGATTATATACACCAATTTTGCTGAATGCAATGAAGTACAGCTTCTATGTTGGGGATGGGGTTTTTAAATTCTGATTTAGGATGTGTAAGTTGGAATAATAGTTTTCTTGCCGTATTTCCATTTAGATCTATGAAGGAAAAGTAGCAAACTTTCAGTGAAATGTTCTCACACATTGGCCAATCAAGATGATAAATGATTTATACCTGAGGCATAACAGGTCTGCTTTGATCGGCAGTCATTCTTGTGATAGCAATACCAATTCCTTCAATCAAAGCAAGGAGACCACCGCCAACGACGGCGGAAACTGTGGCTGCCTTAGCACCACCGCGGGCTGCCAGAACACCGCCAGTGATAGCACCGGAAAGGATGGAGTTCCATGGGTCCTCCTTTTGTCTAACACCCTTTAGCGCACAATCGAAGGTGGAAAACAATCCACCCCATACAGCGAAATTGCCACCCAAGACCGGTGCTCGAGCTTTCATGGCAGTGACGGCACCAAGCATACGTTCGTGCTACAAAAGTTGTGTGAACAAATATATATGAGACTACTATTCCAGTCAAGAAGTATACGTCTTCCACTGTACTTACTCTGGGAGAGTTCTTTGCGCCTTTGACAGAGTGCCAAATACCACCACCTACGGCACCCATAACGAAAGCACCACCCAAATCGTTCAAAATGACCCATGGGCTATGAGAAGAAATATAGTTTTAGCATGGACTCCAAAAGTTTCGATCCTGGTTTTGACATTTAACAACTATTAGCATACCATGGATCTCTAGAGTGGTCTTGTGAAGCGTGAGGCATGTTGTGTTTTCCGGGTTAATGTGCTTGAAGGAAAGCTCTCGAAATATTTTTTTTTCGTTATGTTTTTTTTCGAACTTAGGGTGGCTGGGTTTTAATCCGATGATGCTTGTTCCTTGCACTTCCGTCAAATCATGCCAAGAGCTATTGAGCCAATCTACCAGAGGCCATGCATCCAAACAAGGCTATGCATTCAGAAATCACTCTCAAAATTTACAACTTGTTTTCAGCCAAGCATCATACTTTTATTGGCGAATGTCTATAGTCACCAACTTCCTGTTCAAGCTTTTTGCCCACAGCTTCAGTGGGGAACAATTCTCCGATCAGATCATTGGTTTTTGACAGTCATGAATTTAAGCTACAAACATGTGAGGCAAAATACTCGCTGTGAAAGGCATTATTGGAATGCTCAAAGAATGGCAAATAATTGCCATAAGATCCTTCAGGGCCAGTCAAAAAACGAACCCGAGAATTGTTGGGCAACGAAGATTAATGACATCGTGGCGAGTTACTTTCGACAGTTGTGAAAATCCAGATCAATTGAGACTTGCCTTTCAGCAACTATTTGCACAAAAGCCCCGACCGCCTCAACGAACCTTAGTGCATGCTATTGAAGCTTGTTCAAGACTCGCTGAAAATACCAACATTGGCCACCAAACCAAGAGTCCTACGATTTCACCTTCGGCAGATCGACTAGACGCCTATCTACTCTCCCTTGACCAACCTTCGCAACAATCATCAAAAGGAATCTATGATAGAGGACAAGTCATTCAACTTGCTCAAGACGATATAATTGGAAATATACCGTCTAATAGAATGACTGCTCCAGTCTATGCGTCCTACTTGTCACTTCTGGCCAACTGGAGCGACTTGCCCACCACTCTATCAGCTTTCAATAGAGCTAAAAAAGCTGGTATCCTGCCGGACATGGATATGTACAAAGCTCTCATCACAGCTTGTGCTAAAACTGGAGACTACGATACTGCGTACAAAATCATTGATGAAGCAGCTATGGCAGCATTGAAGGTGATGAAAACAGGGTACTGGTTACAGATTGCTCTTAGGCTGGCTGTTGGCGCCGAGGTCGGTAAATACACTGCAATAGGCTTGATGGGATTAGTGCCTAATATCGGAACTACAATACCGGCTGGTGCTGGACTGACGATAGGAGTGATTGTAGGAGCACGTTTGGCTGTTGGTACAGCATTACGAGAAGCGACTATATTTTTGCCCAGACGGACGCTTCTTCAAAGAAACATCGCGGAAAAAGGAGCAACAAGAGACCAACAAATTCTCACCGAACAAAAACGTTCGAGATTTGGGTCCTTGCGTGATGTTATACCAAAATCAGACAAAGATGTTCGCGTGGAACTGAATAGTTTCATGGTCAACGAATTTAGAAAAATGGACAGTCCTTAACAGTAGATGAATGATCGATGTTGACTAGTTTTCGTTAACGCGCTTAGTGTAGAGGTCCACAGTCATGTAGACCAATTGTATAATGTATGTAAATTACTTGTAAACTTGTGACATATGTGTATAAAGTTTATACCATGGTTAAGTGAGATGCTTGATGTTTGAAAAATGCCTATAACCCCGCGTGCGCTTGAAGCGGAAAGTCAGAGCGTCGTTCAAAATTTTGGTATGCGCTTCAAGACGTTCACAACCACCAATGAACACGTTCAGGTAAACGGAGCATAGAGCTACTTGTCGAATAGCTTCATATAGCATCATATTAAACTGAAGTGATTTCAACTCGTATTTAGTCCGAATGCAAATACCAGAGGTGGCAATCAAGCAAGGTTGCTTGAGGATGAAGCAGATCTCGAGTATATGAAGGGCAATTTACAAAAGATGGACGACTTGACTAAGCGAATGGTAAAGCACAGGCTGTTCTCCATCAAATGTTATATGAGAAAACTAAGTAACATTGCTTTGTTATGATAGTCCGGTATGCTGGATTCATTTGACGGCCGTTTGGTGAAATTAGAGGCATCCATTTTACCTATTCACAAGTCGACCCAGAACCTGACTCAATTGGCTTCAAGTATGCTTTCAAAATGTTATAGGGAAACAGGGTTTAGCAGGGAGTTTAATTTTTTTTCTCTGTAGATATCGATGCAACGCTGAAGTCTACCGATTCTATCGTAAAATGTATGGATCTTCCTAGTAAAGAAGAGGCATTAATTTTGAAAGGGTATGTAAGAAGGGATGAAATCACGCAAGTCATACCATTGATTGGCTGATCATCGAATATGAATATAGGCCGGATGAAAACAACACGCTTCCATATTTACAGTCATTGGCGAGGTTGCGAGATGCATTAGAAATCCTGTCGGCCGCAAAGCTAAAGGCTACCGATAAAGTCACAAATCAACTGGTAAGCTATAAGCATAGACATTTATATATATCAGCCCTGATTAACCAATGTTATTAGAAACAATTGTTGAAGGCCGGTACACTGCATTTAGAGACACTTTTTAGAAAATGGTTATCTTCAGCCAGTGTGCCCCTGGATGCTAGATCACACAATACTGGTATGAGCGATGAAGCGAATAATCGTACTTAAATTTGTTATTAATCTTCCCAAAAAGAACCTCCTTCAATGGATCCTGCGCAGATAAAACGTTTATCACAGCTATCAACATATCTCTCGACATCAGAGAGCGAACTTGGCTACGCAGTCGATTTCACAAAACCCTACATTGAAATTCGGTCAGCTTACTTGTCCAAGTCAATGCATAATTTATCGCAAATAGCTGCTGCAGACAGGCAAACCGGAGTTTATGAAAGAGGAGCCGCTGAGTTTTTGAGATATATGACATTTCTGACCAAGATGTTTATGGTAGGCACAGTTTAGACGTTTCAATGACAATAGCAAGCATTCTGATTGGCCCTTCTGTACAGTTTGAATACGACTTGGCTACCCGTCTGCTATCAAATCCAGTCCACCGAACAGCAGCCTTAAAAGGGACGTTTGCTTCGGCACTGACAGATTTCATTGCTGCTGGTAAAGCCATCAATGCTCACGTAAGACGAAGTTCTTATCAAGACTTTTTCATGATACTGGATGTATTGGAAAGATATGAGTCGGAATGCAATGCTGTACTAGAGAAAATATTGCCAAGGAAGGAAATGGATACAATCCTGGAATTGATGGCCGCTTTGAAGGGAACAGCTCTACGAAGTATTTACGAGTTTATGGAAGATGTGAAGGGACGCAAGGATCCCGCAAACCCTAATCTCAGCAACGACGGTACTGTACATGAGTTAACGAGCAATGTGAGTGTCAAATTACTGTCATGTTTATTGTACCGTTACCAGTCAATTAACATATCTTATTCAGACATTGAGCCACCTGAAAAGACTTTGGGGATGGAATGATATAGTTGAACCAGTGTTGCTGATTTTGGGAAATGATGGCTGGAATAACCCAATTACACCAGCCGCCGAGCAGCAACCGCTAACACTGAAAAGCACACCTGATGGCCGGTCTTTAATCAAAAACTTCTTTGTCGATGTACTTGATCAGCTTAATAATACCCTACAGGTCAAGTCGAAGGCTTACCGAAAGCCAGCACTTGCTGTTATATTCCTACTGAATAATTATAATCACGTATTGCGTCAAATTCGGTCTCCTCCTCTCAATGCGATTTTCGATGAAGGACGGGAAGCCCGCTTCGGAAAGCTGGTGCGTCGACAAATGGACGCTTATCAAGAGACATGGAAACCTTGTATAGAAAATTTGATGGATGTGACTTATGTACGTGGAGGTGCCATCAAACAAAGTCTTGGTAATAACGAGAAGCAGCAAATCAAGGATAAATTTAGGGTAAATTTTAATCTACTGCTGACGCCAGCTTAAAGCATACCCTACTAACGTGACATTCAAGAATTTCAACGTTGCTTTTGAAGAGATTTGGCGTACTCAAAAAACTTATGCGATACCAGACAGTGAACTTCGTTTTGCTATCATTCGAGATGTGAAAAATGTGCTATTGCCCATGTATAGTCGTTTTCTTGAGAAGTAAGTGATCAATTGACCTACATCTAAAGTATACTTTCGTCATTTTAACGCCCCATGGATAAATTCAGATATCAAGGTACTGATTTCACCAAAAACACTGCAAAGTACATACGTTGGGATAAAGATCAACTTGATAGGATGCTTAATCAATTGTTTGAGCCTGCTGCGTAAATAAAGATTCTCCGACATTGCACTGAAATTTTGCCTATTGTTGTCAACGGCAGCTTTGCATAAGAATACTAAACAAATGGATCAGCAAACAGCCAATGTTCTTTTTGACAAAGGGGGAATCTTACTATTTCTAGATGCGCCCGAGAATATGGAATTTGGGATAGATTACAATGCGTGGACAACTGGTCCACTGTTCAGAGGAATTAAGTTGATACCTCCTGGGCTACATTTCATTTATTACAGGTGACATTATTGTTCACGACGTCTGGAAATCCGTTCGGCAACCGAACTAACATGTATTGATCACACAGTTCAACTAGCAAAGAAGGACTTTCGGGAATGAGGACGGGTTTCTTTCGCTTCTTCGAAGCTGGAGAGGTTAGATTTGATAATAATGCCATTTTAACACTCACAGTGTGTTACACTCATTCAATGCATTACTTATATTCTACTATTATAGGTGGTTGTAAAAGAATGGGACAATCAAACAGAAGCATTGAGGGACGATAGCGAATTAGACAATACACAAGTGGAAAGATACAGTCGAGGTAATTGTTTGCATGTTGCTTATTTGGCATTTCCAATTGAAGTTGACACATGAAATAGATATAAAAAGCTTCGATAAAAACCTAGGAGCTTATCCATTAGATCCACCAACAAATTGGCAAAGGTGGCTGAACCTCACAAATTATATAAAAAGCTCATTACTACGTCGCGTCTTTCCCAACAATGGGTTCATCTCACATATGCCGGCAAAATCCGAAAATAGTCTGCCTGGTCTTCTGGAGGAATTGGACAGACGTATGGGACGAGATGTCATTGAAAAAGAAGAAGGAGTGGAGTTCACAAAGTTTGATCTAAAGCAATCATTCCCAACTGGCGCGTCCGGCCAAGAAGTGACAAAGTGGAGCTTAGATAAAAGTTGGCTGACGAAAAGTCTGCTCACCAATGCCTATCATTCAGGTACGTATTTGCTGCAAAGATGCAACGATTTAATTACATAATTAACTAACCAATGTTTTTAGATTACCATTATCTTCTTGGAGAGTTCCAACTTGCTTTTGTTGCTACATTGCTCGGGCAGAATTTTTCATCTTTCCATCAATGGAAAAAATTGATGCAGTTACTTTCTTCATGTCAAGAATTGATAGAGGAGTCGCCACAACTTTTTAGCGACTTTCTTGGTAGGTATAATAGTCATCATTGGTGTAAGAGTCTACTTACTAATAATCACTTATACATTTTAGACGTTTTGACCAAACAGATGAAAGAATGCCCTCAAGCGTTTTTTTATGAGATATTGTCCGAAGACAATTTTGTCTCTCAAGTTTTGAAGGTAATTTATGGTGAAATAATGAATTTTAGGCACACTCAGGCAATATCTAATTATTGATGTTCAGACACTCGCACGCAATATTCCAGCTTCAAACAGCAAGTTGAGACAACAATACCTCGCATTACATGAGGTTTTGAAAAAGGAATTTAATTGGGAAATACCCGGATTGTCCTCATCGTTGAAAAACAAAAATGAAACTCCATACTCGGATGAAGAAGACGAAGAAGAAGAAGGAGAGTATGCACCAGCCATTGTGGAATTGTAAATAGTGTATACCAGAGAACAATGTAATATCGTAATATAAGGCCTCCCCAAGAGCAGGGGCAGTGTATAAACTGTGTATGCAATTTTTTTTTTGGTGAGGATTGTCAAAGCAACTAGCATTTGCCATTAGCACAAGAACTTGGTCCAAATCGTATGCTCGCGCCAAATACTCTTTGAAGATGACGGGTCAAAATTTTGAGATCGGTTTGCCTTCTCGATACTTGCACTCTTTCGTCATTATATTGTTTAATCAACCATGCAGTCATGTCTTGTCGCTGATCGCAACAACTCGAAGGTTTATAACATGAATACGCCAGCTTGCCAATTCGAAGTGGGCAATAATTCCGAAAATACACATCAACATATGCCTACACTCAGTGTCAATGGGATGGAATCGAACGGCCTGACAAGATCGTTTGAGATGTACAATTCAGATTTATCACTAGGAAATAATAATTATACCAGAGTATCTCGAAGTAACAGTGATCTTGGTGCATTCATCAATGCCAAGCCTAAGGATAGTAACTCAGGAGTAACATGCATTGAATCACAAAAACATTGTGATATTACACAGACCAAAACTTCCGTTATCACAACTCCACGTAAGAAAGGTCGATTATTGAATCTGACTCACAAGAGGAAAGTGGCACCAATGCCACAATGTAGCGAAAAAGTAGACCTGGTCGTTGCTACAGAGAATCCTACAGTATACAATGCATCTGGTACCATTTCGTCTCAGTCACCATATGAGGCTGAAAAGAATATGACAGCTACCAGCCTTCACGAATCACTTCTAGAGAAGCCTTGCTCTGGCTCCATTTCCAAGGGAGAATCTACCGCATCGTTCAATTCATGGACCGATATAGATTACATGCAGGAACATGTTGTGGTAGAACGCTTGAACCCAGACATATACGAGAGGAGATTCTATGGCCAAGGTATGTAGACCGAGATTGTATATTGTGTAAAATGAGCAGCTTCACTCATATGTACTTTAAGAGCATGTCAATTATGTCGGCAGCGATAAATTTTTGGGAGCCTTATGTGTATCACTGATGGGTTTGGGGCAGACTGCATATTACGAAGCCATTGTGCGTGGAAAGTTTGTATGTAAATTATATGCTTTTGTGCCTTGCTAAATACTATCGATTTGCATCTCTAAACCCATGTACAGTTGTCTGTTCATTTAGAAATCTATCCAAAGGAGTTGTCGCAAGTTCTCACTGAGATTGGTTATGAAAATAAGGGATCCGAGCAATGCAACAAAAAGTTGGTGCTAATGGGAATTCTAAAGTGCTATATCGACTATCTAAAAACAAATCTGATCGGTTTTCAAACGCTTGCGAAAGATGCATGTCTCCAGAGTCGTGATAGTGAGACCGAAGAATTGACTGATTTCAAGGATGGCGTCAGTCTGGGATCAGGGAAACATTTGAAATGGTTGGTAGAATCAGAATTAATCTGTCTCCGCAGTAAACCAAATCAAACAAGCCCTGATGGCGTTTCAGATGCTATTCGAAGACTGGATTTGGCAATGGTAGTATATAAGATACCACATCTTAAATCTGTAATGGTCAAACTGAATGATTGTCATAGGTTCGCAGAGCTTACTACATCGACGTTCCACTAGCAGAGGAAGAACTGAATAACAGTAAGTGTTTAGGCAAACACATAATATCACTTTCAATGTTATTAAATCCTTTCAGCACAAGATGCTCTAAAGGATATTCTTGGATTGACAACTATTAAAGAAAGTTTTCCTGACTCCCAAGAGAAGGATATTGATCATCTCCTACCCGCACAAAGCACTTCACAGGTATGTCCTTCAGCGCTTTGAGCTTATTATTGATGTCTTCTAAAGTTGTTGGTAACAGGACCCGGAAAAAAGATCTTGGACAATACAAGAATTATTGTCCTCAGAAAGCAACTATCTTGCGAGCTTGGGACGCTTGGAGAAGGTAGTAATATAAATAGTGATATGAGTATGAATGCACCCATGCAACTGACCTGGCAATGCTTTAGATCTTTTCATGGCTCCAGAAAGAAATGCGTGATAACAACAATTTTTTGTCAGTGAAATTCGACATTAGTATAATTTTCGGCAACATATCTGAGATATACCAAAAGCATGTCCAATTTGCTCAAGATCTACAACAGCAAGATAAAGATATAGAGATATCATTAGGCGAAGTCTTGCATGAAAATGTAAGGACACCTAAGCGTTACTCTAATTTAATAGCTGCTGCTGATTATCAATCGTAGTTCAAGAACTTTGCGAAAGCATATTACCATTATCTAAGTGATCGAAGTCAAGCTATACGAACTCACCAAAAACTGTTCTCCAGCAATTCGCAATACAAAAAGTTTATTGAGGTACATTATTATCTGCATACGCTGTCAACGATTATATTCTAACATTTGAAACAGGGGTTGGAAGGGCCAACATATGCCAGTGATGAGAAGATATCCCTCTCCAGTCTGTTAATCGAGCCTGTACAACGAATTCCTAGGTACACCATGCTTATTGATGGTGAGGCTCCAGATGTCATGTCAGTATAGCTGCCACAAAATGACTAATTGACATCACTCCTTATAGAAATCTTAAAGCACACGCCGCTTGATCACAGTGATTATAGGAATTTATTATCTGCTAAAGAAATTGCTAACGAGATAGCTACATTACATGAGACCGAGGAAGAGAAGTCTGCTCGAACGCTCAGTCACATCATAAGAAAGGTCAAAAATTGTCCGGTGAGTGCCTCTAACAGGTTCTATGAAAGCTATAAGATGCTAACCTTGCGCTTTCAGTCTACTTTACTGAAGCCTGATAGACGTGTGATAGCGCACGTGGATGCTCAAGAAATAGATATCCTGAATGGCAAAGCTGTGAGATATGTCACCATCATATTGTTCAACAATGCGATTGCTGTGTTCAAGCGCGCAACAAATAGCATCAAAGGAAGATCTATCTTTCCCATAGACAAAGCTGATTGTGCCACTGATCGTACGTTGCGTCGTCAGAATTCCGTTCTTTTTCCTGGTTCGGCTGCAAATCGATACATATCAAGTGATGACAATTGTTCTGGGTTTAAATACAAAAGCTGCGTTGATTTTGTTAATGCGAATGTATTTGTTCCTAGAAAAAGTGCTGGTTAGTAAAGAAACAGACTTGGGTCAATCTGTTTGTGAAAGACTAATCGGAATTTTGGTTTAGTGGAGCAAAACGGCAATATGGAGGAAATTATTTATATCCGTACATCCGAAATACCCTCTGATGATGATAACTACTTTTCAATAGGATGTCTGAAACAATATGTGATAGGAAAGGACAGTACTATACACGAATCATTTAGCAACTTATTTCAGAGAAACAAGGCAATCCATAGTATTGTTTCACCAAGCGAGCAGCCAACCGTTTTGAAACGCACATCAGGACCAACTGACCTTTACTTTTGTTTTCAATCAAAAGAGCAGTATCAAAACAGTCGCACAAAGGTATGCCATATACAAACCAAAGCAATCCTTAAAATGATCACAGGTACTGATACACCACTGCCAAAAATAGAATCCTATTGCATTATACTTCAGCCCTACTGCTTCATATAGTCATACCCCACCAACTGCCGCGAAGTCTTTCCAGGGACTTGTATATATCGAAAACAAAAATGGCGCGTATAGGTATGTTAAGAGCGCTTAATGAGGTGCTATGAGATACTAACATAATGAATAGATCCGTGCTGAGCACTACTATTGCAACACCAAGTAATTCAAAAGAAAATGAAGATGGACCCTGGAATTCGCTTCAAAGTACAAAACCATTCAATGACGACTCTTGTAGTCAGTATTACCGTCCTAAACAATTTGCAAGGTTACTCTTCAAACAATGTATGTTTTCTAAATCGGTTGCTGAGTTACCTTATATGCCCCTACCGATACTTACCCGAAGTAGTAATTTACATGGAATCTGCCATATTGTGCCACAGAACAGCGGTAAATCAAGAAACAAGCTATATGCTGGAGATGCTTGTTGAAAGATTTGCTTCCAAGTTGCAAAAAACGCTGCAAGCTTCACTTCTTTGGCGGCAAAATCATACAAGTAGTGCAATTATCACGCCACCCAGGGGCTTTCGGCTGTCCTTGAAAGCAAGTAAAAAAGTCAGTGTGGCTGGTATTGCCGAACGTGCATCCGAGAGTGAGAAAACCATTATTCCGGTAACCCTTTCTCTAAATGGTAAAAAGCAGCCTTTGGTAACGCCTCTGGAATATCTTTGGGATGTCCGTCCCATATATGAAACGGTTGCTCCGTCCCCTTACCAAAAGAGACAACTAGCAAAGCCCTTTACCCAGCGGTCCATTAAATCACATTCAGTCAACCCAGCGACGGATTGGAACGACCTGCGCCTCAAGAACGACTCAAATATAAGTTTAGCTTCTCAAATGAGTACCATGAGCACTATGAGTTCCCTCAGTGTTTTCTCAACGCATAGTCGAATGTCAACAAGAAGTCGAATTTCGTTAAGCTTTCCACGCGCACGTACCAAGCTGGTGGGCTAGCGGTGATTCTAAATTAACAAATAATAGTAATTTATGCTTGTTCCGAGAGACTACGAAAATCCTAGGTGATTTGTTTGTCATATACTGTTGTTGCGCTCATAAGATGGAGTAGCCGCATTCGACCGATTGTCATGCGCCAAAGTCATAGCTCATTAAAATCGATAAAAAGTTCTTTTCATTCTAGAAATTATGATGCGAGTCGAGACCTCGTGGACAGAAGCTTGTGTTACTATGGATGGTCCGCCTCATCGTGTTGGTGGCGGTTTTACGGCTTTTGACGATTAGGAAAAATAATATTAAAGCCACAAGATTATATTAAGATCTTATTCTTTTCTTCATGCCACAACTTTTACAAATACATGAAGATTCTTTATCAAAATTTCGAATCAATTCTGCCGATGAATCATTTTTGAACTTTAAAGGCAATCGACAGCACTCAACATATCAGTTTATGGGCGCGAGGAAGTTTACAGGATCGACCACTGCTCTTGATGTGAACAAAAGCACTGTAGGCATCGACAGGATGGACACCAATAATCTAGATCAATCACACATTCGTTCAGCTACTTCTCAAGGGCAGCTTGCTGAACGGAGGTTACCGAGGACAAGACAAAGTGCTGGATACACTTGTGATAGGTTAGCATAAGTTGAACTTAACTGTAGCAGCATTGTGTCATTAATGTTCTTTTATTGGCTGCAACATTGAATTATATCAGATGTCGCGAAAAGAGAGTGAGATGTAATAGAGAAAAACCTGTCTGTTCAAGGTGCCTATCGAAAGGTGCTGAGTGCCGCTATTCCGGGAGAATGAGAATGTATGACAAGCATCGATCCGAAGCGCAAGTACAGAAGCTCCATAAGGAACTTTCGAAAATCAGCAGGACATTGGATGCCATGGAGCCACAATTGGACAAAAAGAGTAACTCGCGAGCAACGCCAAACGATACCCTAGCATTACAGACCAAATCTTCAGACATCTTGTCGATCCAGGTCATTATACCATCATCTAGTTTGTGATGAAGTGGGAATCTACTAACATGACTGATATGACATCGTAGGAGCTCGTCCATATAGCCGGCTGGAACTTGATAGAGGGTTACGATGACTCGATGACAATTGAAACTAATATCAGATTATTGGATGATTTACGATCCACACTGCTGGAGCTCCTCAAAACTATGTACAGCCGAGCTGGCCAACCTTTGAGAAGCTTTTCGAGCAATCCAATCATACCCAGTTCTTTTTCTAATGTGTCCGCAAATCTGAAGCAGAAGAAGTCAGCCTTACATAATCGAAACATGGTAGTTTTTGATCAACTTAATCGATATGCAAGTATCATTCCTATGGAAGATGATGTCAATAACAACATGGATGTGCTAGACTTGAAGACAATGCAGGAGATTTTAATAACATACGCCGATTGTGGTTTTCCTTTAATGGCTTCGTCAAGACTAACTGCAGAAACATGCAATATGCTTATGTCATCGGAAAACAGAGCACTGAAGGCTTCTGTGTACTGTACAAGCGTATTTCATGGGATGAAATTCCACAAACACGCACATTTCAACAGAGACGAAATAGCTAAAGTTTTATTTCCTACTGCTTACGAGCTTGATCTTGGAGAGCCCAACATCGCCATGATATGGCAACTTCTGCATCTTGTATCCCATGACTTAGACTACGGAAAGATTCAAAAAGCTTACCTGAACATTGGGGTATTGGCTCGTATTTGCTTTGCTCTTGATCTACATAGACCTTGTGGCTATCTCAAATATGAAGATATTTGGAGTAAAGAGCAAGCGAAACGTGTATTTTGGTGCGTTTGGCTGTTTGATACACTAGTTCCTCAATTCTTTGGACTTCCGGACCTCATGAATCCAGAAGAAATAAAGATTGATGTGCCATTGATCATTGATGGTATGGATAGACACGACAAAGAGCGCACAGAGTTCTTCCAACAAATCATTAACTCAAGGATGGTATCAAGAAAAATTACTCAAACAATCACCGGAATTTCCAGCAATGATGAAGCTCACTTATTATCCACATTTACCAACATGGAGCAAGTAATACGTGAACATTATAACGGCCTGCCTGCTTGGATCACTCAAGATATTGGATTACGCGATAATTCAGATACGCTGTGGCGCCGTAGAACAAAGTATTGTACTTTGATCGAAGCTTGTACGAATTGGATATGCTTATATCAGTCTTATCTGCCTCCTGAAAGTTCCAATGGTAGCCTTAGTCATTTGGAAAAGCTGGCTCTCAATAGATGCATCGAATCGGCAAAAACTTTGCAAGACTTGTTCATCAGCTGGCTTTCAATGACTTCCAAGGAGACAGACTGCATGTTTCGACCATATCTGTATCATTATATGACAACCATCGGCATATACAAGGTAGGAGATACAATCCTGCTGAAAGTGAGATGCTTATATTTTTGTTAAGATCGTTCTAGTATTTAGCTGTGTCTTCACATGTAGAAGCAGAGATTCGACATTTTTCACGTCTGTCGTTAGTTCGCTTTTTGGAACTTTATCGCCAGACTCCTTTATATCACGCACGCCAAGTTAGTAAATTGGAAGAAGATTTACTTTCATTTTTACATTCAATTACTGTACATGTTTAAAAGACTAGAGAGCCATGACAATCAATGCTCTAGAGGGAGGTGTGAATCGATACCGCATTGTAAATCACCAGCTGTATGAAGTTTATCATCATAAATCGCCATCATAGAACGTATATATCCAAACAGAGTTAAAAGCAAATCAACATTGTATAAAGAAATAGAGTTTGACATTCCATTGCACAATGTAGAGTGGTATCCATCTTGCCCTCTAAACGCTCGTTTGTCTCATACTTTTAGAAGCCAGTGTTATCGTTTGCATAATGATTGTTCAACTGAGTCATTTAACATGGCGTATATTTTTGCCATACATTTTGGTTGATTTGGATGAAAATAAGTAGTAGTATACAACGAGATAAGGAAGCAATAGAGTACAATGAAAAATCAAACATAAGTATGAAGGACACCAAATGAAAGATTGATGAGAATCCCTGCTATTATACCTGTATAAAAGTCAGATATAAATGTGTATTCTCAAACTATGGAAAGCTGAATGTGGATCTTACCCATTTGATGCCGTCTAGTGAAAACTGACTCGCGGAACCAAAACAAACATATGAGCCCCATGAAGAAGCCCAGCATTAAGCCCCACACCATTTCCTTGTAAGTGCCAGCGAGTGCTATCGAACGCGAAGAAATTAGTTCAGATTCTATGTTCATGATAAATGTCGGCTTTCAATGACTTACTCCCGTCAGGTAACGTCTCACCAGTGTTCTCCATCCATTGCTCTTCCAGAGTCCTAGTTTGTTCGGTGTTCTCTACAGTAACATGAGAGTGAGAAAATGAAACGCCAGAAAAAAGGAGAACTTCATTTCTTTACCTCCGTCAAATGTAGTGCCATGTAAATGGTGGAACTGTGTTCTGATGTTGCGAATATCTTCTTCCGTAAACCCTGCCTCTCGCAATCGATCGAAGCCCATTAGCGGGGTAATCTGAGGTTGGGACTGAAATAAGGTAAGCACAAGCAACCAGCTAAAAAGAAGTTTCTTGAAGCTTCAAAGATAACCTACGTTCTTTGTTTCCGTAGTGTCATTTTCTGGTCGATAATCAGATACAGAACAGTGGATATAAGTAGGAGGTGGTGGGGGTATTTTCGCTTTTGAGTTCTCAGCTCGCTGAATCTTTCCTATGCCATAGTGACTAAGGGTATTTGATGATTCCAAAATCCGTCCTGAGTATATTAATCTTATATGTTTATCGCTAGTCCGCGGTGCCAACTCTTGAATCTAGTCAATGCAGCATGTTAGAGGTTGTGATTTCGGCGAGCCGTGCATTTATATAACTTACCTTTTCTTTGACCGAAGCAACACTTTCCTTCGGCGACACAGTGAAGACGAGATCCTGCTCGTTCGACCATCTTATATGCAAATCAGTGGTTTCGTAGTAGTCGTCATCCATGCTTCGCTATCTTTAAACTGCTGCTGACCACCAGGAAATGAGACGTCCTGTGACTGCAAAAATTCATAAGTTCACCGCCAGCCTCATGGCTTTCGCATTAGTTCAGATAGCTAAAGACGTATCGTATTGGAGAAGGAAACGTATAAACCATCAGTGACTGGGAGTATTTCACGCTTGATCTACTGGATTAGATTGAACCGGACAGTTGGTGTGCTTGACTTTATATCATAAAGCAATTCAGCTCAGCGGCAGATCTGAGTTTTGTTACACATCTTCCGAGGAAATTTTCAGTCACCCCGTGCTGTGTTTTTTTACTATTCACTGTTATCGACTAATCTCAAAGACCAATGAGCTGCTCATTTTAAGGGTACTGCAATATGTCAAACTGGCTACGAATCCGCTGCAGACAAGTTATAATGAAAGCTGCGCTTAGCCGCTCTAGAAAGCAGCTTCTAGCGCGTAGCCTTTCCCCCGGATTCTTCGCTTATAATGCCAATACAACAGGATATCACGAAGCTGTCACCAATGCGCCAACAGTATCAAACTTGAAGCAAGCAATAGAGTCATTCGAAAGCACACTCAGTAATAGAAACTTGGAAACTGATGCTACTCATAACCTCGGCAACCACTTTCGCTCAGCAAGGTGCCCGCAACGCACTTGGCAAGCTTGCACACAAGCGTATGCGATATCTTCTTTAAAAACCACACAACGACAACATTTATCGACTATGAAGCCCATGCTCATGGAAAGGTCGCTTCATGTAGAAAGGATACCCTTATTATTAAGGCGCACTGATAATTTACGCTTGTTACAGCGGTATTACTCTAGTATGCCACACTTACCTCATCGGCCGACTAAAGCGGAAGTACTTGCTCAAGCTCGTGGATTTTTTGAGAGACTACGAGTTCGCATCCGTTTTATTCTTATGAGGTCGATGCGACCATGGACTTTAAATGATATTGGCGCCGTTTTCTCTTGGGTATTTCTTGGACAAACTGTTTGGCTCCTTGTTGGTACCACCAGTTTCGTCTCTCTAATATTATGGACAGCTAATTCACTACAATTCCAAGGTACAAAAATTCCCTATAGTGTAATTGTTATTCATCACAGTTCGAATGTTTATGCTAACTATCGTGTAAAGAATGGATTGCGTATCGGATTGGGCAATATCTTACCTCAGCCACTGGCGCTATAGTTACTTTCGATTCAGCTATTGTACCCAACTGGAAGGAAGGAAAAATCACGTTTACAAATGTTCGCATTTCTCGTATGCCTCGATCCGAACGAGCAAAGTTCGAACGAAAATCGGTACTGCAGGATGAAGACGAATATAAGTTACAAACTTCAGCTGGTTCTCCAATATCAACAGGCGCTTTAGAGAGTATAGCCCGCTTGACCAACAGCTCTGAGCCGGATTCCTTTGACGATAATCCGTTAGCTGGAGTTCATTTCGACGAAGATGAAAAGAACAGTGAAGCTCTTAGAAAGTGGATGTGGTTCGACTTGACCATTGAGAGCATAGAGGTCACTCTGAATCTTGTTAGATGGCTTGACGGAAAAGGCTTAGTACAAGATGCAGATGTCCAAGGTGTTCGTGGCGTTGTTGGTAAGTTTTCTTGCTTGTGACTGATGTATTATCAATATCATTTAATCAAGGTCAAATTTCTAGATCGCCGGCACGTAAGATGGGATACTAAGGTCCCATACGATCCTGCAGCTGCACGACAAAAGTATACACCCGGCGACTTTGAGTTAGAGAAGCTTACAGTGGACGATCTTTTGGTAACAGTATATCAACCGTACGGATTCAGACCGTTCCCTGTATCAATCTTCAATGCTGAACTAAATAGATTCCGAAAGCAGTGGTAAGTTTCAGCTCTATCATACCTGAAGCAAATACATACAACTAATTATGATAATACCAGGCTATTTTATGATATGCTCAGCGCTACAAGCATTGTTGGCTCATTCGACAAATGCTTGTTCAGTGTCCATACGCCACAGTTGGAAAAAAGTGTTCTTGAGCAGTCTTCACACATAGACTCACCATCCAAATATAGAAGCCACGACATCTACCATTACTACCCAAGATCCAATACCGATGGTGTGGTTGTTGGCGACGAAAGCGAACGTTTTGGTGTCATCAACGAGCATGCCATGGAAGAGAGGGGTTATAAGCGAATGGTGAGTCATCTATGATGTAGTGTTGCATATCCCGACATAGTAATTAACATCAAAATTCAGTCTCGTCTGCGAATTGACGGAGTGAACACCGATCATATCTTTAGACGTGTTGAGGGACCACCTGGATGGATTTCGTCTGGACAGGTGGACGTATCTGCAGACATCTATATACCAACAGAAGCTACTACAGCTGATTCAACCGAGCTCTTGCGAAAGCTAGTCTACGAAATTGCCGATAAGATTGAGTTACCACAGCCAGTTGTACTAGGTACTGGCAATGGCGAGGATGAGATTGTCATCGGTGCGCACAAAACTGAAGATCGGCAGAAAGAGAAAGCTCACATAGATGCCGAACCTCAGTTCGTCATGGACATCGATTTTAGATTTAAAAATACCAAGGCTAATATCCCACTCCAGACCCCAGAGTTAGGCTATCTCAGTAACGCCATGGTACGACCTATTGTTGCATATATCAATCGCAGCAAATCCATCGTACCCATCAAATGCCGGGTCGTGCTGCCACTGGTAAGTCATCAATTTTTATGTCACACCGGACTAATGTGGGTTATGCTAAGTCATTTTCTTTCCAATTCTAGTCTAATTTTGACGGTGCATGGACAGCCTATGACTCTCAATTGATAGGTTCAATATCAGAACAATTGGGTAAAGGCTTTGTCGATCTAACTGTAGACCAACAAGAAAGAAACAGACGCTTGAAAAGAATTGGTTTCTGGAGTTTGCAAGAAATTACACGCAACTTGGTCAGTTTACACGAATTAATGAAGGGTACTTCGCGAGGATTTTGGAGCTTCTTGGGCAGTACTTCAAGTTATGCGTCATAGATTCATTATTCATTCTACTTCACAATATGCGACATGTTGTCGCTTCATATAACCTCATCGCATCAACACAAACAGACTTGTACATTTTCTTTGACATCATAAAATCAACCGGTTTACCTCAACCTCTTTCTTGGAAACCTGTTGTTGCCTTACATTGAACATTTGGCCATCATATTTGTCAAGTGTTGTCGTAGTTGTTAGATTATTTTAACATGCAGGATAATCATTAGATCTAGCCTGATGCGCACCTGCCTATCACTGCACAAAGGATTGAAACACAATTCGAGCATATTTGCTTCTATGCAAACTCCATAGAAAGTGACTTGCATATTATTATGAATTTTAGCGGAAATGATTTCTAAAGAAACAGTTCCTGAAGTCGCTGCCATTGCAGTAATATTCTGTCAAAACTTTAAGTCCTTGATGACCACTGACCAATTTGCTCCATATCAACTCCATGTTGGACATATGTTACTTTGTACTTTAACCTTACTGCCTCCTGTTGAATATATAAGTTAAATACCAAATTGTTACGCTTCATGCGATTAGAAGCATGTAATATTCTTACATTGTTGGAATTTTTAACATGGATTTTCTGCTTGACGCTATTCTGACTGGATGCTGGAATGGTTTCAGACGACTGAGGTTCCATTTGCAATTGCATACTCTGAAGATAATAAAAAGCTGTTACTAACTAGCTCTGTGATTACGTGTACACGACATAAACGAACCTTTGGAGCCGCCAGCTGGAACATAATCTTCTCCATAGGAGCAGTGGACGAATTAGAAAATAACGCTTCATAATGGGTAACCCCATTTGAGTGCGATGGATTGAATACAATTTTAAGTCCATTCTTCTCCAAAAATGTAATCGCAGCTTCTATATTTCATGTGATTTAGAATGTGATCGATAAACACATTTTTCATAAGGTGGTTGAACTTACGAGTTTCAGTAGAAGTATTGGGCGCCTGTCCAAGAGTGACAGGACTGCTGGTGTTGATATTAGCGGCATTGGTCATGGGGGAGCCGAAGGTAGAATCAGGTAGCAAAGACGGCGACGGTGAGGCATTCGATATGGGCCGTGCACCAGGGGATATCGGTGCCAAATGCTGTTGTTGTGGTATTCTGGAAGACGTGTCCAGTGACATAGATCCCATAGGTGCGGTCAAATCGAAGAGATCCATAGACGCGCTGGTAGTTGATGTAGGAGTAGAAATCTTCGTGCTCGGGCCGAACAGACCGTCGAGCTCATCCATAAGGTTGCCACTAGCAACTTTAGTTTGATTAGGTTGCGCAGAAGCTGTACCTGTACTAGGTTTTGGCGCTTCATCATCGAAATCGATCAAGCTAATTGCCTGCTTGGGAGGCTCGGAGGAATTCGTTTGCTGTGGTTGAGTTCCGTTTACTTCATAATGAGTATCGAAGATTCCTTTTCGTATATCGGCAAATTTAGCAGTGACATTGTTGATCATATCGTTCAAGGTCAATAGCTTCTCTGTTATTTGCAAAGGAAACATTTTATATTAGCTGACACATTCAAGTTAAAAAGTGGTTGATAGAGAGTGCAATTTTTACCTATGCTTTCTGAGTCCTCCTCTTCTGTAACAAATTTTTGGATCTTCGGTTGTGCATTTATGCAAGCATTCTTCAGCTCCTAAAGCCAGCAAACATGATCATTCAGTTGGCTGGCCATCTACTACTCAAACATAAACATGTGCACAAACCACAATGGTATCATCGTTGTCAACTTTGTCGCCGGGGTTAAGGCTCAGTAACATCTCGTTCAAGAGAATGACTTTCTCCTGAATTCTAGTCAGTTCTTCTGCTGCTTGTTGTTTGTAATTTGGCTTTTGGCGCAGGTCCTATTTCACCGATTGTTAGTATTGATCCAATAATACAACGATCCCAAAATCTACAACTTACGTAGCCTGACATTATCTTCATTAGATGATTAGCTTCAACTAGATCTTGTGGTCTACCTCGTCGAATCAACTCTTGCAGTTTCTATTTAAAGATGTGTGAGCTTTCGAATTTACGTTACTTTTTCAAACAAGAATCAGACATACTGCGGATTGCGCAATTCGATCCTCGGCTTCTAATTCTTCAGGAGATTTGAGACTCTGTTCATATCTCCTTTAGTCAATATGTTATTTTGTCAGTATTCAGGCAGATGTTTGATGACAATACCTGAGAAGGTGCTAATGCAGCCACCGAGGCTTCTCTAGTTTCGGGAAATCGATATCCTACACGAAATATTATTAGATGTGTCATAAAGAACAATATATTTCTTCTAAAATGTCTCACCTTTAAACCGCAATAGCCTGTACATATCCTTAATATGAACTAGATCATCTTTATGCCGTGACATTTCTGCGAGCGCAATTTTCCATTCTTTTATCATGGACAAAATGCGTTGAGTGACGGGGTTTGGAAATGGCTGGAAGATATGCTTGGTCAATGGATGAAGAGCATGTGTAGTCAACGATATACAAAAACATACCGCAGGTCTTTCTGGGAATTTGCGTACTAGTTCATTCAAGAACTCTTTCGTTGCAATTTGCAAGTGAAAGGGATACCCACAATTCTTGACGCAGTTATCCAGGAGCTAGAAAATGCATTGGTAAAGTGACTTAGTGCGAAGCACAAATGATATTTCATTATAATCAATGATAATTAACATACTGTCAGGGCCAGCATTGCAACGTTTAGATGTCTGCTGTTCACCAGTCTGACTATACTCATTGCGGCTTCTCGTGGACTGCGTTTCCAGCAACATTAGGTTAGTTATCAGTTCGTTACGTGCACATCCGAGCAAGTTCGCTCAAGGTATTTCAACAGATTAACGTACGTATTGCCTTGCTTTTTGTTAATCATCTCGCATATTTCGAGATTGAGCGAGAGATCTGGCTCATATCTTGTGGCCGCACAAGCTCCCTCTACAAGACGTTATGTACAAAGTGGGGTTAGTAGATGGTATTGATTTCGGCCACAAGCATTATTCTAAACGACGTATGATTCAAATGGTTGACTAAATAATAGGAAATCGAGACAGTTACCTATAAACTCGCTGATTTGTGTGTTCATGATGCTGAAGAAGAGCTTAAAGCGACATCACCAAACTCCCGTGGACATGGTTTGAATTTACATTCTCCGACCATTGCATGTTTGCCAGTTTTGTGACACATTGAAAACAACAAAATGGATTGAAATAACTTCATTTTATGATATATTATGCTGTACATTCCCATGATGCTATACTATGCCAGCCTCCAGTATTCTGCTGGAGGCTTACTAAGTTCCATATTCCAACTTCAGAAACTGTTACAGTCCCATCATAGCTAAGATCTTGAGGATAATAGAGTAATTTGTACATTCGGCCACCGGGACTTCGGAGTGCCAGCTTTTGATTACGGCCGCCTAATGAGAAAAGTTTGAACGTATATGTTTGTAAAGGGAACAGGTTGTAGCATTGTGGCTCCTGAATGTAAAATTCTTGTGGAGTATGGTACTTTTGTACAAACTCAAAAGGATATGACGTTTCTCCAGAGTGCGTCAATTTATAAGTAAATGCGAGTTGATAGGGGTTGATTACTTTATCAGCATTAGGTCCCTAATAACCAAAGATATGAATTATTAGATATTTTGTCAATATATATAGGGCGGTCTGTTTGACTTACGGAAGCGACATAGCGAGGACCGGCGTAAATCTTCAACCATCCTACTCGACAATCAGGTGGCAGGACCGCCTTAACTCTACAAATCCTGGTATTGCCAATATACATGCACTGAGCTAATGCCTTCTTAGTTATTGTCAGTCGTTTCTCATCCGAAAGAGAGATGCGAGTTTCGATTTCTGCATAACATGATACACCCTCATCGATAACCACATCAAGATGGCATACTAGTATTAATATGAATTAGTCTTGCAATCTTCCCCTCACATTTTGAGTAACTTCTCTTACCTTGATCATCCACTAACTCCAGATTAGAAGAGTCAAATTTGGCTAAGTACAGGTTATTTTGGAAATAGGGAACGCAAACATATGGTAGCGCAAAATAAATCTCGCTGTCAATAGGTGGATCCAGGAACTGATAAGCCTTTGAGGCTGGTAGATGTGTATATATCATTTCCAATGGTCTGGTCATAAACCAATGATCTTCTGCGATTCCTTCATTTATGGGTTGAAATTGAGAAGCCAAGTAACAATCGACAAAGCGATATTCGCCTTCGATTTTGACTTTTGGATGTATTTAGCACTATATTTACTTCTGCTATCAATGCAAATAAAATGAGACATAACTTACCAGCACACCATGCGTGATTCTTCTTTATCTTGCCATTGGGTAAAGTGGCTATCTCTTGGGAGTCCCGAGCAACTAATTAGAATAGTCATAGTCATAAAGTTAATTTTACTGGCCGTGTTTACTATATTTGAAGTGCAATCTTATGGCTGAAATATACCCCTAAGATATCCGTAGATCATTCGAGTTTCCTCAAGGCCAGCGGCGATAGCTAGTTCGCAAAACAGTCTTGCCATACCAACAGAAGTTCTACACCATCGTTTGGCTAAAACTACTTCTGCCGTCTCCACCCAATCTGTATCTTGCGCGGAACCGGAATCCATGTTTTCATCGACACTAGATCTTCTCTGTTGCAAATGCTCCTCCAAAGGAGCTCCAATACCAATATTTTGGACCAGCCAACTAAATATGGCTCTTGCTTTATGAATGTTTCGACGATATGGTCGAGTAAGAAACTTGATAGACAAGACTTCTGGAGTGAGCATTGGGCCTCGTTGCTTGACTTGGGCCGCATATGCATCTATCTGCGTAAATTCAGACTCTGAGAATTCCAGGCGCGAATCACCATCAGTAACATCCCAAGTGTTTCTTTTGCATCATATAAGCTTAATTAGGTGTTCAAAAATAATCGTAGCAAACATATAGTATTCAACTCACTTTAGGATTTTAAAGGGATTTACACGGCCAGATTTGTTGACGGAAAGTTGAACATGTGGAGGTGTCATTGGTCGTGCGACACTCCATCCTTTTTCTAATAGATGCTGGTCTTTCATGGCACCTTCGAGCTTTGCTTTGCGAGGCGACAGAATTTCTTTTACCTTGCGACCTATGCCTTTCTTGGCATATACTGCAGGATCGCCATCAAAGCGAGGGTTCCAGAATGTTGATTGTCCAAGCATGTGATTTTGTTGATACATGGACAACTCCTCGGTGGAAAGTTTGAAACTCTCGTCCCCGGACCGCAAAGATGTATTTGTTGACAATGTTCGACGTAGTTTTTGTTTTGGATAGTGTGTCATCGGTTTGTCTCTCGGAGAGTTTGCGGCTTGTTCCTGGTCCTTGTATGAGCTATACACAGCCGGAGCAACCCCTGAATTTCTACCAAATTCGTTATGCAATTTTGGCTCCATGGCCGCGGTCGAAGCGTCAGCCATGCTATTGTGTCGAGGTCTCAAAGGTGGACTGAATTCATGAGGTTTTTGATAGACACGGTCATCATGGTTTGCAGACGAGTTACGCGAGTGGTTTATATAGGGTTTGTTTGTTGTGGATGTATAGGACGGGCTACTGGTAGTTGACATTGAGGATCCGCTTATTGGCCTAGAAAAGTCTGAAGTAAAGGTCGAGGTAGTATTAGATGTCGATGAATGGAATGATTGGGGCGAGTCTGAACGGCGAGTCTGTTGCGTATTTATTGGTTTGCGATTAGGTTTACGTCTCACTCCTGGGCTGTGTGTATCGGACGTCAAGTTCTCAGTCGTCACGGTAGATATTGACTGTTTCATTGTTGGCGTTTTCAATATTCTTACATCGTATATGGTAATTAGCGCATAATCATATGGCGTTTAATGTGTATATATACTTACAAATACTCATATTGACCAGAGTTGTCTGGCATCCAGTTTGGAGACGAGGTAATGGATTTATCGTGAGGAGAAGTGTCATGTCTCACCTGAACGACAGGGTCTACAGGCGAAGATTTTGTGGAACGTATTGCAGCGATCAAATTCTCGGCTTCTGATGAAGACAAATGCTTTGCAGTGATTTGATTGGTGTTATGTGTCTGGGTAGTGTAGTTACTTCCGTAGTTGCTGGTAGTATCGTTGAGGATACTTCGGGCTGTTGTAGGGACTCGTAAAATAACATATTCAAAGTCTTCAGAGGCATTGCTATAGTTCGAGGAGACAGAGTAGGAGGAGTCGTCTTGTTCAATGTGGTGATCAACTCTGTTCCTGGGACTTTGGTTTTGGTTTTGTAATGCCGATGCAGCCGGTTGCGGCCTATGTTGCTGAATGGCGTGGTTGTCGATCATATGCGCCGTTTTTGCGCTAGTTGAGCTTTTTATTTTAGGTGGTGAATATCGTTCAGCTGTGGTTGGAGAGCTTTTGGAAGGCAGTGGCTGCTGTACGGCACTGGTGCCTAGTTCAGGTTGGGATTTGCGCTTTCTTAGCATCCAATTAGGCATTAGACTCTCGACATTCCTTGTGCCTTTACTGTATTCTGTCGGTGGATTCTTTAGAACTAGATACTGGTATGGGCTAGTTGCTTGAGAAGAAGAATGTCTCGAGTAGTTGCTTAGCAATTCTGATTGCCGCTTTCGGTGTGGTTTGTTATATAGACATGTAACCTCTTCATTTTCTTTGTCAGAGGCAACACTTGAAGACGATGGACTAACTCTAGCGGTACTGAATTCATTCTCCAGATACTTTTGAAGATTCTCATAGGTGAATTTGCTTTCGACATCGGAGCCACTAAGCAGCCAAGCACCAGACTGCATTGTGCTGAAGAGAAGTGTGGAGGTATTTCTACATGCAGCTCAGATTTTCATAATTGAGATTGTATGCCAAATTTGGATGTTGTTGTTGTTGCGGCTGGCAGCTTCTAACTCCGACCAATATGTTATGATTTTCGTGACCAGCGTGAGTGAAGTGTATACTTTGGAGCATCATAAAATAACGAATTGCTTATTTATATAAATACAATGGAACAAGGTGTTTGAAGATTCATAATTGTTCAGAAAAGCATGTAAAAATTGGTATTATGGAGTGGGAGATGCTATTATATATTCAATCGCTGAAGCGAAACGATCATTGGCGAGAACCCCTTTTTTTTATACGAAGCCAAGTAGTTAGTTGGCGTAAGATAAAATATGATTAAAGAACACTTATTGTTATCTTTTAAGTTTTTTCATGGTCACACGCATTATTTAAGTGAACGAAAGTGCTTAAACAGTCTATATCCAGCAGTATTTCCTGTAAGCGCTTGCGGCCGGCATGTAAATCACAAGGAACTTGCATAAACATCATCGATGAAGTACTCGGTTATTTTACAATCTTCTTTAATTTTGATCTACTGTCATAGCCCTATAGCAATGTATGCGCTTTCTGCAGAATGTAAAAAAAATGAAAGATTTTATGTGCGTCATATTTTTTATTTAATATGAAGACAATTTTTTAAAATAATGCAATAACGGTACGGGTGGAGCTGCCTTATGATGATATGGGTTCAGCTTCATTCATGATGGCATCGGCAATTTCATGTAGATTCTGGTCGTCTTCTTCTACAGCATCACGAATTTTGCTATCGGTCTCCTCTTTCTGCATAGCCTCCTTGGCTTCACGAGTAGGTGGTAGTCGTTCGTTTTCAATATCTGATCGGCGAGCTTCCTCAAACGTGGTGATGGCTGTTGTTGAAAATCAATACACATAAGCACATTGATCGTTACAGTAGTGACATTGACATAAACAAATACGTACCATGTTTAATGCCTTCAGCGCCCAAAGCAAGCGTACCAACTGGCAATTTACCACTTGGTGAGATACTCTTCAATTCCATGACACGCTCAGATTCTTCACGCAAAACCGAGAACACGCGGGACATCTTGCCGATAGCCAAAATCTTGTTCTTGATGATCTGTCGCCTTTCTGCCGCTTCTTCTGGTGTGACTTGAGCTTTTGGCTCAGTGACAGCTGGCTTGGTCTTGTTTTCTTCTTCAGCAAGTTCTTCTTTGCTGCAGATATTCAAGATGGCAAGAAGCATGTCTGTAACTAGTGTCATTTACAGCATATTAGTTTAAAATGTTCCTTATAAGATAGCTTGTAGTCAGTCGTCCTTACTTTTTTCACCGACAAACGGTAAACTCCATGAGAATACATCCATGAAGTTGGGTAACCAATAAGGATGAGGAGTGCAATTGAACTGGCGAATGTTCATCACGTTATTTTCGTATTTTAGGACGGCTGCCTTATTATTGTACACATCGAGATAATTAGGGGCTGAGAAAATAGTCATCACGGCGGGAAAGCTTGTGGCTTTGCTTTTACGGTACATTCTATAGCCAGCATCTTGCGCCTCGTGAGCTCTGATTATTGACAATAGATTGTTTCTCTCTAAAAATGCACAAGCTGCATGATAACTAAAATTCATGTTGAGATGAGATTAGTTTCACCTTATCGTTGACGACTGAAGGAATAAAGAAAGGGTGATAAAATACCTGAAAAAATAGGAGCAGCCACGTACATGATTATGTACGAACATCTCATTAGTTTTTTCTTGTCCAAATTCTTCAAGAGGATCGGCCCAAAGGAGATCGCACATAAGACCATGTGTAGGTGGCTCCCTAAATCGATTGATCTGTAAAGAATGGTTACAACATGCACTTGGAAACCGTTTCGGCTTAAGACGTCAGTGTACTAACATTTCGTAAATCATCAAGGGTGTGAAGTTCCGGAGAAAGACCACCGTGGATACAGAGGAATTGCTTATTCATGACCGCAGCTAATGGTAAAGAGCAGAATGATTCGATACAAGCGTCGTAAATTTTCTCGCTGTACTTATGCTTGCCTAAAAATATAGGGTTTAATATGATTATCTTAAGTCAATGTGTTACAGATGTAGTATCTTACATTCCAATTTGAAGGTGAAGTAGTCAGTCAAGTGACGACATTCATGGTTTCCGCGCAAGAGGAATAGTGTGTTTGGATACCACATCTTTAAAGTCCACAAGTAGAGCACGCACTGGATAGGATAAAGTATAGTACGAAGGTTAGTGGTTTGAACGAAACGGCCGATGCAACCATGAGGTTATGAAACTTACCTCGATGGAGAAATAACCTCGATCGACATAATCCCCAAGGAACAAATAGGTTGTATTTGCCGGGTCACCTCCCACTTCAAAGAGCTTCATAAGATCATAGTATTGCCCATGAACATCTCCGCAAACTGCGACGAACAGTTGTGAGAACATGAGCTTTGATCCATATACCGACTGATGCAGATAAAGCACACTTTACCTGTGATTGGGGCACCAACTTCAAGAAGATTAGGTTCCTTGCGCAATATGTCAGTTCCTTTTTCAATGATATAGAGAGCCTGTTCTTCTGTGAGGCGGCCTTCACGATAAAAGTGATTTTTTAGAAAGGCGATATCGGGGAGACCAACTCTTTCTTTAGACCAGAACTGCTCATCAGTTGGTACCATCACGGCAGGAGCCTGCACCTCTGTTGATATTGAGTCAATAAAGCCACGATTATTAAAGGATCACTCGCCACATGCATAATAGATGCAAAGAAATTGGTCGCGAGATCATCCAAACTATTGAGGCTGAGCTACTTGCCTTTGACGACACGTTCTTGCGTGCTAACAAGTCTTCCGTCGTCCATGGTATGTTGAGTGAAATCAATAGTGGGGATTTCAGGCTGATTCTGTAATCTTCTTAAAGCTGCTGATTCTTCCATGCTGTAGAGCTAAAAAGGTGAAACAGCCTCCCAGAACCGAAGGCAGCATAAGCGCCTGTTTAGGACGAGGGTTAGGGCTGCTTTACTGCTTGAAGAAAAAATCTTAGTTCCGGAGTTTTCTCGATGTCGCATTGACGTCAAAAAGAATAAAAGGAAAAATTATTAGGTTGTAAGATTTTGGTACGAGATATATGGGGTAACATATCATACTGAAAAAGAATGCCACAAGCAAATACTTGTCTTTACGAGAAGTTAGATTATAATATAAAGCTCATTAGTATAGGTGCGAAATGATGCGCGCCACTTCATTCATGCTGTAGTAAAGTGAAGACACGTGTTGATTGAAAATGACTAGTGGGCCTTATTTATTCGTCCTCACAACAGCTTTTTCTATTTTCTATCCTTTGTTCAGTAACGAAATGTCGACGACGAAACTGCCCAGTACTAGCCACACTGGTCAAGACTTTCAAAGCGCTCTGGCGTATGAGTTTGTCAAGAACTCTTTCAAAGTCATTACCACTATTTTTTTTCGAGAGATTCGAACAAGTGGTGTCCACCAAGTGCCAACGGACAAGCCTTGTATTTTCATAGTCGCGCCACATGCGAACCAGGTAAGCAGCGGGCGAACATAAGTTGATGCGGTCATTTATGGCGTGAGCCGAATTTTTTGAGACTGAGTTTGCATCTACAAAGTTTGTTGATCCAGGCATGGTTATGATAACCTCGCCTGTACAATTCAGCCCTTTGATGGCAGCTTCACAATTTAAAAGGCATATCATTGGTACTGCAGCTCGCTTATTGAATGCCAGTAAGTTAATTTTGAATTTTTATGTTTCGACAATCTCCAGTATCTGCTAATTTGTATCTATAGTCCCCGTCATTCGTCCACAAGACCTCGCAAGTGCCGGTGCCGGATCAGTACGACTTTCTTCTGATAGACTGGACATTTTAGAAGGAATTGATACCAAGTTCAAAGAGCAAGTCCACCCTAGAGATCTCATCTCCATCAACAAGACCTTGAAGGTGCAGGTCGAAGAAGTCATGAGCGATTCTAGAGCACGTTTGGCTACTCCTGTGACAGAGGCAGATGCGTCAGTTCTACGAAAAGATGAAGGGGTCAAATATAAGGTTGTACCACACGTTAATCAACATGACCTGTTTGATAAAGTGCACGATTCACTAGGACAAAGTAGATCCATTGTCATTTTCCCAGAAGGAGGCAGTCATGACCGACCGGAACTTTTACCATTGAAAGGTGAGTGTTCTTTTATGGATACTTATATGGTACTACATTCTTGGCAACAACAAAATCTAATCGCCATATGCATGTTAGTTGGCTTCGCATTGATGGCATTAGGAGCTATGGCCAAGTACCCGGACCTTGATCTCAAGATCGTTCCTGTCGGCTTAAACTATTTCCATCCTCATCGCTTCCGTTCAAGAGCTGTAGTATCCTATGGAGCACCCATCAGCATAGATAGAAAGTTGGTGGAAGACTTCAAGCATGGTGGAGATGAAAAAAGAGAGGCTACATCTAAATTGCTCAACTTGGGGCGAGAAGGACTGAAGAGTGTGACCGTAAATGCTCCCGACTATGATGCACTTCTTGTTATTCAAGCAGCTCGACGCCTGTATAGGCCCGCCAACAGAAAATTGCGTTTAGAGCAGGTTGTGGAGCTTAATCGCAGATTCTTAATCGGCTGGACTCAGTTTAAAGATGATCCTAGAGTCATTGAGTTGGCACGCAAAATCCGTGCTTACAATCAAACTCTCAAATATTTTGGTCTACGGGATCATCAAGTTGAAAAGACATCTACAGCAACTTTGAATGCTGCCAAAACACTGTTAATTCGAATTTTCGAATTGGCACTCTTGGCCTCCATAGGTCTGCCTGCGTATGTGATAGTCTTGGTTGCGAATGGCGTTACTTTGTTCCGTACTAATGAAAAATTTGATGAATCTTTACTAGTACCATTTTAAATTCTCCTATCATCCTACTGGCAATTTATATCAGCCAGATCAAGCAGAAAGGTAAGAGGTTGTATTTGGCGTCCTGGTTAGAGACGGAGATATTCAATACCATGTGTGTCGCATTCTGTAGAGGCTCTAGCGAATTCTTCTGTGAAGATCGCTGCTCGTGACGTCCTAGCAACCTGGAAGATTCTCGTGGCCATTGTCTTCGCGCCTTTATTATTCTTGTTCTATTCTGTGGTCCTGACCTATGTTGTGAACATCAGATATCCAAACCTTAATGTTGGATATCTCATATTGATAACACTTGCGGCTTGGATAATACAACCAATTGTGTATTTCTCAATCCTTCGTTTGACGGAAAATGGAATTGACATATACAAGTAAGTTATCGTAGGTTTCCATCTGAAGCATGGTAAGCAAATCTGACTTGGTTTTTTTTTTTTAGATCTCTAGGACCAGTCTTCTTAGCTGTCTCTGATCCTGATGCTGCGAAAGGGCTTCGAATTATGCGAGAAAAGTTGTCGGAAGCTATCACTAGTTTTGTGGATGAAGCTGGCCCACAAGCTTTGGAAGATTTTGATCCTACCAGGTTTGAGCGCGAGGCTACGAACGACGACTCTTCTAGTACAAGCAGTAAATCAAACTCTGGCTTTGGATTGCTTTCCGGTGCCAATTGGTTGGACGACAAGTGGTTATTCCAAGCCATTGGCGGGGATTCTGATGAATCAGATTGAGGAAATGAATAAGTACTTATGCTTTGTATGCATCTATCATCCACACACACCTTTACCAATAAAACATTAGCTTGCATTTAAAATCTTTGCTGGTGCATTACAGTGATAGAACTTGTCTAATGATCTTTATCTGAAATTTTTAACATTATATATTACATTACATGAAGTTTAGTTTTGTTTCTGGGATTGATTAAATATGTAGAGTTTTTGAAATTATGTTATTTGTAGGGGAGTTTTTCTTTTTTGTTACAATTACTTCTATTCAAAGAGAGTCCCCGAACCAGTAGTTTCTCCCATGCCCTGAATGCTTTGGAACAAAAGTGGCATGCAATTTTGATCTAATAACAAGTAATAGTCAGATTCACAGCGAGTTCTGATAGTCAGCAATAGGGAAGTATGATGTACCCAAAATATAATTAGAATCAGTGCAGTCGGCAAACCAATCTGCAGGCGCGCCGTTTGTCAATGACAAAGTATTGGAGGTTGTGACTGTAGTAGTGGTCGTAGATGCATCACCTTCTTGCGTTGATTTCAAGTGATGGATTCCCAAGTAATTTTCGTTATCGCAAGAACCTAGAGGGATCTGTAATTGCCATGGCTGAGTGGAAGATGCCGTGGTTGCTGTGGAATCGCTTTCAGCATCGTCCGATGTCATATTTGGATTAGCTGGGGATTCTTTACTGTTCGGGAGATACATTGAGTTGCCTGCTGCATTGTAGCTCATGGGTTGAAAAGCCCAATCACAGTCTGCTGACCAGTCACTTATATTGCTGGAAGAGTTATCGGAAGCCAATGATGGAGTGAAGGCATCTTGTTCTTGCGAGATCAACTTGTAAGCGGATTCAGTTGTATTAGAAGTAGCAGAGACTGATCGACTAAGGCCAGTTTCGCTCAAGCTTTTGACACTTGGAGAATCCCCATTTGTTGAAGCAGAGCTCTCGCTAACGTTAGGAGAGCTCGTGCTTTTGCCATCCTTCTTGACCTTTGCTCGGCGGTTTTGGAACCAAATTTGGACTGTTCGGGGACTCATATTTAAGCGTTCAGCCAACATCTTCCGGACCAGTGCATTGGGCTTTGACGTTCTTTCGAAGATATCATTCAATAGACTCGTCTCTTCTTGAGTGAGACGGCGCCTTCTTTTGACACCTCGATCTATGTTCAAATTGCCGTATTGCATGTCGTTCATATTGGCTGATGCTGCGGCAGCAGCAGCGGCCGCAGCAGCTCCAAAATCGTAGATTAAATTATTGTTGGCTCCACAATGAACATTAGGAGGAATTGGAGGTAAAGACGAATTATGAGCAGCATGATAAGATTGCTTCATAAGCTGTTGAGGCCGACTACCGGCGCGAGACATTAGATTGACGTTCTCTCCGTAAAGATGCTGTTCATGACGATAACCGGAAGGTACTGAACGAGCTTGCTGAGATGTAAAAATAGGTATGTAGGGTGAATACATTATGTCAAGTGTATGATGAATAAGTTATGGAATATGTAATGATGCTGAATAAATTATATAGGTGATAGAGATATTTTATAGATACAATTACTTTGTCTTTACAGAACAGAAATATTTTAACAAAGACAAAAACTTCTGTGTAAAGCGAAAAGATGAAAAGAGAAGGAATATATTGCTCAAATTTGTATTGGTCAAGAACTACAAACCATCGATCACACGGAACATCGTCATTAATCAACATTTGGAACGAGCCGTGCCCGTACGGTGGGGAAGGTAGAGGAGAAAAAAAATTACCTCGATTAGATATCAAATATCAAATGCAACGGCGCACGCCAGATGTGCCAAAACGCTCCGTTTTGATCTGGCTCTGCTTCAAATCACAAGATTACACCGGAGCACAAATGCTACATCATTGCAGAACTTCAAAGTCTGAATCGCGGGTCTGATGACTTAATAAATCGCATACTTCCTCAATCAGTACCTAACCACAGTGGTGGATGGAAAAAAGGCGAAACGAATCGCTTGGACCCTGAGCAGACCAGATTGAAATTGCCACATGGTTGTTGTACTGCTGTCAGACTGAAAAATACTCGAGTCCATCACTTCGGGGAAAAACCGACGGTTACGTATGAGAAACTCCAGCTGCATGTGTTCGCTTCTGACAGTATCCCGAATAATTCAACTTAATCCCCTTACAGAGATAAGTTGCGTATTCAACAACCAGATACCACACAAGACGCCTGGCTTAATTGATTTCGGGCAATGAATTGGCCATCCGCCGTTTTCCAAATCGCAATATGGACGTCTTGGTGGTGTGGGAGTTTTTCACAAGGACCCATTGCTTCGTATCCAAATTCATTTTGAACTTAGCTAAGTAGCACATATTGGCTGTGTGGAGCAGATGAAAGAGATAGACATGAATTTCACGAAAGGCACTTTTTCCACAATGAATGCCAGCATCATCAGCAAATGTTGGTATAAAGACAAAATTAGGAATATATAGTTATGGAACACTTGCAGTGGTTGAAAATATTTATTTATTCGTACTTTAAACAAGCTCGCGATCACCCCATTTATGTCACTCGCAGTCGCACAGACTCTAAGGGGTGGCGAGTCATTATGTCCAACATGCTCTAGTTAAATGTATTCAAACTCGGTTCTACATGCTAAGGTAGCATTTGGTTTCACAATTGTCGCTGAGTCAACGTATATGAATCATGATTGAACTGGTTCACTTTTATGATCTTCTGCGAGTCGGGGATTGGCCATCGGAGTCCGTAGCGACTAGAGGGCCATGAAAGGGCCATGAAAACTCTAATTCTCAGACTGCAGGCCAGCCCTAAAGAGGATATGTGTGGTAGTGCAATGGAGGTAAAATTTGGAGCTCCTTGCTGCAACTGGCTGACAACATGGGCTATAAAGAAGTAGCAGAATACATAGTGACTCAAGGACTATACGAATCCGGGATGCGAAAATTCAATGTTCAAATAAAATAGCATGCGATTCGTCAGCTACTATAGGAATTTCGCTCCAATTCTTTATACTAAATCCTCTAGTCGCGCAATTGAACATATGGTGCTTGCGTTCTTCTACAGCCTATGGACGCTATTATTTTTGCCACCTTTTCACTGACAAAAGCTTCAAAAAAGTGTTTCTTAGCAAAAATCACATATATTTAAACCCCGATAGTACCAGTCAAATTGGGTTGCTGCTGGGCTTACTGTTTCCCCTCTTTCTCACTCAAGGGTCGCATTATATCTTTTTTTTTTCTTTCTTATTTGGCATTTTATTCCAATACTGTTTTTTGTTCAACACATCACATCGTCTTGGTCGATAGATGTCTGATACAGCTATATCCCCCTATACGTCATCGATGCTACCTTCATCCAATTATACATATTCACAGCAGCAGGACCAATTTCAGCGTCTGCAAGAACATAATAACTCACAACATAGCCATACTGAAAAACGCTCGTCCGAAGCAGACCAAGATTCCAAAAACACTAATGGGCAGCAGACAACTTCAAAAAAGAAGAAGAAAGCTACTAGAGCTTGTTTTCATTGCCAAAAGGTAAATGCCACTTAGCATGCCGTCATTTTATATCCATCGTAAGGCTAATGCTTGTTTTTACTAACCTAATTTTCCCACCTTCTTATAACCCAGGCTCACTTGACTTGCGACGATTGTAAGTGCTATACATTACTCGATCACTTGTTAACAGCTGTGTACTAAATTGTCGCACTGTAGCGAGACCATGTCAGCGTTGTATAAAAAGAGATTTGGCCAACACATGTACGGACGGAATAAGGAAAAGGGCAAAATATCTACAGGATGCTGAAGGTGAGTAATGTAACTGTATACCAGGCATATGAAGGAGAACTAATATGCTGATGGGTATCCTTTAGATACAATGCCTATGTCAGACATATCTTCTCCCCAGTCAACAACCCCGTCTGGTAACACTGCAGGTCTAAATACGCCTCCAATAGATCAAGGGTTTATCAATGGTAAGTGTCATAATCCATCGTTTCCTGTCTGTCGACTCATCAGTTGGGCTATTAGTTTTGCTAACTGGTTATATGTTGTGTTTGTTAGACTCAGGCCTTTTGGACGAAGCACAAATATTCGGTCTTCCGCTTGCCAATTATGGTTTCGGGTCTGAGACAGCCAACCTTGAATATAGCATTTTGTCTAATATGCTCCAAGCCCCATCTGATGTTTTAAAACCCTCAAGTACCAATAATTATGCAAATGCTCAATCCCTAATGTCTCGCCCTCTCACCGACGAAGATAGTGCTGTCAATTCGCCAATTCAATCATCGTCAATGACTAGTTTATGGCCTACAACGACGATGCCTAATGGGTCTCCGGGACAGGAGACTTCAGGGTCTCCAATCTCAACTTCATCAGCAAATAATCTCATGAACAATTCTGGCTTGCTAATGCAGTCGGCTACTTCATCGCCTGAACTACAACAAGCTCAAGGTAACAAGCCATTTGCCAAACCATTACCCCGGATAAAACGGGAAAGTGGATCTGAAAGATTAGGTGGACGTAGGAAGGGAAATGTGGGCAATACACCAGAAGCCGTGTATGCGAATGTAAAGCGACCGTTTAGTTATGCTGAAGGTTATCACTATTTAATTTCATTTGTGAAAGAGAGGTAAGAAATGCTCTTGTACAAATCTGAACTTCGTAGAATTCTTGAGATTGATTTGTTCTAGAATGAGCCGAGAGGATTTGATGCGTATTAGTCGCGCACTTGCTCTATTCCGGCCATCTGTTTTGGCATCGATGATGAACTTAACAGAAGATGACCTCATCTTTACGGAGAAGAGTTTGCAAAGGACTTTACTGGTAAGTGTGCTAGTTTGAATTTTCATTCACTCGCTACGATTTACTCGAAGCATGTGCTAATAGGTTCGTTTGCGTGCAGGAATATGAAAAATTAATTAGTTATTCCGGGACACCTACTGTCGTTTGGCGAAGAACGGGCGAGATTGCCCTGGTAGGAAAAGAATTTTCCTTATTAACTCAGTGGTCCAGAGATATGTTATTGGATAAGAAAACGTATATCTATGAGGTACAAATTTGATGGCTTTTTTTTAGTCGATTGTACCTATTTTCTGTGTCACTAACTCGTTTGTCGATCGCAGTTAATGAGCAATGAGTCTGCGGTGGAATACTGGGAAAAGTACGCAACCCATGCCTTCGACAATACGGACAGCGCGGTATTCAGTTCGTGCATATTGATGACCCCTAGTGGCAGGCCGATTGCTGCCAGCATGTGTTTTACTATCAAAAGAGACATTTTCGATCTGCCAAGTGTAATTGTTGGTAACGTAAGTGGAATCTAGCCTCCAAAATTATCCGAGCGTGCTTTATTTTGCCTTGCTGACCATGTTCAAATAGTTTCTGCCAATCTTGAGCTGATTTTAAATCGTGTCTACGTGGACCTTCCATTGACTACACTACCAAAATCTCCATACCCTCCGATCTTTTACATCCTTGGCCCTCGCCTCAAATTCTGCATTTTCTCCCTTCTAAAACCTTGCATGTCTCTGTCTCTCTGTTGGTTATATCGCCCTCTTTTTACAATACTCTCACTCTTTTTATTCTCAAACTATTCTTTCTTGCTTACTGTCAATGCACCGTATATAAACAAATTAACTTCAACATAATGTCGATGTCATATTTTTGAGCTCATTAAAAGCATAGCCAAAATTGGCAAAAGCGTTGCGACTCGGTAGTTTTAAGCACCGCCATGGTCAACAATGACGTTAACTTTTTTTCACTTAAAAATATGTAGTGAGGTGGTTTGGCAGAGGAGGATTTTACTCTTTTTCCGTTTCTTTCCTTATCAGCAACATGGACGAACAACAAACCTTTACTCATCCAGATCTTCACCCAAATCCTTCTGCTGTGAGCCAGAGCTTCCCCGAACCAAAAGATACTCAGCCATCCAGTGAGACTACGGTTCCAGACATGTCTACTACCAAGGAGCCAGCGCTGAGCACTGCTGTTCCATCGCAGCCTACTCTTGGTACAAATGGCTCTGCAGGCTCAACTGGTCTTTCAGAGAAGATGGAACTCCCTCCTGTCGTTCCTCAAACTGAGCCATCTCTCAGCAGCCAGATCCAAAAGGATTTGCAACGTAAGTGAAAATTCTTGGGTTTGAATTTCTGATTTTAGAGATAAGCTACGTGGTCGCAACACCGAAATGCTTTGGGCTCGGAAAGTCGCGTGCTGTCACTGGACCACGATGGTCGGTGATGAAAATCCGGAAACGTAGCATTAGAGTAGCGACTTACATAGTTGAAATGACGTGGTGGGAGGGGACACTAGCTACGTGTAAAATGGGGGCTATATAAAAAAAAAAAGGAGGGAAAGCAAACAGCTTATGAATATATTTACTCACCATGTTTATTATTATTAGCCGCTGAACCACCAGTCAGTTTTGAACAAGGTATGGGTTTGCGATTGTTATTATTCATCGACGCCAAGATGGGAAAAGCTAACTGAGAAGCATTGTAGATCCGACCCAGTATGTCCAAGCACGATTCTGGAATTTGGTTATGTGGCATAATCCACCAAAAACTGCCATCTACTTGATAGGATCATTGCTTGGCCTCATCATCACACAACACTATTCATTGCTCCAAATTTTTGCTGCCTTTGCTACATTAACCATCGGTATCAACTGGGTGTTTGTTAACGCCCATGTCCAAGGCCAAAAACTTTTTGCTTCTAACACCGCTGAAATTAACAACGCCACTGCCAACCCTCACCGCAACCGTTTGCAAAATCCATCACAGCCATTATCTCGCACTCGCGTCACCCGGTTGTCCAACACTCTTGTCGATGCTGCCGAGGTCATTGCTAATGAAGGTGCTAAGATTGTTTTGATTGATGACAACAAGCGATCTCTCAAGTATTTGTGTGGTTTTTACGTTCTTTGGACTGTAGCAAAGTATTTGCCAAGCCGTTGGATTGTTGGCCTCAGTCTTGGCCTTGTTTTCACTTTGCCCAAATTGTACTACCGAAATCAGGATTTAGTCGATGCACGTGTCAACCAGGCAACCGTGCTCCTTAATGAGAAGGCTCAAATGGCTCGTGATTTGGCACAGAAACATGCCAACGATGCCTATCAGCAAATTAGCACTCGTGTAAGCGGTGCTGCTAACACTCCCAAGAAGACTCAGTAAAACGCAGAACTGTGTGTAATCTTTTTGCAAAAATTTTTCCCATGCCTAATGCAAGCATTTGTTCTCGTACGAGTTCTTCTCATCCGATATCCAGCTATCTCCCGACATCTTCTGTGTAAAATTTGAAAATAAAAACTTATGTTGGGTACATTGACTGCCATAAATTTTTATATGCAACTTCCTGGCTCACCATGTCGGGTAAGGGCAATCTCATCTGCTTCAGGGTCAATGAGAGAAGCTTTCCATATACTCGCATATGCAAAAGTGATTGTCTGCAAATGACCAGGCGGGAAAGATGCATTGTAGGAGAAAGAAGTCTAAAGAGCTAAGCCCGAACTTCCTTTTTCTGAAAACAGTGATGTATACGAAAATACCGCTTATATTTTGGAGAGAAGCAAATGACCGTCTACTCTGTGTGACTCACTAAGCCCCACAAGTGGCTCGGAATACACTGCAACCCACATAATATATATTACTGTTATGGCATATCGTATCGACATAGCCACCCTCTACTTCTTCTTCTTGTTTCCTTCATTCATGGCTCGAACTAGCGTTTTTCTCCTCCCAATCATTGCTTGGCTGGCCTTTAAAATCCTGGATAAGAATGATTTCACCCCATACTCCTGTGCTTTATTGAACCTCAATTGCCCCGTGGCAAATTCTTCAGGTTATGTGGCGCCTAATTATGCTAACATCAAGCCCCTTTTTGAAGAAAATTTCGCTAAAGGCGACGATGTTGGCGCTTCTGTGGCAGTATACGTTGATGGAGAACTCAAAGTCAATCTTGTTGGAGGCTATAGTGACCGCGAAGCTGGCAAGCCGTATACGAATGAGACATTGCAAATAGTCTTTTCTTGCACCAAAGTAATGGTAAGCTAAAAATGCGGTCCTTGATCGATGAAATAGTACTTGAACGTGTGCAATACTTGAGAGTTGTTAACAAATTGGCATTCCGTTACAGGCTAGTATCGTAGTTGCTAGACTTGTTGCTCAAGGCAGACTATCGTACTCGGAGAAAATTTCAACCTATTGGCCAGAATTCGCACAAGGGAATAAACAGGATGTCACACTCAAAGATCTAGTAAGTAATAGGTCAGAAGATAGTACGGATTATAAGTATGAGACTCAATTCCGAACGATTGCATTTAGATGGAGCATGCTGGAGGTGTGGCCTGGTTAGATGAACCTTTGTCACTTAAGCATTTTGACGATATGGATAAATTATCTGAAAGGCTTGCCAAGCAACCACATAATTACAATGGAACAAAGACTCGCGCCTATGAGGCTTACACCATAGGATGGTATGTGAATGAAATTGTTCGTCGTGTCGATCCGCAACATCGCACCATTGGGCAAATCGTGGACCAAGAAATTAATGGACCTTACGGTGTTGACTGGCATCTCAGTCCTAGCCCTGACCTGGATGATCGTATTGCCAAACCATATCAATCTCCACTCTATCGACTGATTTTAGGTTTGATCACGCCAGCCTGGTTATACGCTGTAGCAGAACCACTTCATGAATTCTTTATATCGATACAAGATAAAACAAGCCCAGCATACAAAGCTCTTGTTCTCACGGCACCGGATGGGATTGATTTCAAAGGACATTATGGTCTTGTAGCTAGAAGATATGAGAACCCCTCCACCACCGGCTTCACAAATGCTCGCTCGGTAAGTTATTGCTTTCATAATCTAGATTTCTAACGTAGAAAACGTTTACCTAATTGAATCAACCACTTACGTATTCAATATGGAATAGATTGCAAAGATCGCTAGTGTAATGGCCAACCGGGGCCAGCCCACTAGAGCCGGCGAACCCGTTTTGATACCTGAAGAAACCTACGAATTGGCTACTAAGACTGACCTTTACGACTTCGATCTAACTCTTAGAATGCACGTACCTATGACTATAGGTGGGTTTGGTAACTTTGAAGTAGCCAATACAACCTTCACTGGATGGATCGTAAGTATCGAGTTTAGTTCACGATATGCAATTTAAGCTATTCTGACCTCTGATAATATGTATTAGGGAGCCGGAGGCAGCTCCTTTTACTGGAATGAGGAACTTAAACTCGGTTTTGGATATAGTATGAACGGTTACCGTTGGCATCTTGGTCCCGATCGCCGATCACTAAAATTGATCGCGGCAGCAGTCGAAGCTGTCAGAAAGGAAAAAGGTCTATGAGATTAAGGTAAAAAGTGCAACAACGACGATAACTAGATTTTAAGATAAATATGTTTATTTTGAAGCTAAGAAAATGAAATGGCAATAAAATGAAAAAGATACCATGCTGATATCGCTTCAGGTAAAGGAAACGTCTACTTTGTTTATATAACTTTTTTGTTCTTATCTACTATTTGTCGTCAGCAAAAGTAACCAAGCTTTTGTTCTCGGCAACCATGTCACCGAGTGCATAAAGCACTTGATCAATTGTTCCTGAGAAAGGAGATCTAATGATATGTTCCATCTTCATAGCTTCCAAAATGATAAGAGGTGCGTCCTTTTCAACCTTATCGCCAGGCTTAACAAGAACCTGAGAGATCTTGCAGGGCATAGGAGTCTTGACGGATCCAACTGCGTCAGCTGCTCCGGCCGTGAGATATGATGGTGTTGGGATAGTGAAAGTGGTTCTTCCATGCTTCAAAAATTTCAAACGAAATTTAGTTGAGGATTAAAAGTTCTAACTTATCATATCGATTTCAACTCACCTCCTCAAAGACATCAACATTGTCTCCTTCAATAACTGCATTCACCTTGTAACGGCGACCATCCAAGGTAGCAATCAACATTCCGTTTTCATCAATAGTAGGGTCATCACTCTTCAACTGTAATACTTCTTTCTTAGTCTTTGCATCGACGATGCGGATGTTGCTCAATTTGGGGTAAGCGTGTGGCTCACTGTCCAAAATCACTTCATATTCAGCCTGATCGCTACCAGCCTTCAGAGAGATTGTTCTAGAGGTACCTCCGTTGACGCGGAAAGGATGTTGGAGGGTAGCCCAAGGGTTGAAAGGATCATTGGGGTTGATTGCTTGTCCTGTCTTCTCCCTGACGGCAATAGCTTGGGCGGCCAAAGCCAAAGTGGTAGGGTCGACATCAGCTCCAGCAATCTTCTTCAATAAGTCACCTTCATACTGTTGGATGAAACCTGTTTCAACTTCTCCTTTAATAAACTCGGGATGCTCTGCCACAGTCTTGATAAAACTAATATTGGTGTTCAGGCCCACGATCTAAAAATTATGATTGGTTAACAATGTATACCTGCAAGCAATCTGTAGTAGCATTCAAACTTACATTGTAGGTGTCAAGAGCACGCTTTAGCACTCTCAAAGCATCGTTACGATCTTCGCCGCGGACAACGAGCTTGGCAATCATGGGATCATAATGGACACTGACTTCATCGCCTTGGATGAATCCGGTCTCCAAACGAACGTTTTGAGAGACTTCAGGGGTGTTGACATGCAAAAGCGGGCCAGTATCTGGCAAGAAGTTGCTAGTAGAAGGACCATAATGAGTATCAAATGGTGCAGTAAACTAATTATTGCAATGATATTCGCATACTTATTGGGATTTTCAGCATAGATACGAGCTTCAAAAGCATGGCCAGTTAATTTGAGCTCTTTCTGCTTCATTGGCAAGACATTTCCGGCAGCAACTTCCAATTGCCATCGCACCAAATCAGTGTTTGTAACCATCTCAGTTACGGGGTGCTCCACCTAATCAAACCAATACACAATTAGGCTTATACTAATACGTTGGACTTCCAAACCGTTTCCTACCTGTAGTCTAGTATTCATTTCCATAAAGTAGAACTTCTTGTCAATGTTATCCATGATGAATTCAACGGTACCAGCGTTGACGTAATCAACTGCTTGTGCGGCTGCAACAGCCTTTTTTCCAAGTTCGGCTCTAATAGCTTCGCTCAACCCAGGAGCTGGAGCTTCTTCGATAACCTTTTGATGTCTTCTTTGGACTGAACAGTCTCTCTCGAAAAGATGTACTGTGTTTCCATGATGATCAGCGAAGACCTGTACTTCAACATGACGGGGACGGACCAAGTATTTTTCAACAAGCACCTTATCGTCGCCAAATGACTTGATGGATTCACGTTTAGATGATTCCAGCATTTCCAAAAATTCTTCAGGCCGGTTGACAATACGCATTCCCTTGCCACCACCACCTTTGACAGCCTTAATCAATACAGGGTATCCTATCTTGTCAGCTTGTTCCATAAGAAACTTGGGATCCTGATTCTCGCCATGGTATCCAGGAACAACAGGAACTCCAGCCCTTTCCATGATGAACTTAGATTCGCTCTTGGATCCCATGGATCGCATGGCACTGCCAGGTGGACCGATGAACACCAAGTTCTCTTGAAGGACACGATCAGCAAAGTCGGCATTTTCGGACAAAAATCCATAGCCAGGATGAATTGCCTATGCCAAATCATATGAGCAGCGGTAATATTTCTTCTGTCATCAAACCCTTCTAGCTTACCTGAGCGCCGCTACTTTTAGCAACTGATAGAATTTTATCGGTATCCAAGTAACTCAAAGCCGAAGCAGCAGGTCCAATCAAATACGCCTCGTCCGCCAATTTGACGTGCTGAGCATTAGCATCAGCCTCGCTATATACAGCCACAGTTTTGATGCCGAGATCCTTGGCAGTTCTCATAACACGACAAGCTATTTCTCCTCTGTAGAATCCAGCCCAAACAAATCAGGAACACCGAATAAATACGCAATTTCAATTTAGACCTTATTCAAACTAACCTGTTTGCAATCAAGATCTTGTCAAACAATGGCTTACGCTCTAAAATACTGGTGATTAGCATCGCAGTGTCATTCTTCTTTGCATTTCAACATCTAAGACGCGATTATTGACCTGTACCTATCTGAGTTGAGTACCAATAGCCATATTGTTTCCAGGTAGCTATTCTGAGGCCAGTAGGCTTTACTCGAATAGGCTGAGAGCTAACACATATAAATGAAGTGAAAAGTCGTTGCCGGAACATGCTTGAGTAGGGATTAGCAAAGGAGGGAAAGCCAAGTATGCGCAAAAGGCGGTTGAAAGTTGTGTAATCGTGGGAAAGTGGAGGTACGCTGGGCTTGAAATTTGCCCATAATAAAGAGCTGAGTGAATTCGCCGCATAGCTGCTCATCTGCTATGACGGTCTTGCCGCTCTACATTCTCCCATATCAACAATCAAGAATATAACAGTGAAAAAGAATGAAATATACATCTTAAGCTTGAATGAAGATAACATCAAGTCAATCTGTATGTTAAGCGTGAATGCTTTCCAGATATTTTCATTAAAACCATGTAGGTCTGGGTATATGATAATGCAGAAGAAAGACAATATGTTAGCAAATTTGATTGTTGCGTGGTATCGTATGGCTCTTTTGATCTGGTGTCCGGTAAGGGGTAAAGGATGGCTACTTCACAACGCGCTAGAATTAGACGATTTTTGCTGGTGTAAAGTGTACGCCACTGGATTCCAATTGCCGACTGGGTTTCCCAGTTATCGTTTTACTTTCCATGAATGCTAAGATATAGCGGACTCTGGCAACAAGTAATGACGAAATGAGATCAAATGGGTATAAATTACTTTTTGTATATGGTATCACCCTGACAAATTGTATTATCCTCACCATATTATGCAATAGGAATATTTATGTAACTACTTTGTTATCAAAAGTAAAGTTAAAAAAAGGAAAATGAGCACTAACCGGAATAAAAATTGTGATGCCTCATAATTGAAAAGAGCCGCCATTCTACCTCTTTCCTTCTGGCCATTGAATATCAAGTTCCAACGACCACAACCTATCATCTAGTATCTACTTGAGCACGAAAGAAAGCTTCAGCAGATAGCTAAAAGTTTGCTTGCCATCACCTTTGGCCGATTTATATACACAAAGACGATTCTGCTGCAGTTGAGCCTCTATTCGGAAGGATAGGGGTGGTGATATTGTACAAAGGTATAAAAAGGCAAACTCAAAATTTCTTACAAAGCAATGGTTCGTCAAGCATCAACAAATGGCAAGTGGTCCAAACATTGCGGCCTTTTACCCCACAAAGTTGCGCCCATTGGGAATTACCCCTTTGGTGAAAATAGAGAAAATTCAGCGATCACCAACAGGTAGCTCTATCGAAAGAAACCAATACCATTTTGGGTTAAAGATGTGCTGTACATTACAGTACCAGAAACCTCAAGGTGAGGAATGATGATCTAATGTTTTCGCGTACAACATGGCTTTTTTAAGATTTGACCCCATTAACAGACAATTTCCAAGAACGAAAGAACCTGGGCATCACCTGCACCAGTCATTACCCATAATTAGGACTGAAGAAGACGGGTTCTTCACTTATATCCAACTTGGGTAGACAACAAACAGGAAGTTCGTTCTTTGGGGGACTATGTTGCGTGAGAACCGATAACCGAAAAGAAAAGCATTAGGTGCGATGCAGACGTGTAAAAGGTGTGTGCTTTCTCAACTGCAAGTAGTTCCGAATGTATAAATATGGCTTACCCACATTTTGTCTCTAGATAGATTCTCCATTCTCGTGTTTATCCATTTATTTGTTCTCTTTTGCTTTTCCCCACCCTTCAACTTGGCGATTAGATTATCTTCTTTTTTGCCAATAATCTTGACGTGTAAATTATTTCAAGCATTTGTTGACAAGCAGGATGTACAAATCTCCAACTTCACCGGCGTGTTCATACTGTGGAAGTACGAGCCACATTGCGTGGGTAAGTTGAGCGAGCTGAGTGAGCAAAATTTCTCTTGAGCAACCTTGTTCAATGATGGTCTTTTCGCATAGGTCTGCCCAAAACGAAATAGGCCAAGATAAGCCCGTGCTCATAACCTTGTTATAATTACGACAAATATCGATGCTCCCCACAATCCAAAATGCACACATACACACGATATATATCCAAAGTTACAATTATTTAGCCGACTACGTTCGTAAAAGAAACGTGTCATATTGAACCTGCACTTGCACTGTGTAACATAAGTTGGCTTGCACCCATTTGCTAATAGTAAACATCACATAGCTACTCTATCAAAAGTCTCCTGTTTCACGGTAATATCACAATAAATATTGCTCGCCAGCGATGCATATTTCCATTTCGCCATCTCACATCTTGAATTGATACACCGCCTCAAATGACTGTCAATTAGATGCTGCTGCTGCTCATCGAAAAGACAAGCTGGATAACTGAAACTCATCATTCTATGGAGGTGACTAAACACATGAACAACAGGAAAGAAAGAAAAAAAAAATTAGATTTCAGTGAGATGAATAGGGAATAGCGATAAGAATTATCGCTAATGGGGATATCGGGGAGCGGAGGCTTACCTTTCTTGATCAAAACGAATACCGACCTCACATACAATCAAAGAGATACCAGATAATGAATTACCTGCAGGCGATTTCCACTCTGGTAAAAAGCCTTCACCAGACTGGACATAAATCACTGGGTATTCAAGGAGCCATCCCGCTAGACTGATCATGCAAGCTGGAATGTTTTCAAAACGGAGAACTCCATCTTTTGACGCCACGAAAGGTCGTAGTTGATCTCGAATGAAAGCATCTAATGGTGCACAACTATCTTGCTGTTCGGGAGTATATCAATATTATGTTACACATAGGCTGGGCTGATAGAATTAAGGATAATTTACCATTGTGGGAGATTGGAGGGCTTCATCTATACAAACATAGTAGGGTGCGGGATTCGCCATTTCTTTTAACCCAGCTACATGGTTTCGAAGTAGCTCGCGGTGACAGATAAAAGTGTAGTCATTTCCAATATGGAGCACACATATATCACCAAACTGACAGATAAATGCTTTAGTCTCCATATTTGAAGCATTGTATTTCAAATGAGTGTCATACCGCTTCCAGTTTTCGCGTCAGATCAGACACATCATTATCTGTAAGATACGCGACGTCAACCAAATGAGCAACACTACCGATTGAATGTAAATTTAGCACACTTGAATGATACGAATACTGTATTACTTTTCCTACCGAATCGCCATAGCTACCACTGCTATATCTAGAATTTTTCAATATAGTGCTTTAGTGCAAGAACGGCAAAAGCGCAGAAGTCAATTTATCGATTCAACAACCTTTAGCCAACGTCTGCACAGTGCCTTGGCGTAACTTTTTGGCAAAACTCATACTTCGAATGACTCTGACTAGGTCCGGCAATCGCCAAGACATTTGCGACTGCATGAAGTGTAATTTGCAGAGTTGTTGTGATGTTGCAATTTATTGACAGGATGGGCCCTGCTGATACTTGTTGTCCACGCTCTAGGCTATAACGTGTTGGATTTCACGATATTTGATCGATAGACTCCAAAGTAAGTCTTTACGAACTCACTGTATTAGTCACCAATGCTGAAATTTCCGTTTCGAGCTTGATGGAAGAAAAATTGAGAGCCGATAGGGGTTCATGCAATCAAGTGAAAGTCCATAATATGGTAAGTATCGCTCGATAATGAAATTCAATGTTGACTAATATATATGCATCAGTCATGGTCTAAGCCAGATAGCTCTTTGAGATTATTAGTTTCATGATGATCAAAATTAGCAGCTTTCGTCTCCGGTGTAGTTTGAATTTGCTATGGCAGCGTTGTACTGCTTCAATTTGCTTATTGTCTGCCATGCTTTCAAGCTAATTATATATACAGAACAGTGTCAGCCTTCCAGTTCGCAAATCTGCTAATGAATTAGAATATCACATAAATCAGTTGTTATCGAATGGTAAAAGCTCTCTGGTTGAATTACTTCGATTTCGGTTATTCCTAACTTAATTTCCACATATAGTAGCATTGCTGATATATAAATTAGGTTATGCCCACGTGCATACTGTGAAATGTATGCACTGTGGAAATCGGCTCATTAGCGGATGCATTTTCGCCATTAATTGAACATCTCATGAAGGAAATTGCTTACTGCCCTCTTCATTTGGATCTATTAGGCGATGTCATACTCCTCCAGTATGCATCAAGCAGTCATACGGGCTCTTGGCAGCATTGTCTTAAGACTTCAATCCAAACGATGCTTATGACACCAGGCATAGTTTTGTGCATCAAAAGTTATTTTTGTGGTGGCGGTGAACAAATTACAATATATGCAGTCGCAAATCAGTAATTGCGATAACAATCAGAGGACCCCAATTCACCAGCGCGAACTTTTTCAAAGAATGATGCTCAAACTTGTTACTGAAGGGTCAATGAACTTTTCGGGAAGACATAACAATTTCAAGGTAAATAGTTGATCCTGAAATACTATATAAGTTGAGGCTTACCATGCGATATATGAAAATTAAATTTCGTAAGTCTACTGGCCATAATAGGCCATCCACACCCCTATTATTGGATGGTTCACAGGAACACTTTGTAACGGGAAAGCGCCACAATTCATACAACTTTGGCGGGACAAGTCATCCTTCCGCACTATTGCCGTCATTCAACCGTGACAGAGCTGTAAAATACGCGATCATAGCAGTAGCAACATTACAATCGCTTACACAACATAAAACAACCATTTGTTTTCCCCCATCTTATTGCATTTAAAGTTTCTATGTTCTAGTAACACTATATGCTTCAGTATGCACTGATCATCAGCTTGCTTACCAAAGATGATCACGTTATATGGATACGGGTCCAGGAGGGACGATTGCAAGCCTCAAGCTGTAATTTATACCGAGCTCTATTATAGATTCCACGTTGCGCTAGCTCCAGAATATCTTTTTTAGCATTGATTCTGCATCAACATCTTCGCAGTGCCTCTGTTACAACAAACAGGTAGGTAGTTACCATGATAAGAGGTAATATATAAGATTTTCATACGCTTGTTTACCATAAACGCTGTCTAAAGTTCATTAAAAAACCGGACCCTGTATTTTCGTGCGAAATTAGTGGATAGTGATACAATGCTAGAAATGGTTTAATCTGGTGTGTTTCTTTGTGTGATACAACCAAAAGAAAACCCGTAGATGATGTAGGGTGCACCTATCTGGGGTTTGCAATGTCAATAGATGTGCATATAGGCTTTACATAAGTAAGCGGTTCCCTGCTTTCCCGCCGAGTGCTACAAGCAATAGCGGTCTTGGACCATATGTCGCAATAAGACATACAATATAAATAGGCAGCTTATATCCCCAAGTCATTTCGCTATATCACTTTCCGATTATCAAAAAGCATCAAATCAACATGCGCGCTACTCTTTCCTTGATTGCTTCCGCTCTTCTCTTAGCAGAGGTTGCCCATGCCAAGAACTTTGTTCTCAAGAATCTTTGCAGCAAACCCATTGAAGCTGGTGTCTTGCAAAATGGTCAATCTACTCCAAATTACTACACTATCGCTTCAGGAAGCTCTACAACTGTTAGCCTGGCTGCTAACTGGGCGGGCCGCACATGGGCACGTATCGATTGTGATCAAGCAAGCGAACAGTCCAACAACCAACAATGTGGTGTGCCTGGAACTCCCAACCCAGCCAGTTTGGCTGAATTCACATTTGAAGGCTCAGGAAACCAAGATTTTTATGATCTTTCTATGGTTGATGGCTACAATTTGCCTATTGAAATTCAACCAATTGGTGCTTCCCAAGGATCAACTCAATACATTTGCGGTTCGCCTATCTGCAAGACATTGCCTACTTGCCCTAGCGATTTGACCGTTTTGACTACCCAAGGTGATCTTCTTGCTTGCCAGAGTGATTGCTCTCACTATAACCAGCCCCAATACTGCTGCACTGGTGCTTACAACTCAGCTGCCACCTGCAATGGCGGTCCTTATGCACCAATGATCAAGAGCGCTTGCCCTGATGCCTACAGTAAGATATCAGCGACTTGCCAGGCGATTTAATATGGTTGCTAATATTGTCATTCTTTAGGTTTTGCTTATGATGATAGCACAAGCACTTACACCTGCCCTTCGGGTACTGCCACTGGTTATACCATCACCTGGTGTCCTTCGGGCTCTTCTACTCCTCCCCCTGTAACATCTAAGACCACTACCACCGCAAAGTCAACTGGCACTGGTTCAGGAGGAAGCGGATCTTGTGGATCTGGACTTAGTGCCTGTGGGGCAGCTTGCTACAACCCAGCGCAATACACTTGTATCAACGGAAACACGCTTTGTCCCTCCGGAGATCAATTGTGTGGTAATTAACAAATCTTTTGAAAACATGAATACAACCTGTTTTGCTAACAAACACCTATTTCCTACAGGAACCGCTTGCTATAACCCTTCGCAATATTCATGCAGCGGAACAACATTGAACCCCAAATAAATAATATCCCCTAAGCATGATAAACTTGCTTCATATGTAATTTCATAATTCAGTAACCAGATTATACCGATACTGCCCATATTGAATAAACCCTAGGTACATATGTGTTGATCACCTTGATATCCAGAAGCAAAAGTTTGCCGCCTAAATTACCAGCAGAGAAGTTTGCTGTATTGCTTTGTAACTAGATATTCGTAATGCTTACGTTAAATTCGATGTCGAAAGCATTTTATGAACATCATTTTTACGTGCTGGTAAGATTCATAAACGCCTTTGATACGGGTCAGCTGGGGTTCATAACAATGAGCCACAATGATTGAGTTTATTCCAAGCTCAGTTTAGTTGGCACTCTTTTTCAGAAACTCCTCGAAGGTAGTTCCACGAACGCCTGTTGCGCTAGCAGCTTCCACAGCTCCTGATCCATCGGGGCCATAAAGATTTCCATAGTAGCCAAAATCACGGAACCATCGCAACATATCAAGGAACTCGTCATTGTTTAGGTAAGGGAATTGATTTTTAAGTGTATCTTGCGACATGGTCTGAAACTTTGTGGTTTTTCCAGTTACTAGAATATGCAGTATGTTAATATGAAGTGTAAACATAAGTTGTATTGTGGGAATTAAATGATACCTCTAGTGAATGTATCTGCGATCTGTTTCATAGACAAGCGGTCGCCCACAACTGGAACCTTTTGGCCAACATATTTATCTTTGTTCTTCAAGACCGCTCGCACAATTGGGCCAGTATCGCCAGCTGCATCCACTAGATCCAAGAGTGTATCTTCCTTGACTTCCGGCAGGGTCAGAGTTTGCGATTGGTCATCTTTGGGAACAAGTGGAAGCAAAGATCCAAAATTGCTCATATAACATCCAACGTAAATGAAAGTAGCAGGTAAGCCGATTGAATTGATATACTCTTCAACATCATTTTTGCCTGTAATACAGATGAAAAAAGAAGAATTAGCCAATGTCTTGATGTGATCGGAAGCGAATAAGACTTCTCAAGTACTAGTGAAGCGACAATATGAAGTAGTATATTACCATCAAAATGAATAACATGTTTGATTTTCCCACCACTCTCCTTTGTACAATTAGAGAGAGAGCTCCAGAGGATCCACCTCACTTGGCTTTCTTTGGCAGCATCAGCTAGAGTTTTTCCTTGCTTTGCTTCGAGACTCGGGTTCTTTAAGACTTCAGGATCCCAAAAATTGGTGACACCATATACGATATCAGCATTCTTAAAAGCGCGCTTAAGTGAATCTTTATCGTTAAGATCAGCCTGCACCATTTCAACGCCCTTTTCTTCCAGAGCCTTAGATTTGTCCGAAGAGACATTGCGAGTAAGCCTGGTAACGTCAATCTGAGTACTTTAAATGAGTATAACGTGATTATTTCTCACTGAGAACACATACCCTCTGATACGATATTCTCCGAATTCCAACAAAGAATCAACCACAGATCCACCTATAAGATACAGAAAGGTTATGCATCGGATTAATATGTGATGAATAAAGGCATGAATAGAAAGCCTGCTTGCCTTGTACTCTACAGAATGACAAGTTGTAAATATGTAAGCAGTCTACTAGAAACGGATGATGTAATGGAAAGCAGGTCTTACCCAGTTGCTCCACAGATTGCTATTAATGTTTTGGACATTTTTGAGTAGTATTCAGAAGGTTAAGAGCACTTGTACGAAAGGCGTCGGTAAAATCAAATTTATACCACTTGTAAGTTGACCCAATGGGATGTCATATCCCGTGCACCGAGTGGCGAATCCTTACCAACTTGGGCTTTCTGCGCCTGTTTGGCGTTACAGCGACGCCCACATTTCGCGTATTTATGGATGACTCAAGGTAGGCATTATATCAAAAATCACATATAGCATCTTATCAATACATTGATTAAAGCATCAAAATTCTTATTACTTTTTTTTTTCCTTTCAAACGAGATCCTACGCTTTACTGCATAGTGGATGTGGCCCACGTAAGTCTTGTGCTGTGCGCCCTATTCATCGAATACCAATTTTGTTTATGTATCACAAAGCTTCGCTAAACGGGTTATTGTCGTAGTATAAAGCTAAACCTTGAATATATTACTCGAGTACCTGATAGCTGCCACTACGGTTAGCATTAGCAAGTCCTGCCATTAAACTGATAATTTAAACGAATGGGATATCCGCCCAATAATAAACTTACTAAATGCTCGATCACTATTGCCTATGGAACATATGGTACATCTGCTTGTAATACAAGTTGTGCATTGGTGGGAAAAGTTACCAGACTGTTGGGCAGAAACTAAGAGACTTGAACATGTCTTTTCGGGGCGAAGAAAATGAACTATTAATCGATACAGTGCTGTCCAAATCCTGTATCAGTTATCTTTCGTTTGGTAAGGGAGGTTATAAGGGCCAATTTAGACAAGCTGTATATGCGTGCTGCTCACTATCAGTGGTTTTATTGCTATAGACGGTTTTATTGAGCTATAACAGTACTCATTGTGTCTTCAAGTTGAGACATAGCACGTGATCAGCCTCATGGCAATAAACTCAGAGAAAGAGCGGGAGCCAGCGCCGTTTCAATAATATATAGCTTGTATTGGTCCATCCAGGTACCTACTAAAAGTAAACTATACATAATTAACGTAAGCTGTACCCATTTCTGTTGTTTAGTATGGACCAAAGCATAGGCGATCTTAACATTGAGCATCAAGTGATGGGAGCTAGAGGCTAAACGAATCATGTCATATATTTCTATAATTACGCATCTTGAAGGGGAAGTAGCAAGAGAAGGGTGAGGTTTCATGGATAAGATTTGATTATTTGTCTGGTTTCATTTTCATCTGTTTGGTGGAACCAGAATGAGAACAAAACCAGACCAATAAAATTAACGCTAGCAGCCGATCCCATCCAATAGAATAAAGTCTAATGAGCAAAGATAAACTGGAGTTTTGGAGCAAAAGAGGGGGGCTGATGGCCAGTTGAGATTGTTACTGTTACCGTGGTCAACTTGGGAACAAAGTCAGGGGGTTTACTCTATCAGCTTTGATTTCTACCAAAATCAGAAGTGCTATTGCCTGCAAGCGATAAATATTCAGGGCCATGATTTGTGAGTGACACAGAATAAACCTATGTGTGACCGACCTGCTTAACTCCATTGACTCCGCTCCTCTTTAGTGGTTTTCGTTTAAATATATTTTCTTCCCTTTTTTTTTTATCTTTTATTTAACCTTTCTCTTCATCCCCCAACCACTCTCAGGAAACCCCCTTTTGAGATATCTCTTGGGTTAGGCTGGATGTCAGCAAAGCGATCAAATTCACAATTGTTACAACATTTCGGCCGTGTATTTGCCAGGATGTCTGTCAAAGATCATTCTACTACCGACTGTTTTAAATCAACTTCAAGCAGTCAGCTGCAATCCGACCCTCTTGCATCTCACTTGTTCCAAACAGCCAACAGCTATTTGTTTGGCATAAACGGGTTTATGAAAGATGTCAAGACCGCAATTAATTACTTGCGACAAGCTGCTTCTCAGGCTCATGCCCAAGCAGAAGGAGTATTGGGCTTTTGCTATGAATTTGGCCTCGGCAACACCACAACGGATTTTCGACAGGCAGAATATCATTACATTAGAGCTGCAAGACAGGAAGATGGATTGGCCATGGCTCGCCTTGCCTTCTTGCGGAAATATGGTCGCCCTGGAGTCAAAATTGATCGTGGTGAAGCTGAACTTTGGACTGAGCGACTTTGCCGCCTTGGCGTAGATGCAATTCAATGGATAAGCGAAGCAGCATCACGTCACAACTGCCCTGAGGCTCAATACGTCCTGGGAGTATGTTATCATGACGGCGTTGGTCCAAAAGCTAATGAAACTGAAGCCTTCCGATGGTACAAAGCTAGCGCAGAACAAGGCAATGCTCGTGGCCAGGGCATCTTGGGATATTGCTTTGGAGAAGGCTATGGAGTACAGAAAGATGATGTAGAAGCCATCCGGTGGTATAGACTTGCTGCCAATCAAGGTGAAACTGTTGCTATATATAATTTAGGCTACTGTTATGAAGATGGTATCGGAGTTACAAGAGATGTCACGGAAGCAGTCAAATGGTACAAATTGGCAGCCGAACAAGGAAATGCTTTTGCCCAGAATTCGCTGGGCTATTGCTATGAAGACGGCATTGGCATCAATAGAGATAGCAATAAGGCAGCAGTGTGGTACCAAAAGAGTGCTGACCAAGGCTATCCATGGGCTCAATGCAACCTCGGCTTTTGCTATCAAAACGGCATTGGCGTGGAGAAGAATGAACGTCTTGGAGCTTATTGGTATCGACAAGCAGCCAACCAAGGCCATGCTCGAGCTCAACACAACCTTGGATTCTGCTATCAAAATGGCATTGGAGTTCCAAAGTCAGCTACAGACGCAGTGCATTGGTACACAAAATCAGCCGAACGAGGTAACAGTTTTGCCTATCACTCCTTGGGGTACTGTTATCAGAATGGTGTCGGTGTACCTGTAGATGGAAAGCGCGCAGTTTATTGGTACTATCTCAGTGCCAAAGAGAATCATGCTCCAGCACAATTATCTTTAGGATATTGTTACCGCAATGGCATTGGAGTCGACCGAAATGAAATTGAAGCCTTCAAATGGTTCTTCAAGTCCGCATCCCAAGGTAATGCTCTTGCCCAAAACTCCCTTGGATTCTGTTATGAAGAAGGTATCGGCACCAAGAAAGACTCCAAACTGGCTGTTAGCTGGTATAGCAAATCCGCCAAGCAAGGCAATTCCTGGGCGCAATGCAATCTTGGGTTCTGCTATGCAAATGGCATTGGCGTCAATAAGAACGATCAGAAAGCCGTTTACTGGTATCAACAAGCAGCTGCTCAGAACCACGCTCGCGCGATGGACAAGCTTGGAATGCACCTTCAAAGTGGTCAAGGCATAGAACAGGATGTCAAGCTTGCTTTTGAAATGTTCATGAGTTCAGCTAATTTACAACATGTAGCTGCTCAGTTTCACCTGGCCAACTGTTTTGAAAACGGCTTAGGTTGCGAAATTGATATCACTGAGGCTACAGCGTGGTATGAACGCGCTGCACTTGCTGGATGCCGGTCATCGCATGAACGACTGAGAAGACTGTTGATGCGTGCCTGTCTGGATTCAGCTAACAGTGCAGACGATGATGAGAACAGCCCACTGGGCGAAGATGCTTCTTACATTACTTATATCAATGGCTACTGTGCGCCAGCAGCATAATGCCCGACCCTCTATCCTTCCTATTTAATATACCCATTTTCGATTAACGTCTTTTTGATTTGTACATCAAAGCATCATTAGCGACATCAACCGTTCTCTTCATCGTATCAAATCTTCATTCGTCTTGTATATCAGTCTTTTTCTTCCATCATGTTTTCGTATCTAGTACATTAGAGTCTTATATTACTTCCATCTGCCTTTTTCGTCCGTATCAATTTTGCATAACTTGGATTCCAGTCATGTATTGGTGTATAACATGTTACAATAGACCCAAGTATCATACTCTAATAAGAAATATATATTTAAAGCACTTTTGGGTATGCAATAACTCATCGATTTATTTTTGTGATTAAACTCTATCCATTACGTTGAAGTAGGAACTTGGCGCAAGAACGATTTTGGCAAGTAATGCATAAAGGTCACATTAGCTTTCGAATGACAAGTGCAACAATAAGCACTAGTAAACCCATGATCAAGCCATCGAGCCATCGTGGAGAATGACTGACAAGTGCCGGGCTCGGCTGGTGCTGATCCTGTGATACTCGCACGTCAGATGCCTGGTTTGCCGCTAGTGGTGATTGCACATGTCGGATATCAGCATGGTTATCTGTCGATCTATCTTGTTTATGCCTGTCTGAGTCTTGTGAACTTAATGATAGTTCCTCTTCGTTTACATTTACAGGGTCATTCCCAAGTGACCGTCGGTCCCTAGAAATGCGCTCTTGAGGCACTTGGGTGTCAGTTGATTCTGTTACCTTCTTTTGATTCTTTTCCTTGTCTGCATATTTGAAGGCAAATGCAGGCAAGTCGCCATTATTTGCATTAGATATTTGATGTGTATTTACAATATTTTTGGGTATATCAGGTAAAAGTTCGATGTTGTTATTGCCACATGCTGAGCATGACCATGTTCTTGAGCTATTGATCGAGATGAACTTTTAGTACTGATGAGAAGTGTAACCCAAATGACTATAATTACTTACGTTCGTGCTAATTTTTTGCGCTCATCTGATGTACAATCTATCCCGCCAATAGCCCCTTCAGATCTTGTAGGAAAAAAGCCCATAATGCCAAGCATTACCGTGCGGACTTTACATGAAGACACTAAGTTAGAAGTAGTTCAAAAGATGAAACATTGCCATTGTTTGATTAGCCTAACCTCCCCACGCTGGTTGCCAGTACTCTGGATGGAAACCAGTTATGCTGAGACATATTTTTTTGTGTAGTTCAAAACGCCCGTTTGGCTAGTACAAACATATTCTTATTTAGTACTGGATGTTGGTAGGAGTCTGTTATTTGCTGCTTACAGTTAAAAAGATAATCTCTGGTGGTCGAAATGGATATTCATTTGGAAGGAGTATACGTCCATGATACCTGAAGAATAATCAATAGACAGCTCTAACAAGTTTTTAAATCTACTCGACGTCGAGCCAAATTTGATACTACCTTCCACCATCAAATTCGGTATCTACAGGTCCGCTAACCGTGAAGTGCCACTCGAATATATTTTCCTTTTTGCAACGAGTAAGTGAATCAAATCGTAAAGAAAAAAGCACCTTCAAGTATATCAGTTGACAGTGAAATTTGGTAAGTCTACCTCAAGTGGTCGGGCGGTATATTCCACTGAAGGATCCTGCTGCAATTCTTTAGCTTCTTTAAGTATTCGTTTAACAGCTATTGTATTTTCGGCATCGATTAGCAACATGCGCAGGACATGACTGCAAGCAATAGCTATAGTTCAACTAGTCACCTGGACTTTTCTTGTTGTATGATGTTGTAGTCATGGTTTAATAAGAGCAGCGATAACGACTTGGACTGTTTAATGTCGTAAGGAACTGCCACTGAGCCGCCACGTTGAATAAACTAAAAACGGATCTCCCTAAATTGGAAGACCGCATCAACGAGTCCTTCATTCTCATTAGGAAGAGCAAGCCAACATGGCAGATTTGCTGCTCAATCCCATAACCCTAACCTTCCTCTTGGTGCTGTTTATTTCTGCATCTTTCACTTTCACGACGATAGTGCTATGGGTTGTCATCGCTTATTTTAAAAGCAGTTTGCGAGCCACTTATTTCGAGCATCGTGATCGAACCCTGAGTCGCATAAACTATACACAGAATGAGGTTCCTGTTCTGCTTGGATTTTTTCATCCTTATTGGTTAGTAAGAGCAAATAATGATTAGAAATTGCTTGACATACTTTTAACCGGTCAATTTCCAATAGTAACGCTGGTGGAGGCGGCGAGCGAGTGTTATGGACAGCAATTCGAGATGTACAGCGATTTTTCCCTTACGTGGTTTCGGTTATATACACAGGAGAATCAAATACAAGTAAAGAAGAGATCCTTGCGAAAGTTAAGGTAAAAAAAGACTATCTGACATCATGCGGATCATAATTGAGAAGTGAGAAACTCATTGTGTGTGGTTAGGCAAACTTTGATATTACCATTGATGCAAACAGCGTGGTATTTGTCTTTTTGCAAAAGCGATATCTGGTGGAAGATGGCAGGTCAGTTGATAACTACTTATAGATTTGTATCATTGCCATCTAACAAGGCTATCATATAACAGATATTCTCGCCTGACTTTGTTAGCACAGAGTCTTGGATCTCTTTTCCTGGGCTATGAGGCACTTGAACATGTTGTTCCAGATGTGTTCTTTGGTACGTTCAGTACATTTAAATTATTGCGCCCTGCGTCACTGAACTAATTAGCAAGTCTTTACTTAGATACCATGGGCTATGCTTTTACATATCCCTTGGTATACCTTCTCACCGGTATCAAAGTCGCGGCCTATGTGCATTATCCCACTATCAGGTCAGTAGATAGACATTAGCTTTAAAAGGCAAAGAAAGTATCAACTGACAAGGAGCGGATATTAGCTCTGACATGCTTAACAAGGTAAAGGCAAAGACATCGGCACTTCGAGAGCAAAAAGTTTATGGCAAGAGCACAATTTGGAACATGGGAAAGCTAATGTAAGTAAATGATTGATTGCTTTGACAAGATTTCGTAGCTTAACAAACTATACCTTATAGCTACTACCGGCTATTCGCAAAAATTTACGGATATTGTGGAAATTTCGCTGATATCGTTATGGTAAATTCAACTTGGACCAAAGGTCACATTGAAAACCTCTGGAAGAGAGATGCAGACATCGTATATCCTCCATGTGATACTGAGCGATTTAGCGAGCTTGCTATTAAAGAGCGGGAGCGCATCATTGTCAGTGTGGCCCAATTCAGGTGTGTAACTTATAGATATATTTCTTTGCAACGCCTATCAGGTAAATTTAATTGACAACTTCAAACAGGCCAGAAAAGGATCATATGCTTCAATTACAGTCATTTGCAAAGCTCTTAAATGACAATCCTGCCTTCCGAGAAGAGAAGGAAACGAAATTGGTGCTCATCGGGAGCGCGCGAAACGAAGGAGACGAGAAAAGGATTCAATCTCTTCGTCTTGCTGCTAAAGAATTAAAAATTGAGGTAGCAATGTAGCCATGTTAAAAGAGATCCGCATATATACATCTAATTTTGATCAATTATAGGACAATGTCGTCTTCGAGATCAATGCTTCGTTCAGCAAACTTTTGGATTGGATGGGTAGAGCAAAGGTTGGCCTACACACCATGTGGAATGAGCACTTTGGGATTGGGGTAGTGGAGTATATGGCAGCAGGTCTCATACCCGTTGCGCATAAATCTGGTGGTCCATTAATGGATATTGTGACAGAGTACAATAATAAGCCTACAGGTAAAACCATGTTATTTTTTAATGCTACTCCTGTATGTGACTCTAAACCTGGGTTCGAACATATCAGGTTATCTTGCCGATAATGTAAACGACTTTGCGGCCCATTTGAAAACGGCCATTGAGTTATCACCGGGGGAATACAATGACATTGCTGTCAACGCCAGAGCGTCGGTTTGCGACAAGTTTTCAGAACTTGTGTTTGGAGATGGAGTACTTCGATCTTTGCGACGATGTTTGACGTAAAGCAGCTTTTCAAAATTACATTTAAATTATCTTTTGTGCTATAGAAGTTTCCAATCACTAATAAATTTTGACTACCCTTAAGAGCATCCATCAATCATGTACTTATTGTTGATTTAGCGCTTATTAAAGGATAAACCTATGCTGAAGGGACCGCTGTCCGAGTGCCTGGACAGCATTTCAGGTCTAAAGTTGTTACTGTCTCTCATTTCAAGAATTATAAGTTTTGTCTAGAGAATCAATCAAAAGCTGTATTTTTTTGTTTTAAAGAATGGTATTTGTATCAAGTAAAACCCTTATATATTGAACATTTACGCCTCCTCGGCCTGCTTCTGCTTCTTGAAGAAGGATTCTCGCCATGCCTTCTTATCTTCATCAGACATGTTGACCAATGCTCCCTTCAAGTTGCCTCCAGAGTATTCGTAAGTGAACATGGTTGCGCCAACACCAGCGCACGCTGCGCACATCACAGGGATTGAATGAGCTAAAATGAGAATCTACAAGTTAGTATTCACAAGATATTGGAATATGTACGATTTGTATGCTTTTCATACCTCTGATACCAGCGACGAGACCAGCAGCACAACCTGCAATACCGGCGTTGTATGCATCGCTTTCTCCACGGATAGATTCAGCAGCGCATTCTGTGAGAGCGAAAACACCTCCCATTGCAGCTATAATTTCAAGAATCATTAGTCATTGCGAAAGTAGTCTACAAAATACTGAGCGCTACTCGTACCGAGGAACCCGATAGTGCCACCAGTTCTAGTGAAGATGCCCTTAGCACCTTCGTTATGTTTGGCCATGGTGTTTTGCATTGCTGAGACAAAGAGACCGGCTCCACCTGCAACAGCAGTGGTCTTTCCGGCTTGTACGAGGCAATCTTTGTTTCCAGTCATTGTTGTTGTATAAAGGCTGACTAGTTGTCGCGCTGTTCTATGGAAAAATTAACTAAATGGGCTCGGACTAGCAAGATGAGCCGTATTTGGACCTCAAGAGATGTTTTGATGGGTACGATCGACGTCACAAATTCGCTGTCTCAAATTTTTGAACAAAAAAGTTCAGATTTCAACGACCAAGGCAGCGGGAAGAACATTGGCGATTATATGTTAATAAATACCATAGAAAGAATTGAAGACTGATCAATGACAACTATGTGTACTAGAAATGGGAGAATCACTCTGTTATAAAAATAATGAAAAAGGAACGAACAAAGTATGAGAATCGGTCTACAGTGATAACCTTATGTTTGCGGACGTCGACGTATTAAAAACTTCTATCTAAATTTTGCATTATTTATCTTCTGATGGACCCACGAGGTTGTTGCTGGTAAAGCGATTCCAGATCAGATTCAAGGGATTTAATTTGAGCGTGTTGGGTCTCAAGATCCTTGTTGAGGCGGTCTCTCTCAGCAATGAGTTGCTGCTCCCATTGGCGGAAACGGTTCTCCTCTTGCTTCACCTGATCAGTGAAGCGCTTACGAAGGGTATCCTCTTCGTCGCGGAACTTGGGATTATCATAGTTCTTCAATCTATGTGGAGAAGCACAGTCAGATGTATGTACAAGATTATTTTTCCTGCCTTAAATTTCACTTACTTTGGATCACCAAATTTTCTGGTTTCCATTTGCGTCTGTCTGTAGTTTTCATAATGGTTGTCTTCAGTGGTCGAGATAAGGTCCAACATATGGGTGCGAATTAAGAGACTGCGAAGCTTCTTGAAGTCACAATGTTCATCGTTCTCAACCTCTGCAACACCCCAAGCGTACTCTCGTCCAATCACGTCTCTACCATCGGCAGTTTTGACAGTGTCTATAGAACCAATAATAGCAAATGGCAAAGCTGACATGATATCTTGGTTACGTGTACTAGTAGCCTCATCGTCACTGTCTATAGGACAATTATAAACGCGTATATTCTGGGCTTCAATGACTTCACGAATTCTTTTCTTGAAATCGGCAAGGTCCTTGGGAGTCAAAGTGTCCGCTTTAGCGATGACGGGGATAAGGTTGACACGAGAGCCAAGACGCTTCATGACTTCAATATCCAATGGTGACAAGGTATGACCAGTGGGTCTTATGAAATACAAGCATGCGTGTACTCTCAAGTCAACTTTACCATTTCGCGTAGGCTGTTGCTCTTGGCGCATGTAGTTCTCATGCTGATCGTCTAAGAACTCAATAATAGGGTTCCAATTATCCCTGTTGTTAACATAGTCTCCAAAACCAGGAGTATCGATGACTGTCAGTTGGACCTTGAACAATTTCTCCTCGAGTTCTAAGAGGAATGAGAATAAGATTAGTGTGTAACATATAAAAAAGGGTAACTCTGACTTTGGGTATTGGAAATTACCAGCTTTGGTGATCTCAATCTTGACAGTTTTGTCCAACTGCTCCGAGTGGCGCTTGATATGATTTTTGTGCTCCTTAATACCAGTGGTGAACAATGTATTGACAAATGTTGTCTTTCCTACACCGGATTCACCTTAATTGCATAAAAATACATCAATATCATGTCCCGGAAAAAGGCGGTTCCTGTTTCATAAAAGCATGGTATCCAAAAACAAAAGTGAAAACATACCGCAGACCATCAGCGTAAAGTTTGCACCTCGTTGGGTGACGATTTTATGTCGCTGATTTGGCAGATTGGCAATGCCAATTCCAGAAGATGATGTTGCTGAAGGTGCCATCTTGTAAGAAGAGTGTTGATGACTAGACTAACCTGGATTCGCGCAACTAGGGCGGGACGCGAAAGTGCAATAAAAATCGATGAGCGCGTATTTTACAGGAGCTCAAAAAAACGTGACTTTGCAATAGCTTATTTGAACAGTATCATACTGTTGAAGCTTTGTGCTTTAAAGTTCTTCCCTTCGTTTTCGGCTAGATCATCAGTTACTCGCCAAAAGTGCTGCATAGCTTCAATGCAACATCATCGACATAGCCGCGCCTCTACGGATGAAGACATGCTGTTGTTTTCCGTACAGGACCGGTCGTCGGAAGATTCCAAAGTCGATAACCGAGACGCATCTAGATATTCCATCGATTCAATATCGAAAGACCATAAGACTGCTAACGAAACCTTTGACGAGCAAGATTTCGAACAGTTTTCAGAAGATCCAACATTGTTACAAGCGTCGCAGGAGTCTCCTTTCGTTTCGCCCTCGGTCCGTCAATCCTCGAATCGATCGTCCAAACAGTCCACACTGCGTACGCAAAGTATCAATGTCTTGTGGATATTGGCATGGTAAGTGTGCCATGGCTGTGTTGATAAAGGAAGGTGCATTTGATTAACTCTTTATTCTGTCGTTTAGGTATTTGGTATGATACAAAGCTTGAACTCATCTTTTGCATTGAACATCATGCTAATAAGCAATCATCGAAGTTTGCAACATTCTTATCAGTTTACAATAAGTGGATGTTCTCCGAAAAATATTACAATTTCCAATATCCATTGTTTGTAACAAGTACGCATATGCTGGTACAGTTTACTTTTGCGGGTCTGACATTGTTGGCCATGCCGCATTTGAAGCCGAAGAAGCGGCCGTCCGTTCAAAACTACCTGTAAGTTACTGCGAACCAAGGAAAAACTGTAATTATCATAATATGCTGAAAAAGCTGATTTTGCATCAAAATCCAGATATAAAGTGTGCCCTTGTGCAGTAGCAACCAGCTTGGACATAGGATTGTCCAATTTATCATTGAAAACCATTACATTGTCTTTCTACAGTGAGTCATATGCCAATGCATGTTCGACATTTTTAATTATGCCTAACGCTGCTTATTTCTTTTTAACAAAGCCATGTGTAAATCATCAACGCTTGCATTCGTTCTCATCTTTGCCTTCCTATTCAAACTGGAGAAGCCAAGGCTCAAACTTATTGGTATTATTGTCGTTATCACCGCGGGCGTGCTATTAATGGTATCCGATGAAACAGACTTTGTTGTGGCGGGGTACGTAAAATTGGACTGTTGCATCGGTTTTGATGACTTTATACTTATTGAATCTGTATATTGTTCTCTCAGTTTCTTGGAGGTCATGGCTGGTGCTGTCTTAGGAGGTTTGCGCTGGTCGCTTACTGAAATTCTCCTAAGAAAAGAAAGCCTTGGGCTCAGCAATCCATGTGCATCTATATTTTATCTTGCTCCAGTGCAAGGGCTTGTTTTAATTGTGATATCAGGTATTGTTGAGGGATACTTCAATATCTTTAGAAGCGCCTTCTTTTTGACGTTTCAAGAAGGGTTACATACGGTGAGCCGCGATTAAGCTTGGTTGAAACGGTCCCTCTCCCTGTTTTGCGACACTAATTGAATTGCCATCCAGATGCTAGTCATATTGGTGGGAGGAGTGTTAGCGTTTCTGATGATCATGTCAGAATTCTTCTTGATCAAGCGAACTTCGGTCTTAACATTGAGTGTTTGTGGCATTTTCAAAGTAAGTGCTTGTTCTAATTAACCGTTCTACAACTAGTACGCGACTAATTTTACTCTGTTTATGTAGGAGGTCGCAACAATAACAGTGTCTGCTATCGTTTTTGGAGACAAACTCACCATTATCAATGTTATGGGTTTATGCGTAACTCTTTGTGGTATTGGCATGTATAATTGGCTCAAGTTTCATGAAAGGCAATCAGAACCTATTGAAGTAGGTCAAGAACGGTATATTGAGGAGGATATGCCACGGCGGACGCAGTTATACAGTCTCGTCGCGGAAAGCACACCGATGCTTCTTGTCGATAACGATTATGACGACCAGGACGACGATAATAGTGAAAGTGATATAGAATTGCATTCCAATGCTAGACCATTGAGCCACACTTAGAAACTTGCTAATCTATGTAATCGTGCAAGCTTATAAAATGATACCCCAACATGTCAAACACTACTAGAAAGAAACATTTACGAGATTGAGCAATAGAACGAATCTATGTCCAACATTTCTTTTATTTTACAAAATACTGTGGCAAGTCAATACATAACTACTTTCCAGCAGCTAAGAGTGCCTTAGCGGATGCAACTTCCGCAGCTTCTATACCTGCTGAACCAGTACAATAAGAGTTTTTGAGGAACGCATGACAACATTTGTATCCCCAGCGACCGTCTGCCCAATATGATCCCCAAACAGAAGTGTGGTTGTTGGTGTAAACTGGAAATCGTGGTTAGTCAAACATACATAATGACATATCTCGTCAGAGAGAAAACTTGACACTCACCATCTTCTTCGTATTTTGACCTGGCCACCGCACGTTCCTGTCCTTTAACAACTTTTCCGGTTCTCGAGTACTCGACATAGTTTTCCGATTGTGCAAGCAAGAGCTCAGTTGGTGGACGCTGAAGATGCTCTTCACCGCCATATTTGGCCAAAATGCTCCCCTTGTTTGTATCTCGAACTTTCTCTTTCTGTTCTTCGAATTGCTTATGAAGAAGTGCAAGCTGCGTAGGGTTTGCTTGCAAATGAACTTCGTTGCCACGGTCTGCTGCTTGCCAGGCGAACATTTGAGCCTTTGCCATATTTGGAGCATCTCCTGAGTATCTTGTGAAGTTATCACCGGCAAAGTTTGTGTCGTTAGGATCGCCTTCTTGTAACGGATTCTCACGCATTGAGCGCGTTTTTGGATCGTAATATGCTGAATTTACGTCCAGATTAATAAGGTATTTGGCAGTATCTTCGCGAATACTGTAGGAAACGATTAGAAATTTGATGTAAACCTTTGAATAAAAGCTAAAGAAAACTTACCGCAAATTTCTGATAGTTGTTCGTGTTTTGGTATTAACATGTTGTCCAGGCATATCGGCCTGATCAGCGTATTTTTCTTCATCATCACCATACTCATCATCAGAAAATCCGCTGTTGCCGCCTTCAACAATCTTCTTTGCTTCTTCTGAGCTGATCAGTCCTTGTTTATCTAATTCAGCCGCCTTCATCTTCCTTCTTTGTTCTTCCACCCTTTCGTATTCTTCGACGACTTTGTCATGCTCCTTTGGATCATAACCGTTCCAACGATCTCTCTTTTCATCCCAGTCAAGATCCACATCTTGAACAATTTCATCAGCCTGAATATTCTTTCCGGTCCATTTTGCACCTTTTTTTCGTGGACGTTCAACGCAATCTCTTGTAGGGTGAGTTAAAGCTCCACAATTTTCACAGGCTCCTTTACGATATTTAGTGGCAGCTGGACCCTTGATGAAACGAAATGTTACAACTGATCTCGTTCTTATTACAAGAAGGTTGGAAAGTGGGTACTTACTGCTCTCTGTCCTCTAGCATACCAGCCCAATTCGTCAAATTTACGTCCAAGCTTCTTAGCTGGAGCTTGTTGATGTTTTAATCCAGGTTTGCCGGTGTCCACATACCATGGCGCTTTCAACATGAACTGCGGGGTATGTGGATTGATCTCATTTCCTTCCTCATCGACCTCTGCAGGAGCTGTACCAGCCTTTCTCGCTGCATCAAGTTCTTTTTGTTGTCTATACTCTTCTTTTGAGAGCTTCTGATTAGATAACAAGCTGGACATGGGTCGTTCGTTTCAAGTGTAAGTGCTGAGCGATTCAAAATTTGACTTCTGTAAAACGTTGGAAAAATTTCAAGCTAGCTAAAGGTCACATGTCTTTTTCCGGTTGACCCCATAAAAAGTAAATTAGAGCAGGCGCTGTGCTCTTCGATTTGATAATGGTACATTATTGCGAGTTTATTCGTTTCAACTTAAATATCTTTAGTTTTACTGAAAGCCTTACTCTTGATGTTGGTCAAGCTAATTATGATTGAGAAGTTGAGTGCCAAATCAATGTCAATTATTATAGGGATAGCATTACTTACTGCAAGTGTGAGTACTCGACTGCTGTTGATATCCTGGTCTCGGTAAATGCCAACAAGACTTTCCGCCTTCTGATAGAGCATACTCTTGAGAGATATCACTATAAATTGGAAGGTCTCACTGGCATTTTCTCGGATGTAATTCGCTATCTTAGCCACATTGGCATTATCAAGTGCTGCATCAACTTCGTCGAGAACAAAGAATGGAGATGGATGATAGCTGGTCGAGACATTAGTGATGCAGTCATAAGTACAAAATGTGTTAACCCAAATACTTACCTGTGAATAGCAAAGAGCAAAGCTAATGCCGCCATGGTCTTTTCACCACCTGAGAGTTGTTCCATATCTCGGAATCGCTTCATTGGTGGCATAGCATGATATCTGACACCTTCCAAATATGGCTCTTCGTTATCCTCCAAGCTGAGATAAGCTGTGCCTCCCAGTGGATGATATGCACTCTTGGTAAGGTCTTTGTACACTTGATCGATCTTCTCGGAAATATGATTATAGGCGTCCATGAACAGATGTAGTCTGTGGCGATGTTAGACTTGTCCAGAATGTATAGATGTATAATTCATTCATGCCCCTTACCTTTTCTGTTTAACGGATGTGAATTTGTCTTTTGCACGTTTAGCAGCCTTTCTTGCCTTTTCAAATTGATCCTCGGTTTGCTTGAGACGAATTTCTACACCTTCAAGACGATCTACCGCCTTCAAATTAGGAGCCATTTGATCAATTTGTTGGGAGACCTCTTGGATACCAGCTTGGAATTCGTCTTCAATGGAAGAATCATCGTTTTCTTTCAAATTGCGGCTTAGTGATGAGTAATCAACGGCAATTGTCCAGTTTGTTGATTGTATAGACATTTGTGATGGCTCATCAAGCTCCATAGAATCTCCAACATCCTAAACATATTACTTCTTATTAAACAGATCCAAAAGTGTTCTGTGATTCATGAAAGTCGTTATGCTTACCTCGCTGTCATCCATGGGCACATCTTCCATGCTGCCTTGATTTAGGGGTATATCGATTTCTTCCAATTTACATCGTCTGAATATGGACATTCTATCGGCGCGTAACTTTTCTATAGTAGTTTCGATGTCCGTGACAGTCTTCATCATTTTGTCAACTTCTTGTCCCTTTTGACCAAGCGACTTTCGTCTCTCCTCTACCAACTTTTCTTGTGCATCTTCTTTCTCTTTCAAGGTGGCAACTTGGGACTCTATCTTCTCAATGCTATCTTCAATTGCGTGCAATTTTCTCATGTATTCTTCTTTCTCAGAATCCATTGACTCGATCTCAGAATTATCGTTAGTAAGGACGCTCTTCAATTTGGTCAATCTTTCCTGTAACTCATCAGATTGCTGACGCTCGAAAATCAATTGATTTTCGACTTTCGATTGTTGTGTTTTAAGGTTGAGCATCTTTTCATTCAGCTCCTGAGTCCCTTTCAGCTGACTGCTCTCATATTCACGGATATTGGCTACATTGATACGTGAACAGAAATCACTGAAAACTTCATCTTCGATGCGTGAGATGTGAGCTTCAAGTTCTGAGATTGTTTGTGCTTGTGATTTTAAGTCGTTGCTAGCCTGTATATAGGGAACTTCCTCTGCTGCTAATTGTCTGCTCAAATGGTCCAATTCGCTGCGAATGCCAGCTAGCTTTGTTTGTGTTCCTTTCAATTCTTCGCGCAAGAAATTGAGTTTGGTTTCCAATGCCTCACATTCGCTCTTGGCATTCTCCTCTGCAGATCCTCGTCTCTTCTTCTTGCTCAGCTCGTTGAGCTGTGCGAGAAGATTATCTCGAGTTTGCTTTAGTCCCTCAAGTTCTCTCTCTTCCCACTGTTTAGCAGTACCAACGGTCTCTCCACCAGTAATTAAACCAGTTCTATGAATGACTGTTCCTTCGAGTGTCACAGCTTTTGTATGGTAATACATCGTTATTATAAGTCTCACATTCTGATGGACAATAAGTATTACAAACCTTTCACTTCTTGGTTACGTTCATAACAGATATGTTTAGCGATGGCAAGTGTGTCACATACAAGAGAATTACCACATGCGTAAAGCAGGGCTCTTTCGTATTGATCATCGTACTCAAGCACATCAACTGCTAACTTTGCTCCGTTTGCAATGGTACGAAATCTTTCATCGACAGCTGGAGCGACAATGGTGTCCAATGGAATAAAAGTCGCATGGCCAGCACGCTGATCTCTCATGTACTGGATACAATCCATAGCAGTCTTTTCATTGTCGACTACCACAGCATCAATGTTGCGTCCGAGGACAATAGAAACTGCCAAATCATACTTTCTTTGTGTAGGCTTGCATAGGTCTGCTAGCCTACCATGGAACCCAGAGTAAATCTGCTTCAAGTTTTGTAAGCATTCCTTAAAACGGACTTCTTTCTCTGATTCGTTTTGATCGATCTTGGCTTGCATCAATCTGTTCAAGGTGTTCTGGAGCTTCTCGTTTAACTCGTGCTCTTTTTCACTATTTGCATGAAGACATTAATATGATTGTGCATAAATATTGCCGTGAATATTGACTTACAAAATTCCAGCTTGCTCTTTTCGTAACCCTTCCAGTTCATCTCTCTTTACTGCCAAATCTTTTGTTGTATCACTAATTTGGACCTCAACATCGTGGGAATAATCTATCAACGTCTTTTCTTCCGTTACGAGATGACTTTGGCGGTCTCTGATATCTGTCACCTTCTCCTCCATTCTAGAAAGAACTTCCTGGTTTGCTTTATATTGCCGTTGAAGATTAGACAGTTGGTGTTTCTCATACACCGCTTGATTGCTGACTTGTTGTTTTCTATATAATAGCGTTAGAAGCAGTTTTGCATTATGTCAGCCTTCTGAGTGAACAATTACCTTGCGTTATATTCTTCAATTTGAATGTCATCTAAAACAGCGCCAGTCTGAGAAATGCTAGCTTGGAGCTCTTTAGTACATTCGGCAATGACCGTATTCAGTCGAGAAAGATCATCCTCCAAATCACTAATGACAGAATTCTACGTAGCCAGGTTTAGACTTATGGAACTAACTTTCAACGGCATCTGGTATTAACTCACTTGATGCTCAAAATCCTTGGAAACGCGGCTATTGTTTTCGGTGGTTTGCTGCACCTTTTTTCTCAAATGTGAGATCTTCTCATCGATACTTATACCATTTAAGCGCTGTTAAAAGCATAAGTTAGGTCTAATACTTACCTCTGTGAAATACTCACTAACTACTTACATAATGCTGTAGATCTCTCTCTAAATTTTTTATACTAAGCTCTTTCTTGATTCGCTCCCTGTGAATAACAGCCAATTCTTTCCTTGTGATCTTAAAGTCATCGTCCACTGAAGACTTTGACGGGAGTGGATTTAGTCAATTTTACTTGGAGCACTTCTAAGAGGTGTAAAACATACCTGATCAGAATAAGCGGTATTTATTTCAACACGCTTTTCTTCCGCTTCCGTTTCACAATCATCAATCTTCTTCTCCACATGAAACAGTTTCCATAACAGATATCGCACTATCTTGGCTTTCTTATCCTCGCCTAATTTCTCATAGCGTTCAGCTTCTGCCTTTTGTTCCTGATACTGTTTGATCTCCGAGTTGATTCCTCTTTTTTTGTTGAAGTTGAATGCACTGTTCTCAATTGCTTGGTCTTGTTCGATTTTTAGCTTATCATAATCTTCTTTGTATTCAAGAGAACTAGGTGGACTCTTAGCGATGGAGTGTACTTGCCGTTATTCGAAAAAAAAAAAACAACTTACCCGCTAATATGCTCAATCAAAAGAGTCAGATCTTTCGGGCTTTGGCTGGCAACATGCTCAACATCACCTTGGAAAACAAGGAAATTTCGTGCTCTGATAAGAATGTTTTCGTTCTCTAAAGTGCTATTATACGTTTTCCATGGGACGACTTTATCATTGATTTTGTATTCTGATTGACCTTTTGGATTAACAGTTCGAACAAATCGAAGTTCGCGGCCGTTATCATCTTGGTAGACGATCATAACATACGCTTTTCGCCGTGTTTCTCGCGACACCTGAGAATGGTCTTCGCCATCCTCTTGCATAGCACCACCGCGGTAAATGAAGTCTTTAAGATTTTGCGAACGCAATTGCAAAGAGTTGACACCTAGTACAAACGATATGGCATCCATAAGATTGGATTTGCCTTTTGCAATTATGGTGTTAGAGAAAACGGCATGTCGAGTAACGCGCAGTATCAAACACCAATAGTGAGTTACCTGCTCCGTTGGGACCTATAACACATGAGAACTTGTGAAACGGCCCAATTGTTTGGTGGCCCTTGTAGGACTTGAAGTTTTCAAGTTCTAAGCGTATGATTCTTCCCATGTTTGAGTCCAATTTGACGAATTCAAACCGTGTCGCTTTTTCGAGCAAGAAAAATACAGCATTTGTCGCGACGCGACGCGATAAATTTGATGCTGTGACGGTGGAATTCACGTGCACAGAATTTTTCCATTTTGGTGTATCGAGAAGAAAAAAAAGTTGCAAGACACTACTCAATTGATCAAGCAGTATTCAATGGGTTACGGAAAAAAGAGAAGATCGAAGCGAGGAAACGTATGTCATCCTGCAAAATTAGCTTCTATCATATATATATCTGTTAAAAATGGTGTTTGCTAACAAGTCTGGCTAATCAGTTAAGAGGTGGCAACGCTGACGAGAAGAAGCACGGCGAACGACTGGACTACCCAGAGATAGACAAGCATAATCAGGCTTTCTGCGACTACTATAAGGTTTTCTATTATTGCTTTTCCGCTGCTTATCAGGAAGAATTTACTCATATTGTGAGTATATTTTAGGCGCAAGGAATCCTTGATGATGATGAATTTGAAAAGTTTTACGAAGTCTTGAAAACCGTTCTACCAACAACATTTCGCATCACTGGAAGTCGGGAGTAAGTAAGGATTTTTTAAGACAGTGGGAGCATATATGACGCTTATTATGTGTTTAGTACTGCTCTGGAACTCCGAGATCAATTGCAAAACCGTTATGTACCCTCTATGAAGGATATTGAAGTAGAAGGAGAAGCCATTGAGCCACCAACTCCTTTAGAATGGTAAAGGTGTTTGATATTATTGTTTTCTGACTATAATCCATTGCTGACATTGTTATAGGTATCCGGACAATTTTGGTTGGCACTTCAAGGTGTCTCGCGGTGTGCTTCGAAAGTCACCAGCTATGTCAGCCTTTCATAAATTTGTGGTTGCCGAAACTGAAATTGGCAACCTTAGCCGCCAAGAAGCTGTCAGTATGATCCCACCTTTGCTTTTAAAGGTTGAGCCACATCAATGGGTAATGCTTATATCTTCAAAAATGTCACATTCTATCATAACTTGCTTATACCAATTGTGTAATAGGTACTTGATATGTGCGCAGCACCTGGTTCTAAAACTGCTCAAATCATCGAAGCCGTACATGCCAATGATAAAAAGAACGAGATTCCAAGTAAGTCACTTTTCATCAGGACACACTTCTCTCCACGTACACTATGCTAATGTTGGGTTAGCCGGATTGGTCGTTGCGAATGATGCTGATTATAAACGTAGCCACATGTTGGTGCATCAATGTCGACGCCTCGGCAGTCCATGCTTTGTTGCCACCAATCACGACGCTGGTCGTTTCCCTAAAGTTCATCTAAAGGTAAGGAGAAAGAGCCTAAGTGGAGCATATATGAGGCCCCAGCGCTTAAGTGTTTTATGCTCAACTCTGATATCTTTTCGAAAATTTTTAGGATGAGAACGGGAGGGTCTATGGCATGCAATTCGATCGAGTGCTATGCGATGTACCATGCAGTGGTGACGGCACATTCAGAAAGAACCAGACTATCTGGAGAACCTGGGGGGTCGGATCTGCTCTTGGTCTGCATGCGTATGTATTTGACGAGTCTTGTTATATATAGTATAAATTCATAGCTTACGATGTACTTACGCCCTTATCAGTACTCAAATCCAGATCTTCTTACGTGGAGCTCAGTTGACCAAGATCGGTGGCCGAATTGTGTATTCTACATGTTCATTTAACCCCATTGAGAACGAATCAGTCGTTGCTGAAGTGCTTAGATTGAGTAACGGTGCTTTAGAGCTTCTAGATATGTCGCAAGAATTGAAGGGCTTAAAGAGAAAGCCTGGCTTGAAGACTTGGAAGGTGAGTTTCCCATTGCAGATCTGCCAAACGCTAGGTGGATAGTGGCGCTCAACTTTTTGTATTGTGATCGGAACGTAGGTGATGACCAAAGACAAGGAATGGGTTGATTCGTTGGAAGACATAACGGACGAAAAGAAGCGAAGCAAATACACACAGAGTATGTTCCCTCCATCCAACGTACAGGATATCCCCCTTGAGCGATGGTAAGTTTTGTAATTTTTGCTAACAAGGACCAGCGAGTATGTAACAACTGTTTACTGAATTGAAATTTTATTGGCTATTTTGCTATACAGTTTGAGAATATATCCTCACGAGCAAGATACTGGAGGTTTCTTTGTTGCAGTGTTTGAAAAGACCAAGCCTATGACCGGAATTGATAATGCATTCATTGCTCATCAAAAAGGTTTGAATGTTGATGAGAAAGAAATACTAGAAAGCGAAAAGAAGGATGAGGAATTGCTTGAAAGTATTGCTCCCAAAGTGGAGGAAACCGAGGAAGTTCCATTGACACAAGCTAAGGAGTCGGAAACCGCTGCCGAAATTGAGGACAAGGATGTCGACCTTCCCAGCAAGCGAGCAGTTGGTGAAAGTGCGCCAAATAAACCAAGCAAAAAGGCCAGGTCGATGGATACTCTCAAAGAAGCACCATTTGAGCTTATGTCTCCTGATAATGAGGATATTGTGGAAGCAAGGTACAGTCAAAATAGCTGATTAATCATAAATCGTTTACAATACAGTTGAAAATAACCAATTGCTGTTTAGCGAATTCTATGGCCTAGCCCCTACGCTTCCGAAGACACAGTTTTTATTGCGCTCTATGGAAGGAAACTCCAAGAATCGCAGTATCTACTTTGTTTCTGAAGCTGTAAAGTCGATTTTGAGTTCAAAGGATTCAAGTCGTTTGCGCCTTGTTAATACGGGTGTGAAGATTTTTGTCCGTCAGGGATCGGCCATGGATGGCGGCTGCCCTTTGCGTATCTCGTCCGACGGTCTCATGTTGTTGACACCTCATATTTCGGAAAAACGCTGTATTGATGTCTCCACCGAGGAATTAAGAACGATCGTAACCAAAGCATTCCCCAAGACAGAGGAGTTTGATCAATCTCACGTTGAATGGTTGACCGCCCTTGGTATGTCAGCTTTACAATGCATTATTATTACGTGATCTTATATTTATATAACATTTCTACTAGAACCGGGTTGTTGTATTTTCCGGTACGACACAACCAAACTGGCTGATGCTTCGTAAGTATGAACACTGATATTCCTTTCATAATATTATTTGGCCCTTGGCGGGTTAAAAAAAATTTTTTTTTCTCGCGCTTTGGTTTGCATTGTAAAGCGGGCAACGCCGACGAATGTGATTGCTTTCTAGCACAGTACCCGATGTTTCTTTACGCTGACATTTAAAAAAAAAAACTAAACGTGCTTTATTTTTCCTTCGCCATTTCTAGGCAACGTGGATTATGGCTACCTTTGACTTTACCTGTCTGGAAAGCTCGCGTTTCCTTCAACCTACTTCTCAACAAGAAAGAAAAGAAGTCACTGAGCTTGAGATTGTTTGATGTTGAACCAGAGGAAATTCCCGCAGAACTAAGGAATAGACAAATGGCTAATATTCAGTCAGAGGAGGGTACTCCTAATACTTCTGAATAACACGTCACAAAATAGCTTGTTGAAAGGTATTCTAAAAAAATCAATAAAAATAACTATAATCTGAAAACAAAAACCCGATTGGCACTACAATACTCTTTTTACTATCCCCTGAGTTAAGCAAGAGTATGCTTGAAAAAGAGCGAAAAACTCAGAATTAGCATGCTCTTCGTAGCGTGCCAGTCAATGCTTAATTTCATTGTCAGATTGAGGCAAATCTCTTTTAGGATATGCGAACCAATCATATTCCGCCCGTATTCCCCGTTTGGCAAATATGGCCTACTGCCTAAAAACTCCCCTCCCCCCCACGAAGTTTGCATATTTGGTTCCAGAGCGTCCGAGCAGCCTGACTAAAGGGCGAGACACCAGTCAGTGACTTCAAATAAAAAAAAATCCAATTCCCATATATAAACCCGTCGACTTTCAACCTGGCATCTTTGCATAATCCATCTCTTTCCTACTCTATCCTAATCACAAACAAATATGAGCACCACTTCTGCCATACCCGCTGTAATCCCTGGATTGTCAAGCTATCTCAACAAGGCTCCCAAGCTCTCAAACAGCGTGCCACAGCCCCTTGTTTCCAAACAATCTGCCACATCAGAGAAGGCAGATGTTACTGTACCCGTTGGTCGTGCCAGCCGCGATTACAAGATTCCTGATGAGGATACGAAGAACTACTCTGTGATGCTCAACAAGAAGGAAGACCTTCAAATGGTTGAGATCCCTGTTCCCAAGCCCGCCAAGGGCGAAGTTCAGCTTCAGGTCAAGGCTACTGGTATCTGTGGTTCGGATGTGCACACTTGGAAACATGGTGCCATTGGTATTTTTGAAGTCACTGACCCTATCATTCTTGGTCATGAGAGTATGGGTATTGTTACCGAACTTGGAGAAGGCGTCACTGATCTTAAAGTTGGCGACCGTGTTGCAATCGAGGCGTAAGTATTTGGTAAACCGTTTGTCACTGAGAAAAAATTGAAATTGTAACTAACTTATTTTACCCCGCACCTTCTTAATTGTAGTGGAATTCCCTGCTCTGAATGTGACCAATGTCTGACAGGACACTACAACCTGTGCCCAGATGTATTGTTCAAGTCTACCCCTCCACACCATGGCGTCCTCGCCAACTATATCACCCATCCTACTAAATGGCTCTACAAGCTACCCGACACTGTTAGTGACGAGGAAGGTGCTCTTTTAGAGCCATTGTCTGTAGCAATTGCTGCGTGTGAACGTGCTGGCGTTCGTTTTGGCAAATCCCTACTCATTTGCGGCAGCGGTCCTATTGGTTTGATTGTTTTGGCTGTTGCCAAGGCCATTGGCGTTGGACCGATCATCATCACAGACATGCAAGACTCACGCTTAGAATATGCCCGCAAGATGGGCGCAGATTTCGTCTACAAGGTGGATCCCACTAAGAAAGATGTAGAGGTCGCCAAGGAGATTCGCTCCATGTTGGGTTCTGCTCCAGATTACAGTTTGGAATGCACCGGTGTTGAAAGTTCTTTCCGATCAGCTATTATGGCTACTCGTGATGGTGGTTGCTGCTGTATGGTTGGTGTTGGCAAGAACGATCAGTTACTTCCCGTCAACAGCTTTGCTATGCGCGAAGTAGATATCAAGGGTCTTTTCCGTTACCACCACACCTATCCTACTGCCATTTCATTGATCGCTGGTGGTAGAGTGGATATTAAGCATTTGGTCACCCATCGATTCGATTTCAAGGACTCACTTCAAGCCTTTGAAGTTGCGTCAGACTACCGAACGGGCGCTATTAAAGTGCAAATCTTCAACTAATTCAAACAAAACATAACCTAATGATTACAAAGTTGTTTCCCCTTGTATATTTTTTGCTTTGTAGTTTCCATTCACCTTTCTGTGCACTTGACAGAATTATCTCCCTTTGCTTTTCTCAACTATTATTGTATTAAAAAAAGTAAATCCAAATTTCTCCATTTTGACTTATTTCCCGCATTGCTTTAAAGTTATGATCAGGTGCACATGTGTATGACACCCCTTTTTCTTTTAAATCATTTGTTTTTAGAGAAGATCGCAGGCAGAACATTGGTTTGGGAATCATGCAATACTGACGTCTAATTTACTTGGTATGCTTTCATTCGAGCGGAACGGAAAACCTTGTTGTAGAGCTTGTTCTATATTGGGATTGTGGGGAAAAACGCGAGCATAACAGCGACTGCGCTTAGTTTCCCGCGGAAAACTTTTTGTCAACATTTGATCAGCAAAACTTTGCAGTTCGTACCCAGCGAGCCCCTATTGTGACAATTGCCCGAATTCTCCAGTCCCCTTTTTACAACTCTAGAAGAGCATATAACTGAACTACTAAAATCCGTATTGGCGCGAATGATATATCCACTTCTAGCTCCCCATACCTCATGCATTCTTCTACATGTTTCTCACTGATATTTATAGTTACCAGTATATTGAGACCTGCAACAGGTAAGGCTATTTCTCTGTAAAACTCAAAAAATCTCGGCAGAGTAACACAAGATTGATTATTTGTATCTATTGCCTTGCCTACTTTAAATTGTCCTATAAGCTTCTGGGGGTTTTGCCACACAATGCTGGCTAGCTCTTAACAGGTATTGGGAGGCTTTGTACCCAAGCATCTAGAATTTCTCACGGAGATCATTGAAATATCTCCCATCTATTGCCCCGTTTCAGATTATATTGACGTTAAAATGATCTTTGTAGGAGGCAAAACTTGCTACAAGATGGAGAATGTCTTAACGTAAACAGCAGGAACGAAAATTTAGGATGGCAGACTTTGCAGCCAGACGACTGGGTCTATTATCCTCAGCAAATGGTTAATGTCAGTTTGAATCCTGCACAGGTGTCATTAAACACTGGTAAAAAAATTACAGGCTGAAACTTTATCGCTTTTGAGAAGCAGACTAAAAACGTGATTGCTAGTTGGCGGATGTTGTGCGCCAAACCCTCGAAAGCAGTTTAGCAATGTTTATTACGATGATGGCAGTACTTATCAAGAGAGCGGCAACAAAATAGTGGGCATAGTGGATGCTCCTATGGTTCAAAACATTTTAGTTGAGGGCTGGTATATGCAAAGCTTCGTCGATAATAACTCCGTGGTAACAGTGAAGTTTTAATACTCAACTTATGATCGTACAAGCATCTGATTCCCATAATATTTTTTTTGAAGAATTTGACGCTCTTGCCATCAATAACCTTACCGGACAAAACATCTATAGTCGTTAGTACAGTAATCGACAGAGCAATGATCATCACTTATCAATTTCTAGACAAGAATAATCGGAGAATTGCTAACCTTTCAAGTGGCGTGCTCAGAAACCAGTTCTATATCCCGGATGTGACACTGCCAGCAGGAACAAGATCCGTAGTAAGTGCAGCAACCTATTTCGCTCGGTGGATCTATTAGATGTCATTCTTATTCATGAATTGTGAAGCAATTGGCATTTTATTCTTCGCAGACCAATCCCATGTGTTTTGGATTTATCTATGCTGGAATATATGTTGATTTGTCACGTACTACTATAGTCAAATTTTGTGCCATCGGTAAGACCTAGACAGACATCCTCATGAATTGAGCCTTTGACTAAGTATATTTTATAATGACTCAGCCTCGAATCGCCTCCAGTACATAGCATTAGGAAACTTTATCCTCATTCCCAGCATATTTGCGGTCATGAAGACGTTCACAGCTTTTCATTTTCCAGAGTAGGACAAAACCGGTAGTGTCAACTGGTATGATATTATTCTGATATACTGCATTACAGTCCGTTGAGATTTCTGTGCCGTCAAAAATGTCATCCTATACTGCTATGTCTCTTTGTAATGATAGGTAATTCTAATAATTCTCACCATCCATGTTTCGAGAACAATATACCTTGCAGAATTTATGCCCAATCTTGATGATGAACTTTTTACTAGGTTCTTTTATATTTAATGGAGCTTGGAATCTAGTCAGATCGCAGTCAAATATGTTCGACTCATGGCTGCCAAGAGCTATGAAAATCATAGGTAATTTCATTTGGGATATTGGGCTGCACTAATTGAGCTTGCTAAATGGAGTCGCATTGCTAAATACGGCAACCAGAACTTTTCATTTCATTTTTCCTATACGCCGTTCTTTTCTATCCTGTGAGTTACCAAAACCGACATGTCAGCGCCGTTCCCCCACATTTGCCTCTTCTGTACTAATTCAGCCCTTTCTTTAAGGCGTTCCTTTGCTTTCACGCTAGTCAGCGTTCGCGTATAGCAAATATCTTTGGCTTCTATACGTCATTATGTCTCTTCAGTCTGAGAATCTCCATAGATCTTCCGTATTACGCCATTACTTATGCTCGTGAACCGGGATTTCTGTTGCTGAATGTTATGATGGCATTTGTCACGCTTATAGCGTTTCTAGCTGTATTAGGATATTTTTTAAAAAATTCATTGCTATTTGCTACCTGCGATATCTGTCAATCGAGCTTTGCTGACGCTGGAAGTATCGAAGAGCAATATGTTCAAGAACTACTTAATCGTAAATTCGAAGTCGAGGTACGGGATTTTATTACTTTTGTGAAAAAAAGACAATTGATGTTTGCTCTCGTTTAGCGCAAAATCAATAAAGGTGTAGTTCGTCAACTACAAATTTTTTTCAATGGCCAACCTGTCAAAAATGTCCTTTATGAGCGTAAAAAACCGGTAGCACGGCAAATATGTCGAACTATCGCTAAGAAGTTTGGAATGAACCGGTATATCCGGTAAGTACATGACTTTTTTGTGTTGTAATACTAGTCGGTGTTAATTGTCGCTTTTTTTTCTAAACCAGAATTCCTTTGGTGGTAAAGGCATCTCTTACACTTCTGATATATTGCCAATGCCAACTGGTAAGTACAAACTAGCCGTCTAAATAATGAGTTATACATTCATGATAAATACTTCTATTTCTCAAAGATTGTCATTTTGATGACTGAGCTCCTTGGTGTGGGAGGCTTTATGCCAAAGCAAATTTGTGCAGTTGCTCCGTACCTCTCAAACTTTCAGTCACAGCCAGATCCAATGAGGTTCGCCAGCAAGACATTCACGCTCATGCAAGTAGCTACTTATACCGCTGGATTTGGGGCTGGCGGATGTATGTTAGACATTTTATAATTTATGCTATAAGCAACTTTGCTAACCAAAATTAAAACTCGCAGTTTCTGTTTTCTTTTGTCTGGGATTATTAAGAAGGCTAACAAAAGACATTGTCAGAATTCGTAAAGGTGACTACGGAATTTTCAAGGGGAAAAAGAACAATGAGTAAGCTTAGTTTTGCTTGTAACATTTTGCCGTATATGGAGGGATTTAAAAATTACTTTAGTACCGTTCTAGATGATTGTATACGATTTCTGGGTGCTTGCGTTGGCTTTGGTCAGTATTCGTTAGAAATGCGTTGAAGCCATTTGTACAATTCACTCAGATGTTATGTTCAGGTTTCACTGGCACACTGTATTTTATGATTGAGATAGTTCTGATAGGAGCATTCATTACTCTTATCATTGAACTGGATCGAGCTCGTCAAAAAATATTCGATCGCGTCTCTGCTGGTATCTGGTTCTCTTCATTCTTCGTGTCACTTGTAGTTCAAATCATACAGAGAAGAATAACCTTATTGATATTTGTGGAGCGCCATACAAGAATGGTGGTTCAGAATAGAGCACCATTTATGCACTATTGCTATTTTATGATGTTTACGGCCATGACAAGAGCGTTGACATCTTACGTACTCCGAACAATCAAGCTTTTGTTTCGATACCCTATATTTTCCATTCGAGTAGACCGCAACGCTGAAACCTGGGGCGTAAGACACGGAGATGCGGGCTTTGCTGCTTACTGTGGCATGGTAATGCTTCATGTACCATGTATGCTATATCTTACTTTGTTCTAATGAATATTAATAGATACTCGCTGAACATGAATACAATAACCCAATCGTACTGGCATTCGTAGGAACACTACTTGGTGATTATTATACTAGGAACAAAGCCAAAACCGGTACCTTGTGTCGAAAGCACCAATTCAAAGCAAATGATTTCGAACTAAGCATATTACAAACACCTCAAACTCCCAAAAACATCACAGAAAACAATATATCACAATGTAGAGCTAGAACCCGCTGGTTCCTGGCCATTACTTTGATTAATAACCCCGTGCTACGTCAAAATCGCACAGCTTCCCATTGAAGACGTAGCTGCGATTCATATTCAATGCCATATTAAAAATGTTGAAGTGTATATATTCAAGTTTGGTACGACTTTGGATCTGGCATTTTCATGTGAACGTTTTTTGTTCAGGGCCAAATCAACTGCCTTTGATTGGTTGGAAATCTTCCCAGGCAGCTGTATAGCTGGTTTGTCATGTGATGCTTAATTTATGTTCCCCATTCCCCGCATTTAAGCATGAGTCAGACGCTTTATTGTTTAAAAGGTTCTCAAACTAGCGAACTTCACCAATCATAGTTCAGAATGCCAAGACAGGTGTACATACAGTTGACACCGTTACGCTCGTGTCTTGCTAACTTGCCTGCGGCGTGGTCCAACTCGTTGCACGACCAGAAAAAGGTAAGGTTCAGTTTGCCCTTGTGGATCGAGTTCAGGTAAAGTAGTAATCGGCGTTTGTCTTCAAAGGTTCCACAGAATGTCATCCTAGAGTTAAGTTGGAAGGAAGGTGAGGCTGCAAAGAAGGCATATGTAGGCTGGTCCGGTGAATCTGCAAAGGTTCCTGCCAACGCTCCCTTCGTTAATGGAGGAAAACCTCTCGAAATCTTGGAGTTGGATCCTCAATTCGCACAAGCGTGTGGCATTGCTAACGGGCAGAAGGTAAAGTATTTAAGCATATAAGGTTTCCTTGATCGAGTAATAGCCAACATATTTCGTTAGGTTTCTGTTGATTTTGGTCGTAACGTGCCAGAATGCGAAACAGTCAACGTCGAACCTTATACTGAAGATGATTGGGAGATCCTGGTAGGTGAACATAAGACGCAAATGCATTTCGTTAATCACTGGTACTAACTTGGTACTAGGAACTTCATGCTGGCTATGTTGAAGAAAATTTACTCAGCCAATTGCGTGTGGTGTATCCAAATCAACTGATTACCATTTGGATCCACGGCCGCACGCTGGTCAGACTTCAAGTTGGTAAGGATATTGGATAACAGTATATCAATCATGTTGCAATTCGGAGAGTTAATGATCAATTCAGGTGAAATGAGCCCTAAGGCACCGTATATCAAGCTAACAAACAACACTGAGGTTATTGTCGCACCAAAGGTCCGCAATAAGAGTACCAAGGGCTTTGATGAAACTACTGCTATCAACGATTTACAAAAGCAACAAACCTCACCTCATATATGCTTGCGTACACTGCCGTACAGCTACAGCAACAACACTTTTGGCGGAAATTTCGGTATCTATGTTCATCCAGACTCATGCGATATTCTCAATAACTGGGATCATGTGCGTATAACGAAAGTTATTCCAGCATATGCTCAGAATGATAAACAACAACACAATCAACAGCAAAATGGCGATGAGAAGGAAGGAGAAGCTGCCATTTTGGAGAAGGCAAAGGCCACTTTCGCTAAATTGGTGCTCGACAAATCCATTCCCAAGAATCATGTATACATTGATGAAGTAACTCGCGTCACATTGGGAGTTAAAACATATGATCTTGTCAAGTAAGTTTTAAAGAGACAGTATACACAGTGTTTTCGCGAATGGTGTAACTAACTCCCTCTGGTTATAGACTCTCTGTGATAGCTATCAAACCAACAAACCCAAGCAATTTGATTATCAAGAGCATAACTTCTCAGCCAATAGCCAATAATCTGAAACTCGGCTTAAACGCAAGGTAAGCTTAGATATTAAATTGTGTTTAAATTGAGAATGACCATGGTTAACCGTATATGGACGTTGAAAGTCAGGAGAAACATGCTAAAGACAGTGATTTGATAGCGGCCTTTAGAGGTGAGTGTCGTTATATCGCAATTTTTGAATTATAGCTGACGTGTGCTGATCTTTATTCAAGAAAAACTTCTCCAAAACTCGCCTGAGACTATTGTCCTGACAAATAATTCCATCATCTATTTGGACCATTCGAGCGCTGCTCTTGTCCAGTTCAACACCGCTAAGAAAGGTTTATTTGGTAGCAACACGCCACAAGTTAGCGGTGCAGAGGAAGAGCAGTATTGTGTATTATCGAAAAAACAATTTGATGGGTGCCAAATCGAAGTGGGAAACGCTCAAACTATGGACATTGATATGACTGAGGTTAGCCTCGAGACTCAGCCCGAGCTGGTTTTGGGAGGTGTAGAGGAAACCTACAACAAGATCTTGGAGTACACCAAAACTGTGGTTGTAAAGCACTCTCTGCGAGCTTCGCTATCTGTCCCTGGTTAGTAGATTGGTGTTTGCTCGACGCTATCGTTTTGCAATGCAATTGTTAACGTTGTCAACATTGAAGGTTCTGGGGGTGTACTTTTGACCGGATCGCATGGATCAGGAAAGACCAGCATTATGGAACAAGTGATCAATAGACTGAAGAATGACCCTCAAGCTTTGACTTGTAAGCTATAATGCGATCATTCAGGGACTGTCTGACGTGCAGCTCATCAATTATTTTCATGTATAGACTCTATAGACATTAATTGTGCTGAAGTTGCTGACGAGAGAGTTCCAATACTAAAGGATAATCTGCAAAAATGGTTTGATGAAGCTGCATGGCACGCTCCGTCCATTATTTTCTTTGACGATTTTGATCGACTTATCCCCGCGGAAGTCGAGGTAAGCCCTAAACGCTATGACTACGATTCGCCTACTTAGCCAATTCAATAACACCTTGCTTTACAATAGCACGCTGACTCTTTCCGGTCTAAACAACTTGCTGAGATATTCATGCAAATTGTTAAGAACATGACAAATAGGCATCCTATAGTTGTTGTGGCTACATCACAACAGCAGCAATCAGTACACCCAGCACTTGTAAACAACCACATCTTTAATCAATTATATCATTTAAATCCCCCTGGCAGGGACGAGCGAAAGCAGGTATGAGCATAGCTGCACCAGACATATCATATACAAGAGTGTCGTACTTAACATCATGCCTTTAGATTTTACACGCTATCATGTCGCGCGGCCATGAAAGACTGAATAAGAGTATAGTTGATCTAGACTTGGTTTCTATTGCTACTGAAACCGAGGGATACCTTGCTGCAGATCTGAAAGCATTAATAGAAAGAGCAGTGCACGAAGGAGCGGTTCGAAGTATAAAGCAACGCATACATGGACCCACTAACGACGTGGATTCTGGCGTCGACGTCGAAACACCGCCACATCCTTTTACATTGACACAAGAGGATTTCCGAAAGGCGCAAGAAGGCTTTGTTCCCTCTTCTTTGAGGGGAGTTAAACTTCAAAGCTCCGGGGTCAACTGGGCTGATATTGGTGGCTTGAATGAAACTCGCAAAACTCTGCTTGAGACACTAGAATGGCCTACCAAGTATGCATCGATCTTTGCCAACTGTCCACTGAGACTAAGATCAGGTTTACTGCTCTTTGGATACCCAGGATGTGGCAAAACTCTACTCGCATCGGCTGTTGCCAAGGAATGTGGCTTGAACTTTATCAGTGTCAAAGGACCCGAGATTCTAAACAAGTACATAGGTGCTAGCGAAAAGTCAGTCCGCGATTTGTTCGAAAGAGCTCAAGCTGCTCGGCCATGCGTCCTGTTTTTTGACGAATTTGACTCTATTGCCCCAAGAAGAGGTCACGATAGCACTGGCGTCACAGACCGTGTCGTCAATCAAATGCTTACTCAAATGGATGGTGCGGAAGGCCTTGATGGTGTGTATGTTTTGGCTGCCACCAGCAGACCTGATTTGATCGACCCTGCACTTTTACGTCCTGGTCGTTTGGATAAAGCTCTGCTGTGTGGAATGCCAGACGTTCAAGAGAGACTTGAAATTCTTCAGGCACTGGCACGAAAAATGACGTTGGCTGACAACGTGGACCTTGAATATTATGCGGAGCGTACGGAGGGTCTCTCCGGTGCAGATTTACAAGCTTTCCTATATAATGCACATTTAGAGTCAATTCATAGTGCGATAGCTATCGAGTCGTTCGAAGAGCGTAGTAAGGGAACTGGGACGCCGCAAGACGAGAAGAGTACATTTGTCATTTTCGGAGGCAACCAAGGTTTAGAGAAGAAAGCACCTATGACTCTTGCTGAAAGGGGTCAAATTGAAAGTCGTTTGAATATGATCAAGAAGGCGTATAATGCTGAGAAGGAGCAAAACACCATTGCAAAGACTCCTCAGGCTGATATTGATCAAATAGAAGAACAAAAGCATTCTGCAGTTATTACTTTAGAACATCTCGAGAAATCACTCAAAAACACGCGACCTTCCAACACAATAGAAGAGCATATTCGTCTCAAGGCCATTTATGACGAGTTTGTGACAGGCCGAACAGGGGAACTTCCATCAGGGGAAGCGGCGAAAGGCATTGGAAAACGAACGACCCTGGGTTAGGTGTCTACCAATAATACGGTAGCGGACTATACTTCTAAAAATAGATTTCAGTGTGCCCGGGCCTTTCAAATTTTTTTCTGGTGTGTAATAAAAAAGGTACAAAGCCGTCGCAACCTTTTCCTCTTTCACTCTCTTATTCTTATAAGCCTCATTTTAATTTACGAACCATAATTAACTAAGCATATCTGCATAATGGGTCGCAAAAAGATCAAGATTCAACGTATCACAGACGAGCGTAACAGACAGGTAATTGGCGAATTGGCAAGTACAGCAACGAGCTAAAAGTTGCATATAGAAAAAAACACCTTATATAAATATATCTTTTTTCATGTTAAACAAAGGTTACCTTTTTAAAACGCAAACATGGTTTAATGAAGAAAGCCTACGAACTGAGCGTATTGTGCGATTGCGAAGTTGCATTAATCATATTCACGTCGAACAACAAACTCGTTCAGTACGCTAGCACGGACATTGACAAAACATTGATGAAATACACCGAAGTATGTACACACGCTAATTTTGCGCCTACTTTTTCCCAAGAACACTTGCTCGCCTACATGGATTTCGTACTAACTATCATTCCGTTTAGTTCTCTTCTGAACCTCATGAAAGCAAGGGTAATGCTGATGTAAGTACTCCATACAGTTTCAAGCTGCTTTGCCGGTCAGTCGCACTTAACGTAGTCTTGTTTGTAGTTCGTCGGAGCTGATGGAAGAACGGACGATGAGGATGCTTCAGCGGAGTTAATTGAGTCGGACGTGGACGTCAAAGTTGAACAACAGATGCAGTCATCATCAAAAAATCACTATGCGCATTTGCCACAGACTCAAACGGAATTACCCCTGAACAATCAACAACAGCATCCACCAACACCACCAATGTCTCAAAACTCATCGCCTATGCCCCATACTATGACCAACGTAATGATTATGAATGGCAATCGTCATCCATATGCTTCACACCCAGCTATGTCAATGCAGCCACAGTCCATGCCCCCGCCATCGTATGATATGCCATATGTACAATCAGTACATCAACCAAGTGGACCTTATAGGATACCAGTATGTAAACCAGCCAAACTGATATCATTACAGGCTATAGCCTATGACTAATAACTAATCTATTTTTGCTGTATTTCAGCCTCATATGCAACAATATTATCCTATGCCACAACAAAATGAAAATTCATCACCGCAATTACCACCACCTCTTGTAGTCCAATCCCAGCCCGCTCAACAACAATATGCACGATCACAATATGCACATGATCCATCTATGGCGATTGCTAACAATAATGGATCGCCAGTCCCAACTGCAGTATATTCGGATATGAGCGGCAAACCAATGAATGCAAACAATAAAAGCCCTTACATGTCGGCGAATTCTCAAGCGCATCCGACAGGGAGACCACAGTTGCGAGTTCAGATACCGTCAGATGAGAAAGAGAATGCTGCATCTATTTCTCCGCCTACAGTGCAATCACATAACACAAATACTGCTCAAGATTCCAGTGAACAAAATCCACCATCAGCTTTACCATCACAGTTTGCTCAAAATCTACCTTCCCCATCAACATTTTATCCAGAATTCTATCAACAAAATGAATTACCTAGCCCTATCAATTATGGCACGCCAAACTCTGCGAAATCCTTTCACTGGCCATCAGCCCCCATGCCCACTCAGCTTCGAGAGTATCGGCCATCTCCACTGGCAAAACCTGAAACGTAGGTGAACTCAGCTTTTCCCTGATAGCCTCATTTTGAGCACATTTACTAAAATATATCACGCGAATTAGAATGTCTCAAAAACATGCTTTGGATATAAGTTCTGAAGAAATGACAGGAGCAAAGCGCAATCGCATGGGTTGAAAATGAAAAAAGATAACTGTTGCGATATATTACGCCAGCAAGAGTAACAACAAAATATTTCTTGTTCGGCAATGTTTAATTTTCTTTGTAGAAATGTCTTTTCGAGTTGTACCGTACCAAAAACCTAGCTGAATATTTGGCTCATTACGCATACACCTTTTGTATATAGTTAAAGTCACCACCAATTTCTCTCTACTTCTTTCTGCATCACTCAAGCACAAATGGTTTTTTGTTAAAGCTTTTGCACTGTTTTCATACTTTTTGTTCAATTAACCACGATCAGATCTTTCATTTGTTCGCTTACTCTTCATACATGATTTAATAAATCCATATTCAATCGGACTCTTTATTTTGGCTTCTAGCTGATTCTGGACAATTCATTTGAAAAGTCCATCTAACAGCCCTATTCGCAAACATAATTGTTTTAGAACAAGGTATCTAAAACATCGCCAAAGCTGATAATGAAGCTATAGTATGAGTCATTTGTTCGCTTGACGTCCGATCATGTTCTTTCTGCACTATATCAATTAAACTGTTTGCCGAAATAGACTGCTGTGCTCATAAACTTTCAACCAGCTCAGCGACTTAGCAATCACGAACAACATACGAGATACGATGGTCGACATCTATGTTAATTGAAGCCATAATCGTCTTCTTATTATTTTAGCTCATCACTCGATCATGCTCGTAGCTTTGTATACCAACCCAAACGTACAAGGGAAAAGAAAAATGCTTTATTGTTCAATATATACTATGAATCAACCGGTTTATCTGCAATTATTTATCAAACCTATTTGCAGTTACTGAAAGATATTGCAGTTCCATTCCTCCATACCAGGATCATTGTATCGGCGGTTGCGAGATCCAAGACTGCTGACGCTGTCGAAATCTTCCTTCTCAAGAATGAAGTCCTGGAAGTTCTCGGTAATTCTGGAAGGAGTAACACTCTTGGGAATGACAGAAGTACCACGTTGAGCAGCCCAAGAGATGCAAACTTGAGCAGGGGTCTTTCCAAGCTTCTTTGCGACCTCAGCAATGGCAGGATCATCAACGGTACGGTCCTTACCGTAGATGTTGTTGCCAAGGGGAGAGTAGGCGGTGACATGGATATTCTCTTTGGCACAGAAGTCTAACAGCTCTTGCTGGTGGAGAGCAGGGTGCAATTCAACTTGAAGAGCTGCAGGACGGATACGGCAGTTATCCAAAATGTGTTGGATCTTGGCAATATTGAAGTTGGAAAGACCGATAGCCTTCACCAGACCAGCATCAACAAGTTCCTCCATGGCAGCCCAGGTCTTAAGAGGATCAACCTCTTCCAAGTCAACCTTACCGTCCCTATTATAACCGTTAGTACTACGATTCATGTACCAGTCTATGTTACCGTCTGATACTTACTTTTGTGGGAACAAATAATCCTTTTCGGGGGTGACTGGAGTATCCTCTGGCTTTCCTTTGGGCTATATAGTTTATTACAGGATTAGGACGGCTGTTGGAGTAGATTCAGGTAGTATAAAGCACGGAAAGGTTGCTTACGGCAAATGAGACTGGCCAGTGAACAAGGTAAAGATCAAGGTATTCCAATTGAAGTGCCTTCAGAGAAGCCTCGACAGCAGGTCGAACATACTCGGGACGATGATGAGTGTTCCAGAGCTTGCTAGTGACGAACACCTCGTTACGTGGGACCTTTGCTTCGGTGAAAGCTTGACCAACTTCGTGCTCGTTTTGATCTGCGGATTATCAATTATTGGATGTCAGAAAACTACGTTTACAAAAGAGGAAATTGTGCCAGTAAAGGATATTCCCCTGTGGGTAAACTCGCAACTTACAGATATAGGCGCAATCGATATGGCGATAACCTGTAGACAAAATAGATATCAGCAACAACTTCATGAAACCATATTGTATGGCTCTAACTCGAGCATAAGCCGCGCAAAGTGCATTACGGCAAACAATAGGTGAAAGTGAACTTACCGTTTTGCAGAGAATAAAGGACAGCTTGACGAACCTTGTCAGGTTCCGAGAGCCAGGTGCCGAGACCAACGGCAGGGATCTTTGCGCCAGTGTAAAGAGCTAGTAGAACAATCTTGTGTCAGAGGGTCAAAGGTACCTGGCGTATTGCATATGCGCTGACTTCCAACAATTACTTACTGAAAGTACGACCAAGAGACATGATTTAGCAGTAATAGAAGATGGTTGAAGTAAGAAAACGAAAGCGATATGGAGAGTGAGCCGTATTTATATTGCTAGCGAGTCACAACCGCAAGTATGCAACCTTTGCAAGGTTTGCCTTGATCCCGGAAAATTCGTTTTGTCCTTTTCTCCGCAAGTCAAGTAAGTTTGTCTTTCAGGCACTGCAAAAATTGGGGATTGGCTTCTGTGAACCCTTGCACACTTGCATTACTACAAAACGTGTAAGTAAAAATGTCTGTGATTCAAAATTACAAATGAGAATGAGGATTAGCGTCTATTTGTTCCAGTTGTAAGGATGTTTGATATGTCCATCTTAGAGACAGCTATTGTCTCTTTTCGCTACACATTTGAGGAGTTTGAAGTCTCCGCTACAAAATAATCTGGGTGATTAGTAGCAGTAGGCTAGCTAAAGTAATTATGCCCGAGAATTTGTCCGAAATTACCAACAATAAATATTTCATCGGGACACGTTAGATAACTGAATAAACACCAAACTCAGTACCTCTAATCCATTTTCCGGCACTTAACCTGCTCATATCTATGCTTGCAGATGAAATCTTCTACAGCAGTGACAGTAATCAGGCCATGGTTTTTGTCGAAAGTTGTTGCGGACAGGTTTCGCCTTTTGCAAATTCTGACATTAGCGCGTATAGTACGCGCGTAAAGTACATGGAGCAGAGCATTGATCAATTCAACCACCATTGTGTTCGATAGATACTGCTAATTACACAAGTTCGACAAATAAGCAGCCCCAAGTATAACCAGAAATATTATGTATATTGTATTTTACAGCTGATGATAAAGTACTGTAATTGATGTTGTTTAACACTAATTCAATCATTGTCTCAAGGCTCGAAGTCTCTCGTCGAGCTTATCAGCCTCGACATCCTTCTCCTCTTGCTTGTTGAGGCCAGCGATGGAAGTACCAGGGGCATAGTTTCCGAATTCTTGATTCATCTCCAAACCATGCTCGTCTGCCACTTGTTGCATCAACCCATCAACCTCAGTTTGAGGAGTCGTCATTGTCGTAGTCCCCGCCATTGCTCCTTCCATATACTCTGTCTGCACATCCAAATCTTCGAACTGTGATTCAAATTTATCCATTACCATTGATATCTAATAAGTTATGGTAAGTAATGATTGCATTTTAGGGGAATATCATAAACAATTTCGCGATGGACATACCTTCTCCAAATTCATAGACTGCATTGCCTTGTCCATTCCTTTAACAACATTTGCCATTGATCCAGTAACCTAATGGCAGACAATTTGAGCAGTTTGCTTCGCCGAACAGACATGAGTCTTACTGACCATACCTGGTGCATTGTTACTGCTGTCTGAACCCGACTGGCTACAGCATCTATTCTTGACGATAATCGCAGCAAATTGAGCGATTCGTTCTTCTTCCTTATAGCGTTGGCAGCGTGTAACCTTGCTCCTTCCATATTGCCCTTTTGGATTGCCTACATCCAATGAAATGAGCAGGGGTCAATGCATAGTCATCACGTCGAGGTTATGCACTACTGAAAGTTGCTTACAGTTTTCAGCTTAGTTTTCTCAGCATTCTCATCCTTAGTTGCTCTCTTTGATTGATTAAGCAATTGTTTCGACGTGAACTGTATATATGAAGATCAGCAAATATGCCCTGCATCTACAGCCTTATGTGACTTAAAATACCTTGAGCTGGAACAAGTTATCTGCGAAAGTTAAGTGATAAGCATTCAATCAGATTACGAAGACAGGCAGGCTATATCAATTACTTTGTAGCTTATTGCTCATTGTAAGTTTATCTGCGTAGAGTGACAAGAACAGCAAATCTTTTGGCCAAGTGACACGGCCCAAGGCATGACGCCAAGACAAAATTTCCTATTGAAACCATAATATTATATTTTACACCAAAGCCATTAAAAAAAAAAGAACGGTGTGCCTAAAGCTACAAAATGTTGCTAATTATTATATTATCCTTTAAGTGCCTGAATGATACTCTGTCAGCCAATCCATATCATAACTCATAAACAACATACAGTTATAACTGACCTCTAATCGCTTTTGCATCATGTCCAATTCAGGCTCTTCTTCCTCCTCTTCAGCTGCTGGTATGACGGGATTTTTAAGATTGGCAACAGAAGTAGCTTCGCCAAGAGTACCTACAATGCCTAGGTATAAGTAATAGGAACAACACAGGTCTATCATGACATATAAATTACCTTCTGTGACTTGGTATAATACTTTGTTAACCTCTTCATCAGCTTCTTCTTCCAAGTCTTCGTCATCCATCATCTCAAACGTGTCTCCAATCATCTCATCAATAATGCCCGCCTAGAGAACTCACAGATTAGCTACGACTTTGATTAAAAAAAATTGCCTAATAAGCATACCTTGGTCATTTCCATAGACATCTCTTGCATTGTTTTTGATATTTCAGGCAGACGAATCAATTGATTGACAAGAGCCATAACTTCAGTGCTCTTTTGTAAAGTTCCAGCGATCTTAAGCGTAGCTGATAGAGCAAATTGAAAAGATCAGTCTCCATTCCAAATCACTCATCCAATAGCAGCAACCTTACCTAATTGATGGGAAAGCTGCATCGACACTGAGTTAAGTTGGGCTTTGCTGGTATATAGCCGGTCTTTGTGCTTTCGTGATCGCACCAACTCTTTTGCCAATGATTTACAGCTTTTGGTGTCTCCTCGTTTCGCCACTTGTTTTATACTTAATTTTACTCTATCCTCTTCTCTCTGTATACTGCGAATCTGACGTTCTATGCCTCTATTCTGCGCCCGTATATCCTGCTGCCATTTCTTAACCTGGAATGGTTTAAAGCTTCAGCAATTGAGATGTATCGCGATGAAGACGGTTTGGTTACGCTGTCTTACCATTTCCTCTGACGTCTTCTTGCCAAAAAAACGCTGAATGCTATTCATTGTGGAAGCCATTGAGCTGGATCAAAGTGAGTTCGACAGATTACATGGAGGGGCCCAAGTCCATTTTAGGACCTTGATGTATTGCACGTGACCGATATCGGCTCCCCGCTGGTAGAATAGTTCTGTGGAGCCACATATTTTGATATTTTCCCAAGCTACTAAGTACACTACTCACAACTTTCTGAGAAGCTTCATTGATAATAAGAAACACCATAATTTGTATAATTCTATGCAAACGGTGCCTGCAGTATTGATCTTAAAATAGACGAACTTCTCAATATACTTCCTGTTTCAATAACGTTTTACATTTTGTAAGCAGAGAAAGTGACAAATTCCATATGACCTGCTCGGTAATGCGGAGAACTGGTCAAATTCATAGCATGGATAATTCACATATGTAGTAAATATCGTCTCTGGTCATCAAATTTGTGGGGTGTCACGCTCCCATTTCAAAAAGCTTAAAAGCGGACTTTTATGAAAGCGTATTCCTTCACATTTTACTCACACTTTCATGACTCAAGACAAAACTCTCCAGAACAAAGTAGCAGTCGTCACCGGCGGTGCTCGAGGAATAGGAAAGGCGCTTGTTACAGCACTTGTTGAAAGAGGTGCAAAGGTTGTGATCGGTGACCTTCTGGAGGCAGAAGGAAAGCAATTAGTAGAGACCTTAAACGAACAGTAAGTAAATGCCAATGCAGCAAACCCCTTTTCAAAAAATTGACAAGGCTCTAGAAACTCGGAAAAGGTTGCAGTCTACTTGAAGACCGATGTGACTACGTGGGATGATAATAAAAGTCTCTTCAAGCTCGCAGAAGATGAGTTTGGCGGTGTTGATGTAAGTTGTTTTTCAACAATGCTTCGCGTTATGACCGTTCTAAACCTTTGTATCTGAATGAAGATTGCTTGCATGAATGCTGGTATTGGTGAAGTACCAGATTCCATCTTTTCTCCTCTTGAAGGTATGTGGTTATGAAGGACAACGTGGTATTTTGACGTAACGCACGATTGATCACATTGAGCTAATATGTGCTCAAAGGCGATTTCAAGTCCCTTGACGTCAATCTTAATGCCGTAATTAAAGGTTAGCAAATGTTGATAATCAGAAAGCTATGGCTGCATTTACTAATGTTAATCAACTATAAGGCAACAAAGTAGCCGTATTACACTTGAACAAACGAGGAGGCGGAGTCATTGTAAATACAGCATCTGTAGCCGGCTTCCTTACTCATGGGTATGTATAACCGAAAATACAGATCCTGAAAACAACTTGCTCATCTCCTTTTCAGAGCCTTCCCTCTTTACAATGCTTCCAAGCACGGTGTTGTAGGCTGGACCCGTTCTTTGGACAATCTTCGAGAGATCGCCAATATTAGAGTCAATATGGGTAAGTGTCTTTGGCATATCTGAATGCACGAGTGTTACTAACATAGTTTTAGTCAACCCATATTGGGTCGAAACCGACATTATCAAGAGTATCACATCGCTCGAGTTCCTGGATGTTGCCCCTAAAGTTCCTATGGCAACTGTGATAGAGGCTTTTATGAAGGCTGTCGAGGATGAAACCTGCCATGGTATAGCCCTCCCCTAAGTCCAATTGTTCATTTTTGAAGAGTAATTATTGACATCGAAACACAGGCGAAACTATTTTAGCACTTCCAGATGGCATACATCTTCATCCAAGAGTACAGCTATGGGGTATTTGCAACAGACTTCATATCTAGGTGGTCATGCCAAAGTTCTAATCATTTTTTACAATATAGAATCGTGTTATAACAAGGAAATGCTTACTGTTGGCCAACAGTCTCAGAAACATCATATTGAAGCTATGAAGATTGCTCTCGAGCAAGCGCGTGCCAGGGAAAACATCTGATTTTGATACGCTCCGTCTGGCCCAACCGCTCTGTGCTTGATATTTTTCATATAGTACATTAGTGAATAAAAATTCGCTTTCTCGTATTATTTTGACAAAGATATATTACAACAAGTTATTAAATTACGCAAAATCGGTATAAACCAATGTACATGGGATTTCTCTGAGATAGCTTTAAAGGGAGATAAATACATTTACATATTTTGTTTGTAGAAAAAAATTTCATCGGCAGCCGGTTGCGTTGCTTCTGAACACATGTGGTATTCAACGCATTTCGTACTAGAGCAGTTATACTTTCCGCAAAGCTGGCACTCAGTACAACAATCAATGCAGATCTTGCATCCTGTTATCTTGCTAGCTTCACAAGTTTTTAGATGCTCGTCACATTGCGCAAATCCACATAACTCACAGGAGTTAGAGTCCTCATGTTCTTGACAAAATTGTAGCACCTCCCCATCTCCATGATAGCATCTGCCATCTAAGCACGGTTCTTCCTCATCAAGACAATTGGTACAGACTTGACTGTCACATAGCGAGCAATAATCCGTGCAAGACAGGCACATTGGAGGAATCTTGCCAAGACAAACCATACAGGTACTATCGCCGCTTGTATGTGCATATTGCTTTTTGCAATCCTGACATATTGCAACATCATGGTGTTTGCTTTCTGTTTTGCTTTCATTATTTTGTCCAATAATACTTTGAAGATGTTGGTCAATTTTCTTGATCATTCTGGTCTCCGTAGTGAATAATGCTACTCTTTCATGACGAAATGAAGTGTGCGATATCAAAAGCTGCTCGAGTTTACAACATCGAGTCTGTTGTTGAGCAAGTTGATTCAGCACCTGCTCTATCACTTCAATGTATGTAGAGGTAGCATCTCCCAAATAAGGTCGGATATCCAGCTCCTCTATCGAACTGAATTTTTCAAAAACAAAGCGTATTATTTCCTCAGCTTCGGTACTATCTTTTGGTCTCCATTTTATACGCTTTATAGCCTGGGATGGTAAGCAGCTTAAAAAGCTATGGCCGCGTAAATCGTACCAAAATGGTAAGCTTGACAAAAAGTTGTTCAGGTGTATAATATCATAGACTTTTACCTCATTACCAGGTCCTTTTCAGTTGGAGGAAACTTTCTTTTGATAATATCATCACAATAATTGAAATCAAGCTCTGTCCAGATAGGATGACAGTGCTCAATCGCGTTCTTAAGATCATGACACACACTTCTGAGCTGCAATACGTCTCGGAGATCCGCAAGGGAAGTAGCAATTTGTATCCAGATATCAAGAGGTAAAGCTGGAAGTCTGAATTCTTCTTTACCGTCGTCTCGCAACCGGACTGTTGTGGGACTTTGAAGCATTCTGGTCTTTTTGCTCATTGTGTGTTTGTCTCAACGTTTTGCACAAGTAGAAACACAACTTGTACCAATAAAAATGTAGGCCACGCCCAAATCGGACTGCCCATTCCAAGAACTGCAGATCCAACTCATAATTAATAGCTCATCTTAAGATATCCTTTCTACACTATTTCCAGATTTGTTCTCTAGATATCCAAGGAAGTGAGTAGTCAATACTCTCAGTTTAAGTCTCACGCACGGATGTGAGCGTTACTAGGTATTTCTCCTTGAACTAAACTCCGATCTTCGTTTGTTCAAATGGCTCTCACGTCAATACTAGCACCTCCTCCATTCTGTTCCCCATGTATCGTATACTCACCCCAACCCGATTCCCAAAGACCACAACTTCGTGTAACATACGGTGTCTATCTTCCAAGATCCCGACAGTTTTAGACGAGGCTGCGTTAGCACAAATTTCAGAAAGGTTGAAGAATGTACCAAAGCTCAAATTTCAGTACAAGGAATCCCCAAGAGATGCCGCCGTACTGATGCCATTCTGCACAACTTTGGATGGCAAACCAAGTATACTTTTCACTGTTCGTGCTCAGAACATGAGGACCCATAAAGGTGAAATAAGGTAATGATGGTTTCAAAAAAGCACATACTGTCCCTTTTTCTAACATCATCTTGTTGTAGTTTTCCGGGCGGAAAACAAGGTAAATGATCGAGAAGTTGTATGAAATCACTCACAGTATACAAAGTTTAACAATCCTGGTTGGCAATTTTGGAAAGACGAAGAAGATGAATCTCCCGAACATGCCGCGTTAAGGGAAACAATGGAGGAGATCGGGATATCAAACATCGACATACTAGGAAAGTATTCCGTGTTGCCAAATAAGCATAGCAACCTCAGAGTGCATCCGTTCGTGGGATATATTAGAGATCCTGTAGATGTCTCTAAGATCAAATATAATCCAGACGAAGTAGCTGGTGTCTTTGCCCTGCCTTTAGATTATTTGACAGATCCAGCAAATTTTGAGATGAGGAACTTCAGGGATTCCAAATACAAATATCCTGTGTACCAAACACCTAAGGAAATTGGTGTACCAGAGATATGGGGCCTCACCAGCTTCATTATGAGCGGTAAGCATTGACTGTTTAGTGGGCAATTGGAAGCATATCAGCTAAACCCGGATCGTTCACTTACAGGCGTCTTTCAAAAAATATTTTGAATGCATTAGCTACAATGCTAGCTAGTTTTGAGCCTGTGCTTTGCACTTTTGGAGACGCTCATGTTTATTGTAATCCAATGCATTAATTACTTTACGAGCCATCAAAGCATATCATGTAATATAAAGGCGATGATACATTTGGCTGTGTCACGCTTACACCAATATCAAATCTGTTTTTCTTTAGCTTCTCGACATGGCTTCATTTACCACCGTAGTGATTTTTGAAGAACAAAAATACGTAATCTTGATGAGTTTGACAGAATCTGCATAAAGTCAATTTAGGTCATTTCAATTGTGGTATGATTCATACACATCAGTTGGCAGCAACCAGGGCAAAAGTAATGAGTGTATGACACGCGTCACTGTTGGCCAAAGAAATAAGCATGGTCGTACATTGTGCAAGACATGCGTGCACTATGACGGTGCTCATTTTTGTTTTTTTATTTTTTTCTTTCGTAAGAGGAGCAAGTGAGGCGTTGCCTGTTCTGTTTCCCCTCTTTCTACTCTCTAATCTGTTAAAAACGCGTTGTGCAGCGCTACTGTTAAATTTAAAGTCGAGCATTCGCCTCGGAATATCATCAACCGCCATCATTGTGTCGGCCTAACTTTTAGGACGGTCGTCCAATGTGACTTTGACTTGTTCAGAGTCATATTGAACACCTCTTTAGAATAGTCACGTCTAAATATTTGATAGAAACAGTCGCACCGATAAGGTTAAAAAAAAAATTGCTCACTACAGGGATCGAACCTGTGACCTTGGCGTTATTAGCACCACGCTCTACCGACTAAGCTAAGCGAGCAGCTCTTCTGACCGGAACCAAATTTTTTACATAGTCCAAAAGGCCTTGTACCAAATAAACCTTACTCTAGAAAGCTTCCCTACCACCTATAACCCCTCAAACAACCAATAAAACATATCATATACCTTGCACTTACTTGACTTCAGATGTCAGTAAAAAGAAGAATGTTGAAGGACAACATTTATGTGTTGCCATTCGACATCTCGACATTAATGTCGAGACCAGAAACCGCGTGCCCTGCTTGCCACATGGACGAATCCCTCAAACCCGTACCTGCTACCCCTTCGACCGTCGCCTTTGCTATATGTACCAGTTGCGAAATCCGCGTCGAACTGGTCAGTGTTCCCGCTTCCCCCAAACCCCAGCCTGCAACCTCCGCGACAGCTACCATCTCGCAACAAGACTTCTTGGCCCTCGTCGCCCGCGTTGATGGCCACGATCAGGTCTTAGCTGAGCTTGCCGCGCTCCGAAAGGAACTGGCTTCAGTCAACAAACAGAATGCTACACTAAGAGCCGAACTCGCGGCTCTTAAAGCCACCCCTGCGCAACAACAACAACAGACAAGACAAACACTGCCACGTCAGCAACAAGTTCCAAGACAGCCGCCCACTGTAGCACCAGCTACCCAAACTCCGATCACAGCCCCAATCACAGCCACCTGGGCACAACGCGCTGCCTCAGGTACCAAGAAGAAGCCCAATGCTAGACAGATTGCAGCATCCGCCCGAGCGTTTATACCTGCCACCGGCCCCCAGGGATTTGACTTCGTCTACCTCCCTAAGACCAGGAAGTACCAACGCTCCGAGATACGCTCTCGTCTACGCGATGTCGGTATAGATACCTCTCGTGTTCTCGATATCATCTACCCAGCACGCGATGTAATTGGACTTCTAGTCCATGTCCAGTACCGTGCACTGCTGAAGGAGACCCTGCTTCAGAAGAAGATTGAAACTATTGATAGTTTTGATCCCTTGGATCCGAAGCACATTGCTGACCCTCGACACGCCCCCCTCGGAACTGAGGATCGTCGCCGTCTTGCAGTGGATCTGCATCGACAACGCCTCCTCCATGGACTCGAGAAGATGAGACCTCATGTCAGCCCCGCTGTTGCCCGCTCCTACGTGGAGATTGGATGGATAGCCGATACAGACGTTCCCCAGCGCAACACGCCAAGACACAAGGACGCTGGCGCGGCCTTCCGCAAGGAAGATACCTCCCATAAGGAAGATGCCCTCCTCCACAAGGAAACTATCGACGTCATGTCTGAAGACTCCGAAGACGACGAATGTTCGTAAGTTTAGGACTGTGGAACGCCAATGGCCTGCAGAGGACAGCCATTGACGATGTCCTACAACACTGCGCTAATGTGCACATCCTCTTTATCACCGAGACCTGGCTCCTTCCCCCTTCCAGACTCCCGACTTCGTGGGATCAACACCACAACTATGCCTTACCAGTTATTGATCCTCGCGACGCTCGTCGCCGCAATAGAGGACAGTACGGTATCACTACGCTCATTTCACCCACATGCCCCTTCCCTGTTCTTCCGCTTCCCTCCTCATCCCCTTTCATCTCGTCATTTCGCATCGGTACTACCCACATAGTATGCTGCTACATCCCTCCCACCCTTGGTGGTCCGGATGACTCGGCAGCATACAATGATATCCTGAACTCCATCCCTCTTCTTCCTGATACCATAATATGTGGAGACTTCAATGCTCGACTTGGCGACATCACTGGCGATTCTATTACCACCACCCGCGGGCGCATCCTAACGACCTGGATGGAGGACCGTCAGCTACTACTGTGGCAGACACCGGCCATATTTGGTGTACCCACCTTCTGCACTTCCCGTGGAGGAGAAGTCCATCAAAGTGTCATTGACCTGTTCCTGTCCAACTTCCCAGCGGATATCACTGAGATGACCGTCCGCACGGACCTCTCACTCAGCTCCGATCACCGCTTGGTCATGGCCGCCCTGAGCCTCCCTGACATGGTAGATGACACATCCCGGCCCCCTGGGCGACGGATGTGGAACCTGTCGCGGTTGCAGGAGGACGAGGTCTCTGCCCTATATGTCCGTGCTTTCTCCAGTGCCTCACAAGCCCTACGCGTGCGCCTCTTGGCCCACCTGGACCAACCGCAACTTGGAAGACCCGACATTGACGGCTTGGCTGAGGAGCTCAATGAGCTCATTTACTCGGCACTGTCTCGCAGTGTTGGCGACAAGAAACCGCGGCCGAAACACTGGAAATGGTTCTGGACCCCGGCTCTGATGGATGCTGCCGCTGCGCGAGACTACTGCTATCGCAGATGGAATCGTGCTGTCGGCCTAGACAAGATCCCGTGGTGGGAACGCTACCTTACTGCTCTCCACGCCTTCCGACTTGGTGTCAAGCGGGCTCGACGCCAAGCCTACCGTGCATTTTGCGATGCACTGGAACGGAACTTTGCTGCGGCCACGTCCAAGATCAAGGCAATTCGACGTCGAAGGCAGACGCAACCTACCTATTGCCACCCTGATGGGCCGATGGTGGCAGTGGAGACCATGTCCCAACAGCTGGCTTCGGTCAGTGATGGCAGATTCCTCCCTGCTGATAGGCCGATAGCTCCGGAGCTCCCTCCTGGTCCACACGGTCTAGATGAGAGCCCATTCACTATAGATAGCGTTGGAGCAGCGATACGCAGGCTACCAAATCGCAAGGCGCCTGGCGCAGACCACTTACGCGCGGAGATGCTTAAACCCATCTGTAAACCGCTCTGCCGTTTACTGCTCCCTCTCTTCCAACTGTGCTGGACGTGGAGCTATACCCCTCCCGGATGGCGACATGCGCAAGTGTGTCCTATCTTCAAGAAAGGCGACCCTAC